>CM031919.1:16335950-16935950 GCA_018703695.1 Prunus fruticosa
ATATTAATATATTTTTTTAATTATACAAGTAATTACATGATTTAATTATATTATTTTAAGGCTTATTTATTTACATGCCCCATGTGCTTTCAAAGTTGTCTCAGATTACCACATGTGCTTTGAAATGTCTCAAAATACCCCCTATACTTTTAAAAACGGTCTCACGTTAGCTGTTCCGTCAGTATTAAGAAATGTTCCGTTACGTTGTGTGGGCCCCACTTCTTTTAAATCGCTTAACAATGGAGAATAAGGGCAGACTCTTTTCCTGAAAGAGAAGACTCGCAATTCGGAATTTTTTGCACTATTCTACTCCACTAAGGTGCTGCCCTCCTCCTCATCACCTCCATTTGAGCTTCTGCACAGGAGGGTTTGGCAAATTCGAAACCCTGGGGATTCCATTGCTCCATCAATGGCAGGTTGAAGGGGGAGACGTGAAGCAGCCTGAGCTCCAAAGTTTCATCAAGCGGCTCTGAGGGTATCGTCGCTACGGCCATGCTCTTGAGATTTCAGAGTGGATGAGCGATGAACTGAATAACCCTAGCCCTCCTCTTAATCCTGGCCCTCTTCTCCCAATTTCCCATTCTCACTCAATTTCCCATTTTCTGAAACTGAATAACTCTTACTCTCCATTGTTAAGCGATTTAAAAGAAGTGGGGCCCACACCACGAAACGGAACGTCTCTTAATACTAACGAAACGGATAACGTGAGACAATTTTTAAAAGTATAAGGGGTATTTTGAGACGTTTCAAAGCACAGGTGATAATTGAGACAACTTTGAAAGCACGGGGGCATGTACATAAATAAGCCTTATTTTAATTTTTTTTCACTTAAGAAAAAAAAATGGGTCCTGTATTTGGCACATCATCATTTGTTATAAAAAGATGGAAATAGACCTGCCATGTCATCAAAATTGATGGTGTTATGAATATAGATAATTGCAGTGGGTAAATTGGAACACAAGACCATAGTAGAGGGGGTGAAGTGGACCACTTTAACTTTCGGGGGGTAAAGTGAGATTTGACCAAAGTTTTAGGAGGCACTACAGTAAATGAGCCTTTTTTCTTTTCTTCCAAATACATGATTCTTTAATTCAATTAACACGTCTTGGGACCTACTTAAATATGGACGGTATATGGGTCATTCCATGGATAGCAAATGTCAAATTGATGTGGAGTTTAAAGTGAGGAGGCTATTTGAGGAGACCAATCCCACCATCAAAACATTTAAAATGTTTAAGTCCCATGATTTCTTTACATTTGTTGATGGTGGGATTGACCTTCTCAAATAGCCTCCACACTTTAAACTCCTCATTGTAGTCTCTCCCGAGTCTGTTGATTGAACCTTCATGGGCCATCAAAGAGTATAGCCCATATGCAATTATGGCGTTTACCTTCGTCTCTTTTAGCAATAAATATGTCAAAATAATGAGCGTCTCATTTCCACTGAAATTGACAAGAAATCCAACAATGAAACACTCAGATTATAGGCCCGCCCCCATAACAAATTAAAGCCCAAAACCAGGCAGAAAGTTTGGTCCACACCTAAAGTAGGAGATTTTTCAAGCCCTAGCCTAAGCACACCAAAGTTGCCACCAACATTGTGAGGACAGGGACCATCGACATTGTGGCCAATATTGAGAGGGCACAGTGCCACAACACAAAAAAGTATAGTTGCACATATAAGACCCACATATCTACCACCATAACCAAACTCTTACGTCGAAAAGTTAAAAATCTACACACTCGTTAGTTTGATTAGCATTTTTCAAACAAAAAACATAATTGAGACCATGTCCAACATTCAAAATTCCATTTATTGAACAAATACCTAATTTTGATGAGGTTCTTTGTTTTAAGAAGCACTTAATTATGGTGGGTACTAGGATAATGCATGTTCCACGGATAGCAAACGTCAAACTTGAGTGTGTCAGTCAAGCCTACATGTGCCAGTGGGGGCTTAAAAAAAATCCAACCGATATATAGCCAAACAAAAAATATTTCAAACTTTGAATATTAATAGCATTGTCTAATAAGTAAATTTACAATTGTCCTCAACGACTTTTCATATTCTGAAAATGTTGCATAATAAGCTCATTATCAAGACTACTAAATATGTCTTTTTCAAGATATACTACCAAGCAATCATTCAGCCATTGGTCTTCCATTCGATTACACATTTTGTTCTTTACGATGTTCATAGCAGAGAATGCCTTTTCTCCTGAAACTGTTGCAACTAGAAGTGTTAACGCCACTTTTATGAGAAGATAAACTAGTGGATATGCCTTGTCCTTTTTTGTCTCAACTAGTTTTTTATTTTAATTTTTAGCAAGAGTAGCAATACCTTGTAATTCTGAAAAGTTGGTGTTGGATATGCCTTGACCTCAAGCTCTTGTGTAGAAATATCATTTGGGTACAGTTGAGCAAGTCGAATGAGTTTTTGCTTGTCAAAAGAAGAAAATGAATCATTTGGACTCAAGCATGCCAAGCAAAGTAACAACTTAGTTTTGGCCTCATTGAAATGACTATTTAACTCTTGGAGTTGCAAAGCTATCACTTCATATAAAAAATCAACACGATAATAATGCATATTGGTGATTTTTGGACCGTTGCATCGTGACCTCCCTCGAGCTAGAAACATATCATCCAATACTTTGATTCCAGCAAAAAAACAGAAAATTACCTTGGTTGCTTGAATCCTCAGACTCATCGTGGCCACGAAAGGCAAGACCTTGTCGTAGAAGAAATCTAATACAATCAACAGATGCATTTAATCTGATTCTGTAGTCAATTCGAGATTGATGTGAGTGCTTATGGAAAACATTTTCAATATGTTGTTTTTCATTCATTAAGGCTTGACATTTTTTCAGAGCTTGATTATGGGAACTGTTGGGACCTCCAACATGAACTTGAAATCTTTTCTTTTTCTTCCAATTTGGAAAACCTGTACCAACAAATGAGTCACCTCTAGCTTTCTCTCCCAAATTTGTTTTAAAAAGATAACAACATAAGCAAAATGCATCATCTTCTTTGATGCTATATTCCAACCAATAAGGGAATTCATCAAACCATGCCGGGTTGAATCATCTTGACTCTTTTCCAAATTTCTTTTGAGGGAAATCATGATTTCTAGGTTGACAAGGGCCTTTTTGTAAGTAAGCTCTTCTAATTACATCTCGAATATTTGGATTGTAATATAAAATCCGAGTTCGTAAACCAGGATTATAATGAAGATCTGACATTACAATTTCTATGCGATTTTGCTTTGAACTGTCATCACTTCTCCTAATAGGTCGTGACAACTCCAACTCGGATTTCCTTTTAAAATATTTTTCCATAAGTATCTTAAATAGTTTATATATATATATAATAATAAAATCAATCATTAGGACAAAACTGAATGCATATAAATAAGAATATAATGAAATAGTTTGTAAAAACAACAAAGTACTAACCTATAAAATCAATTAAAGTATAACCTATAAAATCAATTGAAGTATAGCGAGTTTGATTTCTCCACAAAATTACAGAATGAGTGAATTTGGTGGGACCTCTATTCTTCTTTTTTAACATATGGCTTTTCTTTTTAATATAAGCTTTGGGCTTAAAGTGTATGTATTGGATGCGCCATGTAGGGGCTTCACCTGAGAAGGACCTAAAAATAATTTTAAAAAAATGTGAGTTTGGGTGGGATTATACAGCTGAAACTTTTTTGTAAGTGTGGGCAGGTGACCACAGTTGTCCTTAATTGGGTCCGCCAATGCTCTATAATTTGTGGAGCCATTCTTGTTTTTGTAACATATTTCTTGGTAATAGAAACACATTCTCTTATATAGTAGATTAGATATGGAAATTGTGGGAGCAATTATTCCGGCTTCCAATCATAAGGTGCCACGTGGACAAGAAGAATATCTCATAGGTCAATAATTGAGCCCATTTATTTGATATCAAAAATAGGAATATTAATATGAGATATTATATTTATCATTTAAGATTATATCATTTAATATAATATCCCAATCAAATCCCTAATTGACTCAATCTCTCAATTTAAGGGAAAAAATATCTTCCTTCCAAATAAGAAGATATTCTTTGAAAAACCGTATATGGCTAGAGCCCTATAAATACATAGCCACATTCAACACGAGGTAATTCTAAACCTAATTCAAAAAACCTTCGAAAACCTCTCTCTCTCTCTCTCTCTCTCTCTCTCTAGCTGTCGGCCAACCTAGCCGCCAGCCACCCTCTCTCATCTCTCCCACACAGCTAAGTACCACCACACATGGCTCCGACCACCCGACAATCCCTGTGAGAAAAAATCAATCTAGTTTAGCTATTGCCACATCTTTTCTCAAAGATCCAATTGAACTAACTTAGGCATTGGAGGGCCTTGGCCAACACCCCTCAGTGTGGTCTTTTACTCCTATTTGTTTCGTAGGAACCAAGGAAGAGAGAGAATGAAGCTCAAAAGGTGAAGGATCTACACGCAAATATTCTCCTGTGAGAAGTTTGCACAAACATTTTGGTGCTTTCATTGAGAGCGCGAGTTATACTCAACGCATGCTCTTGAATCAAAGGAACTCGTTTCCTCCTTTTCATCACTCGACTGAAGCCTTCTAAACAACCATGGTTGGAAGTAAGCAGACGAGAAGCAAAATCGCCGCGATGACGCAATTCGCGACAGATCCAAACCACCAAGACGGCGCGGTGTAGAGCCATCCCACGTGCTCCACCGCCGTCATCACAGAGTGAACCGCAGCCGTACCCGCTCCACCTCTTGGCCCCGCGGCTGAGAGCATAATCCCGACTCACAACATCGCATCTCCTCGCGGCCCCAAGGCTAGCTCTGCCTTGCTCCTATATCCTCACGGCTGAAGCACATGTGCCACCTTACGGTCCCATGACCTAAGCCACCTTGCTGCTGCACATCTCCACGGCTGAAATAGCCATCCCAACGCACGGTTCCTTGGCTAGAACCGGCCTACACCCACAAGGCTCTGCAGCCGGGTCCAGCTACCATCTGTATGGCCTCACGGTCTGACATAAGGTGCACCATCTTGGCGCCGCCACCGACACGAACCACAACCCCGTCTTGGAACAAGTACGTCCATTCCATCCTTTGCCTCTGCTCTCAATATGCGCTCACGTGTACACCTCCAACAAAACCCTAGCCTGTGTGCAATTAGACTCCACACAATTCTCTCCTCCTCCTATCCACGAAGTCAAGCAGACCTCAGTCTTAGAGTTTACCAGCTAGCTCAGAGTAGACAACCAAAATAATTTGGTTGGACAGCTTCTCAACCAGATTGACTTGGTCTGAGACCTTGGCCTTGGACCGCAAGGTGAAGAGAGAAGGATGGACGAACGCACTCGTAGACAGTTTGAGAGGTCCTATGCAAGTTAAGCGAGAGAAAGTAGACAAGGAGAAGGACAAGAGCTGCTGCTCAGCACATTGACATGTCACTAGCATCCGCGAGCCTCACTCAAAGTAGGTCGAGTCTCCGATCGAGATTAAGTCCAAGGATCAACATGCACGAAAAGGTTGGGCTCACCATAAATGTTCACACCCTCTTGGGCCCGCAGAGAAGCGTTCACGGGAGACTAGGCCCCCGAAGAGATTAGCCTCACGATCATCCTTATGAAGTACGAGAAGAAAGATGCCTACCTTCTTGGTCCCAAGAAGTTAACTCACGACGACAAGCTACGGAAGCTCCCTAGCAAGTGATCGGTGCATATTTACATATCATTTTGTACCCTTTTAACTTATGATTTGGTTATGTTTTTGAGTTAAACTTGTGCTTTTAATAAGTTTTGTGTTTGTTTCAGTGTTATAAGCTTGAGACTCACTAATTGCATTTTGGAGACAAATTAGCTCAAAACGGTGTCTGCAGATCAGTCAACTTCATGGATTATACTGTACTTACTCAAGAAGAACCAGATGATGAGCCATACATCATTGGAAAGATACGGAAGTCTAGTTTCTGTAGAATTTTACGGTTCATGATTCCGAGTCTTCTAGAGAAAGTTATACATGTTTTGGCAACTTAAGGTCAAATTCGGCAGCATCTGCGTTACTGGGCCAAAAATCACATTTGAAGGCCTTCCGGATTTTTCCTTGAGTTGGGATTCATATGCTTGGAAAGATAATTCAAAGAGCTTCAAGATCCATATTTTTCCAGATTTTTCAGATTGAATCCACAAGCCCAAAACGAGCCCACATGCTGGCTGCAATGCATTGTCATGCATGCATATTGCATTGTCATGCATGACATATGCATGATGAAGTGTTGTTGATTGGGGGAAAGTTTGGTGAAGCATATTCAATACCTATTGTTGAGTGGAATTTTGCAGCAGCCAAATGAATTAAAAGATGTTGAAGTGGATGATGCAACACTAAGCTTAATGACAAGAAGAATTGTTTTCAAATGCAATAGTGTATTAGGTGATTTAAGTGTTGTAAGTTGGTTAAGTTAGTGTGTTTAGAAAATTCAATTGTATAATTCAGATTTTCACTTCCCCTAGTCCTATAAATAGGGAAGTTCTCTAAGCTTGTAAACACACCCAAGGGGGGGAGCTCTCAAGCACTTCTCTAGAGCTCTCTTCCCTTCTCTCCCTCAAATTCTCTTGGTTTCCTTTTGTAGTTCTCAATTGTTGTAATAAGATCATTCTAGTAAATTTTCTGTGTACTAAATCTCAAGCACTTCTCCCTTCCTTCATCAAATTCCCAATGTCCTCAAACACCTCTCTCTTTCTCTCCAAAAACTCTCAATGTTCTTAAGTGTTGTACAAAACCTTTTTGTTTCTTTTGTTTTCATTTATGTTTTGTAGGAAAACTGAGTTGGATCATTCAGTCACCAATCCCTGGGAATCGACCTCGCACTTACATACGCTAAACTACCAACGGTTCGTGCACTTGCGAGCACTATGCCAAATTTCACTTTACGCAACACTGCATAGGCATCGGTGAAATGAAAAATCGATGCTATTAGTATATTAGGCTTCGGTTTTATAAATAATAAGATTTAAAGTATATAAAGGCATCAGCACAAATTTTTGGTTTTCCTTCTACTGATGCTGTTGATTATATTTAGCATCTATAATTTAAATATACTGAAGCGTAAAATGATTCTGCAAAAAACAAATTTAAGCATAATATTTTGCACCGATGCCAAAAGCATAGTTGACCGCTACAGTAATTTTTCGCTAAAATTTTTCGCTCCCTCGTTAATATTTCAGACTCCCTCTCATATTTCTGACTAAAAATTAAACTCCCTCTCTTCTCTCTCACGATACCCGTCAGAGTCACTCTCTCATCCTTCTTCTCACCTCCTCCAAACTCCCTATCTTCTCTCTAGCGATACCCACAGTCAGCCTAAACCTTCTCTCACTATACCCACAATCACAGTCACAGTCACCCTCTCATTCCTCTCACCTTCAACATCTCTCTTCTTCACTGATTTCTTCTATGTCCTCCATCTCTCCGTCATCTATTCCTAAACCCTAAAAGAGAGAGCCATAGATGTCCTCCTCCTCGTCGAGAAGAGCCATCGCAGTCCCTTCATTTACCTCCGTTGTCGTCGTCCTCCAGGTGAGATTATCAGTTAGGGTTTCAATTTATTGGGTAATTTCTCCCCTTCCCCCTTTTTTTCTGATGGAAAATTTGACCCAAAACTTGAATGTTTAGTTAGCAGCGAGATTTAATGTGATCACATTGAATGGCGTACTGATGGAGACACAACCTAACCTTGGCATGATGATAGATATTTGATGCACTGGTTGGTACATATGGAGTGAATGCTCTTAAAATTCTAAGTTTTTGGACTGGTTTAATTTATCGGTATTTGATATTTGGACTATTTTTGTTTTGCTGTTGCTGTATTTTTTGTTTTGATTTTATTGTTGCTAGTATAGGAAAGAGAAGCTTTGAAAGAAAAAAGGGAGAGAAATAAGAGGGAAGGTATTTTATTGTTTTGTTCTTGTGCATTTGATTTGTTACTGATTTTTTTCTTTTATTGGCAACTGTGATTTTGTCTGGATTAAAATCATGGGTTGTATGAACTATATTAGCTAGACAACTATGGGCCTGGAAAGTCACAACATGTACTTGCTCAATAGCAAAGTGCATAACCAAATATATTTGAATAATAAGGGTGACAGATCCTATATTCTTAGTTTAATTGCCTGGCTTTAATGTACTTGGAACTGATAGCAAGAACACTGCCTGGCTTTAAGCAGTTTTTGGTTCAGTTTATAGAGAATTTGCTAGTCCTTGTTACCTTTTTGTTTCTTGATGAATTTTATCTAAAGATTTTATGCTCATGAAAAATGAAACAGATTGAAAACTTTTACCAAGCAAGGAAGATGCATTGGACAATAAGGACAGTGGTGCTAGGGTCCCAAGTGGCTCTTTATGGTGGAGTTTCAGTTGTTCAAGATGTTAGCTAAAATCGCAGAGACAGAGAGCCTACATTCTGGGAAAACTAGTGAAGTCCAAGTTTTATCAGAGAATCAGATGCTCTGTCACTCTTAGAGGCAGCAATCTAGGCAAGTACTATAATTTGACAAATTCTTGTGTGTACGAATGAATGAGATACTCTGTTTATGATCAGTAATTTTTGGGGAATCTCAGTGTGGATGAATTGTACAATTGTACCATTTTAACTGCTTAAGTTATCTTGTTCTCTATCAGCCTGCAAATTTTATATACAAATTTTTTTGAAAATGGCTTAAGCCTCAGGAGATTTTCCTTTCATTTACAACGTAAAATTTCAATAGCTGTAAAAATAGATTATGGAAGAGACCAAGTTTTTGTTGCCTTTCATTAATTTATTTAGAATCCTTCTGTATAATGCATTGCCTTTCATTAACAAACCATCTGAATGCACCTTAGAACTGATTTTCAGGTATAGTTCCTTCATCTTTTGAAACTCTTTATAATTTACCTTTTTGTGACAAATTCTGTTGTTTTCACTGATTGAGTATTGAGTAGACAGTGGGCCTAACAGTAGAGACAAATCACACCCACGTGGGTTCTCAGTGTAGTCCCTGGTATCTGTTTGTGTACTGTCATTTGATTTATCTCCATTACATAGCAAATTGGAAATAATTCCCAACTTTGCAGGTTCTATTGGGCTTCTGGGTTTTGATATTTGGTATCAAAGCTTCCAAACTAGAACAGTTTGTTTTTGTTTTTTTGGTTTGGTTCAAATAGCTGCAGATCTTTACATGTCCCTTGTTCTTATGCAGGGTTCCAATTACAAATGGTCTTCCTTGAATCCCTCTGTACATGTTAAGAGACAATGTTATCGTTTCTAGAGGTAACTAATAATTTCCTTGTCTTTAGTTTTAGTTTTAGTTTTAGTTCCTTTCTCTAGAGTAACCATTTTCTCTACTCTATGTTTAGTTTCCTAATGTAACAAGAACATGTTCTAACCAAAAAAAAAAAAACAAAAAGAGTAACAAGCACATGCGCTCAGGAGTCTAGAGTAACCATTGGATGAGGTTATTTTTTAAACAATATGTGCTCTGGTTTTTGCACGTTTTAGACTTTCAGTGCAGGTGTTCTGTCTTCAAGCATGCCATTTCAAGCCATTTCCATATATCTGTGGGATTGGTTGTCTGAATTTCATTGGATGTTGAACTACCTTTTGGGGTAAAAGGAGATTTTGATAGGTTAATTTGGAATTAAATTTGTATCTAAAAGTCTGTTTTGTGAATTAATTAATAAACACTGTTTATCATCTTTCTTTTCATTGAAGATATTTATTGAGCAGAACAAATGGCATTTCACTATATGCATTTTTTCAATTAATGCATCAGTCTAGAAGAGGGTGGCAACCGATCTGAATGCTAAAGTTATATTATGCATGCAGTTCACATTATTGATCTATACAAGCCTTTCATTATTCTGGGCTCATCAATTACAAAGATTAAGATAAGGATTTAAGATTCTAATTTAATTTCCAACATGATGACCAAGTGTTGTTGCAAAATCCAAACAGCTATTACCTTCTCAATAACATATGGTATTTCTACTTTTCTTATTAATTTGCTCAGATTATTTATTTATTTTCTTCTGTAATTTGTGGAAAGTTATTGACTGGTTTTTTTACATTTGTGATGATTTTCTCTATCCAAAGCCACACTCTCCAGCAATGGCGAAATATCCAGTTTCGAGTTCTTGTCACTTGGTGCTGCTGGTATGGTCATTCTTTCAAAATTTACTTCCTTTCCAGTATTATTTTCTCTGTGTGGTTGTCTTGAATGAAAATGTGGATGAAGAGAATAATTCAAGTTTTTTTTTGGTTGCTGTTATGAGATCACTAAAATTGTTGTTATGTTGAGATGAATTCTTCAACAAGCATGGATTTGGGATTGTTATTTTTATTAATTTTTTGTATTCCTTGGTTTAGGAGGAGACCAAACAGAGGGTTTTGTTCTGTACTTTGGAATAATTTGATATGCTCTGTATTTCTAAGTATCTTGTGAACTTTGTTTTGACATTCTGATTGCCTTGTTCTGGAAGTGCCCCACAGCAACCTCACAAATTTCACTCCTTAAAAAAATTTCATACTTTCCCCCAAAAATTTCACCCTACCCGCCCTCAGTTTCCTTTTTATTAAACTAGCTAAGACTATGCCAATGTCATCAACAAATTTATAATTTCAAAAGTAATCTAGAAAAAATATATAGGATTTTGGGGAGCAATAATGACAATGTCATCTTTTTTTACCGAATCAAACCAAATTACTTTTAATAGTGTATATTTAATGATTAGATAACCCGCAGAGAAGGCTACACTTGGACAACTGTTTGCTACAAAACTTTATCTCAACTGTTGGTCCGCAAGAGTCAAGACCATTTCAGTTCTTGTTGCCCACTTTGGAAGGCCATAAGCTCTGTTTCTGAGGTACCCATATGCTTATTTGTTGTTTGGTCTATGAGAAAACTGAGCAAAAACAAAAGGGAAGCAAATTGGATGGTTTTGGTTGTATCATTTTCTGATGTGCAAGTTTGTTCAATTTTAATTTCAACAAAAACTTGCCTTTTCTGAGTGTTTCACTGGTATTTTGCTTATTTATGTATGGATTTTGGTTTACTGGCAGAACTCATAAGTTTACATTTATAGGAATGTTTTTTGATGTTGCAATGGCAATATATATGAGTGTGGTTTTTGGTGTCAACTCTGTTTTTGTGTGCCATGTTTGTAACATTTGAGTTAGTTTGCTCGTCCGGCGAATGGAAATCTGTTTCTGATTCTTTTTTCAGCTATTTAATTGGACTAACATATTGTACGATGAGAGTAGCTTGTTTTGGGGAGCTCAACCTTTCATTTTCACATTGTCTTTGGTGGTTTTGATTATGTTACAAGATTTATATGTTGTTTGTGTTGATAGTGGAATTGTTCATGTCCAGGTCTGGTTTTTTCCTCTATCTCTCTCTTCTTTTTTGTCAATAAGATTAAGTGGAAATCAGAGATTTCAGCTTTTGCGGCACATACAATTTTCTCCCAGTATGTTCTTTTCTAGAACTTATCTTTGTTCAAATTCCTGTTACTTGCTCCTAGTTTCTTTTTGTATTTCCAAAAATGCAGACTCAGGACAAATTGACAACTGAATGTGGAGACCAAATACAAATTGTGAATGTGGAGACTCAGGACAAATTGACAGCTGAATGTGGAGACCAAGTACAAGTACAAATTTTGTAATTATAGGTTAATGCTATGGATGTGGTATTTTGTATGGATATAGTAGGAATCAAGATTGGTAAACAATGTAATTACTTTTGAATCTTCAAGTTTTATGGTATAAACTATTATGGTTGTTTTTCTAGTTAAAATTGTTATTGAAAAGTAAAAAAAAAATGAAGGGTCAATAATATGTGTAGAAAGTCAAACCATTTGTAGGCTTTCCACATCATCATAAATACAAAAAACGAAGGCGTAGACCATAATTTGCAACAGTAGTGGCATTTTTACTAAAGTGGTAAATTAGAACACGCTTCAGTATAATCAAAACCCTTGATGCTATAATGAGTATTTAGCATCAGTGCTGATATATTCTCTGATGCTATTAAAGGTTTAGGCATCGGAGGTCAACGCTCTTTTTGGCATATGGTAACACCTTATGCATCGGCGATTATGGAAGAGCGAAGTCGTAACTCATCTTTAGCGACGGGGAATGTCCGAAGCGTATCACAATATCTTTTGCATCGGTTCCCAATACATCGGTTGTTGGGTACCTTTAGCAACGGTATTTCCCCGACGCGAAAAGTCAATTTTGGCATAGTGGAGTATCACAAGTTGAGGATGCAACTGAATCCATTTTGGTGCAGCTGTATCTACGCAACAAGTTTTTGGCGCCGTTGCCGGGGATCGGTAACATTGTTTGATTCTATTTGGTTTTCCTACTTTTTATTTTTATTTTTTGTATATAACTGGACAGTTTCATGTTTTAAAGTTAATGATGTTAATTGACAAGTTGTGTTTGTAGTCCAACGGACAAGGACAATTGCCTGACAAGCAAGAGAACTGGGTTTGAGTCCCAGCTTACACAACACCCAAAAACAAAAAGGTTCAAGTAGCATGTTGATTATTGCTAGTTTCTGGTTTCATTCACTTGTTCTTAATTAAATATCTTGTTCAAGTTTACATAAACACCATATGACTCTTGGATTGATTAGTGAATGAATGGGTAGATATTGAAGACAAACACCATGTTTAAATTCTACTTGGTTCTCTATTGTTCTTCTTGTTCTTAATGGGTTCGGAATTTGTGTTTAGACTAAACACCATAGCTAAATACTTTTTCTGAATACTTGATTAAAACCACACACCATATGGATAATCATATTTGAGAAAGAACGAACTTCATAAGCTAGTTTGATTACTTTGTTGCTTGTTACTTTGAAGCATGAAATTGGATGTGTGTTGATTTTCCTTTCCATTTTAGTTTTAATTTCCTAATCCTTTAATTCTGTTTCAAGTTTTCTATGTTCGTTTTAGCAAGTAATGTCAGCTTAATAAAAATGGAGAGAGATGGTAACCTCAATCATAAGAATAGGGAGTGTGGAGTAGTGGGAGAAGTCGCGACCTCCAAATGCATCATGCTCGACCTAATCGCTTCAAGGGGGAGTATTCCAATCCTTTCTCTTTAGTTGTTTTGTTATTACTTCAGTAATTTTAATTTTCTATTTCTTTTATTAAAAAAAAATTAAAAAGATTTTTTATATGAGCTGACTCGTGGTAACTCCAGCTGAGCGTCTCCGTCAATACAGTGTCTAGGAGTTCTTTAGGCGACACCTTCGGTGTCTAAGAAGTTTGGGTTTTAAGTGGGACCTTTGTGACCCCTCCAACCTTCCCGGATCCCCTGGCTGTGTTTTTCTGAGGCCCTTAACTGGTCATCCATGAGTTGCTTGTATATTTGTGTGTTTTAAAAAAAATAAATAAAAAAAATTGAAATTTGAGTTTTTATTTATTTTTCCTTGTAATTTGCAATTTGGAACTTCTTTGTTTTTTTTTCTTTGTGTGGTCAGTTAGTTGTAAATAATAATAAATTAAAAAAAATCAATTTGGAACTTCTTTGTTTTCTTTTTTTTGTTTTGTTAAGTTAGTTTATGTATTTATTTACGTGATGTGGTTAGTTAGTTTATTTCTGAGTGTTAAAAACACATTTTTTATTTCACTCAAACATTACAAACAAAGAAAAAAAAGTAAAAAAATTAAAAAAGAAAAAGAAAAAAAAAACAAAAAACAAAAACAAAACATTCAAGTAAATTAAAAATAAAAACAACATCTTCATCATCTTCATCTTCATCTTCATGGCATGCCTCTATTCTCTCTTACTTGCAGAATCTCCAGCAGATCCACATGGTCCTCATTCTTTCTCTGCAGTGCTTCTACGTGCTAATTGGCACGGTGAGAGCCGCTTCTGGAGTCCGCCACCATAGCCTTCAAGGAAGCTACTTCCTCGCTCAGCGCGGTACACTCCCGTGTCCTCGCCAATAATCGCATGCCCAAGTTGGTAGCCGAGATCGCGTGGAGCACAGTTAAGTTGTGGGACTCCTCCACCGCTGCTTTGTCAAACCTCTTTGCCACATGGAGATGATCTGTCGTGTGAGCTTGCTGCCAATCATGCCTTCCAGGAGCACTGCTCTCGTTCGACACCGCCTCAGAAAAGTTCGGTATTACCTCAGCAAAGTTTGAGGCCGTACCGTGATGATATGTGGAGTTTGGAAAGACATGGTTTGGACGAGCCCTTATCTGCGCATTCGGTGGCGTAAGGGACAACTCAAGGTTAAGATCATCAAGGTGAGTGCATAAGGATGCCATTGTTTAGTTTTTGGATTTTTTGATGTTTTTCTCTAATTTCAGGAAGAAATGCGGGGTACTCTTCTACTTCACCGAGATGTGTTTAAATAGACTTATGCAGAGCGAGGGCGCCGAAAGCACTTCGGATCTCGAGGGTGCTATCCTGTGCTCTTTTCTCTCGGATCCCTTCATTTCTGGCGCAAATTGCGAGCATGTCTACACTTTCACTTACTTTTGCCTCCCTGTTTTTTGATTTTTTTGTATTTTTCTCTGTTATTTCCAGTCATTTTGTTTTTCTTTTCTTTTGTTTAAGTTTGGGGAAGTGTGTTTTCCTTTTTCTTCTTATTTTATTTTATTTTTCATTGTTTTTCTTTTTAATTTAAAAATAACTTGTTTTCTTCTTGTTTGACAGGTTTCTTAAGAATTTAATTTGAAGAAGAGACAAAATTAAAGATGCATCTTGGACACCTGGTGCAAGAATCTCAACTCTTCTTCTAATTCTTGTTTGAATTGTGTGTTTATTTCAGTTTTTTTTTATTTTGTTTTTATTTAATTATGTAGTATAATTTAAAACTCATAGGATATTCTTTGAAGGAGCTAAACTTTTGGTAACTCCAGTGAGCAACCGCAGTCTATACAGTGTCTAGGAGTTCTTTAGGCGGCACCTTCGGTGTCTAAGAAGTTTGGGTTTTAAGAAGGACCATTGTGACCCCTCCAACCTTCCCGGATCCCCTGGCTGTGTTTTTCTGAGGCCCTTAACTGGTCATCCTTAAGTTTTTCTCTTAAAATAAGCAGTTGCTTGTGTGTTTACTTAACTAAAAATAAAATGCATGTTTGGGTTTTCATGTTTTTGTTTGATCGTCGTTCTTTAAATTTAGGGTCAATTGTCTCTTTGAAATAGCATAATGTTTTTATTTCCCAATTTTTTTTTTTTTTATAAAAAAAACGCATACACTTTTAAAATAAATAATAAATAAAAACTGAAATCATTTCTTCTTGCCCTTCTGTGTCTCGACCATAGGAGCTTTGAGTTTGGCCCTCTGGCTGTCCTCTTCCGGGCTTCACGCACAGCCTCTTGGGGCTCATCACTTGAGCTCCCAAAGATCGCAATCTTAGCTTCAGCGTAACTACTCTCGCGATCTGGTTTCTTGCGTTTACCCGGTCGGTCTAGGTCTTCCAGCTGTTTTCGCATGTCGCGAGAGTACAACTCTACCATCTTTGATAGGTTTTTATTCTCGTCCCGCAACACTTCTAGCTGTGTCGATTCACCTCCACTATCCTGGCCCTCTCCCTTTTCAAGCTTTTTATAGCACTCTGACACTCTTCAACCATACTTCGCTCCGCCGCTCACTGACCTTTCAGCACCTCTACCTCATGGGACTTCGCAAGTAGGCGATGACCCAAACTTGCGACACATGCTGTACTCTGCACGCTCAGTGCCAGGGCATCGCTCGTGACCCGGTTGTCATCCCTTGTCCCGAACATACGTATATCTTTAGGTGTCACTAAATTTCTGCCCACTCCAATGGCCACATCGTTGTCCAGGAGTATTGAGTCATTCACAGTCACAGGCCCCCGTGCGGAGGCAAAGTAGGGCATCCATACCTGGTGCTACTGCTTGGCCTCGTGTTTGAGTCGGTGGAGCTAGGTTGAGATCCAACGAAAAGGGGTAGGAAGAGGCCATTTGATTTCTCACTTTTTTCTTGCTTATTTTCTCTTTTGTGTTTCTGAGTTTGTGTTTTTTGTTTTTCCCCCCTCTTTTTCCTTCTTATAGACATAGTCTTTCACAAAACCCTAGCCAGTGCAGCGTCTAAGCATTTTCTGAATCCCAAGCATTCCTCGAGTCCCACAACCATCTCACTTTCCAACCGTTTCCAACTCATTTGTCACGACTTGCTTTGTCTGAACGGAAACGTTCAGGAAAGTCGTCGTGCCTTTCCATGTCCCCGTAATTTCTGCTTGTGGAGTCTGCGGCGCCTCTATGCGTCGATACGTGTCTCGCCTTGTCTGTTGGTCCCTTACACTGAACCGAGACGAAATTAGGACCCATGTTTCATAATCCAATTCACGTTTCATCTTAAATTAAAAAAAATTATTAAAATTAAAACATGTGGATTTCAGATTTCATTTTGGGTCGGGTTTTACCGTTGTTGGGTTAATTTCATTTTGGGTTGGGCTTTCAATTGTTTGGGTTTTAGTTTGCGTAAGACTGTCTGCTTTTTAGGGCTTACTGTTTTAAGTGTTTTACTGTTTTATTATTTTTTGTTTTGTTTGTTTTGTAATTTTTATTTTGTAATTATTTTTATTTTTTTGTGTTTTGTAATTTTTATTTGCTTTAATACCTTTCATTTGTTGTTATGACATTATTTGTGGCTAATTTTTAAACATTGAGGACAATGTTCATTTCTAGGTTTGGGGGTATTGGAGTTTAGCATGTATTTGTTTTTTTTTCTTAATTTTAAAAAATAAAAATAAAAAATTCGCCTGTTTTTCTTCTATTTGAGTCTTGTTTTGTTTTTTTTTTAGTCACTTTCCGAACACATTTGATGAGATTGTGATAAATGTTTGCATGACTTAAATGAAAATTGGATTCCATTCTATTTTATTAATTTTTTTTTTTTAAAGTAAAAATTTAAATTTAAATAAATAAATAATTTGGCATTGTTCTAGCATGATATGTTTGAAACCTTCTTTACACTTGCCATTTGTTTCATAATTTTCCAATTAAAGGATTTGCATGATCTAAAGAATTGTATGAAGCATAAATTAGACTTATATAACCAACCATATAAAGTGAGCTTTTGAGCCTTGTACTTCAATTCATGAGTGTTATATATGTACTCTTATTTTCTTGTCATCAAAGTTGTTGTTTGATCTCATTATTCAGTGATTTGGTTGAACACTTAAAAGTTATTCATTCTTATGCAATTTGATTTCATGACATTTAAAGAAATGATATTAAGGCCTTCTTTGGATCGTTTGTGCCTTTCAAGCTAACCTTATGCATGCTTAAGCATGATTTTTCATTGTTAACCATTTTGAGCATACATGTAAACCTTTTCTTTCATTTAACCAATTTTATTTCCTTGCCTTAGCCTGAAAAACAAATATTTACCTTTCTAAGGAACTCATGAGCTTTAATTTGGATGTGTTTTTCATGCTAAGTTTGGAAAGAGGTGTTACATTTTGAAAAAAAAAAAAAAAGAAATCACACAATTGGTGAAAGAAAAGAGAAAAGTTGTGATTAAGTGATGGTTGATTGAAATTTCATTTTTGGGCCTTCAAAATAAATTGGTGTTTGTTCAATTAAAGGAAAAGGAATGAATCAATGTAAATGAAGATATAAGGAGTTTTGATCATGTAAAAGAAAAAAATCTAATCGTGATGATTCGAAGTCTTGTAAACAATTATTTTATGCTCTTACATTGCGAGTTCCTTGGACTTTGTATTATCCATACCTTTCATTTCTTACTCACCTTACACCCTTGGCCCAATTACAACCTATACTAAAGACCTAAATTGATCTTAAATGTCATGTGGTTGAATTGCATTCATTTTCTACTTTTAAGTGTTTGGCATCCTTCTTGAGATCATTTTAATGCAAGTTCTTCATCTTTCTATTTCGAGTTAAGTCCTTTATGTTTTAACTCTAATCTCATGTTTATAACTGAGTGTTGCATTATAGCCCTCTTCTGAGTGATTCATTTGTGAGAGGACAACTTTGGTGAGATTTGAAGTTGAACTTGTGCTTTGTATGATTTTTGAAATTGTGTGAAAACTAAGATTGGAGAATTTGTTGCATTTGGCTATCACACTACTACACTTTGAGCATATTACGTTTTGAACTTTGCCGCTTTGTAAATATTGTCTAAAACTGAGCTTTCATTGTTAAAGCGTTTAAGTCATGTGCATGAGTCATTTCTCTTCAGAAAATGTTCGGAAAGATTGTTTTGAGTTCTTTTTATTTTTGTAATTGTTTTTTTTGTTTTGTTTTTGTTAATGTATTTATGTTTGTTTTTGTTTTTTTGTTTTTTCTTAAGGACTAACAAATCTAATAAGTTTTCTAACCATTTTGTTTTGTAGAGTTAGAAAAACGTTTGTGGGTATCGTATTGTTAAACCTTCAGGAGACACAACTCCTCCTACTAGGGATGCCTAGAGGTTTAAAGGCTTGTTGCATATGATCAATGCAATCGAGTTACCTACGAAAGTGGTCTAGTTAACTTTGTTTTTATCTTTGTTTTCCTTTTGTTTCGCTCGAGGACTAGCAAAATCTAGGTTTGGGGGTATTTGATCGGTGCATATTTACATATCATTTTGTACCCTTTTAACTTATGATTTGGTTATGTTTTTGAGTTAAACTTGTGCTTTTAATAAGTTTTGTGTTTGTTTCAGTGTTATAAGCTTGAGACTCACTAATTGCATTTTGGAGACAAATTAGCTCAAAACGGTGTATGCAGATCAGTCAACTTCACGGATTGGACTGTACTTACTCAAGAAGAACCAGATGATGAGCCATACATCATTGGAAAGATACGGAAGTCTAGTTTCTGTAGAATTTTACGGTTCATGATTCCGAGTCTTCTAGAGAAAGTTATACATGTTTTGGCAACTTAAGGTCAAATTCCGCAGCATCTGCGTTACTGGGCCAAAAATCACATTTGAAGGCCTTCCGGATTTTTCCTTGAGTTGGGCTGCATATGCTTGGAAAGATAATTCAAAGAGCTTCAAGATCCATATTTTTCCAGATTTTTCAGATTGAAGCCACAAGCCCAAAACGAGCCCACATGCTGGCTGCAATGCATTGTCATGCATGCATATTGCATTGTCATGCATGACATATGCATGATGAAGTGTTGTTGATTGTGGGAAAGTTTGGTGAAGCATATTCAATACCTATTGTTGAGTGGAATTTTGCAGCAGCCAAATGAATTAAAAGATGTTGAAGTGGATGATTCAACACTAAGCTTAATGACAAGAAGAATTGTTTTCAAATGCAATAGTGTATTAGGTGATTTAAGTGTTGTAAGTTGGTTAAATTATTGTGTTTAGAAAATTCAATTGTATAATTCAGATTTTCACTTCCCCTAGGCCTATAAATAGGGAAGTTCTCTAAGCTTGTAAACACACCCCAAGGGGGGAGCTCTCAAGCACTTCTCTAAAGCTCCCTTCCCTTCTCTCCCTCAAATTCTCTTGGTTTCCCTTTGTAGTTCTCAATTGTTGTAATAAGATCATTCTACTAAATTTTCTGTGTACTAAATCTCAAGCATTTCTCCTTTCCTTCATCAAATTCCCAATGTCCTCAAACACCTCTCTCTTTCTCTCCAAAAACTCTCAATGTTCTTAAGTGTTGTACAAAACCTTTTTGTTTCTTTTCTTTTCATTTATGTTTTGTAGGAAAACTGAGTTGGATCATTCAATCACCAATCCCTGTGGAATCGACCTCGCACTTACATACGCTAAACTACCAACGGTTGAGGATGCAACTGAATCCATTTTGGTGCAGCTGTATCTACGCAACAGCAAGCTCAGTCCACCAACACATTGCGCAGTTCAGGACGGTCGAAGAGATCTACTCCGAAGAGACAACAAGGAGGTAAGCCAATGGGGCCTGAATCATGGAGGACATCTACGCAAACCACAAACCATGCAGGCAGAAGATGTCGAGAAGCTTGTCAGTCACCTGCTTCGAGACTTAAAGATTAGAGGAGATTTCGAAGATGATCTGCGCAAAGAGGTGGACCAAGTGAACTCCTCACCATTCACCACCGAGGTCAAGCAGGCGGCTCCACTGAAGCAATTCTCAATGCATTCTTTCACGCAATTTAAAGGGGATTCTGATCCCAAGAGCCATTAGAATCACTTAAAAAGTGTTATGATTCTCTACAAGGCCGAAGACTCGCTAATGTGCAAGGTGTTTGTCATGACCTTACGAGGAGCAGCCCATGATTGGTTCCATACCTTGCCATTCGAGTCGATCAGCATCTTCAAGGAGCTAGCTTTTCGTCTTCACCAAGGAGTACACTTCTTACCAAATGATCAAGAAGAACCTTGACCACCTGTTCAACATGTGCAAGAAGCATGACTAGTTCCTCCAAGACTACATCAAGATATTAAAGGTAGAAAAGGCAAACATCGTGGGATGCAATGACTGAATCACATGCTTTGCCTTCAAGAAGGGTCTACCAGCTGAGCATGACCTATATCGCGAGCTGACTATCGCTCCCAGCCAATATCGAATCGCCATGAAGAAGTCTGCTAAAATCGACCCATCACGTAAGGAGGCAGGTTAAAGAAGTGATAAACCCAGCAGTAAGAACTATGGAGGAAAGTGCAAGGCATCATCCTAAGGTGGTGCACCAGCAGATGAAGGCTATACCAAGTTCACTATCTTGATACTTCAAATCTTGGCCCAAGTGAAGGATAAGCCTTAGCTAAGGAGACCATCACTTTTGAAGGGAGATCCTGACAAAAGAAGTACGAACAAGTACTGCGCCTTCAATGGGACTTATAGGCACGACACACCCAACTGCCGATCTTGGAGGATGCACCTCGAAGAGCTCGTAAGTGAAGGCCACTGTACAAAGTTCATAGTAAAGAAGGCCATCCAACAGATTGAGGACTGTGATGCCGCTAAGGAGCCTTTGCAGGAAGTCATAAGGATTAACACAATCTTGGCTGACTCTGAGGAATCCGGGCTGACCAACAAGGAAAAGAAGAAGAAGATTAAACAAGCCACTGTGATCTCCCAAGAGTTAACCAGTTGCCAAACAATTGAAGACGATCCTGTGATTGGTTTCTAGAAGATTCGAGCGGACTTATTTGCCACACAATGACACCCTCATCATAAGCATCCAGATCGCGCAAGCCATGATTAGCCGAGTGTTTGTGCCTAATAAATCACGGCCATGAATTGGCCGAATGAGCCTCTTTTCTCGGCCTTGTCACTTTCTCGAGAAGCCAAAGCGCGGCGTTTCGCCAAGATGTTTGGCCTTCCTGAAAACTAAGGAAAAATGCTAAGGCATGATCATCTCGGCCACGATCATAGGCCGAGGCCGAGCAAAATCACGGTCAAAGGTGCTAAAGTCAGATTGTCACGTGATAGCAGGGTCCCACGCTTCATTTATTGAAGCAATGCCTCTGTTTATTGCAGCAAACCCACTGACCATGAATAAACATTTAATGCACGAGGGAAGGTGGGAAGTGACTGGAGTCAGGATTTGGTGACAGGGATCAGAGTGATTAGACGCCAACATTCTCACAAAGCTCTTTGCAGCTTGAGAGATTAGGTGAACAGCCATCAGAGCAATAAATGCGTCTCCACGGCCAGAAGTGCAGAACCCACGATCAGGGCGGCGGCCGAGATTCACCGGGATTCATGGGGTCACACCATCATGCTTCACGATCCCAAATGTCGATTAGACTACCCACTTGCGCCAATCAGGCTCCACCATGCAGATTTTCAGCCTCGATTACCCCTCCAGGGACTCTTCCTATAAATACAAGACTCAAGACCACATTCAAAAGGTTCAAACACCAAACAAAAGCCTCCCACGGAGCAACTTATATTTTCCTGTAATGCACTTTCAATATTTTACTTGCTTTCCTAGGAGTAGTGTTAGTTTGTAAGGAAAATCCATTCATCAAATATATCATACGACCCTTGATTTTCAATGCGCCGGAGCACCATCCTTGTTATACGCTCACTCACCCCATATATCATACGACCGTCGCTCGCTGAGCAACGCGCCGAGCACCGCCCTAAACCCACCAACAACACCACCACTAAACGGCCTTGTAGCTCAGGCCGTGAACCTAACGGCCGAGATTAGTTCTTCTCTCTCCACAATCGTTTGACTAGAAGTTAAGTCCAAACAGGCGCATCATTTCAACACTTCCATCCAAATCACACATTGACGTACGGTGAGACCGTGCTGGCAGGAAGCCGCGTGTCAACGCATCCAAAAGCAGGAAGCCGCGTGTCAACGCATATCCCTCGGCCCGGAACTCCAAACGCAGACACCGAGTTCATGTAGACAAGGGTTGCGCAACCAATATTCTACAACTTTCAGTGGTCCAGAGATGGGAATGGAGGTCATGATCAAAAGGTTCAGCCAGGTCGTTGACCGGCTTCAATGGAGCAACGACACTCACTATGGGAATAGTAAAGCTCGATGTTTACTCCCCACCAGTGATTAGAACTCAAACATTCATGATCATTGACAAAGTCTCCCCTCCAGTGGTATCTTGGGCAGACCATGGATCGGCAAGATCAACGCCATCACATCTACCACGTACTAGAAAATCTATTACCCAATCCCTTGGGGTGGTATTGGCCAGATCAATAGCGATCAAGCGATGGTGAGAAAGTAGTCAGCTCAAGGGAGAAGAAAAGCAAGCAAGAACAGTGCGTCCCTATAAATGAAGCAGATTTGAATGGAGCAGAACAAGCATGGGAGGAAGCAGATCCCTTTCCTGCAGTCGAGCAGACCAGAAGGGAAAGGGAATAGGCATTCCCCAATAGCAATCCACGTAGAGGTCACCCCTAAAGAAGGATGGAAACCCAAAGATGACGTCGAACTAGTACCCCTTGATCCTAACAAGCCAGAGAGAAAAGCTTGGATCGCCTCGCGCCTAAACCTAGAAGAGAAGTGGCGCTTACGACCTTCCTCCAGAACAACAAAGCCGTGTTTGCATGGTCACCATTTGACATGCCAGGCATTGATCCACATATCATCTGCCATCGATCTACATATCATTGAAGAAGCCTTCTACTTATAGTGGCTGACCAATGTTGTTCTAGTGGCAAAGAAAAACCAAGGCAAGTGGAGAGTGTGCGTGGACTACACCGACCTCAACAAGGCGTGCCCAAAAGATAACTTTTCCCCGCCAAGAATTGATCAGCTCGTAGATTCAACTTCAGGCAATCAACTGCTAAGCTTCATGGATGCTTACTCTGGCTAAAATCAAATCATGATTCATGAGGATGATAAAGCAAAGACTTCTTTCATAATTACAAGAGGCATATACTGCTATAATGTCATGCCCTTTGGGGAAGAACATCGGAGCAACATACCAAAGGCTCATGAACAAGATTTTCAAGGAGTGGATCGACAAGACTATGGAGGTCTATGTAGATAACATGCTAGTCAAAGCTCCCCGATGATCAAATCACATCAAGTATCTTGCTAAAGCATTTAGCCTGCTCTGAAAGTACCAAATGAAGTTGAACCTGAGCAAGTGCACATTTGGAGTCTCATTCGGCCAATTTTTGCTATACTTAGTCACCCAAAGAGGCATCAAAGCACATCTTAATCAAATCAAGGTCATCCTCAACATGAAGTCACCTGCCGCAATGAAGGAGATACAAAGTCTAATGAGTAGAGCAACAACTCTCAACCAATTCCTTTCTAGATCCACCAACAAGTGCAAACCAGTTTTCAAAGCCTTGAAGAAAAGACAAAGAGACAAGTGAGATGAAGAGTGCGAAGTAGCTTTCCAAAACTTGAAGACCTATGATAAGTGCATTATTTCCTATATTTTTATACCTCTTATATTTGGTTTTTGTAAGGAAAGTTAATTAAAAAGAGCATTCTTACCTTACTTTCCTTATTTTCAGCAATGCTGCACTCTTGGAGGATTTCGACTGAAAATCAACTTTTCAAATGAATTTTAGCGCAAGGCCAATTGTAGAAGAAAGCTAAGATATTGAAGATCATTGTGTCAAAGTTTCATAATTTTCTACCAATCCAAATGCTCCAGACTTGCAAGTCAAGACAGCCTAAAGTGAAATCCTGCGAGAACTGCAATGCTGGGAGGATTGAAGATTTGAAGACTTTTCCGATTTTTCCTGGTGGCGTGTGATATATGCTTGGAAAGCTTAGAGATCAAGCTACATTCCTCATAGTTTTTCAGAATTTTCTAGGAAGTGGAAAGACCCCAAAACGTGCTTCCAAATTGGCTAACTTGTTTCCAAGTCAAAGAAGGATTCTTTCCTAGTTTGTTTCCTTAATTGTTTGGGATTTTGTTTTGCTTTAGGAGATTTTTTCAGACCTTTTTAGAGTAGGTCTCTCTATGGACCATCTTGATACCATATAATTTTTCACCATATTTCAATACACCCACAAATATATGAGAGAGAGAGAGAGAGAGAGAGAGAGAGAGAGAGAGAGAGCCAAGAGTTGCTGCCGCGGTGCTTTTGGAGCTTACAAAGGTGTTTCTGTGGAAAATCCAAAGATCAAATCCATCTGCCAAATCGGTTTTATGACAACAACTTGTTAGGGCTACGATGTAGCCTAACCATAAATGCTTATTATTATTATTATTATTATAGTTATACTAATTTCTGATTACTATTCCATGTTGAGTATTTGTTACTGTTCTTAATGGTTTGAATATTTGGCCAATATTTAATTGATTTGATGATCCAAGCAGAGACCGAGAGGAGATGTTTGGTGTTTACTTCTCATAACAAATACCATGTCTTGAATGAGTGCCCGAGAGGGACTAACATGACTCATGCAGTTTTCTTGCAGGTTCTCATAGAACTTAATGAGTTCTAGATTTTCTAAATCCGTTTCTCAAGAGAGAATGGGTTGTTAATTATGAATAATTTTGGTTGAGCCCGAGAGGGAATATCAAATGAAGTAGGAGAAACCAACTGTCAACATAGATAGTAATTAAGGTCAATTGGCTATAAGAATTAAGTGGAATTGGTTAGAGTGAAATCGGATGCTCTAATGTCTCATCAACGTGATTTTCCACCGTTAATTAAATTGCTATTTTACATATTTGTTTTAATTTAGTTTAATAAATAAATCACTCTCATTAATGAATTTTTCAAATACACTTTTAAGTGTATCAAATTTCTGCAAACTTTTGAAGTGCTCTGCCAAATCCACGACCACAAGTGCGGCAACCATTATGGGGGCAAATCACTCACTCAAATGGCTCTAAGCATAGGCTACTTCTGGCTTACCATGAGACACGAATCCACGAAGTATGCCAAAAATGCGACCGATGCCAACGATACAAGCCAGTCCCAGGTGCCCTGTTGAAATGTACCATCCACATAACAACCCGTCGCCACAGACTACTTTACTAAATGGATCAAGGCCGAAGTTCTATCCTCTACTAAAGAAGCCAACGTGGAGCTATTTGTCTGGAAGAACATCATCTGCCGATTTGACTGCCCACAATCTTTGGTAACTAACAACAGGTCACAGTTCATTGGCAAGTGTTAAGGCCCAAAAAATCTACGATTGGGCCCGAATAAATTCCCGGCCCAGGACGACACCTAACTTGGGAAGAAACCCAATTTGGGTATGCAAGAGCTCATTATATACGCTTGCACACGTGCCACGCCAAGCAAATAAGCAACACGTCACGCTACAAGCTTAAGTGGGCCCAAGCCACGCGAATGCCTGGGCTCGCGATCGCACAATCGAACGGTTATCTTAAAACGCAAACTTTAAGTTATTGAA
The DNA here is from genome assembly GCA_018703695.1 of Prunus fruticosa. Taxonomy (NCBI): domain Eukaryota; kingdom Viridiplantae; phylum Streptophyta; class Magnoliopsida; order Rosales; family Rosaceae; genus Prunus; species Prunus fruticosa. The sequence continues at coordinate 16,361,738 of CM031919.1, forward strand.
TCGGAACATCCGGGCTTCCAATTCACGATCTGTGAATTCCTACACGATCCTAGGAATGTCTAGATCAACATATATTGGAATGGAGTCGATCCAACGGTCCGAACAAATCAAACCCGGATAACTCCTAATATAAGATATTCGATCGACAATCAAACGGTAACCAAATTTATATCCGAGCATACCATCATGCTCGGACGACATGAGGAGTATTTTAGGACTCAAGGACTGACCAAAGAGTGGCCCACGCGCGCCTGAGCGTTGGTGTCCAAATCAAATTCTGGCAATTCGGAAAAACTCCAAATCGTCGATCAAGACTTATACCTACATGATCACCACATAGAGTGGATCAACTTTTGTTCTTGGACCAACCCCAAAAAGTCGATGGAAGTGCCTGGAATTGGATGCCAAAAACCGGCCAAACTCTTATCGCTTATTTATGTTTCAAAGCTTAAAAATTTCTCCTAAATACTACAACCAGCAGCTAGAACACTTCGAAAGGATAGCGAAGGATACCAAATTCGAAAGATTTGGTGGCCGGAGGCATCCGAACGAGCTCCCGAAAGTTTACGAAAAAACTGTCAAGATCTCTTATTTCGTGGCTTTTTCCGGTGACCACAATGGTGGATCGAGGTGGCAGAGGGTTGGGGCTGGAAGAGGGAAGTATGGTGGTTCTTTTGGGACCGGTGCCGCCCTAAGTGGCAGTGTGTGGTGGCAGTGGTGGAGAGAAAAATATCAATGGGGCCTGTTTCGCAGAGAGAGTGAGGGAGAGAGAGAGAAGAGAGAATTTCAGTTTTAAAAACATTTTCGAAAAAATTACGGTTATGCCACTGTGTGTATTTTGATCATGTCTTTTTCGTTACAACTTCGATTCGAGCCCACTACGTGTCTACAGACTCATCTCGATACGATCTACATAAGAATACCACTCACGTCCCCAAATTACCCCTACGTGTCTACAGAACTCATTTGTAATTTCATATTTAAATTTAATTTAATTCAAGAATATTTATAATTTTGGGTCGGGATGTTACAATCTACCCCCCTTATAAAAAATTCCGTCCTCGAAATTGACGTACCTGTCAGTGAAGAGATAAGGGTACTTGGCCCACATCTATGCCTCGAGCTCCCAAGTAGCTTCTTCAACATTTTGACCCATCCACAACACTTTCACTACTAGAATGGATTTGAAGCGCAACACTTGTTCCTTTCTATCCAAAATTTGTACGGGTTGCTCCTTATACGACAAATCTTCGCTCAACTCCACGGGTTAATGTTCCAGGATATGAGAAGGATCAAGCACGTACTTTCGTAACATGGATACATGGAACACGTCATGGATCCGAGATAGTTCTAAAGGTAATGCAAGTCTGTAGGCAGCAGGTCCAATGCGTTCCGTGATCTCAGAAGGTCCGATGTAACGAGGGCTTAACTTTCCACATTTCCCGAACCTCATCACACCTTTCCAAGGAGATAGCTTCAAGAACACCCAATCCCCAACTGCAAACTCAAGATCCTTGGACCTGTTGTCCGCATAACTCTTTTGTCAGTCTTGTGCAGTTTTAAGCTTTTCTTGAATCATCTTCACTTTCTCTGTTGTTGCTTGAATACTTTTCACTTTTTCCACTTTCTTGTCACCCACCTCATTCCAACAAATAGGAGTTCTACACTGCCTCCCATCCAGAGCCTCATATGGAGCCATCTCAATGCTCGAATGATAACTGTTATTATATGCAAACTCCACCAAGGCAAGGTGAGTATCCCAACCATCTTTCAATTGTAATACACATGATCTTAACATGTCTTCCAATGTCTGCATTGTTCTTTCTAACTGTCCATCGGTTTGTGGGTGGAAAGCAGGACTAAAATGTAACTTGGTACCCGTAGCCTCATGTAAATACTTCCAGAAGCGAGAGGTGAACCTAGCATCCCTGTTCGACACAATAGACACAGGCGCTCCATGCAATCTCACAATCTCATCCATAAAGAGCTTAGTCAACTTCGACAAGGAATAGGTTTCTTTAATAGGTAGGAAGTGGGTGGATTTGGTGAGTCGGTCAACTATCACCCAAATATTGTCATACCCTCTTACAATATGTGGAAGTTTGAAAACAAAGTCCATTGTAATATGCTCCCACTTCCATTCAAGGATCGGAAATGGCTGCATAAGTCCAGATGGTCTTTGTTGCTTAGCTTTCACTTCTTCGCAAAAATCAAACATTTGCTCACATACTTAGCAATGTCACCCTTCATATGCGGCCACGAGTAGTACTCACATAGAGTCCAATACATCTTAGTACTACCCGGATGTATAGAATAAGTTGAACAGTGAGCTTCCTCCATGATTTCTCTTTTCAAGTCATCGTTCTTGGGTACACAAAGACGAGTTCCAGTTATCAAGGCTCCATCTTCTCTTATTGCATAGTCCGTCCGTGTACCATTCTCTACTTCCAATCTTATCATGCAAAGTGTAGGATCCTCTAATTGAGCTGCAATGTCTCAATCAATTAGGATAGGCCTCACATGGAAACTAGCGAGTATTCCACTTTGTTGACTCAATCCCAATTCTACACCATCCTTCCGCAGTTCCACCAATAACAGAAGGTAAGACATTCTGAGATGAGTTAAGCTTCCACTAGTCTTCCTACTCAAAGCATCAGCTACCACAGTGGCTCAGCCAGGATGATACTCAATCATACAATCATAGTCCTTAATCAACTCCAACCAACGTCGTTGTCTCAAATTCAACTCATTTTGAGTGAAAATGTACTTGAGGCTTTTATGATCTGCGAAGATCTACACGTCTCACCATATAAGTAGTGTCGCCAAATTTTGAGAACGAACACCACTACAGCAAGTTCCAAGTCGTGTGTATGATAATTCTGCTCAAGCCTTACATCAAAACACATCCCAAGCCTTGCAATGATGCATCACTATAGATCACAAGGTTCGCCGAATTGGTCGGAAGGGCCAAAACTGGTGTGGTGGTTAACCGCTCTTTCAGCTTTTGAAAACTCTGTTCACACTCCTCCGTCCACACAAACTTAACATCTTTCTGTTTGTGCCTAAATAAATCACGACCATGAATTGACCGAAGGAGCCCTTTTTCCGACCCTAGCACTTGCTCGTGAGACTAAAACGCGGCATTTCGCCAAGATGTTTGGCCCTCCTGAGAACAAAAGAAAAGATTGCTAAGGCATGACCATCTCGGCCTCGATTATAGGCCGAGGCCGAGGCCGAACAAAATCACGGCCAAAGGTATTAAAAGTCAAACACGTCATAGCAGGGTCCCATGCTTCATTTAATGAAGTGATGCCTCTGTTTATTGCAGCAAACCCATTGGCCACAAATAAGCATTTAATGCACGAAGGAAGGTGGGAAGTGACTGAAGTCAGGATTTGGTGGTAGGAATCAGAATGATTAGACAGCAGACATTCTCACAAGAATTCCTACACCTTGAGAGATTGGGTGACTAACTATCAGAGCAATAAATGCGTCCCACGGCCAGAAGCGCAGAACCCACGATCCAGGGCAGCGGCCGAGATTCACCAGGATTTATGGGACCACACCACCATACTTCACGATCCCAAATGTCGATTGGACTACCCACTTGCTCTAATCAGGCTCCACTATGCAGGATTTCAGCCTCGATTACTCCTCCAGGAATTCTTCCTATAAATACAAGGCTCAAGCTACATTCAAATGGTTCAAACATCAAACCAAAGCCTCCCACGGAGCAACTTATATTTTCCTGTAATGCACTTTCAATATTTTACTTGCTTTCCTAGGAGTAGTGTTAGTTTGTAAGGAAAATCTGTTCATCAATATATCATATGACCCTTGATTTTCAAGGCGCCGGAGCACCATCCCTGTTATTCGCTCATTCACCCCATATATCATACGACGTCGCTCACTGAGCAACGCGCGAGCACCGCCCAAAACCCACCATCAACATCACCACTAAACGGCCTTGTAGCTCAGGCCGTGAACCTAACGGCCGAGATCAGTTCCTCCTCTCAGCCACAATCACTTGATTAGAAGTCAAGTCCAAACAGGCGCACCACTTAACCATTTCCATCCAAACCACATCTCGACGCACGATAGACCGTGCTGGCACGTCCGCGCACAACTGCACCACATGCAAAAGCAGGAAGCTGCTTGTCAACGCATATCCCTCGGCCCGGAACTCCAGGCCGTGAGATTTGCGCGGTAGACACTTTCCTCATTAACCGTGTAAGAGGTGTTGCTATCAAAGAGAACCCTTCCACATATCTATGATAGTAACCTGCTAACCCCAGGAAACTCCGTACTTTTGTCACACTAGTAGGTTGCACCCAATTCACAACAGCTTCTATTTTACGAGGGTTCACATAGATTCCTTCTGCTGATATCACATGTCCGAGAAAGTCCACTCTATCCAACCAAAACTGACACTTATTGAACTTGGCATAAAGCCTTCTTTCTCAACGTCTTCAATACCAACCTCAGATGCTTCCTATGACCCTCCAAAGTTCTGGAATAAACCAAGATGTTGTCTATGAATATAATCACAAAGCGATCCAAGTAAGGTCGGAACACTCTGTTCATGAGATCCATAAACGCTACTGGGACATTCGTCAATCCGAAAGGCATCACTAAGAACTCGTAATGGCCGTAACGAGTCCTGAATGCCGTCTTTGGAACATCCTCTTCTTTGAATCTGAGTTGGTGGTATCCCGATCTCAAATCAATCTTGGAAAAGTACTTGGCACCCTTCAATTGATTGAGCAAATCATCAATTCGAGGCAAAGGATATTGATTACGCACTATCACCTTGTTCAACTGCTTGTAATCGATAAATAGTCTCATGGTTCCATCATTTTTCTTCACAAACAATACCGATGCACCCCAAAGGGAAACACTAGGTTGGATGAAAAACACTTGTCTACCCCTATAAATTCCTCCAAGATAGAGAAGAATAAGATTATAGAAGAATCGTAATCTTTCTCATGTTCCAACATGATATCATCCATGATCAATATAGATTTTTCAATATTTTCCCAACAATTACAAATTTAATATAAATTTTACATGAAATACTGGAGTTCCAGGAGGACAAGCAGAGTTACTTGCAATGGCATGCCCATACCTTTTTGAGATAGACACAAACCCAACCATAAACCCACTATGTGTCTTCTTCTTCTCTTCAGCTTCAACCACACTCAAACAGAGTCATAGTGAAAACTTTTGGTTTATTTTTGTACTGGTCATAGCCCAAATTTGTGTTACTTTCTGCTACGTTGGCTTCACTGCAAGCACCTATAAGGCTTGGATTGGATTGGTGATTCTCTAACTCTTTGCTGCAATCTCTACCTGGGATTTGTGAGGCTCGCAGCTTATTGTTAAAGTTGCAAATTGCATCTGTAGTATAAGGTATTTTTGTTTCCCTATGTTTTTAGCATTAAGGTTATAGTCTAAATTTTATTTCGGTTAGTGATGGGTTTCCCTTGTTAGTGGAGGAGAGAAAAAGAAGGAAAATAAATAGTAAAATATGTTTGTGCCTAATAAATCGTGGCCACGAGTTGGGCCGAGCGAACTCCTCTTCTCGGCCTTGTATTTCTCTCGCGAGGGTAGAACGCAGCGTTTTGCCAGGATGCTTAGCATTCCAGCGAAACAAGAGAAAAGTGGCTAAGTCATGGTTATCTCGGCCTCGATTCCAGGCCAAGGCCGAGATCGAACAAAGGCACAGCCAAAAGTATTAAAGTCAGATCATCACGTGATGGCAGGGTCCCATGCTTCATTGAATGAAGCAATGCCTGTTTAATGCAGCAAGCCCACTGGCAAGGAATAAGCATTTAATGCGTGAGGGAAGGTGGGAAGTGACTGAAGTCAGGTTTTGGTGACAGAAGACAGAATGATTAGACGCCAACATTCTCACAAAACTCTTTACAGCTTGAGAGATTAGGTGAACAGCCATCAGAACAATAAATGCGTCTCCACGGCCAGAAGTGCAGAACCCACGACCAGGGCGCGGCCGAGATTCACCGGGATTCATGGGGTCACACCACCATGCTTCACGATCCCAAATGTCGATTAGACTACCCACTTGCGCCAATCAGGTTCCACCATGCATATTTTCAGCCTCGATTACCTCTCCAGGGACTTCTCCTATAAATACAAGATTCAAGACCACTTTCAAGGGGTTCAAACACCAAACCAAAGCCTCCCACGGAGCAACTTATATTTTCCTGTCATGCACTTTCAATATCTTTACTTGCTTTTCTATGAGTAGTGTTAGTCTGTAAGGAAAATCCATTCATCAATATATCGTACGACCCTTGATTTTCAAGACGCCGGAGCACCATCCTTGTTATTCGCTCATTCACCCCATATATCATACGACCGCCGCTCATTGAGTAGCGTGTCGGAGCATCGCCCTAAAACCACCAACACCACCACTCAACGGCCTTGTAGTTCAGGCCGTGAACCTAAAGCCGAGTCCAAACAGGCGCACCACCATTTTATTAGAAGACGAGTCCAAACAGGCGCACCATCTAAACACTTTCACCCACTTCAAACACCTCGACGCACGGAGACCGTGCTGGCACGCCCGCGCACAACCGCACCGCACCCAAAAGCAGGAAACCGGGTGTCAACGCTAATCCCCTCGGCTCGGAACTCCAGGCCTTAAGATTTACGAGGCAGGACACTTTTGGCACGCCCGGTGGGACACTTGTCAAAAACTTATGGTGGAAACCAGGGCACAGGCAAAGCTCAAAAACAAAGCAGTTCGAAATGACTTCTGAGACCCCTGAGGCCACTTCACCAATCACCGAGACCAAACGACGGTCGGGATCTCGGTTGGCTTTCCAGGACAGCGCGGAACGCACGGCCGAGTCCATACAGAAATAGGCAGTAGTGGAAGAGCTAATGTCCAGCAGGCTTAGAGAATAGAAACATCCTTCATGGCCGCAATGGAGAGGTTCTCTTCAGAGCTGCGAACGCTCTTTCAAGAGAGGATGCCGGTAACCTCACCAGCGACACCCCCCAGAGCAAGACAGGGAAGTCGAGAGCGTGAGAGGATCGAACCGTATGGCGGAAGTAGCAGCCTCGGTGTTTTGGCCAACACCCAAGCATCAGGATACGGCCAGCACCCTTTACCGCCGATGAACAGCCTGGGCAGGTCCCAGCCCACATGGGCGAGTCCCGGACCGACCTACTCGGAGAGACAGTGCGCGGACCACTCCATGCTTTGGCCCTGTCTCTAGGGAACAGCAGCCTCGCACATCCTGCGATTCATCCCCTCGGCCCAGTTCATACTGCGGCCATCCACGCGTATCCTGGTCAGAGCAATCCGACCGTCTCACCACCATTACAGTCGTCGTTATTTCCGATGGGCTCTCACCTCCACCATGGGTCGGCCATTCCAGCATCAACGCATAAGCACCTGGTCCAAACCCACAGCTCTCCATTTAGCACCAGCCGGCTCGGTCATTTGGCCTCAGAGTCCATTGTTCAAATGGCTCAACAAACTAGGGCGCAGAACGAGGTGCAACCGGTTCCGCGGTCGTATGGGGCCCAGCAGGAGACACCGCATCAGGGGTTTCGACTCGAAGATGTCAGGCGGATGATCGAGGACGGCCTAGCCCAGAGGCGGCCGGACACGCTGAGATACACAAGGTCGTACCCGCCAGAGATCGACCGAATCCCTCTTCCCCGGAACTATCGGCTGCCAGAATTCATGTTATTCTCCGGGGACGGGCAGACCTCCTCCATTGAACACATAGGCCGCTTCACGGCCCAATGTGGAGAGGCCGATTCGGACGCCCAGACACTCCGTCTATTCGTTCATTCTTTGACCGGCGCGACATTTTCTTGGTTTATAAACCTCCCGCCGAACTCGATAAGGGATTGGTCTGATATGGAAAGGGTATTCCACGAACATTTCTATCAGACCAACCGGGAAATAACGGTCGCCGAGCTGGCAAGGATGAGCCAGGCGTCGGACGAATCACCTCGTGATTACCTACAGCGATTTAAAACATGTAGGAATTGGTGCCGCACGAACCTACTAGAGAGGGAGTTCGTCAAGATGGCCGAGGAAGGCTTGGAGTTCGAATACCGGAAGAAATTCCAGGGGATTGAATTCCGGGATATGCATGACTTAACCAACAAGGTGGACAGGTATGCGTCCTTGTTGAAAGAAGAGATGCAGAAGAGGACGGCCTCAAAAGGGACCTACTATAGGAATCCCATCGTCAGCTATGCCGAAGAGGGCAGTTCCAAGGGGCCGAAAGCGAAGAAGTGGAGATGAGTTCGGCCAAAGTCAGCATAGACAAACCCTTCGTCTGCAAAGGGCTTGTTAAAACTGACAACAGGCCGCACAAAGATTCCCGACGCCAAGTATGCGACGCGGGAAATGAAGGCCTATACTTTTGATTTGACAAGGGCCGAGGCTATCTTTGATTTGCTATTGGCCGAGAAAATGGTCAAATTATCTTTCGGCCACAAGATTCCGAAGCCTGATGAGCTCAAAGGGAAGACATTTTGCAAATACCATAGTTCTTGGTCTCACAACACCAACAACTGCGTTGTTCTGCGAGACGTCATCCAGAAATTAATAGATGAAAAGAAGCTTCAGTTTCCGAGAAGGCGGCCATGCAGGTTGACTCCAAACCATTTCCTCCACCCTGCGTCAACATGGTCAACGCCCAACTCCTCACCGGATATAGGGAGACTCGGCGGGCGGCAAAAGGAAAAGGGCCTTTGGCCGAGTCAGAGCCATTACTCTGCGAGCGTTGCAAGCATGAGGTCGGCCAGCCCAAGCCGCAGGAGAATAAAAGGAAGGCCGCCGAGCCGCCTCAACCAACAATGAAGAAGTCTAGCGGCCAGAACGACCGTCCACCGGCCAGCGGAGCCGCCGTTTCAGCCGGCTAGGGCCACAAACCTCTAGTACTTCGGTGGGTTATAAGGACAGGGGCCACCCCAAGGCCTTTGAAAACCTTTAGACCTCCGGCCATGCAGGACGACCGCTGGTACTATGTACGGCTTGGGGGTAGGACCGAACCGCTGACGAAGACCCAGCTGAGAGAATGCAGGGGCAGGGTCCAGGAGGCGGGGCGCAGCCAACTGAGACCGAAAGGTTCAAACGCCAGAGGAAAACGACGACCACAGACGGGCAACCATCCATTCCAATTGTTTCCCCAACGACGAAGACGGCCAACACCAAGCCTCCAAGGACGTGGCGCCCAGGCGGGACGGTAGTCCCCATGAAACGGTAATTGTTTCGGATCAGCCAAAGGCCCCGGCGAAAACAGGACGAGGGTGTTGTCGACATCTACCGCGGAAGGGATCCCCCTTTTTCAGCCAACGGTTTGTCCTTTCTTAAGGAATTTCACAAAGACCATTCGGCCATGGATTTATACGGCACGACCCCTGAGAGCCGTGAAATCGTGGAATTGGCCCTTAAAAATACAAAGGCGAGGCGCTCCTTATCACTAGCAGTTCCCACTCGGCCATTAAGGCCGTATACCAGGCAAACAGGGAAGCTAGGGCGAAAGGTCTGCCATGTTACCAAATTGACCTCGGCGGATTAGAGGCCAAAGCTCCCTTCAGGAGAAGTGAGTTAGAATACCTTCGCCAATATTTTTCCGGTGACTCTGGGCAGACACAGTCTTTGACTTGACAACCGAGGAGAAGGCCCGGGTAGGCTGCCTAAACGATTACATAACGGCTAGGGACACACTGGTGAAGGTTAGACAGGCCCTCAAGGAGGAGGTTGAAGCTTCGGACCCACCTAAAATCAAGACATCCACAACCAATAGCCCGGGACCGCGAGGCCTAGGGTCGAGGGTTTCGGGGACCCTTCTTCGGCCATGAGGCCGAAGACGACCCTACTTTAGGAATTTCCGATGAAGAGTATGAGGGGATCCTCGGGATGGTCGAGGAAAGGGCTCTTGTCAAAAACGGCCGCGACGTCGAAGAAGAAATTGGTAGGGGGAACCCACGGGAGCCAGAGGAGTTTGGCATCAACATGGTCCTGGTGCTACCATCCAGAGTTTTCAGCCCCAGGAGGGCAGACCAACGGCCTGGATAACGATGTGGCCGAAGAGCAGCTGGATCAGAGGCCAAAGACAAAGGAAGAATTGTTGGCCATAGCATTTAACGAAGTCATACCTAGAGATGAGCCGAACAAATATCGACACCTCAAACCATTATACATCTCGGCTCATGTTGAGGGCATCCCTGTGTCCAAGGTTTTCGTCGACGTGGGGCAACGGTCAAAATTCTTCCTTATTCCTTGATGAAGAAGCTGGGCAAGTCAAAAGTGGACCTCATCCCCAGTGATGTCGTCATGAGTAGCTTCGTCGGCGACAAGTCTAAAACCATTAGCGCGCTGCCACTAAAAATTACCGTGGCCGACCAAACAAGAGTTGCGGCTTTCTACGTGGTCGAATCCAGCGTCGACTATAATATATTGCTCGGCCGTGATTGGATCCACCAGTCTGGGTGTATACCATCCTCTCTCTTCCAGCTATTATTCTTTTGGGACGGCCAAAAGGTGTCAATACACCCGGCCGACGAAAACCCTTTTGAGGCCAACATCGTACAAGTTCGGATTTACGATGACGACGTTGGATGGGTGGTCCTTACCGGCCACGATGCAGGCGGCCGACCAACAAGAACAACGGCCCAGAAGGTATTGGAATTGGGCGCCGAGAATATCCGGCAGGATTCGGCGCGCGAAGTGTTGATCGACCTCACCAGCCTTTAGATGACAGATAAAGCCACTAAAGAAGAAGGAGCGGCGGCCGTGAATGATTTAGTGGAAAGATTGCTGGAACATTGGGCGAAGGAGTCTTTACGGCCGAATTCGCCAATCAATTTGATCGAATTCCTCCACGAATCAGAAGAGACGGACGTTCTAACATTGGACGACCTGGAAACAGCACCTGCGAGATGGAGGACGACTACCCTGAAGTCCAGGACCCTTTGTTAGAGATAAATGTAGGGTCAGAGGCCGAACCACGGCCTCTTTTTGTAAGCCATCTTTTGGATCCTTAGTTGGCAGCCGAAACTATCGGCCTGCTCCATGAATATAAGGATTGTTTTGCTTGGGATTATCATGAGATGCCAGGATTACCAAGGAGTTTGGTCGAGCATGAATTAAAAATCAAGGAGGGTTTCAGGCCGTTCCAGGAGCCACCAAGGCGTTTCTCAACCGAGGTTCAGCTCAAAGTTAAGGAGGAAATTGAACGGCTCCTTAAAGCTGGCTTCATCCGAACGGCCTGTTACGTGGAATGGTTGGCCAACATTGTGCCTGTACTAAAAAGGACCGGGGCTTTGAGGGTTTGCACTGATTCCAGACACCTCAATCTCGCAACCCCCAAGGACGAATACCCCATGCCTATGTCAGACCTCCTGGTAGATGGGGCCGCAAAACACGAACTTTTGTCTTTCATGGACGGCCATACAGGTTACAATCAAATTTTCGTAGCCGAGGAAGATGACCACAAAACGGCATTTAGGTGTCCAGGAGCCATCGGAACCTACGAATGGGTAGTCATGCCGTTCGGCCTAAAAAATGCCGGTGCGACATACCAGCGAGCTATGAACCTGATTTTCCACGACCTTATAGGCCGGACCGTTGAGGTCTACATTGACGACGTGGTGGTGAAATCTTCATCTAAGACCGACCACGTGGGACATCTTCGGCAGGCTTTCGACCGAATGCGGGCGCATGGCCTAAAGATGAACCCCAAGAAATGCGCATTCGGCGTCACCGCCGGAAATTTCCTCGGTTTCTTGGTTCACCAACAGGGAATCGAGGTAGATAAAAATAAAGCCACGGCCATTATAGCGACCCTCCGCGAGGACCAAGAAGGAGCTCCAGTCTTTCCTCGGCAAGGTCAATTTTTTAAGACGATTCATATCAAATATGGCAGGGAAAATCCGGCCGTTGTCCCTCTGCTCAAACTAAAGGTCACCGAACAATTCATATGGGGAACGGAGCATCAGGCGGCCCTTGACGACATCAAGAGATATTTTTCTCAGCCGCCGGTCCTTATGCCGCCAAAGAGAGGGAAACCATTGAGCCGTACTCTCAACACGGCCGAACTAAACTACTCACCGATCGAAAAGCTATGCCTAGCACTTTATTTCGCGGCCACCAAGTTGCGGCATTACATGCTTCCTTCGGTCCTCCAGATCATTTCCAAAACTGACCTCATCAAATACATGCTCACCCCGCCGATTACACGTGGCCGAATTGGGAAATGGACGATGGCATTGTCCGAATTCACCTTCTAATACGTGGCTCAGAAGTCGGTCAAAGGTCAGGCATTGGCCGATTTCTTGGCCCACCATCCGGCCCAGAGGGGGGAAGAGGAGTTGGAGGTCGAAATCGGCATGGTCCACATGAAGAAGAACTATTGGACCATGTACTTTGACGGGTCCGTCAGGAGGCCAGGTCAGGGCCGGGGTTGTAATTGAATCCCTCAGGGACAAAGGTGGCAGTTCGCATTCCAACTCGACTTCAAATGCACCAACAATCAGGCCGAATACGAAGCACTCATCATCGGTCTCGAGATTTTGAAGGAAATGAAGGCGACCCGCATTTTGGTCTATGGCTCAGCTGGTGATTAGCCAATTAACCAGGGAATATCAGTGCACGAGCGAGAATTTAGCCATGTATTACGTGATGGCCCTCAACACGGCCGATGAGTTCTCCAGAATCTCTTTTGTTCATGTACCGCGCGAGAACCATGAGGCCAATGAGATGGCCCAGGTGGCGTCAGGTGTAAATATCCCAAGCACCGACCACGATCGCGTCATAAGGATCGAGAGGCGTACCTTGCCGGCTTTGGCCGAACGAAAGACGGAGCGCAAGTACCTTCGGCCGACACGGCCGAAGCGGATTGGCGCTACCCCATAGTGAAATATGTACGCGACCTTCCGGCAGCCATGAAAGGACTACACATTTCCGGGCTCGGTGTTATCCCATTTATCAGAATGAGCTATATCGAAAGGAATCAAACGGTTTATTGCTCCTATGTCCTAGCGCCGAAGACATCAAAGTCATCATGGCCGAGTCTCACGAAGGGATTTGCGGCGCTCACCAGTCTGGCGTCGAGATGAGATGGTTGGTCCGGAGGCACGGCTATTACTGGCCGACCATTCTGAATGATTGCATAGAATACGCGAAGGGATGTGTCAAGTGTCAAATCTACGGCCCCATACAAAGGGTACCGGCCGACGCCTTCCACCCGGTTACCAAATCATGGCCGTTCAGAGGATGGACCGTGGATATCATCGGGAAAGTCCATCCGGCCGCGTGTAACCAACATGCATGGATTTTGGTGGCAACCGATTATTTTACTAAGTGGGTCGAGGCCGAGTCCTATCGATCAATATCCAGCACACAAGTGATCAAATTCTTTGAGAATCACATTGTCCATCGGTTCGGTATTCCAGAAATGATCACGACCGATAACGGCCCGGATTTTCGCATCGGCCGAAACACGAGAGTATACCGAGAAGATAGGGATCAAATTGATTCACTCAACGCCGTATTATCCCCAGTCTAACGGACAGGCCGAGGCAAGCAACAAGGTAATCAAGGGCATCCTTGAGAAAATGATCGAGGAAAAACCTCGAGCGTGGCACGATTTACTTCCTGAAGCCCTTTGGGCTTACCGAGTTTCAAGGCGATCGGCCACAGGCACATCTCCCTACGCCTTAACCTACGATCATGACGTCATCGTTCCTATGGAATTAAGGGTTCGGTCTCTTCGGTGACCGAGCAATTTGGACAAGAAGGGAAGGATTACACGCAGGCCATGGTTCAAGAATTGGAAGATTTGGAGTAATCCAGACTCGATGCTTATAATTTAATGCAGGCACAGAAGCAGACTCGCGGCAAGAGCTTATAACAAGAAGGTTAAGCAAAAGACTTTCGCCAGGGCGATTCAGTATGGCGAGCCGTGCTTCCTATTGGGACGAAGGATCCTCGGTTCGGTAAATCCGCCCAATTGGGAGGGGCCGTTCATTATTGAACAAATCCTTGGCCGAGGCGCGTTTCAGTTAAAAGACATGGATGGAGAATGGCACAATTTACCCATCAACGGCCAATATTTAAAAAGATACATCCCATCATTATGGGAAACGGCCGTGAAGAAGTGAATAAGAGGGAAATATGCAACACAATAGAGACGGATCAAAAAATTCATTTCATTCAATTAAAGGGGACGCGTTTACAAGGAAACGGCTAGGTCATGGCCAACTACAAACACATAAGGAAAATCACATCCTAGATCTACGTGCGGCAGCTTCATGGTCTTCTTGCTAGGCAGTCAAATCTATTTTTCCCCCGAAGCCGTATCCCGCCACTCCTGCCGACGTTAGCTTCGGCCAGAAACCTCGGCCAGCTTAAAACAAAGGCCGGCCGTGGAAAGAAAAAGGGTGCACGCCGCATGAAGGAGGCTAAGAGGAAGGGTCGTCACTTCGACCACGGCAGGAGCCGCCATTCAGGACATAGAAAGTAACCACCACTCCAAGCATTGTAAGCCGTCGCCATTCTGGGAGGAGAGCGGCAACCTTTCGGGTCGTGGCAGCAATTGTCACTCTGGACATGGTAAGCGGTCGTCATTCTGGCTATGGAAGGGGCCATCACTTCAGCCATGGAAAGGGCCGTCACCCCGGCCACATCGGAATAATCATACCAGGCCTTCCCATCCTCATCAAACTGCCAAGTCATCTGGCGTTAGCAGGGCTGGAGTGAAGGCCATTAGGGCAGGTTGAAATAAGTAAGGGCGAAACCCAGAGATCAAAGGAAGGCTCAGGAGTATTCAGAACGAGAGAAGAATTACTGGGCGTTGGGAAGGTTTCGAACTTATGGAGGCTGAGGAAACTGGGGAAGGCTAGTACGAACTTTCAAGGAGCATGAACTCAGAAATTTTGGAAGCATGATGAAAATGCGAAGAGGTTGGGTTTTTTATACTCATGCTAGAATTCAAAAGTGAGGCGGTACGATTCTCGTGAAACGAAATGGCCTGACAGCACATTCAGAGCACGCGAAATTATGATGGCCGGCGTATCGATTAAGCAAAGCAGAATAATGGCTCGTGCGAATTAAGAACATGATGACGTGTCGAAGATCCAGGGACCGTCGTTTCACTTGACGAGACAGGGGTGACGCCTCGCGCAAGCCTGGGCAATGATGATCTGCACGACGTGCTTAAGGCATTAATGCGCGACTGACCTGGTGTCAATCGTTTCAGAAGACTAAGGGTCTATCCCTTGGAATCCATTCGGCCCCTACTCATACCGAGGCCGAAGAATCCAGGGATGTGGGGGCAAAGTTGGCCGAGCGAACTCCTCTTCTCGGCCTTGTATTTCTCTCGCGAGGGTAGAACGCAGCGTTTTGCCAGGATGCTTAGCATTCCAGCGAAACAAGAGAAAAGTGGCTAAGTCATGGTTATCTCGGCCTCGATTACAGGCCAAGGCCGAGATCGAACAAAGGCACAGCCAAAATTATTAAAGTCAGATCATCACGTGATGGCAGGGTCCCATGCTTCATTCAATGAAGCAATGCCTGTTTAATGCAGCAAGCCCACTGGCAAGGAATAAGCATTTAATGCGTGAGGGAAGGTGGGAAGTGACTGAACTCAGGTTTTGGTGACAGAAGATAGAATGATTAGACGCCAACATTCTCACAAAACTCTTTACAGCTTGAGAGATTAGGTGAACAGCCATCAGAACAATAAATGCGCCTCCACGGCCAGAAGTGCAGAACCCACGATCAGGGCGCGGCCGAGATTCACCGGGATTCATGGGGTCACACCACCATGCTTCACGATCCCAAATGTCGATTAGACTACCCACTTGCGCCAATCAGGCTCCACCATGCAGATTTTCAGCCTAGATTACCTCTCCAGGGACTTCTCCTATAAATACAAGACTTAAGACCACTTTCAAGGGGTTCAAACACCAAACCAAAGCCTCCCACGGAGCAACTTATATTTTCCTGTAATGCACTTTCAATATCTTTACTTGCTTTTCTAGGAGTAGTGTTAGTCAGGAAAGGAAAATCCATTCATCAATATATCGTACGACCCTTGATTTTCAAGGCGCCGGAGCACCATCCTTGTTATTCGCTCATTCACCCCATATATCATACGATCGCCGCTCATTGAGCAGCGCGCGGAGCATCGCCCTAAAACCACCAACACCACCACTCAACGGCCTTGTAGTTCAGGCCGTGAACCTAAAGCCAGAGACTTGTTCCTCTCTCGGCTACAATCGTTTGATTAGAAGACGAGTCCAAACAGGCGCACCATCTAAACACTTTCACCCACTTCAAACACCTCGACGCACGGAGACCGTGCTGGCACGCCCGCGCACAACCGCACCGCACCCAAAAGCAGGAAACCGCGTGTCAACGCTAATCCCCTCGGCCCCGGAACTCCAGGCCGTGAGATTTGCGCGGCAGACAAAATAAAATGAAAGAAAGGACGGGAGAATTTGAAGAAAACAAATGGAAGAGAAAATGAGAAAAACTCTCCTTCATGCATGGCCACCAATTAGTTAGGAATGTTGGCTATAAAAGCAGTTGCCTTCTTTCAGTTTCGATGCATCCCTTAGAAAACCAAAACTTAGAGATTTTTGAGAGATAAGAAAGCCTTACTTGTGTGAGAGAGAAAATCCTCTTGAGAGAAAAATCAAGAGAGAGAGATTAACCACCGGTGTTTGGTGAGATTATTATTGTATTCCCATTATTTTTCTTTGTGGACGATAGTGTTATTTTTGCCCATTTTATTTACACAAGGCTAGGAGAAGTTAGATCCTAGGAGTGCCATATTTATTTATTGGCTCTTTTATTTTTCGCCATCTTTCCCAACAAGTGGTATCAAAGCTTCGGCACAAAAATTATATTCTTATGTATAATTTAAGATGGAGGAGTCGTCATCATCATCATCAGCAACAATGTTAAAATTGACTGTATCCAATTACTCCATTTGGAAGCCAAGAATGGTGGACATCATTTGCTGCAGGATTTGTATGAGCCCATTCAATTACTGGGACAAAAACCAGAGGGGAAGTCAGACGATGCATGGAGCATTCTGAATAGAAAAGCAGTTGGACAAATCCGACAATGGGTGGATCAAAGTGTGTTCCATCATGTGGCACAAGAGACGGATGCATACAAATTATGGACAAAATTACCGTTCATGTACGAGCAGAAGACCGCTCAAAATAAAGCATCGGTTATCCGATGGTTGGTAAACCTTAAGTACAGAGATGGTTGAAGTGTTACCGAGCATCTCAGTGACTTCCAAGGTTTGATCAACCTGTTGATGAATATGCAGATGGTGCTTGATGATGAGTTACAAACACTAATGTTACTCAGCTCTTTGCCTGATAGCTGGGATACACTAGTAGTATCTTTAAGTAATTCAACTCCTCAAGTCGTTCTTATATTGGACATAGTTAAAGATAGCATGTTCAATGAAGAAGCAAGGAGGAAAGAACAAGGTGTAGTAGCCGAGTTAGAAGCCCTTGTCTCAGAGTATCGTGGAAGAACTAGCAATAGAAAATTCCATAGGCGAGACAAGTCAAAGGGCAGGTCAAGAGCTGGCTCTGGAGGGAGGTCTAAGACAAGAAAGGACCTAGAATGTTACCATTGTGGCGGGATAGGCCACATAAAGAGAGAGTGCAAGTTGTTTAAACGAGAGCAAGATAGAGGTAACGAAAAGACTGATGCCAGGCACACGACTGCAACTACCTCTGGTGGAAATGAGGTAATTATTCTATGTGGTGATGGCTTCGTTAATTTTCCTCTCAAGATACATGCTAGATAATGGATTCTGGTGCATCATTTCATGTCGCCTCACAAAGGGACTTCTTTACATCTTACACCAATGGAGATTTTGGTAATGTGAGGATGGGAAATGACAAATTGTCCAAGATCGTGGGAAGAGGAGATATTTCCCTTGAAACCAACACAAGTTGTCACTTGGTCCTCAAAGATGTGAGACATGTTCCAAACATGCGTCTCAATCTAATCTCCACTGGATTACTTGACGATGAAGGATACACCAATGTCTTTGCTGACGGGAAATGGAAACTCAGCAAGAACTCTCTTGTCCTAGCACGAGGGAAGAATGAGAACACCCTATACATGACACATGCAAAAGTCAGTAATGGGTACGTAAATGCTCTCGTAGAAGACTCGATCAAGCTATGGCATAAACGGCTCGGTCACATGAGCGAGAAAGGGCTGCAAATTCTAGCCAAAAGAAAGGCAATGACTAGGATGAAGAAAGGCATGCCTCAAAAATCATGAACACATTGCTTGGCTGGAAAGCAGCATAGAGCTTCGTTTCAACATGGTCATGCACAAAGAAAACCCAATGTATTGGATGTTGTGTTCTCTGATGTTTGTGGTCCTATGACCACTAGTACTCTTGGTGGTGCAAGATATTTTGTTACCTTCATTGACGATCATTCCAGGAAGGTACGAGCTTATGCACTTAGAACAAAAGATCAAGTGTATAAAGTTTTCAAGAAGTTTCATGCCAGCGTTAAACGAAAGACTGGTAGAAGCTTGAAATGTATTCGCACAGAATAACCGAGGAGAATATATATGGGTGTTTAGAAACTACTGTAGAAGTAATGGAATCAGCCATGAACGATCTGTTCCGAAGACTCCTCAACATAATGGCATAGCTAGAGAGAATGAACAAAACAATTGTTGAAAGAATAAGAACAATGTTATCTCATGCCAAACTGCCCAAAAGCTTTTGGGGTGAAGCCCTGATGACTGCGGTTGATCTAATCAACCTTTCTCCTTCAGCACCTTTGAATGGTGATGTCCCGAACAAGTTCCTGGTCGGGAAAAGACGTTTCCTACAATCATCTGAAAGTTTTTGGTTGTAGAGATTTTGTTCATATTCCTAAAAACGAGAGATCCAAGCTCGACATGAAGTCAAAAGAATGTATCTTCATGGGATATGGGAATGAAGAATTCAGTTACAGGTTATGGGATCCTGTAGCTAGAAAGATTATTATAAGTAGAGATGTTGTCTTCTTTGAAGATCTGAACATTAAAGACATTCAAAGAGGTGATAAACTTAATAATCCTAGAGAATATCCAACTAACTTGGATCCAGTTCCTCCCCATTGGAGCACAATGACAGGCGAGATGAATCCAATGATACCTGATGATCTAGCTAATGATCCTATTATTAATGAACCCATTGATGATGACATGATTGATGGTCATACAACTGATGGTATAGTAGATGATGTAGCTTATGAGGGGCTAGAAGCACAAGCCCATGAAGAGCCAGCGGCTGAATTCCAACCAAGAAGATCGACCAGGGGTAAGAGACCTCCAAGTAGGTATTCTCCAGATGATTATGTTCTCCTAACAGACGAGGGAGAACCAGAATGCTATGAAGAAGCATTGACTCATTATCAACAAGATGAGTGGTTGAAAGCCATGCATGAAGAGATGTAAACTTTGCATGAGAACCACACATATGATCTGGTGAACCTACCAAAAGGTAGAAGAGCACTCAAGAACAAATGGTTTTATCAACTGAAGATGAAAGAAAACAACTCTAAGCCCAAGTTTAAGGTAAGGCTAGTTGTGAAAGGTTTCAGTTAGAAGAAAGGAATTGACTTTGAAGAGATTTTCTCACCCGTTGTGAAGATGTCATCCATATGGGTTGTACTCGTTTGGCTGCAAGCCTGAATCTCGAGATGGAACAGCTAGATGTGAAGATAGCTTTTCTTCACGGAGATCTTGAAGAAGAAAGCTACATGGAGCAACTAGAAGGATTCAAAGTCAAAGGAAAAGATGATTTGGTATGTCGGCTGAAAAAGAGCTTATATGGACTCAAGCAAGCACCTCGACAATGGTACAAGAAGTTTGATTCCTTCATGATTGAACATAGATATTGGAGGACTACTTCAGACCATTGTGTATTTGTGAAAAGATTTGATAATGGTGAATTTATCATTCTTCTCTATGTCGATGACATGTTGATCGTAGGACAAAATAGTGCCAAGATTAGCAAGCTGAAGAAAGAATTGAGCAAGTCTTTTGCTATGAAAGACTTAGGACCCGCAAAACAAACCCTCAGGATGAGTATATCACGTGATTGAAAAAAACGGAAGTTGAGGTTATCACAAGAAAGTTATATCAAGAAGGTACTAAAGCGGTTTAACATGGATAAAGAAAAACCAGTTTCTACTCCATTTCCTAGTCACTTCAAGCTTAGTTCAAAGCAGAGTCCTACATGTGAGAAAGAAAAAGAAAACATGGCTATGGTGCCATATACCTCAGTTGTTGGTAGTCTTATGTATGCAATGATTAGCACGAGGCCAGACATAACGCACGCAGTTGGCGTTGTAAGCGGATTCTTGTCTAAACCAGGTAAAGAGCATTGGAATGCTGTGAAGTGGATTCTCAGATATCTCAAGGGTACCTCCAAAATGAGTTTATGCTTTGGAGGTGGAAAACCTGAATTGATTGGCTACACAGATGCAGACATGGCAAGAGATCTTGATTCCATAAAATCTACTTCAGGATACCTAATTACATTTTCAGGGGGAGCAATTTCATGGCAATCAAAGTTATAGAAATGTGTTGCTCTATCAACTATAGAGGCAGAGTTTATTGCAGCTACTAAAGCGTGCAAAGAAATGCTCTGGATGAAGCGATTCCTACAAGAATTAGGGCAAGAGCAGCATAAATACATTTTGCATTGTGATAGTCAGAGTGCGATCCACTTGAGCAAGAATCCAAGTTTTCACTCCAGGTCGAAGCACATTGATGTGCGATATCACTTGATACGTGATGTGTTGGAGTCTAAGCAATTACAGCTTGAGAAGATCCATACTGATGACAATAGTTCAGATATGATGACCAAGTCCTTACCTAATGACAAGTACGAATTTTGCAGAAGTGCAACTGGACTGCCTGGAGCCCTCCACCTAAGTCGGGAGGGGGAGATTGATGGGTTTCCCTCGTTAGTGGAGGAGAGAAAAAGAAGGAAAATAAATAGTAAAATAAAATGAAAGAAAGGACATGAGAATTTGAAGAAAACAAATGGAAGAGAAAATGAGAAAAACTCTCATTCATGCATGGCCACCAATTAGTTAGGAATGTTGGCTATAAAAGCAATTGCCTTCTTTCAGTTCAATGTATCCCTTAGAAAACCAAAACTTAGAGAGTTTTGAGAGATAAGAAAGCCTCACTTGTGTGAGAGAGAAAATCCTCTTGAGAGAAAAACCAAGATAGAGAGTTTAGCCACCGGTGTTTGGTGAGATTATTATTGTATTCCCATTATTTTTCTCAGTGGAAGATAGAGTGTTATTTTTGCTCATTTTATTTACACAAGGCTGGGAGAAGTCAAATCCTAGGAGTGCCATATTTATTTATTGGCTCTTTTATTTTTCCCCATCTTTCCCAATAATTAGCCCATCTTTGATAATTAGTATGTTTGCTTTTAACTAGAATTTAATTAGCTAGTCTTTGATTATGCAACTAGGAGTTGATTAAGTAATTAGGATAGAAAGTGGAATTTGATATCTTATACATTCCTTCAATATGAAGAAGAATAAAATCAAACCAACAATTCTAGAATCACCAGGACAAATGGCCCTCAATTTCAAAAATCATTCCCATGGTCCTTCAACTTCACTTTCATTAGGACAAATGGTCTTGCTGTCAATTTTGTTATATTTTCTGTTAAATGCAGGGGTAAAATTATATTTTTGTATTTGTTTCTTTGATGGAATTAAATATCAATAAAAAATTTAAATTTAATTATAAACTATCAAATAAAAATCAGAACAAATAAAATCTTAATCCCTCTCTCCTTCCAGTCCAGCTCATCAATCACCATCTAACAATCTTCCCATTACCCCACCTATCCTACCCTCCCCCACCACCCCACCACACCCAACCCAATAACAATCCCCCCCTCCAACTCAATTAATTTCAACCCAAAATCCCAAGTTTCCCAATTGAAAACCCATTCATATAATTTCTTTTAGTACAAATCGTTGGAATTGATTAATCTATAGGATGAATGGAGTTGCAGAAATGGGAATTGAGGGAGAGCTGGAGTTGCAGAGATGCTGGGCTGGACTGGAAGGAGAGAGGATTGAAATTTTTTTTGTTTTAATTTTTATTTTGATAGTTTTTAATTGAATTTAAATATTTTATTGATATTTGATTCCACCAAAGCAAAAAAAAATACAAAAATACCATTTTGCCCCTGTATTCAACAAAAAATATAACAAACTTGACGGCAAGACCATTTTTCCTAACGAAAGTTAAGTTAAGGGACCATAGGAACGATTTTGGAAATTGAGGGATCAAAATGCGAATGAGGTCAAAGTTTAGGAACCATTAAACCTAACAACCCGAATTTTTGTTTCAATCCAATACTATCATGTCGTCTTGTGAAGAGCATTTTGCATCTTTGTTAGTACTCAAATATGAGAGTTCTTTTTCTCATTTCTAACAACCAAAGACAAAATAAATTTTATTTCCTGTCATGAAAGAAGTATGTCGTAAAACATAATTAATGATAATCTGATTTTATTTTTAATAACTAACTAGCAAGCTAGTTATATATTGAAAAAAGAATTGTGGTAATCAAACATATAGAGTTATTTTTCAATAATGAGGTTCTTAAATAATAATTTGATTCTTATAACAGTTTGATGGGCCAAAATGAAACAAATGATGATCCGAAGCACGAAGAGAAACCCTAAGAGAGAAAACTCCTAGCCTCTATCGCTTTTGGGGTGGTGACTACCATACTTTTTGTCCTATTTTCCCATCTTTTTTCTTTCTTCTCCACCTCCTCTCTTCCCATCTTCTTTGTTTTCCCCTACCACATAGTCTCTTGCTTTTTTTTGTTGGCTCATTTATGGTGTAATTCTACAACAGATCTCAGTTGTCCTTTTTCAGTGTATCTGCTCTATTTGCCCAAGAGGAAAGTCGATTGGTGCAGATATGTTATGTTTTGGTGCTTGGATGCAATGGGTTGGCTTTATGACAATAGATTTGCAATCCAAAGTCGTTTAGTTTCTTTATTTTGGAAATAAGTCGTATAGACTCTCTTCGGATATTTTGTGTAGTTTTGACCTTTCCTTTGTGAGAGTTTTTCACTTCTCCTTTGTGAGAGTTTTATTTGTTTTATTATGGCTTGGTTTTTTCAAGCTTTATTTCTTTTTGTTCTTCTAAGTTCGCAATCTTAGTTGGGATGTTGTTCACCCCAGAGAGAAAAGAGGAAGGGTGATGCAAGTGCACTATATCTTGGCACTGTATTTTCTCTTTACTAAATCAAATTGAACTGAGAGTTTACTTAGGGTCCAGGTAATGGGCCTCGGAGTGATCCTAGTGTTTTGGTAGATAGACCTGCCACTATTGTTGCTTGGCTAAGCCCAATAGAAAGATGTTTGGTTGATTTGTTATTTGAAAAGTAAGGATTTGCGCTCAAAATTTGAACTTATAATCAAGTCATTGTGCTCCAAGTGGGGAATTGGCTCAAATTAGTTCTTTTTAATGCCTTGTATGCTTAAGAACTTCATTATTCTATTTTATACTATAGTAAAATGAGATTTGTTACAGTTTCGATGCAGGTACCAGGCCAGCTTTTCAGATATGAGCAATATTATTTTTTAGTCCAATGTGAGTTTAACAAGTGTAGGGGCTTTTTTGTTCCAGGCGTTACAGATAGGTTTGGGCTGCTGTAAAGAGCAAATGGGTGGAGTTGCTCCTATGTCTGAGTTCAAAAATCAGGCCCCAAAAGTGTTTCGAAAGGTTCGTGAAGCCTTATGAAGCACTTTGGTTTCTTTCACCAACAATACAAACAGCTGCTTACAAATCAATATTTTGGCTTGGCTTGAGAAGCTTGTGGCATGGGAGCTGAGCATTCATGAGTTTAGCATTAAAGAAAGAAAGCTTAGATTTCCCATGAGAAACAGAGGTTCAAAGCAAGGGGATAGGGAAATTTGGGAAGATTTGTTGAGGGAAGAAAGGATAAGATGAGGGTGGAAGGATGGGTGACTTGAGTAAATTTCCAACCGCTTGACGAAAGCTTCGTCACACTCTTGGATGGTTTACCTGAAGAGAAAAAGGAAGAAGATGGGAGAACAAAGCTCGAAATTGAAGGGTTCCAGCGGTGAGTGAGGATGCTCGCTCGCTCTGGATGTGATGTTTTGCTAGGTATGAGGAGATGCTCCTTTTTATAAGCATTGGAAGCTCCTTCTTCCCAAGAAACCCTAGCTGGTTCTCCCCAAATCTGCCAAGTCTTCTCCTCCATTTCTCTTCTCTTCCTTTGATTTAACCCTTTTTAATGAAATCTCCTTAATCCAAACACACTGAGACAAGATTTTTTGGAGCTCTAGAGTTTTCTCGCAGCTGTCTCTATGGCACCTTCCTATCTCCGACAACTCTCTCTCCTTCTTTCCTTCCTTATTTACTGGCAAGAGTTGGTAGGGGAAAAAAGTGGGTAAAGGTGCTGGTCTGAAGGGTGTTTTACTCCCAGCAGCCTGCACACGTGAATATCCTTTGGTTTTAAAAATGGTTTGTCTTGGATTTGGCTTTAGTCATGTGCTGGAGGTTTCTTGAGATATTTTTCAAGTTGTTGGGCCACTTTTACTAAGGTAATGGACCACCCTTACTAAGGTGATG
Source organism: Prunus fruticosa (assembly GCA_018703695.1). Classification (NCBI taxonomy): domain Eukaryota; kingdom Viridiplantae; phylum Streptophyta; class Magnoliopsida; order Rosales; family Rosaceae; genus Prunus; species Prunus fruticosa. The sequence continues at coordinate 16,386,432 of CM031919.1, forward strand.
GACTACTTTTCTCTCTTTCATGCTTATCCATATGTTTGGGCTCAAGAAATGGGCTTGAGTTTTGGTGCTCCCAAGCAGCCCAAAACTTCAACTTATTGGCTATCGATGGGCCTCGTGAATGCTTGTAACCATCCATACCACAACTCGCTCAGCAAGCCCCGTGCATTTGCGTGGCTTGGGCCCACTTAAGCTTGTAGCGTGGCTTGGTGCAAAAATAAAGATTTTTCGTTTTGTGTTGCATGTTATTCGACGTGCTTGTGCTCGAGCTTTGCAGTATTGTAAAGGGTTATGGCCGGGCCAAAATGGTGCTTGACGGGAGGTAAGCACGGGTTCACAGAGCCAGTATATCTTACGAGCTTGTCACGACCTTTCTGCATGGCGAGTTACATATTTGCTTGGTGTGGCACGTGGACCATAACTTGTGCAAGCACGCATGACGAACTCTTGCATACCCAAGTCAGGCTTCTTCCCTAGTTAGGTGTTCGTACCGAGCCGAAAATATATTTAGGCTCAGCCTTGGATTTTTTGGGCCTCAACAACAACTATATCATGGTAAATGAACAATTTATAAACTTAAAAGCAAATGAAAATACAACTTGAAAATGAAGATTTCTCGATATTCAGTCCATTAAAGAAAGACTTAAAAGGAAAACTGATGAACTTGAAGGAAACTAGCCTAGCAACTAGAAATCATACCAAGTGTTGGTATAGCAATAAAATTAAAAGACTTAGAAGTTGTCAACTGGAAATCTTAATACAGAGATAAAGTAAGTTCAACACGATCAGGATAACTTAGGAGCAATAAAATGAAAAGATACCTTAGGAATAGAGAAAGTTTCTACTTTTTATGAGTGTGGGTCTTCACACACTTACTAAATGGAAAGTGGGCCTAGTGAAGTGGAATAGTTGATTGATTGGACATTGCAAGAATCTGCAAGCCTCTATCTCATACACAAATCAGTGAATTTGATTTCATTCTTTTCTATTTTCAATATTTGTTTGTTAATATAATTTTGTATATTAAATTTGTTATATGTATATATATATATATATATATAATTTTCTGTTAAATATATTTTGTTGAGACTGATAGATTGTATTTCCAACATTATTGACAATTATGGACAAAACAAGTAGCTAGGGAATACAATATATTCAAGCATAAACCAATATTTATATATAAAGGGTTTCTGATCCACTACATGCTTAAAAATTCCCACCACACTACAAACAAAATGAATTAAGATCGGCTTCATGCCACCATGCCATAAGAGGTCGATACATTTAGAGATCAAATTCCTTATATAATTTTGACTGAATAAAGCAACATTCGAAATCACTCAAACCTTCAAGATAATTTTCCTTGGAACAATTCCTTCCATTTCGTTCAAATTTCCATATGATATATCCTGCAAGGAAGTAAATTATTAGTTTGATGATCAACTTTTATTTCAAGGGTACGTGCCTGGGGTGGCATTCGAGTGTCCTGACAATGTGATATCTTTTTGTTTTCTTTTCATTAGCACCTGAAGGAATGTATCAATGTTTAGAACAAATAAGACAATGCGATAACTATTTTACCAATAATTTTGAAAAAAAATGTGTTTGTTATATGTTATACTATTTTCAAATAGTCTAACACGTTATTAGATTGTCAATATAAGAATTATTGATCATGTGCGATGTCTAAATATTGTATTTTGTATATACAATTTGACAAAGTAACATATTACATAATTTAGCCAGAAAGCATATGACTTGTACACAAACACATACGGATACGCATTCTAATGAGTATAGTAAAGGTAGAACATCCAACCTAAAAGCAATATCAATGAGTACTTAGAGCTCAAATTATTATATTTTGTGATGCAAAGCTTCTAACTCTTCGTGTAAAATATAATAAGTTATTGCAAAGGACCCACTATTGTAGTGCTCCCCTCAGAAATGGTTTTGGGTTTGAGCCCTACCATCCGTGTAGTATGTGTGAATTTAGTATGCTATATATCGCCCCTCTCAATAAAAAAAGATCCTCAAAAAATATAATCAGCTATTAGCTCTTACAAGCGGCCGCTACCATGTAAAAAGGTAGATTATCCATCCTTATGAAACCAGTTGGTAGCGGGTGAAGAAAGCTAGTGTCTTATATACCATGGTGCAAGGTTTAGAATTCCCATGGCGAACAACGATGTAAAGTTGAGGACTCACTTTTAGGATTTGTATATCAACTGCTAGACTACATGTAAAATTAAGGTTGAGATGCATCTCACTCAATTTCCTCACTATGCCCATATTATCCATCTATATACGATCTGATGGTTGAGATCCAACTGCTCAAGTTCTCAATTTACTTACCTGCTAGAATGTTACCATGTGTCGTGCGTATATTTTATGTGCTTGTGTAATTTAGATGCATACATATATGTATGTGTGTATATATATATCTCTCGGCATGTGGGGCATGCAAAAGCTATAAAAGAAACTAATGATGGTGTCCATCTCTATTAATTTGTCCATGCACGTATTCAGAGCTGTATATATGCAACTAAATTAGACAGAGTTAATGAAACTAGAGATATAATAACCACACATTACAAATCAAGTCAGATGGGGGGAGACGAATTTATGGATTCATTCATATAGAAAAGGTAAATTAAACTAACAATGCCAGGACTCATCATGCATCATGCATGATACATCATTGATGCATCTTTTCTACATTCTTTTTTTCTTGGTATATGAACTTTGCGTACGGTATGTTTGGTTTGTCGTGATATGAGAGCAACACAACCAAACCCTAGTAAACCTTGGTCTTAGAGACTTTGAACACGTTTTCTGCCATCTCCATTAGGCCAGAATATTAATTATGTATATATATAATTCTATGCTTTGCATAATCATAATTATATATGGTGCTAAATATGGAAGCAAAAATATTATATTAAGTTGGCAATGCGTGAAGAAGAAACACGTGCATAGAGTACTATCATCTATAAAAGGTAATTCAAACAATTTAAACTTCGACCTATCAACCTAATACATAAAATAATAATCAAGTTGCCCATGAAGAACCGACAACGACATGTGAGATAATAAGACTTTGAGCAGCATAAGCACTCAAAATTCTGCTCATAAATCGAGAGGGTAAACAGGCCAAATACCAGCCTCATACAGTAGTGGTTTCTTAAGTTTTATTTTTTATTTTATTTTTTTTTCTCAAAGCTCAGACAATGTATGCTCACTAAAAAATTTGTGTGAATATATATACAATTCTTCTCTCACATCCGGATGGATGCTATTATTGTACGGACACTATTGTAAATATGGAGGAAAACAGGGGAAGGGTAGTAGAAAACACATGGCTTTCTTACAGTAATAACATTGGTACATCACCATACGATATATATATTATATATATAAATGAGATTAGAAAATACAGAAGGCAAATATGAAAAACATGAATTGGAGATATATAGTTCCTAATTAAACTGACATTGTATAGATCTCTTGCAGTACTAATTAAAGAAGAACAAGTAGTGGTGGCACTAATCATATCATGGGCTCTCTACGTTGTAGAGATTCTCAATGATGGCCCTTTTTAAATTTAAAATGGAAATATATAACTGCACAAGAGAAAAAGCTACATAAAAAGATGAAAAAACATGAAAAACTAATAAAATATGAATTAAGAAGATTTGTGAAAACCTTAAACCTTAATTAATCATATGTATGTCAATCATTTGTCTATTTGAATTATGTCCTGAGATGATATCTCACTTGACAAGAAATAATCGTGGGGGCACAAAATCTGCAGAATCCTAAAAAAGCCAAATTAATGAAAAGCTACAAAACAGATAACAATTTTTAATTGATGTAGGACAATCACAGTGGGGTTTTACATTGTGATTGTGAGTGTTTGTGTTTGTGTGTGTGTGTGTGTGTGTGTGAGAGAGAGAGAGAGAGAGAGAGAGAGAGGGAGATGCAGAGATTGTGTTTCTCATGCTATTACAAGAAGCTCTGTGATGTAATTCATTCCAAGAGTAAAGATTAGAACACATCAATTTTGCCATTTAGGGTTTTAATTTCTTGGGTGGCTTAATTTGGAGTACAGCAAGAAAGATGTAGTAGGATTTTTGAGTATTATTTTGTTGTCATGTAGCACAAGAGTCTCAAACTAATCTTTACTAAACTTTGACTGCTCTTGTCTTGATGAAGTGTAACTTTCCTTTTTCTGTCTTTTTTGGGGTTTTACTCTACGTATATACACTGACACAAATCAATCACGGATTTTAGGCATTAAATACATATGTTCTTCAATTAGTTGTGGTATTTATGATGTGAAAGTACTTGAACATTAATACATGAGACAGAACTTGAACTTGGTCAAACATGAAAAGCAGTAAGCAAGCAATTAATTGTGAAGTTTATAATTAAAATTGTAATTAATTACCATATGATTTTCTGAAATTGGGCAAGGGAAGTGAGCATGATCATCAAGAGAAGTGCATGGTAGAGCTAGATTCATCATCATTTCCTCCCTTGCTTGGACTTGGCTTCTTCTTCTTCTTCTTGTAAGGGATCCCTCTTGCCTTAGCTTGACACTCCCTCACCTCCCTCAGATAAACCCTGATTGCACCACTAGCAAAAGGGTTGGTTTCTGGCGACCCTCCATTTTCTTCATAGGCAGCCCTCAGCCTCCCTATGAGGGCATCAAGGCTTCCCCAAGCTTGCCTTAGAGGGCATGTGCAAGGAGCAGGAGGCTCAGGCTGCCCATAAAACATGCAGCCCTGGAGATGAACTTTGGTCTTCCCAAACTGATCCAGATACCTAAGAAACTCCAACACATGGTTGTAATTGCACTGAGAAAGTGGAACTGGAGGCCTTTGGTTCTTCAAGTACTGACCAAAAGTGTTCCAGTCCCTTCTCTTCTGGGACTCGTACCGGCTTGGAGTGGCTGGCTGCTGATGATCATCGCCTGGAGACCCGGCAGATGATGATCCATCGGCGAAATCTTTGCCTCTTTCAGCAGACATGGTGGTGGTGGTGGATGATCAAGTAATGGATTTTTTTGAAGTTTTTTGTTTTTGCTAAATAAAGCAAGAAATAATGAAGGGGGAGGGAGAGGTGAAAGGAACAGGGAGAAAAAAATTAAAGAGAGAAGGACGATGGAGATCACATTATGGGCCCAGTGAGAAGACCTCCCATGGGGCCGGGGCCATATGAGTTGCTTTCTGTTCATCTTTTTCTTCATCTGTCCAATTTTATTCTCCTTTTCTATTACCATTTTTCCTCCCAATAAGCATACAACAATTGTTGTCTTTTGTCAACTCATTCCTTATTTATTTAATAACTAATTACTAAACTCAGCCTAATTACCAAAATATTACCTTGAATCTGGTCATCATTTAGAAAATCACTGCTCATCGCACTTTGAAATTAGATCCACGAAAAAAAATTAATTATTTTTTCTTCTCAGATTGTTTTAATCTGAGCCTAATAGGGTTGCCACTTCACTGTGAAGGACCTGATCAATATTTTAGTATATTATGAGCGCAGAAAAGATAATAGGGTTGTTTAACTAAAAAATAGGAAGTATGATTATAGATGCTCTGATCTCGTAATGTGGTTCTAGTTTAGACTAGAAATGATATAATTAGGGCCATAAATTCAAGATGATCAACCCAGAAAATAAACATGACATCTAGACTTCTCCAAGTGTAATTCTCAAATATTGAGGAAAAAAAGAGAAGACAATCTTCGTTTGTATCTTTCATTTTATTATCTTACTGTTTAAATTTGACTTATTCAGTGTAAAGAACAGATTTGAATGAGATTTGCTACACTCACTATTGCCAGATAAGATGTCGTTTTCCAAACAAAAATTGAACAGTCATAAGCATATAATGAACCCTAAATGAAAAATAATAGCCTACTCTAGAAAGTACTCATGTCTTAATTCATAAATTGTCTGGATACATATGCATATAAGTTGTTTCTTTCGTTCTGTTATGTTTCCCCCTTTTTTTCCTCCTTCTTTTGCCATTGTTTTCTCCTTTTATTTTAACACTATTAATGTTTGAGTCACTAAATAATTCTCCAACCATACTCACTAAGTATCAGTGTATTTATCAATGTCTTACTTTTTTAATAATACGTAAAATTTTAAGTCGGCCTAAATTTAAATTAATTTAACACTGTCATATCATTTGTAAATAAATTTGTTCTCGCTAATAGTACCCTTTTATTAATAGCTCCATAAACAATAAATGTATGTGTAAGGGAGCATTTTTACTCACCACATTAATCAAAGGTGTACGCTCTATCAACACCACTCTTAAAGAGTGACATTTGTCTTATTGTTAACCTTAATTAACTTTTCCGTGATAATAAATAAAAAAATTTGAAAAAGGACCCACATCACACATCCCGATTCTCTCTCCCCTTTTTTCCTCTTGGAGGGTTGCGGGAAGAGGGGAAGAAAAGAAGAACAAGGAAAAAAGAGGGGAAAGAATCGGGATGTTTGTTGTGGGCCATTTTTCAATTTTTTTTATATTTATTCTAATATAAAAGTTAACTATAAGGTTAACAATAGAATAGATGTCACTCTTTAAAAGTGGTGGTGAGCATACACCTTAAGTGTAACACCTCCCCAAACAATAGTAATATAACATTAACATTAGTAGCTTAGTACTTGAGGACGCATAACTTTTCTCTTAGTTTAGTTTGAAATTAATGAGATTTTCTGTTCATCATCTCGTGTGTGCGTGTAAGATTTGGATTAAGCATTAAATTTACTGTTTAATAGTTTAGTGCTTAGTTTTTCCTGTGGTGATTAATCATTCCTTCTCTTTCTTTCCTCCGTAAAGAACGCCCTTGGCGCAAACAAGTGGCAATTAACTTCTTTGTTTTTATTTATTTATTTTTAAATTTATGTTTTACATTTTTATTCTTCTTCTTTTTTCCTACTATTTTTAACCCTTTTCAAATTAAATTTCTTTTGTCAAACACTTTGGTTAACCAATGACATTTTAGGATTTTGAGAACTTTAACTAAAAGCTCCCTGCTCCCTTCATAAACATATCCTCTCTTTATACATAGGATTAACTACTTTTTTGTCACAAATTTTATACAAAATTTAAATTTGATTACTGAGGAAAAAAAAAATCAGCTAAATTTGTTATTGTATTATCCAAAATTTACAATTTATAGACATCTCGTTAGTTTATATTAAGTGGCTGGGTTGAATACATTTTTTATCACTGAATTTAACATGCATGAAATTTCAATTTGGTCATTGAGAAAAAAAATAAAATAAAATAAAATAAAAAGTTAGCTAGAAGTCACGCATACACCATGCTCTTGCACCTGCTGTTCTAAAGCTAAAAATTTATGGTAGGCATAGCATCAATTAAGCTTTAACTAATTCATGTTAATGAGGTTTAACAATCTCCTCAAATAGATATAAAAACAATAGCAAAATAAGTTCATATCTCAACAATAGTTTTAAAAAAAGGGCAAATCTATCTCTTTAAAAAAAAGCTCCACTCATAACTATATCGTACTCCCACATTCACTTAAATTCAAATCCATAATTAGGTGGATTTGACAAAAAAAATAAAAATAAATAAAGTCATAACAAAGTTGAAAAAGCATAGCATTTGCATGACTTTTGGCTAAATTTTTTTCTTAGTGATTAAATTGAAATTTCGTGTTAAATCTAATGGTAAAAAATGCATTTATAACCCAGTTGCTTAACGGAAACAAACGACAAGTTTACAAGTTGTAACCCTTCAAAAAAAATTAAAATCACAGATCGTTTGCTCAATTATTGTGAATTTGTAGTGAAAACGAAGATTAGGTTAGGCATGTGATCAAATTTTGGCACTAAACCTAATGTGTTGTGCTTGTTTCAGCGCACATTACAATTAAATTCCTACTTGCCATGATTTGAGAGGGAGGAAACCTAAGGTACACGTCAATTTGACAGAGATGACAGCCGACCAATCTCATGGGTCCCACGCGGAAAGTTAGATGCCTTTGCCCAAAGTCCTTTGATATATACATGTCATTAATAATAATAAGATTAATTATCACCGTTCGATTTATTGATCATTATAATGCATGTTTAATTAACAGTTCTAAATGATTCGTTAATGATCATAAAAGCATACAATTTTCCCAAAAGTAATAGAATACAGCTCACGAACTAAATTATTTGCTTCCGGAAGTTAATACATAATTTTATAGATTGTGTACGATTCTATAATGTATGTCTGAAATTAAAGACGAAAAGAAAGAAAGTCCAACTGAAGATTTTCGAATCCTCTTGAGTAGTTCTCAACAATGACCTAATCTGCTGTTAGAATATTGCACCAAATTCCTAACTCAAGATTGCACACCAAAATGGGTTAATTAGGTTTTGAAATAATAAGGTTACAATGAGTTCTTAGGTTTTGATGTACTTTTGAGTCTTATTCTCTTGAGCTAATTGTAGTAGGACTTTGGGTTTCGTCCCTTGTTATGTTGTCTCAGGTTGGCATCTTCTCAGATCTGCTCAATGGCTATAAATAGAACTCAAATTTCAAGTCAGATTCAAACTGAAAACCCGTAGCTACAGTCAGATTCAAACTGAAAACCCGTAGCTAATGCGTACCGTATCTCTGGGCCAAGTTTATGTGACACACTCAGCTGAGAAATTGTAATTTATGTACGAATGATTGCAAGGGTAGGACAAAATTAGTTAAATCACATAAAGATCTCATTGCAACTTTATAAATGGCGTTATATGCAGCAGGCTTTGCACCTGACCAGGCAAAAGTAGGACTTTTCATCTTGACAGAAGTCATGTATGTACATTTCACTCTGCCCACCCCCCAAAACTCCCCCTCCACCTTTTTTGATTAAAAAAAATGAATTCGGGGTGGGGGTCCAAAATCTGTCCTTCACTGTTTAGGTAAAATGTAAACATATTTATCATTCTTGAAACTCTAGAGTTTAGGCAATGAGCCCTACTGATGAAAAAATCGAAGTAGGATGTGTTTACATCATAATTAATCGAGCATATTAAGCATTAGATAATGGGCACACACGCCGATTGCTAAAGGAAAGACATTTGGGTGATCCCTAAAAATATTGATGACATTATCATCTTCTTGACCTGCCGAAGGAACACCTCGCTCCAAAGTGATAGTCACCTACCAAAGACGGCTGCCGATGCTCTCAACTCCAGAACCTAGAACACATGTTACCACCACGACAATTTGCACAAAGTCCCAAATAGAAACTTTGTGCAAACCCTCACTTTCACTTCCTTATTAAAAAAGGAATAGTGCCCAGGCAAAAAGGAGTAATTGCTTTTCACATTTACTGTTACTCTACCAAAATTACCACACATCCCACATTTGCTGACTTAAGCATTGAAGAGCCTTCGCCATGTACCACATTGGTACCCAAAGCTTAACGATATCTTCTTCCCTATTTCTTTTGCAGGATCTCACCTTACCGAAGGTTTGCAACCCTCTCGTCCAGTTGAAGACTTGATACTTCTTCCACCTAAGTTGACCCCCGATTTTGGGCATCAATAGAATGTTTTACTTACAAGTAATGGGAATCTATATATACATATATATATATATATATAACAAAGGGCAAAAAAATATTAAAACATTCAAAATATCAAAAAATACTCTGGGTTAATGCAAATATTAATAATTGATATTATTGATTAAATAATGATAATATGATACACTGGCATTTTTTTTTCATATTTTAAAAAAAAAATTAAATTTGAAACAAAATCAAATCATGGGCCCTATTTTTATGGAACACAACTACCCATTATCTTTTTTAATTCTAAAATAAAATTTAAAATTTAAAAAAACCAATTGGCACACGCTCTAGTGAGAAGAAAGGGAATGATTTACATTTCTTACTTACATTGCGTTTACTTACACCTAAGAAACCATTAAATACGTGGGTCACACCTAAAGATCTTTACTACCCCTTCCTAGTTGAACAGATGACTAAAGTGATAGAAGAAGAGTTGGAATGTCGTACGCACAAAAGTAAAACCGGCAAGTTACAAGTTTAGGCCCCGATCTCCAATTTGGGCTCATGACCCACCGTTTCGAAGGAATAGTGGCATGAGTAAAACACATCGCTCTGCCATGACGTATGAGATTTTTTAGACGTTTGAGATCGTTTAGCAGCCCAAACGAGCCTTTTAATTTTTTGCAAGTTTTTAGAAACTTTTGTTAATTTCCCTTTTTAATTCCCTATTGTTTCCTAGGGTTTCTAGAGGTATTTAAACCAATTTTAGCATGTGGCTAGGGCATTATGTTATCATTCTTAATTAAATAAACAATTCTCTTAAGCTAATCATTTTATTACCTTGTTATGTTGACGCTGCGCTTTCCAACCATTTGGAGACTGTATCCAATCTCAAAGCTCTAGGGTGATTTGACAAAGAAAAAAAAAAAAAAGGGCTCTAGGGTGATATATATATATAAAATAATAGTTGGGACTATTGCATGTCCTCTCTAGGCCCTGGCATTGTACAGAAAATGCTGAAAATGGGAAAGATTCCATGTTTTTGGTTGTCTTTGTTAATCATTCCTTTCCTTTTGCATACATGCTTCTCGAGCCCTTGTTTAAACTTTAACTCACCAGTTTTATGGCTCAGCATTGACATGAACGTGCACCTTGTCGGTATAGTATAGTTTTTGCCAATTGTCTGTCCTAAGTACTCTTTTGTTTCTTCCTATATACGTAGCTGTATCTGTCTTTTTATTGCATTAGTAGGGTTTCGGTGAATGCCATCACATCCAAAAATTGATACTTCCACCATTGTTTTGTGTCGCATGTTGCAGGGCCTCCTTATATTATACCCAGTGTACGAAGATTGCACGACTGTTCATAATTGTTCTCATTCGCAGAAATTTCAACAACAACAAAAAAACATTTACACATGTGAGAATGAAGACCTAGATTTTCTTAACTAAGATTCGTTTCTAAGAAACCATATACATATGTATGAATTACATTTTCCCCATTTTGTTTCATACTGAAATGATTTATATGATACCCAGAATTACAATTGTTTTGGAAGATAGACGCATGAATATATATCTAGAAAGAAGTCGCAAATTTGAGAGAAAAGCAGGTGTAATGAAGAACAGAAGAGAAAAAAGAACATGAGAGAATGAAAACAGAAAATAACTTCACCCTTTGATCGATCTGAGTTACCAGCTAGAAAGGATGAAATTTTCGAATTTCTACATTTGACAGACTTACTTTTGGACGAAGTGGGAATCATTCTAGTGTCCTCATTCAAAGCCCCTTCTTTTATTTGTTGACTGAAAAAAGACCCTTTTCAGACCCTTTCCATTCCAAACTCTTCAGATGTTTAGTGGAAAGAGCAAATGTATAACCATATGTCAAGGACTTAACCCAGTCCAGTGGTTTCCGAAATGAAGCTAGAAAGGCTTTATGTTTAAAACTGCACATGCTTTGTATACCAAAAAAACAAAAAGTTACACAAACTTTTGACATCTCCTACTTGTTCCACTTCTTTGATTAAGTTTGAATCTAACATGTTCACCCCTCATTACCATCCACACTATATCATCATCATTGTCGTCGTTTTCATTCAGTACTGTTTATGTGGTTAAGTTATCATTTCACCACCTAATCACGGACTTAATCGACATAAAAAATAATTCTAGTTACTATCTCCGATGAATAATGTGTCACAATCATGCACGTATTAATCATATCTGAATCTAACGACATATTCAGATATGATTAATATTCGTGACATGACGCTCCACCAATATGCTTATAACACACGCTACACCTAATGGTGAGATGAAAAGAGTGCGTTTCAATCACTATTTCAGATCTGCGAACACTTTAAAGATAAGAGATGAAAGGGAATCTCAAGCAATTCATCTCCTTCCAAAAACTTTCAAACAACATCCCTTAGGATAAAGCCAAGCACCTTGTTCATAATTTTTTATTCTTTTCTTAACAAAGCAGTAAGACAACAATTAATCGTTAGGTAACATACAAACGTGTGCCAAAGATAGTGCAATATTCAGCGAGCTATCAAGTCACCTCACTAGGGAAGTTAGCAGCTACAAAAAATATGAATTGAGGACAGACATGTTTGTCGTTAGGTAACATACAAACGTGTGCCAAAGATAATCATAACTTCTCTTTAAAGCCTTCCCTGTGCACACCATAATTGTTCTAGTAAGTGCAAAAAGCTTGGAAACATTTATTTCTTTTCCTTCTTTCTTCTTTAAATCTAAAACCCCCTCGGGTAAAGTTTAAATGTAAAAACATCTACAATATTATTATTATTTTTTGATATAGGTGGCGGTCTAAATTATAAATGGGAGGAGGTTTCTTACATTAACTATCAAGGTGTCATGAGAATTTGAATTTAGGACAACTGGTCTGCAAGTCAAAATCCTTTTCTACTAAGCCATAAATCCTGTTAAATATTAATTATTTATTTACTTAGAGAAGAATGGTATATTATAGTTGGTATACGTACGTGATCAAACTAGCAAAGGCACAAACACACATGCATTTGAATTGAAGAGTACTGGTGAAACTAGTACATATAAATTTATGTTTGTCCTTGGTGTTGTTGAATGCAATGAGCTTCAATGTTTGATTTATTACATCAAGCAGTCCTTTGCCACTACCGACTAGTCAATGGACAACCCAAGACACTTGTCGTATTGTTGCATGGGCTGAGTGCTTTTCTTCTGTATGTTTTGGCAAAACAAAAGGGCTGTCCTTGAGAATATATTGTGGCTGTGTCTTGGCATGAAGCTAGCTGGTAAGTTTTTTTGGGTGTAGGGTCTTTCTTAAAGGACAACTTACCCCACGAATCTCCTTTTCTTTTTGTTGATAGTGAAGGGCCTCTTCGTCCAGAGTCCCAGACAGTCGACATGCGCATACATCAACCCCTTTTTTCCTTCTTTCTTTTGCATGATTGGACTAAAATTGGCACAATGGACGGGATTATGAGGCTGTCAAAACTCAAATTTTTCTATTTGGTCTTCTTCGACTTAATTATTCATCATTAATGCTTTCATTGTCCTCCCGGGCCCCTATCTATAGCTACTTTAACCCTTTTATTTAGACAAAGAGAGACAGAAAGACAGAGAAACAAAGAGCTACTCGCATCTTGTAAGCATTGTTGCAAATTTTTATGACCACTGCTCGTTGGTGACTATTTTTTTTCAAAATACTTCATGAGCGCCGCTAGAAAAAGCACTTTAATAATAAAAACGTAGCAATTTTCATAAGAAATCCAAGTGCTTTTGTTTCTCTAGAATGTGCTTATACAATCATAACAGCTTTATTCTAAATTTTTCTATCAAATACAATTCTAAAATTTTCTATCAAATACAATTAAAAGCTTTGGGTTGTTAGGAATCAGTTTCACCTTCCAGAAGCACTCCCAGACCCCAAGTTAATGTCCTACAAAGTAACTCCACATGGTGGCTGGCAAATGAAAATTTAGTTTCTGATTCTTTATCATTTAATTTTATAGGAACTTATAATTAAAAATTGTATTCCTAACATAAATTATTCAAGAAAGCTCACTGTCTGATTTTTATCCAAATTTACCACAAGCCTCGCATTGTCAAAACAAAACTTGTATAGCTTCAAAATTATCTGGTCTCTCTCCAAATCCTGTTCATGATAATTCAAGTTGCTAACAAAATATGTAAGAGATATATTGAAAACGACTACAAGTGGCTCCTTTACAGATGCTGGAGTTCATCAACTATGCTTCTTCCTGCTTGGGAGGTGTTGGAAGCCATTACCTTCTGTTCTAGAGGCTATTTTTAACTGCTTCTTCCTGATCAGGACTCAACAAACTGGTTAGTTGGGATTCTTTCTAAACTCTTGTGCTTCTTCCATCGGCTGATGAATATATGTGTATATCTTCTTCATTTTTTACTCATCAGAAATTCCTTCTTTTTAATCCCTCAGATATGACAGAGACCCATAAAAGAATTTAACGTACACTACCAAAGTGCTTAGTTTGAAATCAAATACTCCTTTAAGAGTACACATAAATTGATGGACCAAAACGGATCTCTGCTGACTACCAACGTAGTATGTATATTGTTGTCACTGTCATCTGAATCTCTAGGGTTTGAGTGCATTATCATTCGATTAATCTGATTATTCTAACCAATATAGCTGAAATTTGATAACCAAAGCTGATTTTTTTAGCCCCCCTCCCTCAGAAACTTGTCCTCCTCCCCTCTCCTCTCTATCTTTCCCTCTACTCTCTTCCCCTCATGTCCGCTAATCCTCCATCGCTCTCCTTTGTGAGAGTTTCCTCTCCCCCTGTGAGAGTTTTTTTTTGTTGTTGTTGTTTATTCGTGGCTATCCACCCACTGCTTTATTTTGTTCTTCTTGTTTGTTAGTGGTTGTCCACCCACTGTGAGAAATATTTTTTTTTGGAGTCACCTTGAAGGATGGTCCATGCCAAGCGAAGGTTTCGGCCAGGTTTTGCGTTTTGGTCTGACCCCTGTGAGCCTATATGGTCTTACCCCATTTTGTACTTGGCGTTGCTCTTGCTTGAGGCTTTATCTCTGATCCAAGGGGTTTGGATGTGCATTGGGCTTTCATTATTGGCCTTTGGGACTTCTTTGGTGTATCTGGGCTTGACCATTTCCCATGTACCCCTTTCTCTCTATTCGGCTCTTAACTATTTTGTTAAATGTTCTTTTTGAGGATTGTAACTTGTTTTTATTTGGCTCAGGACCTTTGGAGACATGGGGGCGCTTTATCAGGGGAAAAGTTCTCTCTGATTGCTATACGGGAAGATAATAAGTTATCGGGTTGGTCTGATAACCGAACCCTTATGTGTAAAGATGCTCGCCTAATCCTATAGGGCATAATCGATTTTTTTGTACTTGTTAATTCATCCTCTTAATAAAGTCAGATGCTAATTTTCGACATCATATCAAAGTACATAAATATCGCGCTACATCCACATTGTGTCTTGGACAAAAGACAACATTCAACTTTGAAGAAGTACTAACTAGAAGCTGAGGCAGAGTTATGTCATTCCTTAGGTAGCTATTGACGCAAGAACATCGGATTATAGTAACATGTGTTCCTTATTTGACTTTTCAATTGGTAACTAAATCAAAGTACATATTAATACTAAGTTATCACTTTGCACTTTAGTTCCAAATTTCTTTCCCCGAAATTTAGATTAATTTAAAGTAGAATAGTGATTGTATGCCAAACCTTTTAGTACTTAAAATAAAAAGAATGTTGGATTTAGTATTTAATCTCAAAGCTCCCTTCATCTAATTAACATAAGTTATAACTATATTTTTCAAGAACTTTTAATATTTTGTATATTTTGACGAAGTTCATGACCTAGAAAAGGAAGAGTAAAGATGTCACCATGGTTTTTTTTCTTATAAGGTAGTAATAAAAAAAACCGATAATTAGTAGATATACATTCATAATTTTGAAGGATTAGGTGTGATCTTGATTCTTGATACACATTATTACTATTAGAGTCATTCTGTGAGGTCATATCTCTTAACCGTTAGATCAAAATAACTAATTTGATCTAACGATTAACCAATTTAATCTAACAGTTAAGAAATATGGCTTCACTGAAGGGCCATATATAAAACTCTCACTATGGAATTCTTGATTATTATTATAGCTAAGCTTTTCCTAACAGCTAACTCTCCAACAAAACATTACATCTACGTGTACAAAAGTCAGAAGAAGGTCGTGTTTGAAATCTTAAAGAATCGATGAGTCATAAAACAAACACTCTATTGTAAACTATATGTAATGGATGCCTACCATAGTATACCTAACTATAAATGCTAGATGACTAAATCAATGATGTATATATCAACTTACCATTGTAATATTATAAGGAACTATTATGCCTATAAATAGGCATATGAATGAATAAGAAAGATATAACAAGAAGTAGAAGAAACCATAAGAACATTGCTATGGTTCTCTCTTTTATACTCCCTTAAATTCTCTCTCTCAATTCCCTTAGTTTTATAACACGTTATCAGCACGAATTCGCTTTCAAAATACCAACTGAGTTCTCCAACCAAATTTCTCCACTTCATCACCTTTCTTTCTCAATCCCCAACTACCAATCTCTCCAACTGCAGCGGAGAGATCAAACCCATCTCCACCAGAAAAAAAAAAAAAGAGAAAGATGTGAAGCTATGGATTGGCAATCTCAGGAAGCGATTCTTGGTTCTACATCCCCACAACCCGCACAAAATGATAAGATCTCTGACCCTTATTTTTATTTATTTTATCATTACTCTACACTTCAATATCACTGCCTTATGCTAACCATCCGATTCAAAAAGTAGTACATGCATGTTGGAGCAAGAGGAAAGCAATTGAGATGGGAACTTGGAGCATACGTCTGCCACTTTCTTTTCTAGTTATATAATATCAATATAATATATAATATGTTATTTGGGTTATATATATAAGTAAAACCGTTTTAGTGTGTATATATATATATATATATAGAATATACCCCTATAGATTAGTACAATAATATTTTATATCATTACATATTCAGCTGTATTAGTTTCAGGTGAAGAGAAATTGACTTAGGGAGGCAAGCAAACGTGACATCCTCCAACAATTTTCCATTTTACAGTTTATGTATAATAAATTAATTATACTATTGATGTTGAGAACCCACCGAAAAAAAATGGGTGGAAAAGTTGCACAAAGCAAAACTTTATATACCTTAGGTTAATAATATATTGGTATATAGATGTTAGTGAAATCATGATTGCCAGAAGCAATCACTATCAACTTATTATGTATGGTTCACATTTATACGGAAAGATGATATTGGTTACACTCCATGTGTATTATGAAAAAGGAACTTAAGACCAGAAGATCTTGATCCTTAATATATATAATGAAGGACTAGAAGTCCCTAAATTCATGTACATCTAAAAAGGCCGGAAGATCCCTTTTATATTAAGTGGCGGTTTTATCCCCATATTTATTCATTTTTATTTAAATGTATGGAGCAGAATTAGTGCCCATACAAGCACATTTACTTTATTATTGTATGATGCGGAATTAACCCTCATACAACAAGCAATTTACTTTTACCGCACATTTAATTTTATTTAAAGTATGGTGCGGAATTAACGCCCATACAGCAAGCAATTTATTTTATGAATTTATTTTACTGCATATTTAATTTGAGAATTTATTTTACAAGTTCATTATGATGAATTGTATATCATGCAAGAAATTGGAACCTGACGTTCCTTGATTCTCATCATACTACATTAGGACCTGAAGATCTTTAATAATGAAATAAAATGAGAGCTGACAGTCTCTTTAGAATTATATTTGTGAAAATATGATCGGACCCAAAAATCATTGACATGTAAATCAGGACTTGAAGCTCCTTGATAATATGATAATAGTGTCAGACACACGAATAGTAAATATACTGGCAAATGTATTATGCATGAATATTAACCATTTTGGATAATCCGTTATACAAAAAGGGACTTGCAGTTCCCTAAACTCATAAAAGAGCAATTAAATGAAAAACCAGAAGTTTCACCTATTTATTTTACAACAGTTTAATTATTGTCTTACTTTTATTGTATCTTATTTATTTCATTTCAGTATTTTATGTGTAATCCAAAACTAGAAGTTTTGTGAACATTTGCTTAAATATAAATTTGAAATTCAAAGCACAATTACTAATTCATTATCGAATCCACATGTTTGAACCTGAAGCTTCAAATATATGAAATTAATTTTTCAAGAATATCATGAACATGAAGTTTGTTAGTTGTGTGTTTATTTGGAATTTAATTCATGGAACCCGAAGGTTTATATATATGAGATAAATTTCCAAGAACCAGAAGTTCTGTAAACAAACATACAAGATGTCTACATAGAATCTAAGAGTTCTATATTTTGATATCACAATTAGGGAATCATAAGACCAAGTTTACAAAGAACATGAAGTTTTCTTGGTCATCCATATTATTTCAAAAATGGACTTGAAGTTCATATGATTTAAAGATTTAGTGGATACTATGTTCATATTATTATAAAAGATTGGAACTTGCAGTTCTATATTACAAAGGAGAAAAATTACATAATCAGAGTTGCTAAAACATTTAATGCCTCAGATTTGGGCACCCGTAGGAGAATCTTTGTGTTCTTCATTCTCCTCATGAACTTGCAACACAAGAACAAGTTCCTCCAAATCTTTATTACTTTTCTCCAGTCTTCTAAGTTTTTGATTAGCCTCAGTTGACCTTCTCCCTGCAGGATTATGACTTGAGATCTAAGTGCCTGCACCTCTTGTGATATGGCCAGGAGCCGTTGTCCTAAATTGGTAACTGATGCAGCATGCTGCATGCTAGCAACCAAAGAATCATTGACAACATCACTATCTGATCTCAGTGCTAGCAATATTTGTTCCTGGGGAGCAGTATTCAAATCAAAATTATTTTGGGGATAGGAAGACATTTTTGAAGGAGAAAATGTGGAAATAAACCACTTGAGTAATGACAGAAAGTAGGAAACGTATTCTCCTATGAACCGTGCATTGTAAGCATCATATATATATATATATATATATTAAGAGGTGAGCAGCTGACAACCATCCATATAATTCGAATTCTTGTTCCACAAAATCTATTCTGTCCACTTAATCTTGTCGACCATGGTAAGGCATCCGATTCAACCTTTGAGATATTTTAATCTATGAAAAGATTCAATTCTTATCGTTTTACTCTTTGCATAAATTCCGGATTGTCTTATTGAGAATTTTATGAAAAGTAATCTAACTGATTAGGGACTAACGTATGGTTTAAATTTAAGCCACCTGTTTTCCATATTCCTATTTCTGCTATATATATTCCATACCCTTGGACGGTTTCATAATACTCTCTTGTTGTTACTTTCTAAACAAAGAATGAGATATCGACCTGAATTCTCTCAACAGCACCTGACGTGCTTAGGAATCCTGAAGATTTCCATGGAAGCAAGATTATCTTTGATCAAGACCTTCAGAAGCAAGATTATCTTTGATCATGATCCACTACTTTGTTAGGGTAGTTGTTTGATCATGGATCAGCCTCGTTCACCGGGCTTCTGGGTCAAATTATGATAGAAGAGAGGTATAAGAGATCCATATGCTTCATGGATCAGAATATGGAACATGGAATGTTCCGAATCTGAACATACTAATTCCCTTCATCTCTCTCCTTTCTTATCAAGAGTTATGTTTATTTTGATGTAAACTATTCCTCAAAAGGAAGCTTGTTAGCCTTACAGTTTTACGATTGTTGTACGTTTATGAAAGAAAATGATTGATACTTATTATTGTGTCATAAACATATTTATACCTCTAGATGCTGAAAACCAGAAGTAAGGCATCATGGTTGTCCTTGATGATCATATTAAGCGAACCTGAAGATTCTGCACTATGTTACCTTGTTTATTATATATGCATTTTGTCTCTGAAGGACACTACTTATGACACACTTGGTATCATTTTGATGAAGCAAAATTCCCGTCGTTAGGGGAGAATTGGTTGTTCCTGAAAGAACAAAGAACGACGTGAATGATTATGGAATATGTTTATTATTGTCTCATCAAACAAATTGGTATAAAAGATAAATGCTAGAAGCATATTCAGACAGAAAAGACTGTAAGTCAAATGCCAGAAGTTCAAGCACATACAAACGCATAGTAATTAACTACTAATGAGTAATATGTTGAATGCCTGAAGCATGACAGATAAAGATGTTGGATGCTTGAAGCATGACAGATACAGATGTCGGATGCCTGAAGCATGACATATCTATAGGTTCCAAACTCCTAGAAGAGGAGATTAATTGTAAAGTTTAAGCCCTATTTAAAATAACGCTCTATAAGAGGTTATGATCCACATTCTATAAATTCTATATCTTAGAAGAGATATTTGTCCATGAAGTGATAATGAAAGCCTCTGAAAATGGCACTGGTACCAGAAAATAATGAAAGCAATGAGATGCTTATAAATTATGCATGCGCATGCACATGAGAATTGTGGGATCACGAATTGATGATATATTGGTTTATAGTACGTACTTAAAGTTATCAAGGGCTATAAATGATGATATTGCACCACTTGTTATAATTGTCGACAAATGTAAATAAAGATTGGCCAACTGGAAGAGGCAGTCCAGTACAATTGAAAAAGTGCAATGATTGAACCTATAGATAAAAACACCAAAAGGATATGAAAATGTATATGTTGTAAAATGGTGTTTAAGATGAAGTGAAATAAATCACTTGATGATATGGCACAACGTTTTCCAGTAAAGACATGGGATTATGATGGTAAACATATGCAACTATGTTATGCATATTTATGAAAAATTCATGTATATGAAAAATCCTGAAGGATTCAGAATGCCTGAAGCAAATGGTTTACAATATGATGACTTGCAATGATCCTTGTGTGGATCAAAGTATTATGGAAAAATATGGTATAATCGATTTAATGAATATCTATTAGAAAAGGCGATATATATAAATAATCCAAATTTTGGAAATGAGTTTATCATCATTGCAGTATATATATAAAGAATTTTATTAGAACTCTTGAAGAGTTTACAAAGGCTTCCCCTGATTTAATAAAGAAATTTGAGATGAGAAATCTATAAAGATTATAAAGTGCCTAAAACATATCGCCAGAAGCAATTTTCCTAAAGAATACAAAGGAATAAATTCTAAGAGATATAATGTGTCATGCAATATATAAATTGCACAAAGAAATCTAGAAGAAGAGAAAAGAGTCCGAAGCTCCAGGATAGAGCCTGACGCTTATTATAGAGCTTGACGCTCAATATAGAGCTTGAAGCTCAGTGTAAGTACTCAATCGACTTGAAATGAATAAATTGCCTCAGATAGTACTTTTGATTGAATTCGAATTCAAAACGTTGCAACGTATCCAAATGTTTAAAGTTATGAGAATTAGACTCCCGAAGAGCTTATGAAGAATAGCATATGCAATCATACAAGAATATGTATGAATGAGTGATTATACCATAGAAATGTTTAATGGTCTTATAAGTATGAGCTCATAGTTTTTCTTTTAAATATTTGATAGTTATTATTCAAGCCATTGTATGTAGTAAAATATTTGTGAAAATAGTCTAGATGTTGTTGTATTATTCTAACCTCAACAGGGACTAAATAAATGAAGACACACATATATCCCCCAATGATGCTACAAGAGCAAATTTTATAGAGACATTACTAAAGCTCAATCTGTGAAGGACAAAAGTGATAAGCAATATAAGACATGTATGGAGTTATCAGGGGGAGTAACTCTTCAGGGGGAGCATTCCTACAATATTGCAAGATTAATTCACAGGAAGTAATGTCAACCACTACATTTAGAAAGATGGTCAACAATATGACCTAATGAAATTTTGCAAGCATCAGGGGGAGCGTGCCATCAATAAAGATCTTCACACACTGTACTCTTTTTCCTTCAACCAAGTTTTTGTCCCACTGGGTTTTTCTTGGCAAGATTTTAACGAGGCAGTGTTGCACGCATGTCAGTGTTCTATACACAGATTTTTATGTTATACATGGTTATGTACTCTTTTCCCTTCGACCAATTTTTGTCCCACTGGGTTTTACTGGCAAGGTTTTTAACGAGGCATATTCCATGTATGGTGGACATCCAAGGGGGAGTATTGTAAACTATATGTAATGGATGCCCACCATAGTATACCTAACTATAAATGCTAGATGACTAAATCAATGATGTATATATCAACTTACCATTGTAATATTATAAGGAACTATTATGCCTATAAATAGGCATATGAATGAATAAGAAAGATATAACAAGAAGTAGAAGAAACCATAAGAACATTGCTATGGTTCTCTCTTTTATACTCCCTTAAATTCTCTCTCTCAATTCCCTTAGTTTTATAACACACTCAACTTTTTATATCGTAGGCATTGACCGGCCCTAATGCTTTTTAAAAAATGTACTTTATAACCGAAGTTAAAAATAAATAAATAAATTGATTAGCATCTTTTTTCCGTTTATGGGTTTGATTGTCATAAACAGCAACAATATATTTTATATGTGATTTCTGACGTGGTGAGAGAGAAAAATGCATGCGTCCATTTTTTATTATTTTAAAATAATTTTTTATGCTGTTAATTTATTTGTTTTTTGTCAGGAATTAATTTGTTATTGTTGTTGTTGCTGCTGCAAAACAAGCATACGCGCCCATGGGCTAGCATGAGTAGTTTTGAATGCACACCTTTCACCCAATACTAACATGCACTAAGCCTTATTATCTGTTAATTAATTGTGATTGTGATGAGTCATGAGAGGTACTGCAAATAAACTAAAAAGCATGCGACAAAGGATTCTCCAATTACATGCTTTCTCACTTTTATTTAGATAATCCGTCCACTTCAGTGTTCTCTGTGTGGTTAATGCCCTACCTCTCCTAAATAAAATAGTTCATAAAACTCTCAGCCCTGCGTTTGTGTTTGTTGGTGGGGTAGTTTTGTTTTAGAGGTGACTATTCTGTATTTTTGTTTTGTCTGGACTCTCTTGTTAGTCTGCTGCATGTGTGACACTCTTTCCTCGCTCGGGATTTTCCCATATGGTTTACCCAAAAAGGTTTTCCTATGAAGGTTTTAATGAGGCCACTGTTAACATGCTAGCTCTTATAAGAGCATCCACAATGGTAAGGCATGTGTAGAAGTGGTGTATATGACTGTAAATGTACATCATAATCGTGAGATGGAAAAAAAGATGCAAATGTACATCTAATTTTACACCCAGCGTGTAGAATGAATATATTTTTATTGATATTTCAGTGGGCAAAAACCCTTTACATATATACAGATATTTCTGTATCTAAGAAGGAAAGGAAATAAATTACAATTGAATATTCTAAGTCAAAAATATATGCAAGGAAAGTAAACTAATAGCAGACAGCTATTTGATTTGATTTTGATACGGCTGTAGTGTAGGAGAAATTACAGCTTCCCTTATACGCCCCCGCAAGATGGAGCCGCCGTCGGTGACTCCAATCTTGGAACGAAGTAACTGGAAGCGCTGGCGAGAAAGAGGTTTCGTCAAGGCATCGGCTAACTGATCAATAGTGGATACATGAGCAACCGTTAGAAGGCCTTGAGCGACAAGATCACGAACAAAGTGAAGATCAATGGCAATATGTTTCATGCGGGAATGAAGAACAGGGTTGGCACAGAAAAAGGTAGCACCAATATTGTCACAGGCAATAACAGGTGGTGAAGGAAGCAAAACACCCAGTTCACGAAGTAAATTCTGTACCCATGAGAGCTCGGCAGCGGTGCAAGCAACAGCACGATACTCGGCTTTAGTAGAGGAGCGAGCAACAGAGCGTTGTTTGCGGGAACTCCATGAGATCAAGTTGCCACCAAGGAAAATGGTATAGGCAGTGGTGGATGTGCGATCGTCAGGATTGCCGGCCCAATCCGCATCAGAGAAGGCATGGAGAGAGAGAGTGGTGTTGCGATGAAGATGAAGACCATGATAGATGGTGCCTTTGAGATAGCGGAGCAGGCGTTTGAGAGCAGCCCAATGGAGTTCAGAAGACCGGTGCATGAATCGAGAGAGTTTGTTGACTGCAAAGGCAATATCTGGACAGGTAAGACTCATATATTGGAGACCACCAAGAAGACTGCGAAGAGAGTGGCATCAGCAGGGGTTGCACCATCGTTGAGCACAAGGGCAGGGGTGGTAGACAAGGGCGTTGAAACATCCTTGGCACCGTCCATGTGAGCGCGAATGAGAAGATCCCTAATGTACTTGTGCTGTGATAAGAACAAACCAGATCGTGTAGGAATAACTTCAACACCCAGAAAAAAATGTATAAAACCCAAGTCCTTGATAGAGAAGCGCTGAGCAAGAGTGTCAAGAAATTTGGTGATGAACAACCTGTCACTACCAGTCACAATTAGATCGTCGACATAGACAAGAAAGTAAGTCACAACAGAGCCATGGTGATAAACAAAAATAGAAGCGTCAGATTTCGAGTGATGAAAACCATAAGAAACCAAGAAGGAGCTCAACTCCTTGTACCATGCCTGGGGTGCCTGTTTAAGACCATAAAGGGCCTTGCGAAGCTTGCACACATGAGAGGGATAAGTTGAATCAACAAAACCAGGAGGTTGAGACATAAATACTTCCTCGTGAAGAGTACCATGAAGGAAAGCGTTATTAACATCAAGTTGTCGGATGGGCCAGCCGCGAGCAAGGGCGAGATGGAGGACAACCCGGATAGTGGTGGGTTTGACCACCGGACTGAAGGTCTCATAGAAGTCAATACCGGGGCGCTGATGGAACCCTTTGGCCACCAAACGAGCCTTGTACCTGTCAATACTTCCATCCGGATGACGCTTGATGCGAAACACCCACTTGCATCCAATTAAATTTTGATGAGGGCGAGAGGGAACAAGCTCCCAAGTTCCATTCCGAGCCAAGGCAGGAAGCTCATCGGACATGGCGGAGCGCCACTTGCTGTCTTTGATGGCATGAGAAACACATGTAGGTTCAAGGGAGGGTGGAAGAGGATGTTGGGTAGTGGACTGTTTAGTAGTGGTGTGAAGCTGTTTAGGTTTGAAGATATTATTTTGAGAGCGGGTAACGACACGAGAAGGGGGAGGAGGTGGTGGAGGGGAGGGCAATGGTGGAATGGTAGTCTCAGAAGAAGGAAGAGAAGACTCACTCAAGACTGAAGAAGAAGGATGTGTACACGGTGCAGGCATCGATGCAACAGGATGTGACGCTGGTGCCGCTGGTGAGGGCAATGGTGCTGAGGGGCAGGGGACACGATAGGGGGCAAGTGGCATGGCTGTAATAGCAGGGGGCACGACTGGTGGGTTCGGCATAAGATCATGAATGGGTCCCGGATAGCTGCAACCGACCAAGAGTGCATAGCGGTTTTAGAGACGGAGGTGAGAGGTGAGACATGAGAGGTAAAGGGAAAAATAGACTCATTAAAAACGACATGACGAGAAAGGTACAAACGATTGGAGGATAGGTCAAGACACTTATAGGCACTTTGAGAAGTTAAATAGCCAAGGAAGACACAAGGACGAGAGCGGGGTTGGAGTTTATGGGTGTTGTAAGGTCGTAACCACGGAAAACATTGGCAACCAAAAATACGAAGTTTATGGTAGTTGGGTATTTGACCAAAAAGAGATGAGTAGGGGGAGGATGATTTAAGGAGAGGAGTGGGAAGACGATTTATGAGATATACAGCAGCTTGAAAGGCATAAGACCAGTAAAGTGGTGGCATAGAGGCTTGATGAAGGAGGGTAAGGCCGGTCTCAACAATGTGACGATGGCGGCGCTCGGCGGAACCATTATGTTGGGGGGTGTGGGGAGGTGTGGTGAGATGAGTAATGCCATGAGAGGCAAGAAAAGGTTTAAGTTTTGTGTATTCGCCACCACCATCAAGAATAAAGAGAAACAATTTTGGAGTGAAAGTAATTTTCAACAAGGTTTTTAAAGGTGGGAAAAATTGTAGAGACATCAGACTTGTTTTTAAGAGGGTAAAACCAAATATATTTTGTGTAATGATCGACAAAAATGAGATAATAGTGAAAACCATCAATTGAGAGAAGGGGAGCAGGACCCAGACATCTGTGTAGATAAGATCTAATGGACGATGACTAGAAAGAGAATTTAAATGAAAAGGGAGCTTATGGCTCTTATTACATTGACACGACACACATGGAGACTTAACAGATGACTTTGAAGTGACAGGGAGAGATTGAGAGCGGATGAGCTGATCCAAGACAGGTTGAGAAGGGTGGCCAAGGCGACTATGCCAATCATGCAGGGTAGAAGCGGTACCTGACAAGTGCAGAAGGTGAGGAGGCGTCACTCATTGACCCGGGCCACGTGTACACATCATTCTTATTCGGGCCTTGAAGTAGAGTCGCCCCTGTGCGGAGATCCTTTACAGAAAAATGAGAGGGAAAAAATTCAACAGAAGTATGGTTAGATTTACAAAACTGAGAGACATAAATTAAATTGTTTTTAATAGATGGCACACAAAGGACATCATGTAAGGCAAAAGCACGAGAGGAGGTAGGAAGAGAGGTGGAGCCAACATGGGTGATACCCATGCCTGAACCATTACCAATGACAACTGAGTCAGGACCTTCATAATTGGTGTGGAGAGAAAGGTTGGCGAGATCAGGGGTGACATGATGAGAAGCGCCGGAGTCTATGAGCCAACTGGTGGCTGTATGAGGGCAGTAGCAACGTTCACAATGGGATCAGAGGAGGGGAGAACCTGAGCACGTGGACACCGTTTGGCACTGTGACCCTGCTGATTACACAATTGACAGAAACATTTGTAACCGTGGCCTGGTTTGCTTGAAGGAGCGACGTTGGCCGGAGAACGGACGGGAAATGTGTGGAGAAGAGTTGCCGGCGCCAAGAATGCCACGTTGCTGAGAAGGTAGCCTGTAGGCATGGGATGTGGTAGAACCCTTGTGGAAGGAACGGTTGGAGTTGGTTCGCTGGGTATTATTGGCAGTGACAACAAGAGGTTCAGGAGGAGTGTCATGGCGCTTGAGTGCACTCTCGAAGTCAACGAGTTTACATGCAACTCTTCAAAGGTGATAGGTGTTTCACGAGCACGAATAGCAGCAGCGCGATCTCCTTGAAGTTAGAGCCGAGACCATTGAGGATATGGATCACGAGATTGTCATCGGATATAGGAGAGTCAATGAGGGCAAGTTCGTCGAGGAAGGGCTTTGATGGATTGAAGAAATTCCATCACGGGCTTGGAATCACGACGAGCAAGGGTGAGACGTTCCTTGAGGCTCATGACTCGAGAACGTGTACGGTTCGCATACAGCTTGGCAAGTTTGTCCCAAGCGTCTTTAGAGGTTGAGGCAGCAGCAATGAGGGAGATGACAGGATTCGGAGAGAGAGGCAAGAATATTGTGGAGAAGGAGTTGATCTTGGCGTTTCCAAAGGGTGTTGTTGCTGGAGGACAAGCGAGAGTGCCATCCACATAGCCAAGGAGGTCATACCCAAGGAGAAGGGCTTTGAACTGAGCACGCCAGGAGGGATAGTTGAGAGGGGTGAGTTTGAGAGGAAGCTGTGCAGCAACGTTGATGGTGATGAGAGAAGGAGAGGAACTAGTGGTGGAGTTGGGGGTGAGGACAACATTGGAGGTGCTGTTGTCTGAAGCCATGAAGACAGAGGGAAGAAAGAAGGGAGTAAGAAAGGGTTTAGGGTTGGGTGGGAGGGAAAAAAAAACACTCGAAGGAGCTAATAGGGTTCTGATACCATGTAGAATGAATATATTTTTATTGATATTTCAGTGGGCAAAAACCCTTTACATATATACAGAGATTTCTGTATCTAAGAAGGAAAGGAAATAAATTACAATTGAATATTCTAAGTCAACAATATATGCAAGGAAAGTAAACTAATAGCAGACAGCTATTTGATTTGATTTTGATACGGCTGTAGTGTAGGAGAAATTACAGCTTCCCTTATACAACGAAGTGGGTCTCGTAACAAAAAAGCCAAGAGAGAGGAGAGAGGAAAGCTGCTTAAAAGATGGGGAAGATATTAAAATGGTGGGCCTAGGGCATGGTTGAGATTTATTAAAATGGGAAAGTTATTAAAATAATGTAAATGTACAAAGTTCTTCTCCAACAACTCTCTAATGTAGATTTTATTCAAATTGAAATATGAAACTAACAACTACACTAATCAATGATGAAGAATAAATTCATATCAAAGCCGACGGTTCAGATTAATTTTATTTATATCATATTGAATGAAAATATCTTTTATTGGAATTTGAAAATGTTGAGGTCAATTTGTATAGAAAAAATAATTAAACCTAACACATAAAATATTAACACAAAAAAAATTTAACACAACAAACAAATTAATACAAGAAAATCAGATTTACATCTTTGAATTTGCATCCAACTCATTGGAGCAAAAATGACATTTGCATCTCCCGGAGGTGTAAGGGAGATGTAAAAGTAGCTTTACACCTCCGAATTTACACCTCCCCATTGTGGATGCTCTAACAGTGGCCTAGTCACATGCCATTACAACCGTTACGTGAGTGGTAGCCCAAATATTATGTGCATTAAACTTATTCACATCCCAAGTCCTATCGTTAATTGAACATGATAGCCGGAACAAAGGGTCTCAACATACCTATTAGGCTAAAAGGCCAGAAATCAGCCACCCAGAGACTGTATAAAAGCCAAACCTCCATCAAACGAAGTTAATTGCTAATAAAACTAAGAAAGTTACTTATTTGCAATCGCTCGTTATAAGTCTTAGGTATCATAAGTCTTTTGAGTCACATCACACCAAAACACTAGTATGTTAAAGACTCAATTTTCTTCTTTCTTGAATTTCACATTACGCACGTCTTTCCAAGAGAGTGTGGAATTTAGACACCTTCTCTACTTGAGCTAACTCCAGTGACTACCTAATAAATTGACCTCTTTTCTCTTACCAAGACTGACTTGGAAAAAAATGGTGAGAAAAATATAATTTTAATTGTTAAACATGTGAGTTGTGTTCTGCAAATTGTGGTGTGCATCCACAAAAAAATTCAAAACCAACAAATATAATTTTATTCGTTTTGAGCATTGTATACCCAAAAAAATAACTTCCGTTTTTCATATACATCTAAAAGACTATGTAAAATACATTTAAAAAAAAAAAATCAAATGTACAATACACGTAGGGTTAATTACTCAAATGATCCTCAAACTTATATCTGATTTACATTTTGGTCCCTCAATTAAATTATTTGTTCAAATGGTCCACCAACTCTTTATTAATCGGCCCTTTGGTCATACCGTTACATTTTTTGTTAAATTTAGTCATGTGAGTAGCACATGCCACATTTGTGAGGGTAAATAAGACTTTTGAAAACTAAAAAAATAAAAATATATGATTAAAAATTAATTAATACAAAATTTTCTTTATTTTAAAAATTAATTTTAAAAAAACAAAAAGTAACCTAAAAAAAAAAAAACCTTTCCTTCTCTCTACGCCTTTCGCTTCTTTTCTTCCCTCTCTCTGCTCTCTCCTTGCTCCTTATCAACAATGGGTGGTCCAATTGTGTTGACCCAGTTGGCTACGGGTCTCGACTTCTTGGCCCGGGCGATCCTCGTCAAATCGGTCATGGACCAGAAGCCCATGGTTGGCCCGTTTCCCAGGTGCCCAGTTACAATGGCATGGGTTGGGTCTCCTACTACTTTGCTCGTGCTGGTCCAACGTAGATGTCACGTTCTGGTCCAATGTAGATGTCACGTGCTGGTCCAATGTAGATGTCACGTGCCGGAGCTGTGCCGGGTCGGGTCGCACGTTTTGTAAAAGTTGTGGTGGTTCGGGTACGGGTCAACCCCTTCCAGTTGAAATCTCCATACTGCTTCCCACCCCTCCCTCATAGTCGGTGGTTCCGGCTTTGCTTCTTATTAGAAAGTTATAGCATTTCTCTCCTTCCTCTCAATTTGTTTTTCCAAAAAAAATAAAAATTGAAAAAATTACATGGAGGGAGGAGAAGATAGGGTGGGTTGTGGGGAAGAGAAGATGGGTCACTGGGGCAATGGGGTTATCGGGCGGGGGTTAGGTTTATTTTTTGGGGGTTAATTACCCAAAGGTAAACACAAACAACAATTTCTATCACCCCTTTATCACCACTGTATCACATATGTATCATCATTTTATCACCTATTTGGGGAACATAAGACGGTCATTTTATAATTTTATTCACTCTAATTTTATCCACTTACACTCCATTTTATAACTAAAAAAGGAGTGTAAGTGGATAAAATTGGAAACTTAAAAACTTACTTCTTTGCAATCGCTTATTCTAAATCTAACTTAGGTGCCAAAAATCTTTTGAATCACATTACACCAAAACACTAGTATGTTAAAGACTCAATTTTCTTCTTTCTTGAATTTCACATTACACAAGTCAAGACATTACACAAGTCTTTCCAAGCAGTGGCGGACGACAAGGATTACGTCGCCATGGGGTCATAGTGTTAAGTTTCGAAATTTTGTAAATAAGAAAATAACACTAAAAAACATAAAGATAGTACTTTCATTCATAATTTTTGGCAAAACAAACAATACAAGCTACAATTGTCCACGACGAGTTTTCATGTTTTGAAAACGTTGCATTATAGCTTCGTTATCAATACAAGCAAAAATATCTCTTTCAATGTAAACAACCAAGCTATCGTTCAACCATTGATCTCCTAATCTGTCATCGGTGTTCTTAGTCCAGGGTCTGCCTAAGATTAGCCAATATCTCATCTAATTCAATAGGTCTTGCTCTTGCACTTGAACTACCCGGATTAAACTCACTATCCATACGCACTTTTCTCTTAAAGTATCGTTCCATGATAATTTTTTCTACACATAAATTAATTAAATCCATCAATTATAAAGACTAACCTAATCCAAATAATAATATCAATCAATATAAACTCTACTAAAATACCCAAATAATAAAATAAATCAATATCAAAATATCAAACAAATTCTAATTCACAAAGAAAATCAATCAATTAATATAAATTCTAATCCAAATAAGAAAATCAATCAATATCATAACATACCACACCAATAAATTATAATTCATGAAAGATATATCAATTTCCTTAAAATTTTCCAAAGCCCAAAATAATATATGTAAAATTATAACTCACTTGATTAAATTTGATAAGAAGCGATGGCAGCGGCGACAAGAGGTGGTTGGCGACGGTGGCGGCCTGTAGTGGTTGGTGGTGGAGGTTGGGGGGATTAGTTAGGTTTTTAGAGGAGAGGGAATTTTGAAAAAAAAAAATTAGGTTTTGGGATGAACTGAAATGCTGCTGGTGGGAATTAGAGTCGGGTAGATAGGGGCTGCTGTTGGGTTTTTTTTTTTTTTTTTTTTTTAAATTTTAAAACCTGGCTTCAAAACGACGTCGTTTTGAGCCAGGTTTTAAAAAAAAATTTAACAGGCCTGGACCAAAACGGCGTCGTTTTGGCCAGGCAGTTTAAAAAAAAAGAACTCGCGCGCCTTGCTCCAGCTTCTTCTTCCTTCTTCTTCCTCTCCTGGGTATTTCGTGGAGCACTTGGTGTGCGCCATGGGGTCGCACACCAGCCAGCCATGGGGTCGCACCAGTCCTTCTCCACTACGTTTCCAAGCTTCCATAGGGTCGCCTGACCCCATTTGTCCCTCTGTGCGTCCGCCACTATTTCCAAGAGAGACTCCAGTGACTACCTAATAAATTGACCTCTTTTCTCTTACCAAGATTGACTTGAAAAAAAATGGTGAGAAATATAATTATAATTTTTTTTTGGGTCAAGAAAAATATAATTTTAATTGTTAAACATGTGAGTTGTGTTCAGCAAATTGCGGTGTGCATCCACAAAAAGAGGGACAGAGGAAAAGTGTGGTATGAAAGTGCATGTGCTGAGTCTTTCTAATCCAAAGGTTTCTTATCACTTACTCTAAGTACTTATAAAACGAATGGCCACAAATCAATCCCATTACGTATCAGATAAGTTGCATGAACTCCTTGGATATATTTGATATAGCTTTTCAGTGAGGATTTGTTTCCTTTTCTGGGATGAACTTCGGCTTATTGTATGGATATAAATGTGACATGACAAAACTTTCATTTTTTAAATAAATAAAATCGAAGTGCTATCGTTCTGAAAAATAAATAAATAAATAAAATCATTGAAATTAATTAATTACGACTAATATATTAAAGAATTATCACCGACAATCCCTAAACCACCCAAGAACAACAGTATCACTAGGGCAATCGACAACCAAAATTACACGGCAAAGAATAGACCACATGGTCTCACTTAGCGGACAAATCCACGACATCAACTTTTTTTTTGAAAATTAGCGATTTGGGGAGGGGGTTCTTTTCCAGGTTTTTCCTGGATTTGAAGGGTGACCAAGGGGGAGAGGGGGAGGGACCTCACCACTGAGGTAAACCCCTTAGTCCCCACGACATCAACTTTTGTCAATCAAAAGCAACAATAATACATATCCTACAAAAAAAAAATTACATCTCAAAAAGATTTTTAAAATAGGGAAAAAGTGGCCTTTTTTTGGTCAATTGGAAAAAGTTCCCCTTGGGCCACCTGCATGGTCGCCTTGTCTTGCAAACATAAGTTCTCCAATTAGGCGGGATTAAAGCATCCAATTAGCTGGTTTTCGACTCCAAATTAGGGTCGAGAACTCCAAGTCAAGTTTTGACTCTAAATCGGGGTCTAGCAATTCCAAGTTAAGGGTCGAGCAACTCCAAATGGAGGTCGACCAACTCCAAGTCAAGGTTCAGAGTGATAAGTCCATAAATTTACACATTTATGTACTATTTATACTCAGTTTTTGTAAGAGAATTTGATTTAAAAAGGACTTGTTATTTTATTTTCTCAATTTTCAGCTTTCCGGAGCAAGTAATTGGTTTTAAAAAGAAATATGACTTTTTGGTGGAGTTTTTATACAAAACCAGTTGGACATGAAAGCTAAGATCTTGAAGATGATTATTGAATTTTTCTAGAATTTTCGGAGCAGCCAATGAGAGCAGTCTTTGAAGTTAAGTCAGAATACGGTGCAATCCCATCAAAATTGTGCTTTTGTGGAAGAATGATTATTTGATGACTTTCCTGATTTTTCCTCAAGGCGTGCGATATATGGCTGGAAAGATAAGACAAACACCTACAATTTACATATTTTTCTTGAATTTTCTTGGAGGAGGAACGACCCGAAACGTGCGTGCAAAGAAACAAACTTGTTATCCCAGTCAAAGTAGGAAGATGAGTCAATTACTTACTGATTTTGTATTTATGTTTTAATTAGGTTTTTCTTTGGGCTGTTGTAAAAGCCCAACTAAAGTAGGAATAGACGTGTGGTGTTTTATTTAAGCATGAGAAACAACTCCTTTGGGATCACGCAAAGACTAGGAGAAATTGGAGACGCTGGAAGAGTACTGCAATTGGCTAGATTTAATTTTTTTCTTCCTTATGTTTTTGCTTATACCGAATTCTATGATTATGTATAACTAATTTTCTGTTGCTAGGGCATGATGTAGCCCTAGTATGATAATCTAGTTTTCTTATTTTACCTATCTATTGATTGCCATTTGATGTTGGATTCTTAATCATTGTGCTTAATAACTTGGTTGATTATCTTGATGCTTGATCACCATCTACACTTTTAATTGAGTTAATCGGATGCAAATTAGAGTAAATACCATACTTAATTTGAGGCTTACTTCTTGTTATTAGGATTTGTAATTCGTTTAGGGTAAATACCATACTCCTTGGGTTTACATGCTTGTTGGAGGTTTTCACTAATCTTTTTCATCCACGTTGAAAAGGCATCATTACGTAATGGAACACACTACACTTAACGATACTAAGGATGCACACGAGGTGCAGAGTCTACAGGAATTTAAACCTAATGCTCTGATACCAGTTGACAGGACCTACCTCAGATTCCCCTTCAGAATTCGTGACGAACCCTACTTCCTGTCTAGCATCTAATCGATGCCGAACCCACTTTACTAAAAAAGCCTTTTAGCCCTAATTTAAACTGATAGACGATTCGACTTCTATAGAAATTTCGCAGAGTCTCCCATGTAACTGGAACATTTCCTAATTTACAGTACCTGCAAAGAAGCGCAAGAACAAACCCAACTTCCAACATGCACAAAGTAAGGCATGCACAACAATTAAGACTATTCAAATGGGCTTCACGCCCTCTACTCAAACTCAAACAAGCAAGCAGAGCAACTGAAGATTAAATTTACAACATGGGAACAATGAAAGTAGAAAAAGATAAAGGAGGAATCCCTACAATGCGAATAGCAGCGATGCCTCAACGTGGTGGTCTCGACCTTGGATATCTAGAACCTGAGTGGACAAAAACAAAGCGTTAAATATAATTTATATTCAACATAAATAACCCCCTCCATTTTAGAAAATAATGTAAACTTGTTAATTTAATCCTTATTATCAAACTGTAAATTCAGCACCACCAAAGTAAACCCGTTAATATAAAATATAATCATCAAAACCCATAATCCTTTTTCCCACAATCGCACCCTTACAAAAATACAATATATGAAGTAATTTCCAAATATCCGATCTCAATTCCAAAATTCATTTCAAATGTTCATACCTGTGTAGAGTACTCGCACTGCACATGCTCAAGAAACCTCAACCTGCAAATAAATCAACACACACACACACACACACACATATATACACATTACACATGCACACACATTCACCACATCAAGATATGTAGCAGGGGAAAAAATACAACTCGGGGATTGTTTATTTTCAACCACATGTAGGGATCCTGCATCGCACATGTGGCTAGGGATAAGCAGTCCAACTGGGGGACTATTGCTTCGCAGCACGCACGCGGGACCTGCATCGGACGTGCGGCTGATCCAATTATACGTATAGACTAACATCTTGACACACCTCTTCAAAGAGTATGTGTGCCCTAATGGGTCCCAAAGACCAACTTTAATTCTTTTCCATAATTCCATCATCCTTTCCATATCGAACCAAGGGGAAGGTACAACAAATGGTGTGTAGTCACATAAATCCCATATCCCAAAATATATCCAAATTCCATAAAAATAACCAATATAACCTTAGTCCGAAACCCAAATCCATATACTTTAATAATAATAATAATAAAAAAATAATAATCCCTGGAAATCCCATATCACATCGTCAAAGCCAAGACTAGCCTGATAATAAAATCTCACAACCTCATTAACCAAAAATAAACCAATTTTCAATCAAATCACATTTATGCAAGCAATTCCATATTTGAAAAACAATGCTCATTTAAAAAAAATGTCCACTCACAACAAGTTCAATGCTAGCTCAACCCTGAGTGATACATTGCGCATGGGGTACCTCACTCGTACGGAAATGGTGGTTGGAGTCGCCGGAAATTAGCAAAACACCGCTGAAAAACCTAAGTTCTTCTCGTAGTCGTATCAAGTTCTTTAGTTGCTAACTCGATCAAATCGTAGGTGAGTTTTGTAGAGGAGGATAAGAGGAAGATATTTCGTGAAGGTTGCGATGGCAACTGAGGTCAAACGGCGCCAAAATTTGAAGTAGAAGCGGCGGTGCCACTGTTCACTGCTGAGAGAGAGAGAGAGAGAGAGAGAGAGAGAGAGAGAGAGAGAGAGAGAGAGAGAGAGAGAGAGAGAGAGAGAAAACCAGAAGAAAAGAAAAGGAATCGGGTTTGAACCTTAAATTGGGTATTCGTAATATTTACAGTTGTGCCATTGCACTTTCGTATATCATAACTTCTCCGTTTTAAATTGGAATTGAGCCTATTGCCTGTCTACGAACTACTCAAAGGTGCTACTCAATTCCATAAATTCCTTTTCAAACAAAAAGTGACTAAAGTGCCCTCACCTCCAAGAGCAAAAATGTAATTACACAATTAAATAATTAAATAAAAACAATTTTTTGGGTTGGGGTGTTACACAAGGACATGTCCGATCAACACAAAACCTATCTTCTTTTTTTTCTTGCACTTTTGAATTCCTAGTTTAGGTTTTACATTTCCAAGCACTTCAATTCCTTAGTGTAAGTTTATTTTCTTGAAATTTAGATATTGTTCCTGAATTTTCATTAAGTTTACTTTATCGAATTTCATTCAAGTAGTTTATTTCAATTTATCATTCTTATCGTTCTTATTTATGATTTATCTAAATTTTAGTTTAATTATCGCTTTAACCCACTTTCTTACATTTAGTTTAATCACAGTTTTAATTTAATTACATCATTATCACTAAAATCCCCAAACCCTAAAAATAGACATACAAAGCTCAATCATCCTTGACGTTGAGGAAGTGAAAGAACCTAGGCCAAGAGGAGGTTCTTTGCTTAACCGATCAATCAGCTGATTACAAGTCAAAAGCACGAACACAACAATTCGACCCTTTCCATTTAAGCCAATCAGTACTTGGTGGTGGCACGCCTATTCATCCAAAACAAGAAGGATCAAAAGTTCCTTCCATCAGCCACCTCAGTTGAAAAGAGGGAAACATCATATATAATGTATGTTATCATGTTGATGTTTTAAATGAATCTTTGAATAAATCAAAGTTTCCTTCAATATGATATCTTATGATAACATGGTTCTTACAATGTGTATTATATGTAAAGGTGCACCATGAAATGTAAAGTGGTGCACCGATATACACATACTAACGATATACTCAATTCCCCAAATTTACTATATTATTATTGGAAAATATGTGTCGACATGAGAAACAATCAAATAATTATTATAACTGAAAGGTTATATTGTTGCGTAGATACAGCTGCACCAAAATGGATTCAGTTGCATCCTCAACTTGTGATACTCGCAAGTGCACGAGCCGTTGGTAGTTTAGCATATGTAAGTGCGAGGTCGATTCCACAGGGATTGGTGATTGAATGATCCAATTCAATTTTCCTACACAAAATAGAAATGAAAACAAAAGAAACAAAACAAGAAGAAAGAATGTACATTACAAGAAAAATAAATTACAACTAAGAAAACATTAAGGAAACTAAACGAACTTTGAGGAAGAAAGGAAGTGTTTGAGAACTTTGAGGAGGGCGAGGAAAGTGTTTGAGAACTTTAGAGAAGGGAGAAGTGTTTGAGAGATTTGGAGACTTTTGGAAGAAAATGTGTTTGAGAGCTTTGAGGATTTTGGAAGAGAGCGGTTGAGAACTTGGAGGATGTTTGTGAACTTGGAGAATTTGAGAACTTAGGGAAGGAAGAGAAAGGTGTTTGTGAAGTGTTTGAGACATGAAGACTTTTAGAGAAGAAAGTAGAGAGATGTTTGAGAACTTTGTGGATTTTGGAAGAACATGTGTTTGAAAGCTTTAGAGAATTTGATGAAGGAAATGGGAGAAGTGTTTGGAGAAGAGAGTGTTTGAAGAATTTAGAAGAAGAGAAAGGAAAAGTGTTTGAGATTTAGTACAAAGAAAATTTAGTAGAATGAACTTATTACAACAATTGAGAACAACAAAGGGAAACTAAGAGAATTTGAGGGAGAGAATGGAAGGGAGCTCTAGAGAAGTGCTTGAGAGCTCCCCCCCTTGGGGTGTGATTACAAGCTTAGAGAATTTCCCTATTTATAGGCCTAGGGGAAGTGAAAATCTGAATTATACAATTGAATTTTCTAAACACACTAACTTCACTAACTTACAACACTTAAATCACTTAACACACTATTGCATTTGAAAACAATTCTTCTTGTCATTAAGCTTAGTGTTGCATCATCCACTTCAACATCTTTTAATTCATTTGGCTGCTGCAAAATTCCACTCAACAATAGGTATTGAATATGCTTCACCAAACTTTCCCACAATCAACAACACTTCATCATGCATATGTCATGCATGACAATGCATTGCAGCCAGCTTATGGGCTCGTTTTGGGCTTGTGTCTTCATTCTGAAAAATCTGGAAAAATATGGATCTTGAAGCTCTTTGTTTTATCGTTCCAAGCATATGCAGCCCAGCTCAAGGAAAAATCGGGAAGGCCTTCAAATGTGATTTTTGGCCCAGTAACGCAGATGCTGCCGAATTTGACATTAAGTTGCCAAAACATGTATAACTTTCTCTAGAAAACTCGGAATCATGAACCGTAAAATTCTACAGAAACTAGACTTCCGTATCTTTCCAATGATGTATGGCTCATCATCTGGTTCTTCTTGAGTAAGTACAGTACAATCCGTGAAGTTGACTGATCTGCAGACACCGTTTTGAGCTAATTTGTCTCCAAAAAGCAATTAGTGAGTCTCAAGCTTATAACACTGAAACAAACACAAAACTTATTAAAAGCACAAGTTTAACTCAAAAACATAACCAAATCATAAGTTAAAAGGGTACAAAATGATATGTAAATATGCACCGATCAAATACCCCCAAACCTAGATTTTGCTAGTCATCGAGCAAAACAAAAGGAAAACAAAGATAAAAACAAAGTTAACTAGACCACTTTCGTAGGTAACTCCATTGCATTGAGCATATGCAACAAGCCTTTAAACCTCTAGGCATCCCTAGTAGGAGGAGTTGTGTCTTCTGAGGGTTTAACAGATATTATACCCACAAACGTTTTTCTAACTCTACAAAACAAAATGGTTAGAAAACTTATTAGATTTGTTAGTCCTTAAGCAAAAACAAAAAAACAAAAACAAACATAAATACATTAAAAAAAACAAAACAAAAAAAACAAAAACAAAAAACAATTAAAAAAATAAAAAGAACTCAAAACAATCTTTCCGAACATTTTCTAAGAGAAATGACTCATGCACATGACTTAAACGCTTTAACAATGAAAGCTCAGTTTTAGACAATATTTACAAAGCGGCAAAGTTCAAAACATAATATGCTCAAAGTGTAGTAGTGTGATAGCCAAATGAAACAAATTCTCCAATCTTAGTTTTCACACAATTTCAAAAATCATACAAAGCACAAGTTCAACTTCAAATCTCACCAAAGTTGTCCTGTCACAAATGAATCACTCAGAAGAGGGCTATAATGCAACACTCAGTTATAAACATGAGATTAGAGTTAAACCATAAAGGACTTAACTCGAAATAGAAAGATGAAGAACTTGCATTAAAATGATCTCAAGAAGGATGCCAAACACTTAAAAGTAGAAAATGAATGCAATTCAACCACATGACATTTAAGATCAATTTAGGTCTTTAGTATAGGTTGTAATTGGGCCAAGGGTGTAAGGTGAGTAAGAAATGAAAGGTATGGATAATACAAAGTCCAAGGAACTCGCAATGTAAGAGCATAAAATAATTATTTACAAGACTTCGAATCATCACGATTAGATTTTTTTCTTTTACATGATCAAAACTCCTTATACCTTCATTTACATTGATTCACTCCTTTCCTTTAATTGAACAAACACCAATTTATTTTGAAGGCCCAAAAATGAAATTTCAATCAACCACCATTTAATCACATCTTTACTATTTTCTTTCACCAATTGTGTGATTTTTTTTTCCTTCGAAATGTAACACCCATTCCCAAACTTAGTATGAAAAACACATCCAAATTAAAGCTCATGAGTGATCGGTGCATATTTACATATCATTTTGTACCCTTTTAACTTATGATTTGGTTATGTTTTTGAGTTAAACTTGTGCTTTTAATAAGTTTTGTGTTTGTTTCAGTGTTATAAGCTTGAGACTCACTAATTGCATTTTGGAGACAAATTAGCTCAAAACGGTGTCTGCAGATCAATCAACTTCACGGATTGGACTGTACTTACTCAAGAAGAACCAGATGATGATCCATACATCATTGGAAAGATACGGAAGTCTAGTTTCTGTAGAATTTTACGTTTCATGATTCCGAGTCTTCTAGAGAAAGTTATACATGTTTTGGCAACTTAAGGTCAAATTCGGCAGCATCTGCGTTACTGGGCCAAAAATCACATTTGAAGGCCTTCCGGATTTTTCCTTGAGTTTGGCTGCATATTCTTGGAAAGATAATTCAAAGAGCTTCAAGATCCATATTTTTCCAGATTTTTCAGATTGAAGCCACAAGCCCAAAACGAGCCCACATGCTGGCTGCAATGCATTGTCATGCATGACATATGCATGATGAAGTGTTGTTGATTGTGGGAAAGTTTGGTGAAGCATATTCAATACCTATTGTTGAGTGGAATTTTGCAGCAGCCAAATGAATTAAAAGATGTTGAAGTGGATGATGCAACACTAAGCTTAATGACAAGAAGAATTGTTTTCAAATGCAATAGTGTATCAGGTGATTTAAGTGTTGTAAGTTGGTTAAGTTAGTGTGTTTAGAAAATTCAATTGTATAATTCATATTTTCACTTCCCCTAGGCCTATAAATAGGGAAGTTCTCTAAGCGTGTAAACACACCCCAAGGGGGGGAGCTCTCAAGCACTTCTCTAGAGCTCCCTTCCCTTCTCTCCCTCAAATTCTCTTGGTTTCCCTTTGTAGTTCTCAATTGTTGTAATAAGATCATTCTACTAAATTTTCTGTGTACTAAATCTCAAGCACTTCTCCCTTCCTTCATCAAATTCCCAATGTCCTCAAACACCTCTCTCTTTCTCTCCAAAAACTCTCAATGTTCTTAAGTGTTGTACAAAACTTTTTTGTTTCTTTTGTTTTCATTTATGTTTTGTAGGAAAACTGAGTTGGATCATTCAATCACCAATCCCTGTGGAATCGACCTCGCACTTACATACGCTAAACTACCAACGGTTCGTGCACTTGCGAGTATCACAAGTTGAGGATGCAACTGAATCCATTTTGGTGCAGCTGTATCTACGCAACAAGTTTTTGGCGCCGTTGCCGGGATCGGTAACATTGTTTGATTCTATTTGGTTTTCTTACTTTTTATTTATTTTTATCTTTTTCATAACTAGACAGTTTCATGTTTTAAAGTTAATGACGTTAATTGACAAGTTGTGTTTGTAGTCCAACGGACAAGGACAATTGCCTGACAAGCAAGATAACTGGGTTTGAGTCCCAACTTACACAACACAAAAAAAAGGTTCAAGTAGCATGTTGATTATTTCTAGTTTATGGTTTCATTCACTTGCTCTTAATTAAATATCTTGTTCAAGTTTACATAAACACCATATGACTCTTGGACTGATTAGTGAATGAATGGGTAGATATTGAAGACAAACACCATGTTTAAATTCTACTTGGTTCTTTACCTGTTCTTCTTGTTCTTAATGGGTTCGGAATTTGTGTTTAGACTAAACACCATAGCTAAATGTTTTTTCTGAATACTTGATTAAAACCACACACCATATGGATAATCATATTTGAGAAAGAACGAACTTCATAAGCAAGTTTTGATTTACTTTGCTGCTTATTACTTTGAAGCATGAAATTGGACGTGTGTTGATTTTCCTTTCCATTTTAGTTTTTATTTTCTAATCCTTTAATTCTATTTCAAGTTTTTTTTGTGTTTGTTTTAGCAATTTATGTCAGCTTAATAAAAATGGAGAGAGATGGTAACCTCAATCATAAGAATGGGGAGTGTGGAGTAGTGGGAGAAGTCGCGACCTCCAAGTGCGTCTATGCTCGACCTAATCGCTTCAAGGGGGAGTATTCCAATCCTTTCTCTTTAGTTGTTTTGTTATTATTTCAGTAATTTTAATTTTCTATTTCTTTTATTAAAAAAAAAATTAAAAAGATTTTTTATATGAGCTGACTCGTGGTAACTCCAGGAGCGTCTCCGTCAATAGTGTCTAGGAGTTCTTTAGGCGACACCTTCGGTGTCTAAGAAGTTTGGGTTTTAAGTGGGACCTTTGTGACCCCTCCAACCTTCCCGGATCCCCTGGCTGTGTTTTTCTTAGACCCTTAACTGGTCATCCATGAGTTGCTTGTATATTTGTGTGTTTTAAAAAAACAAAACAAAATGAAAAAAAATTAAAAAATTAAAAAAATTAAATAATAATAAAGTAAAAATAAAAAAAAATCAATTTGGAACTTCTTTGTTTTTTTTTTTTTTTTTTTTATTATTTAGTTTATGTATTTATTTACGTGGTGTGGTTAGTTAGTTTATTTCTGAGTGTTAAAAACGCAATTATTATTTCACTCAAACAGTGCATTACAAACAAAGTTAAAAAAAAAAAGTTAAAAAAACAAAAAC
This sequence comes from Prunus fruticosa, assembly GCA_018703695.1. Taxonomy (NCBI): domain Eukaryota; kingdom Viridiplantae; phylum Streptophyta; class Magnoliopsida; order Rosales; family Rosaceae; genus Prunus; species Prunus fruticosa. The sequence goes on from CM031919.1 coordinate 16,428,256, forward strand.
AAAACATTCAAGTAAATTAAAAATAAAAACTACATCTTCATCTTCATCTTCATGGCATGCCTCTATTCTCTATTACTTGCAGAATCTCCAGCAGCTCCACATGGTCCTCATTCTTTCTCTCCAGTGCTTCTACGTGCTGATTGGCACGGAGAGCCGCTTCTGGAGTCTGCCACCATAGCCTTCAAGGAAGCTACTTCCTCGCTCAGCGCGGCACACTCCCGTGTCCTCGCCAATAATCGCATGCCCAAGTTGGTAGCCGAGATCGCGTGGAGCACAGGTTAAGTTGTGGGACTCCTCCACCGCTGCTTTGTCAGACCTCTTTGCCACATGGAGATGATCTGTCGGTGTGAGTTTGCCTGCCAATCATGCCTTCCAGCAGCACTGCTCTGCTTCGACACTGCCTCAGAAAAGTTCGGTATTACCTCAGCAAAGTTTGAGGCCGTACCGTGATGATATGTGGAGTTTGGAAAGACATGGTTTGGACGAGCCCTTGTTTAGTTTTTGGATTTTTTGATGTTTTTCTCTAAATTTCAGGAAGAAATGCGGGGTACTCTTCTACTTCACCGAGATGTGTTTAAATAGACTTATGCAGACGAAGGCGCCGAAAGCACTTCGGATCTCGAGGGTGCTATCATGTGCTCTTTTATCTCGGATCCCTTTATTTCCTGGAGCAAATTGCGAGCGCGTTTTTTTAAAAGGGAGCATGTCTACACTTTCACTTACTTTTGCCTCCCCTGTTTTCTGATTGTTTTGTATTTTTGTCTGTTATTTCCAGTCATTTTCTTTTTCTTTTCTTTTGTTTAAGTTTGGGGAACTGTGTTTTCCTTTTTCTTCTTATTATTATTTTTTTCATTGTTTTTCTTTTTAATTTAAAAATAATTTGTTTTCTTCTTGTTTGACAGGTTTCTTAAGAATTTAATTTGAAGAAGAGACAAAATTAAAGATGCGTCTTGGACACCTGGTGCAACAATCTCAACTCTTCTTTTAAATTCTTGTTTGAATTGTGTGTTTATTTTAGTTTTTTTATTTTGTTTTTATTTAATTATGTAGTATAATTTAAAACTCATAGGATATTCTTTGAAGGAGCTAAACTTTTGGTAACTCCAGTGAGCAACCGCAGTCTATACAGTGTGTCTAGGAGTTCTTTAGGTGGCACCTTCGGTGTCTAAGAAGTTTGGGTTTTAAGAGGGACCATTGTGACCCCTCCAACCTTCCCGGATCCCCTGGCTGTGTTTTTCTGAGGCCCTTAACTGGTCATCCTTAAGTTTTTCTCTTAAAATAAGCAGTTACTTGTGTGTTTACTTAACTAAAAATAAAATGCATGTTTGGGTTTTCATGTTTTTGTTTGATCGTCATTCTTTAAATTTAGGGTCAATTGTCTCTTTGAAATAGCATAATGTTTTTATTTCCCAATTTTTTTTTTAAAAAAACGCATACACTTTTAAAATAAATAATAAATAAAAACTGAAATCATTTCTTCTTGGCCTTCTGTGTCTCGACCATAGGAGCTTTGAGTTTGGCCCTCTGGCTGTCCTCTTCCGGGGCTTCACGCACAGCCCTCTTGGGGCTCATCACTTGAGCTCCCAAAGATCGCAATCTTAGCTTCAATGTAACTACTCTCGCTATCTGGTTTCTTGCGTTTACCCGGTCGGTCTAGGTCCTCCAGCTGTTTTCGCATGTCACGAGAGTACAACTCTACCATCTTTGATAGGTTTTTATTCTCGTCCCGCAATACGTCTAGCTGGTGTCGATTCACCTCCACTATCCTTGACCGCTCCCTTTTCAAGCTTTTTATAGCACTTTGACACTCTTCAACCATACTGTGCTCCGCCGCCACTGACCTTTCAGCACCTCTACGTCGATAGAGCAGCACCAAAATGGATTCAGTTGCATCCTCAACTTGTGATACTTGCAAGTGCACGAGCCGTTGGTAGTTTAGCATATGTAAGTGCGAGGTCGATTCCACAGGGATTGGTGATTGAATGATCCAATTCAATTTTCCTACACAAAATAGAAATGAAAACAAACGAAACAAAACAAGAAGAAAGAATGTACATTACAAGAAAAATAAATTACAACTAAGAAAACATTAAGGAAACTAAAAGAACTTTGAGGAAGAAAGGAAGTGTTTGAGAACTTTGAGGAGGGCGAGGAAAGTGTTTGAGAACTTTAGAGAAGGGAGAAGTGTTTGAGAGATTTGGAGACTTTTGGAAGAAAATGTGTTTGAGAGCTTTGAGGATTTTGGAAGAGAGCGGTTGAGAACTTGGAGGATATTTGTGAACTTGGAGAATTTGAGAACTTAGAGAAGGAAGAGAAAGGTGTTTGTGAAGTGTTTGAGACATGAAGACTTTTAGAGAAGAAAGTAGAGAGATGTTTGAGAACTTTGTGGATTTTGGAAGAACATGTGTTTGAAAGTTTTAGAGATTTTGATGAAGGAAATGAGAGAAGTGTTTGGAGAAGAGAGTGTTTGAAGAATTTAGAAGAAGAGAAAGGAAAAGTGTTTGAGATTTAGTACAAAGAAAATTTAGTAGAATGAACTTATTACAACAATTGAGAACTACAAAGGGAAACTAAGAGAATTTGAGGGAGAGAAGGGAAGGGAGCTCTAGAGAAGTGCTTGAGAGCTCCCCCCCTTGGGGTGTGATTACAAGCTTAGAGAACTTCCCTATTTATAGGCCTAGGGGAAGTGAAAATCTGAATTATACAATTGAATTTTCTAAACACACTAACTTCACTAACTTACAACACTTAAATCACTTAACACACTATTCCATTTGAAAACAATTCTTCTTGTCATTAAGCTTAGTGTTGCATCATCCACTTCAACATCTTTTAATTCATTTGGCTGCTGCAAAATTCCACTCAACAATAGGTATTGAATATGCTTCACCAAACTTTCCCACAATCAACAACACTTCATCATGCATATGTCATGCATGACAATGCATTGCAGCCAGCTTATGGGCTCGTTTTGGGCTGTGTCTTCATTCTGAAAACTCTGGAAAAATATGGATGTTGAAGCTCTTTGTCTTATCTTTCCAAGCATATGCAGCCCAGCTCAAGGAAAAATCGGGAAGGCCTTCAAATGTGATTTTTGGCCCAGTAACGCAGATGCTGCCGAATTTGACCTTAAGTTGCCAAAACATGTATAACTTTCTCTAGAAGACTCGGAATCATGAACCGTAAAATTCCACAGAAACTAGACTTCCGTATCTTTCCAATGATGTATGGATCATTATCTGGTTCTTCTTGAGTAAGTACAGTACAATCCGTGAAGTTGACTGATCTGCAGACACCGTTTTGAGCTAATTTGTCTCCAAAATGCAATTAGTGAGTCTCAAGCTTATAACACTGAAACAAATACAAAACTTATTAAAAGCACAAGTTTAACTCAACAACATAACCAAATCATAAGTTAAAAGGGTACAAAATGATATGTAAATATGCACCAATCATATATGTAGTTGAATTTGAATGAGACATTATAACTTTTTCGCAAGGGTTTGTGTTGGTTGATAATTGAGTTTATAAATATAACTTAACCCTTATCAAGACAATTCATTCAATGTTAAGTCATTTCTTTGAAAAGTTCCTTACAACTTATTCATACAAGTTACAACACACAATTAACCTTACTTCCAAATTTGTTACCTCACATTAATGCAAGTTTGCAGTCCTTGGGACCAAGGACGTAACCACTCTCATACTAGCGTGGGCTTTAGCTCTTAATGCATGTTTTTGGACATATATAGTCCTAATCTCTTGGACCACAGGAGTCCAAGAGATTATGGTCACCCACCGTTGGATATTAATCTAATGATTTAAAAAAGTTTCTTAAAATGAGTGCAAGAGTAAGTGAACCGTTGAATTTACATTCAACGGTGAGTGACCACAAATCTCTTGGACCCCTGGAGTCCAAGAGATCAGGACTAATTAGCCCATTGAAGTGGTATAGCTTTGTTGTGGATGAATTATCATGATGTAAAAATAGATAATCAATATATTATAAAGAAACATTAGAAATTCTACCTTTAATGATAAGATCAAATAAAGTAGGTTTAATTATTATTGGCATACATAGCAAATATTTGGATACATCTTTATTTTCTAACAAAAGAAGACTAGAAAATAAGAAATAATAAAATTAAATCGTACATAATTTCGTTATTCAACTCTAAAAATTGTTTAGTACTTGATGCAGTTAACAAGGATATGTTAATTTTTGCAAACTGGAACATAAGAAAAAAGATTGTTCAACTGTGATCATATTAGCCAAGAAAAAAGTCAGATTGTGGGAAAATAAGAAAAAAGTCAGTTAACAAGGACATGTGACCAGTCAACGCCTATACAGTCATTTTCTTTTTCTTTTTCTTTTTTACATATGGTCAGGCAATCAGTGTAAGAGTGGAACTGGAATATGCCTTGAAGAGATAGAAGTATATGCTATCAAGATCTCAAAAGAAAGAAAAATCCTCATCAAATAAACAAAAAGAAAGAGAGATTCTAATTCCAACCTCATTGGATTGTTTGAACAATAAAAAAATCCTCATTGGATTTTTTTAAAGATACTATTATGCTTATAATTTTTTTTTTTAAAGGACAAAAGTAAGAAAAGATGAGTTAATAAAAAAAATAAACATGATAAAAAAGAAAAGATGAGAGAATCAAATGTGTTATCATCATGGTTGTTGAGCCTTATATTCGTAGATTCTCGGATGACTATAAATAAAGTCTCAAGTAAGGAAGGAATTAGGAATTTTCATCGGGATGAACTATAATTTTTGTTAATTTCCATCTATTATGTAGAGGAGACTGGTGAGCTTTGTTTTGGCAGTTGTTTAGTGGAGGGCAGTGGCGGAGCCAGAAAATTTTCATAGAGGGGGCACCTCATATATTGAAATATATTTTTCTTTAGGGTGACAATGAAACTAATTTTTTACTTCATACAAAATCCCTAATTTTTGTACTCCATTATTTTACATATTATATCAACTATCTACTGAACATCGATCCAAGGAAAAAATCAAATGAAATGTAATTTATTAAAAATACACACTATAAGAAAATTTGAACGGTAATTTATCATTACAAATCGAAGTACGACAATAAAAGATGTGAAACGGTAGCAATGATAGTGAGAAAAGGAAAATTAGAAAAATACGAAGAAAAAAATACATGGGCACTTCACAATTTGATTAGAAAAGTATGATTATATTAATAATACAATAGCCTAAAATAAAATTTGAGGGAGGGCTGATCGGTGCATATTTACATATCATTTTGTACCATTTTAACTTATGATTTGGTTATGTTTTTGAGTTAAACTTGTGTTTTTAATAAGTTTTGTGTTTGTTTCAGTGTTATAAACTTGAGACTCACTAATTGCATTTTGGAGACAAATTAGCTCAAAACGGTGTCTCAGGACAGTCAACTTCACGGATTGGACTGTACTTACTCAAGAAGAACCAGATGATGAGCCATACATCATTGGAAAGATACGGAAGTCTAGTTTCTGTTGAATTTTACGGTTCATGTTGGCAACTTAAGGTCAAATTCGGCAGCATCTGCGTTCCTGGGCCAAAAATCACATTTGAAGGCCTTCCCCATTTTTCCTTGAGCTGGGCTGCATATGCTTGGAAAGATAAGACAAAGAGCTTCAAGATCCATATGTTTCCAGATTTTTCAGAATGACGACACAAGCCCAAAACGAGCCCATAAGCTGGCTGCAATGCATTGTCATGCATGACATATGCATGATGAAGTGTTGTTGATTGTGGGAAAGTTTGGTGAAACATATTCAATACCTATTGTTGAGTGGAATTTTGCAGCAGCCAAATGAATTAAAAGATGTTGAAGTGGATGATGCAACACTAAGCTTAATGACAAGAAGAATTGTTTTCAAATGCAATAGTGTGTTAAGTGATTTAAGTGTTGTAAGTTAGTGAAGTTAGTGTGTTTAGAAAATTCAATTGTATAATTCAGATTTTCACTTCCCCTAGGCCTATAAATAGGGAAGTTCTCTAAGCTTGTAAACACACCCCAAGGGGGGGAGCTCTCAACCACTTCTCTAGAGCTCCCTTCCCTTCTCTCCCTCAAATTCTCTTAGTTTCCCTTTTGTAGTTCTCAATTGTTGTAATAAGATCCTTCTACTAAATTTTCTTTTTTTATTAAATCTCCAAACATTTCTCTATTCTTTTTCAAAGTTCTCCATGCTCTAAAACATTTCCCAAATACAATTCCCATCTCTTCCAAGATTCTCAAAGTTCCCAAACACTTCTCCCATTCCTTCATCAAATTTTCTAAACTACTCAAACACTTTCTCCTCCCTTCTCCAAATTTCCCAAACACATTTCTCTTCTCTTCCAAACGTCTCCATGTCTCAAACACTTCACAAACACCTTTCTCTCCCTTCCCTAAGTTCTCAAATTCTCCAAGTTCACAAAATCCTCAAGCTTCCCAAACACCTTCCTTTCCCTTCCAAAATCCTCAAGCTTCCCAAACACCTTCCTCCAAATTCTCAAGCTCTCAAACACCTCTCTCTTTCTCTCCAAAAACTCTCCATGTTCTCAAGTGTTGTACAAAATCCTTGTTTTATGTTCTTTTGTTTTCATTTTTGTTTTGTGTAGGAAAACCGAATTGGATCATTCAATCACCAATCCCTGTGGAATCGACCTCGCACTTACATACGCTAAACTACCAACGGTTCGTGCACTTGCGAGTATCACAAGTTGAGGATGCAACTGAATCCATTTTGGTGCAGCTGTATCTACACAACAAGGGCACATGCCCACCCTGGGCCTTAGCTCCCTCCGTCACTGGTGGAGGGTAGAGGTGGCATTTTATACCGAAAAACCGCAAAAACCAACCGATAATTTACCGCAATGGAACCGCAATCGCGGTAAACCGAACCGTATTTGCGGTATTTAGAACCGAACCGCATTTGCGGTTGCGGTTGCGGTATTTGATTTTCAAAACTAGCGGTTACCGCAAACCGCGAATATATTTTAAATAATATTGTCTATATTATATTGTATGTAAAATATATTTCATACAACATATTTCATACAATATTTTCTACAACTTGTGCAAAAGAGGATGAGATTGATGATGAGGTTGCACAAATTGGTGATGATGTTAATGTCACATTTCAACTAGTGCAACAGAGGATGAGATTGATGATGAGGTTGCATAAATAAGTAATTAGTTTATTTATGTTCATGTTATTTATGCTTCTTCTTATAATAAAATGTACTAAACTTATGTTGTTTTATTTGTAGATAGCATTGGTGCTCAAACAACACAACGGGGTTCTTCAAATCCACTCACCACCACCAACACTTGAGTTTGTAACTTTAGTTTGTAACATTGGTGCATTGCATTTTCCTTTTAGTTTGTAACTTTAATTAACTTTGAATTGGATTTTCTTTTGGGTTGTAACTTTAATTCATTTTGCATTGCATTTTCCTTTTGGTTTGTAACTTTAAAGAATTTGGAATTAGAATGCTTGAGAAGTTTAACTTTAATTAGAATGCTTGGAATTGAACTTTAATTTTCTTTAGGTTGTGAATGCTTGAGAAGTTGAGGAGATTGTGAATTTATATATGCTTGAGAAGTTGGATTTTTATGACACAAAAAGAACTTGCGGTTTTAAACCGCTAATTCACGGTACGGTAAACCGCAAAAAGCGGTCGGTTTGCGGTTTCAAAAATCACCATACCGCAAATAGTCGGTCGGTTTGCGGTTTGGGCAAAAATTCGCGGTTACCGAACCGCAACCACCCCTAGTGGAGGGTGCCTATTTTTGTTAGGGTAGGTTTAGCCAATTTTCATTGAGTGGGATGAACTTCACATAAATTAGCAGCAAATTTTTATATATATATATATATAGTCATGATCTCTTGGACTATATGAGTCCAAGAGATTTGTGGTCACTCACCGTTAGATGTAAATTCAACGGTTCACTTACTCTTGCACTCTTTTTAAGAAACTTTTTTAAACCATTAGATTAATATCCAACGGTGGGTGACCATAATCTCTTGGACTCCTGTGGTCCAAGAGATTTTGGGACTGTTACAACTTGATATCGAACTCACCACAAATACATATCATCTTTGTATTTGTATTAAGAGTAATACTACTATTACCATATTTATATATCACATTCTCATACCATCTTATGTGAAACATGAAGTGGATAGCGACATCAATTAAAAAGTGTCAATAAATCATAAAAGAAAAGAAAATGTTAAATTAATTTTAATTGATGTGGTTATTCACCTCATCTGCCACATAAAATGATATGCGAATGTGGTATACAAATATAGTAAGAGTAACATTATTCTTATTTTTTTAGCCACTCTAATAATCCCTCTTAATATTTTCATTTCCATTACATTGATTTTTGTTTACTTACTATTCCAATTTGTTTCTCCATATTTTAGATTTTGTGGCAAGTGATTCTTATTCCACTAATATTCCATTAATATCTTTCATATTTTTTTGATGGCACATAATCCTTATAATTAACCAAGTTTTACTTTTCCTACTGTTATATCTCAAATATATATATATATAATTTTATTAGATCAATAGGAAAAAGCGTACAATACGTAGAGCCATCCAAATAAGAAATTTTATAAATTCTAAAACATCAATTTCTGTCATTTTAAATTTAATCATTTTTGAAATCCTTTATACTTTAAATTTTCTCATTCAAACGCATTGTATTTAACTCCATAATTATTTATATAAAAATAACTAAATTAATGGAGACACAGTGTGATGTAAATTACTAAATTTCAGGTATCCTTGTCGGATTCGTAAAAGTAAACTGGTTCACTGAGTATAAATAAACAAAATAAAAAGGGCCAACAACACAGAAATGAGTCCTGCTTGCTTTGCATCACACACTCACTCTCTGACCCTTCCGTGATCAAACCCTCAACCAAGCCCGTTGCTTTTCTTCTTCTTCTTCCTTCTACTTTCTTTCTTTCTCGTGCTCAGATCGTAATTCATAAGCAACCCGTTTTCCTGCAACCTACCAGCTCTTTCTTCATCTGGGTCTCACGGGATTTGCTTTGGTTCCTCCTCTTTTTTCTTCTTTTTTATTTTTATTTTCCCCAATATATAATTTATTATTATTATTATTATTATTAATAGAGTTTGAATTCTCCTTCAACTGGGTTTATTGTCCTTCTGAAACTCACTTTGTTCTACACCTTTTTCCTTCTGGATTTACTTTTCTTTTTTAATTATTAATAGCATGCATATCTGGGTTGGTTAAAAAGTCAGAGGCAGAGCAGAGCAACCCAGAAACCAAGCGAGAGAGAGAGAGAGAGAGAGAGAGAGAGAGAGAGAGAGAGAGAGAGAGAGAGAGGGAGAGACGGAGACAGAGAAGGCGCCCATGGCTTCAAGGAACTTAGAGAAGATGGCTTCAATTGACGCACAGCTGAGGCTGCTGGCACCAGGGAAGGTGTCTGAGGATGACAAACTGATTGAGTATGATGCTTTGTTATTGGATCGCTTCCTTGACATTCTTCAGGATTTACATGGAGAGAGTCTCAGAGAAACGGTATTGGGTTTGTTTTTTTGTTTAAATTAATCAATTTATTTGTTAGTAATCTTTGACTACTTTTAGCTTAGTGTGCTAAAGTTTGATAGTTCAGCGACCATGTTAGTTTTGATAAAGTTTCTTCGTTTTTCTTGGTTATTATGTATGCTTTTGTTTCTCACCTTGATATTATCGCTTGGTTTTTATAATGCTTGTTTGGGAATATCTTGACTTTTTTCTTTTTTATTCTTAAAAGAAAATTGTGGAAGAAACTATCTTGCGTACCAACTTGCTCTTTCGTTTAAATTTTCAATTCTCATTCGTCTTTGTGTTTAGTCCTGTTTGCATTTTGGAAGACTCAAAAGTTCACTCCTTTAGCGCTGGTAGTGTTGATGGCGTTTTGGTTTAATAATGATTTAGATTTTGACATATGAAATTTCATTCAAAAGGTTCTGCATTTTAGATAACTGGGGCACTTCTTACATGAGATTATGTGATGATAAACTAGTTTATTGACTGTTGTGATTTAATTTGGACTAGGTGCAAGAGTGTTATGAACTTTCCGCAGAATATGAAAGAAAGCAGGACCCTAAAAAGTTGGAGGAACTTGGGAAGGTTCTAACGAGTTTGGATCCTGGGGACTCGATTGTCATTGCTAAGTCCTTTTCTCACATGCTTAACTTGGCCAATTTGGCCGAGGAAGTTCAGATTGCTTATCGAAGGAGGATCAAGTTGAAGAAGGGAGACTTCGCTGATGAGGCTTCAGCTACTACAGAGTCAGACATTGAAGAGACTCTCAAGAGGCTTGTGGGAGACCTGAAGAAGTCCCCGGAAGAAGTTTTTGATGCCTTGAAGAACCAGACTGTAGATTTGGTCCTAACAGCACATCCTACTCAGTCTGTTCGAAGATCCTTGCTTCAAAAGCATGCAAGGTTCACTCTCCACTTACCTTTTTCATTTCTCTTATGTAAGAAGACAAATTGCAGAAGCCCACTTGTTAAGCAACTTGCCCAGGATATGTTTATTATCCAGATCCTCTTTGGACTGCTAAAAGAAAATTGTGTGGGATTAGACATGTTATATTGATGGTATGTTATTTTGGTACTGACATTGTGTAATTTTGACCATTTCAGGGTAAGAAATTGTTTGACACAGTTGTATGCTAAGGACATTACACCTGATGATAAACAGGAACTCGATGAGGCTCTACAAAGGGAGGTATGTGGAAACTAATAATGGAATGTTGTTTACTGATGCTATGTACACTCATTGTAGATTTTTGTTATGTTCTTGGCCAAATTTGAATTTAAAAACTCATTTTCTCTGGACTATGCTAATGTTTTCCTTAAGGTTGCTGGAATTGCCAATGCAGTTGCACCCAGATGCCAATATGCATCTCTCTCTCTCTCTCTCTCTCTTTCTCTCTCTCTCTCATACGACAGAAAATTGTTTCCCCAACATGTGCCTCCACAATTTTGATTTCTCCAATAATTTCTTCTAGTGTAGAATAATTGCTCTATAATAATAAGCTTTTATTTTATAACCAAAAGAGGCTTTTATTTCAAATTGATATAATTTAACTTCTCTTTTCATGTAGATTCAAGCTGCATTTCGTACAGATGAAATCCGAAGGACTCCTCCAACCCCTCAAGATGAGATGAGGGCGGGAATGAGCTACTTTCATGAGACAATTTGGAAAGGTGTACCAAAATTCTTACGTCGTGTTGACACTGCTTTGAAGAACATAGGGATAAATGAACGTGTTCCTTACAATGCCCCTCTCATTCAATTTTCTTCTTGGATGGGTGGGGACCGTGATGGTATGTTCATCTCATGCTTTTACTGGATGAGCTTATTCTGTCCTTACACAGTGCCTTTTTTTTTTCAATCTCACACTCACTCTAAAATCATGCCTTAGAATGATTTTGTTGTTTCTGTACCTTAACATCTGCCTGATATGGACTGCAGGAAACCCCAGGGTCACTCCTGAAGTTACACGGGATGTATGTTTGTTGGCTAGAATGATGGCTGCTAACTTGTACTTCTCCCAGATAGAGGATCTTATGTTTGAGGTGTCAAAAGAATCATTACTTCCACTTAGATATGTTATATAATTCTCCTGTTCAGAGTACTTGAATACTTTTTTCTTTTTCCATAATGTATTTCTTATTACCATTTTTTTTTTTCACAGTTATCTATGTGGCGCTGCAATGATGAGCTTCTTTCTCGTGCTCATGAACTTCATAGGTCTTCAAAGAAGGATGCAAAACACTATATAGGTATGCAATAGAGATGACTTCATGTTTTTATCATCCTTGCTTGAAACTTTTTCAATAGTTGGTAAAACTTCAAATCTTTGGCTTACTAAGTTGAACTTTTAGCAGAATGGCGTGCCTAATTGTTGAAACTAGCTGAAAATTCTCTTAGTTCTATTAACTTTTTTGACTTTTTTTAAAATTTAAGTGTGCAATGGATTTATTATTATTATTATTTTTTAACTATGCTTTTCGGATGCAGAGTTTTGGAAGCAAATTCCTCCAAATGAGCCTTATCGCGTTATTCTTGGTGATGTAAGAGACAAGCTGTACAGTACACGTGAACGTGCTCGCCAATTGTTAGCCAATGGAATCTCTGAAATTCCTGAGGAAACAACCTTTACAAATGTTGAACAGGTCTCTCCTAACCACCAGCATTATGTATTTGGTTGTAGACTTATAAAACAAACTTAATTGCCAAAGTCTACCAAATTTTAAGATTTGTTTAGCTTTAAACTTGGGGTAGTCTTTGAATAAATTACAATTGATATTCAGTATTGAACTCATGTTTGATTGTTCCCCATCTTTCATGCTCATGCAACAATGTTTTGTATTAGAGCTGATTTTGTCTTTTTGCTCCCTTGTAGTTCCTGGAGCCTCTTGAAATGTGTTACCGGTCACTCTGCTCCTGTGGCGATCGGGCAATTGCTGATGGAAGCCTTCTTGATTTCTTACGGCAAGTTTCCACTTTTGGGCTCTCTCTTGTGAGACTAGACATACGGCAAGAATCAGACAGGCACACTGATGTCCTCGATGCTATAACAAGGCACCTGGAGATTGGGTCTTATCGAGAATGGTCCGAGGAACGTAGACAAGAATGGCTCTTGTCTGAGCTTAGTGGCAAGCGCCCCCTTTTTGGCTCTGATGTTCCCAAGACTGAAGAAATTGCTGATGTGCTGGACACATTCCATGTCATTTCAGAACTTCCCTCAGACAATTTTGGTGCTTATATTATCTCAATGGCGACAGCTCCATCTGATGTGCTTGCTGTGGAGCTTTTGCAACGTGAATGTGGTGTGAAGAAACCACTAAGGGTTGTCCCATTGTTTGAGAAGCTTGCTGATCTTGAGGCTGCTCCTGCTGCCGTGGGCCGTCTCTTTTCAATAGATTGGTACAAAAACAGGATCAATGGGAAGCAAGAAGTCATGATAGGATACTCAGATTCAGGAAAGGATGCTGGCCGGCTATCTGCAGCATGGCAGTTATACAAGGCTCAAGAAGAGCTCATAAAAGTTGCGAAACAATATGGGGTTAAGCTTACAATGTTTCACGGTCGAGGTGGAACAGTTGGAAGAGGAGGGGGGCCCACCCATCTTGCTATATTGTCTCAGCCACCCGACACAATTCATGGTTCACTTCGTGTTACAGTTCAAGGTGAAGTTATTGAACAATCATTTGGGGAGGAGCACTTGTGCTTTAGAACACTCCAGCGTTTCACAGCAGCTACACTTGAGCATGGAATGCATCCTCCTGTCTCACCAAAGCCCGAATGGCGTGCACTAATGGATGAGATGGCTGTCCTTGCAACAAAGGAATACCGTTCAATAGTTTTCCAGGAACCTCGTTTTGTTGAATACTTTCGCCGTGTAAGTATCCTACTTATCCAATGTGATCATCCTTTCAATATATATGTACTTTGTGCGTTCGTGTGTGTGTGTGTGTATAAACTAACCATTTCAATAACATGAATCCCCCTTGATGTATTAGCAACAATGTATTAGTTTCTCTTTTGGGTCAATGGTATGTTAGTTACTAATTTAATCCTTTATGAAAGACAGCATGTTGAATCCCGAAATTGAGTTTCAAGAATCATTCTTCTGTTGTCTTCCTCTTACATGCTTTGCCTACCTTAACATAAAATTTGTTCATTATTAGTTTTAAAGCTACCTATCCTGATCAGGACAGAATTGGCTGATGAAGATTGTTCTGTAATAATTTTCTCTTGGATAATGCAGGCAACACCAGAGTTGGAGTATGGCCGGATGAACATTGGGAGTCGTCCTTCAAAACGAAAGCCAAGTGGAGGCATTGAATCACTACGTGCAATCCCATGGATATTTGCTTGGACCCAAACAAGATTTCATTTACCAGTGTGGCTTGGGTTTGGGGCAGCATTTAAGCAAGCTATTGATAAGGATGCGAAAATCTCCATATGCTTCGAGAGATGTATAATCAGTGGCCTTTCTTCAGAGTCACGATTGATTTAATTGAGATGGTGTTTGCCAAGGGCGACCCGGGTATTGCCTCTCTGTATGACAAGCTTCTTGTGTCAGAAGACCTATGGTCATTTGGAGAGAGATTGAGGGCCAACTATGAAGAAACTAAGAGCCTCGTCCTCCAGGTAATTCAGCACCTAAATTACTTGCATAATGGCTGAGTTTAGGCAGCCCTTTATACTTACTTTTGCAAAGGACAAATTAAATTACTCTACATCTGTGTCCATAACCACTTTTTTATTTTTTCCTTGACTTTATTGTAAAACCATAAGAGCATATATCTGAGGCTAATGTTAATCTAAAACTGTAAATTATCAATTTTATGAAAAAAATTCTGAAGTGCTATCGGTGTTGTTTTATTACTTATTTCTACAAGTTTTAAAGTTTTTTGAGCAAATATAATTAGTTTGACTGCACGTGCAGGTATCTTAAGAAACTAATATCATTTTCTGTTAATTTTGTAGGTTGCTGGACATAGAGCTCTTCTGGAAGGAGATCCTTATTTGAGGCAGAGACTCCTCCTCCGTGACTCTTACATCACCACACTTAATGTGTGCCAAGCCTATACACTGAAGCAGATTCGTGATCCGAACTACCATGTTAAAGTAAGGCCACACTTGTCAAAGGAGTACATGGAAAAAACAAGCAAGCCAGCGGCAGAGCTCGTAAAGCTTAATCCAACGAGCGAGTATGCTCCTGGACTAGAGGACACACTTATTTTGACCATGAAGGGTATTGCTGCTGGCATGCAGAATACCGGCTGAAGTTTAGATATCTTGTATTTCAGTAACTTATGTTGGAACATATGAAGTATTGTACGAAATGGATGCTCTCTGCTTATAAGTGCTCTAAACCTCTATCGAATAAAAACTTTTGTAATAAGTTTAATAAAAATAGCGTTTTGGTTTGTGTGAACCAGAATTTGCATTCTCTTTGGCTTTCATGTTGTGGAAATTTATTACTTAAGGTTTTCTTTTTGCAACAGCAGCAGGGGACGTACCGTTACGATACAAACCATATGCTCATACTTTTGTGCTTCTTCATCTGTTCAAATTTTTGTTATTTGTATTCCCCTTTAGTTTTTCAAAAGAAAAATATTTTAGGTTTTTTTTTAATCATGAATGGTCATGAGGTTTGCGAAATTATCGTCTTTTGTACTTAACGTTTTTGTGTGACACTAATGGTTTTTAAGGTTACACTGTGCACATCAAAATGATCCCTATCATTAAAATGCTGACATGAGCGGAGAGCGGTGTTCGCGGTGGGTGAGGGCTGGATCCGGCGTTCGCAGTGGGTGAGGGTTGGATCGGCACAGAGTAAGTTGGAGGAAGGTAAGATGGGGGTTGGCTGGGTGGGAGTGATGGGAGGTGGCTGGTGGTAGAACTGGCAGGTCATTTGTTTTTATTTTTATTTGTAGTTTTAATATTTATTTTAGGCTTATTATCACAAAAGGTCCCTGAGGTTTATTGAAACTATTAGATTGCATCCTTAATGTTTTTTTGTGTCATTGGTGGTCCTCAAGGTTAGTATGTGTAATCACAAATGGTCCCTTGTCGTTAGGTTCCATCAAAAACTCCGTTAGTTCCTGACGTGACGTGACATATATACATATCACAAAACATCCTTGAGATTTACACATCTATCACAAATGGTCCCTGCAAATTTTTTTAATTTAAAATTCATAAAATTTTGTTTTTGTTTTTTATAATATTTAAAAATATATATTGTATTTTAAATACATATGATACTATATTTTTGAAGATAAGGGCTCCACATATATGCCACACCAACAAACTAATGAAGTTTTTTTAAAAAATAATCTAAAATTCATAAAATTTAAAAATGAAAAAACCATTTATATAAGGATTTTAACCTTGAGGACCATTTATAAACCCTAAACCCTTGATTTTTTTCATTTTTAAATTTTATGAATTTTAAATTAATTTTTAAAAACTCCATTAGTTTGTTGATGTGGCATATATGTGGAACCCACATCTAAAATAATATAGTGTCATGTGTATTTAAAATACAATGTATATTTTAAAATAATTTAAAATTCATAAGATTTAAAAAAGAAAACCAAAATTTTATGAATTTTAAATGAAAAAAATTAAAAAAATTTGCAGGGACCATTTGTGATAGATGTGTAAACCTCAGGGATGTTTTGTGATATGTATATATGCCACGTCAGCAAACTAACGGAGTTTTTGACGAAACCTAACGGGGGGGACCATTTGTGATTACACATACTAACCTTGAGGACCACCAATGACACAAAAAAACATTAAGGATGCAATCTGATAGTTTCGTAAACCTCAGGGACCTTTTGTGATAATAAGCCTTTATTTTAAAAAGTTTAATATTCTTTTGTTAATATAATATTATACCTTCTATTTAAGTCTCCATCATTTTAACAGAAAAATTGATGGAAGCCAAGGGAAGGACTTTGATATGCATAGGGTAACTTTAAGGACCATTAGAGCACTTCCAACGATGCCCCGCCTCGGCAACAAGGGGCCCAAGCCCCAGTTTGATGTTCCAGCGGGTTTTCACAGCCCGGGCAACGCATGGGTCCCAGCAATCCGGGCTAGCCCAAAGGCAAAAATAGCTTGGGTTGTTGCCTGAGTTTGCTGACTTAATCGATAAAAAAAATACTAAAAATTTCAGAATATTTTTATAGTAAATACTTAGTCATATTCATCACTTCCCAAACCAAAACTCTATACAAATTCATCTCCTAATTTCTCATGTGAATAGTGATTGCCATGACAATAAATGGAAACACCACAAGCCTTTTGCAAGGGCAAATGGGTGGAAGTGCTTTTAGTGTAAAAATAAAAACATTTAAAAACGAAAGACAATAATTTCGCAAACCTGAGGGACCATTCGTGATAATAGTTCAACACTTGCCTTTGTCAAGATTTAATTGTCTACGTAGATTTGGATAAAGTCAAGAACAAAATAAAGGTTTTTCAGCAGGGTCTTAGCTTCCACACTCTGCACTTGAGTTCGAATCCCCTCCCCATATTCTAAATTTGATTATATTAAAGTAGAATATTACTTGTATAAAAAAAAAAAATAATAAAGGTTTTTCATGCTAAAACAGTTGAAGTAATCAAATCTTGGGGATTTTAGCTCTGACTGGAACATGCATTGCTTGCTGACAAGAGTTCAACGCTTGCTTTTCCCCGCCAGTAAATTAAAAAAAGAAAAAAAAATGTAGTTATCTGAAAATATTACAAATGGTATGAGGCAAATTATAGACACATATATTCTTCTCCCTAGTTTTACAACATTCATACAGAACAAAAGACAACTAACAGCAATAACTAGTATACAGTTCTGTTCAATTCACTACACATATCTTCACTTCCGAGCAGCTTACCTGTACATTAAGGCAATTAAATGAAAAAACAGATCAAAAATAGAAGCTATGCACTAATTATTCAAGGGTTTTCAAGTTGTAAGTTGTAACTTTATGGGATCACACCACCCAGAGTAATTCCAATGTAGTTAGTTTCTATTGGCGGAAAGTTGGCCATCTTTCTTAACATTTATCAATTATCTGAGAATATTATACAAAATTCAGGAAATTTGTAATTCAAAACTCAAATTGCATAGTTTCATGTTCGAAAAATGTTAGGTTGGTGAAAGTTTGGCCATATAGTTTTCTCAATTTCAGCCAAAAGAGTGAAAGTGTGCTAACCAGCGGGCAACAATTGAGAGCAAAACAAACCCCTGAAAGCTGCAGCAGCAGAACTATCAATGGGATATTCTGCTGATCTATGAAGATGGGAAGGTTTAGCTTGAACTTGTGTCTGTTTTCTCAGCTACAGGAAGTGCTTCCTCTATAGCTTGGATAAAAGTAGCAATCTTGTATGTGAAGAATCCCACTAACATTGGTATCAATTCCAGGTGCATAAATCCATATTGTGGAACGACAAGCCTGCACCCAAACTCAACATTGTTAGTCAATGAAAAAGAGTCATGGCTATTGAATTTCTTGTCTTCAGCCATATCCACAGAAGCATAAGGCACAACCACTGTAGATAAAAGCATAATCACAAATGGTTATTTGATATCAATTTCACTGTAAAAAATCTCAAATAAAAATAGGGAAAGCATTTAAAAGAAACTTTCAGAAACCACCAATGGAAGTGTCTATTAAAGAAAGAAGATGAGTACAGTACATGGCAAGAGCAACATGCCAGTGCAGATGCTTACCCATTCCACCTGTTAAAGATCATGACTAGTACAACAGGAACCAACAGCCTCGGTTGCCCAATCGCTCCCCTACATTAAAATTCCATAAAGTTAAATGATATTCTTCTTTGTTCTTTAAAAACAGCATATGTAAGATCTTGCTTTTTATGTCCTTTTTAAGGAACTGCTTTGAGCTGAAACACCATTTATTTAAGCAATATTTACAAATATGGAAGGAAAATTCACTCGATCAACAGGCAATGTGAAGGTTGAAAGCTTTCAAAAAAGATTTGTAAGTTGGAAGCTTACAACAAACCTAAACCCAAGTTAGCAGGCGTCTTCACATGAAGCTTCAATAAATTGATAGCAGATCAGGGAAAGTAGCTAGTTGTTCAGAGTGAATTTTCCAAACATCTTGATGAATGTGTGTATGAAGTTAAAGAAAACATCAAATTGCGTATTGAACTCCTCATGAATACGTGCGCATATATGAGAAGGAACTTCAATTAATTAATCAAATTTTGGCTATTAGCTACTGAGTACAAAACATACAGCTGATGTATTTATTATCAGGCAATAGTCATTTATCACATACTTGAGAAGTCCCCTTGCTCCATCTGCCATGGAATCCACGCTAGTCCCCAGCATACGCATGTAAGCCACAGAACCAAGCAACCCAACACCATAGCTGAATGCATAAGAGATGGATGAGCAATCCAACACCATAGCTGAATGCCATCAACAAATTATAATCTATACAAAATGTATATGAAACACCATCAGATGTCCTGAGATGGTAAATGTCGAAAGAACTACCTTTCACTTGTGAATCTCTTTAGAATTAACACACACAAAAAAACATTAGCAGGGCCCACATTTGTTCACATACTAATAAACGAAATAGGCAGTACAAATTTTAGTATCAAACTAAGCAAAACGAATTCTATTGGTTGCATGCTCACAGATAAAACTATCAGGACATATTCTATTGGTTGCATGCTCACAGATAAAACTATCAGGACATATTCTATTGTTGAACAAAATAGAAGCTATGGACTTTTATTGAACCTTATAAAAGCTAGAAACCTTAAATGTCATTGTCATGACTTATCCTAATCGTTAAACCATGGAGTTACTTTTATTGCACTTTAGTTTGCACGCAACATACAAGTAATGTAACACCCTGAACCCATAGGTACCATCTCAAATTGCACTCCTAATCATTTATTTACTCTAAATAAGCAGTATTAAATTTTCTTAAACTACAAGTTCTGTACATATAATATAGTTGTAGGACGGAAATGAAAACTTTTAGGGTACAAAAAGGGAAGGAAAAAGAAAGAAACAGAAAGCATGTAGAAAGAAGATAATCTTAAGACATTTCCCATGCAGTTCACAAATTTGCTGGCAGGAATGGAAAAGTAGAAAATGAACCTGGCAACCAAGATGACAGGACTTTAATAAATAAATAAATAAGAACCTGAAAAGTCCATACCTAGCTGCAATTTCAGGGGAATATGAAACATAAGCTGAGACTAACCCAACACCGCCTAAACCTAGTGTAAGGAATTGCAACCTCTTCTTTAACTGTAATAGCAACATCAAACGAAAAGTAATATTATTATTTTTTTAAATTCTAGAAGTGCCAAAGGAGCACGAATATTAACAAAGGCAGGATGGTATAGATGATATAGTGGACCGGTGCTGCAGAGAAGTACCTTAAAATACTGTTTCCTATACTGTTCAGCCAATACTTTTGGGTCCTCCCGAGAGCGCCTTAATTGCCGAAACATCACTTCCTGCAGGTTATATCAAAGTGAGAAGCAGAAAAACAAGCATATCCTTCAAAGTAACAATAGTTGAATGTAACTGAAAGTTCTATTTTTAAATATAAAAAGCCTTATTCGCTTCTATAAGCTGTAAAGGCCTTGACATATAGATGACTAAGTCGCTGGATACTAATGGGGCTTTTATTAAATATCAGACGTACACTGCCTCCAGTTGCAGCCTTAGTTGCTCTATCCCACTTATCTTGCTCACGGCGTGTTGGTGCCAATTTCCATTTGATTCTAGTGCTGCTGGCACTCTGGCAATAAATAAATTTCAGAAAAAGAAAAGTTGTAAATGCACAACTACCCTGAGATAAAAGTACTTGGATTGAAAAGTTAAAGAAATTCATCATACTTGTGCTGGAGCCTCAACAGCTTCTATCTTGGGCCGGGCAGGAGCAGCAGTGAGTTCTTTGCTGAAATCAGCTTCTAAACTGCATGTCCATAATTCAGTTAAGTTTTGAGAACAAAATTTTTATTTTAAATTTTTTTAAAAAGAAAACAACTGAAACTACTTGAGAGAACAAACCTGTCAAGAGTCATGACTCTATTCAAGCTAAGAAACCCAGAAGGCTTTTCCTGATTACACCAAACACGCTTGATCATACAACAAAACCACAGAAACCATTCACAAAGAAAAAGACCACATCAATTCATTCACCAAGACTGTGTTTTGATTGCTAAGAAGAAACAACGAAAGGAACATGAAATATTATGGTGCTATCTTTTTTCCTTGTTAAGCCAAATTCAGCCAGAAAACGATGAAAAGGGCTTGGTTTAGATATCATACGAGGAATCATGATAGCGAGTAACGCAATGTTCAAATTCCTCCTTTTCTTTCTTTCCTTCCAGTTCTTCAGTAACCAAACCAAAATGTCTAAGTAACAAGAAAGACGCCAAATTGACCAACAAACAAAAACCCATCTAATGGATTACTCAGCTAAATCAACATACATGTAAAAAGAATCTAATATCATATCAAAATCCATACATTGAATAAAAACACAGAAAACCCATTATTCTCCAACCACCCAAACATCAATATTTACAATCAAATTACCCAACCAAACCATCCAATCAAATGACAAACATAAGAAACACTAAACGAAACAAACCCAGATAAGAAATCAATCAGCTCAGGAAAAAGAAAAGACTAATGAAATTGAAACCTTAACAGGAGTGGCTTGAGTGGAAGAGTCAGGGTCCTGAATGAGTTTTTTCATGCGGTCCATGAATTCTCTGTTCCAAATGAAATCATCAGAGGTAAGAGGGTCATCTTCGCCTCCCCAGTACTTTCGGAGCTTGGTTGTGGTTGGTGGGCCACCATACTCCCCCGGAGCTACCCCAGTGGACCATTTCATGGGCTTCTTCTTGGGCAATAGGATCTTGGTCTGTCTTGGGTCTGGTACAGGTGGAGTTGCTGAGTCTGGGGAGATGGGTGTTGCTGTGGAGGTCACTGAGAGACAGTGGTTCAGAATTGCCATTGCTTTTGTTGATAATGAATCAATGATGATAAAGAAAGAGCTTCTGCTATTAATGGAACATACAAGAGTAATTTTTGTTTTGTCCAAAAAAAAAAAAAGAGTAATTTTTGTTTGTTCGGGTCTTGTGTACTACCGTTCAATACGCATGGAAATATTTTCCAATAAGACATCAAAATAAAATATTTCCACGTGTTCAATATCTGTTTTTAATGAAGCATGTGTTAAGTTTTTTTATTTTATTTTAAAAATACCGACTTTAGCAGGTTAAGGCACTACAGAATTTTAACGTCAACATGATTATCTTTTCAATGTTCTTCAAAAAATCATTGTATTGCACTTCTATTATTAAAGAAAACAATCATTAAAATAGTTTTGTAATGCATGATTAATATAAATTCGTTCCACATAATTCATTGAAATAGTTTTATAATTTACATGTTAGCTTTCAATTGACTTTATTCATAGGAAAAATTGTTCCCACATCATATGTTTGTGCGTCTTTTATAATGTTTTAGTAGCAAGGGTCTCTAAGTTGAAAATTATAGGTCACATTTTGGAGTAGGGTTTGTAGGAGTAGACAATATCCATTTAGCAATTGTTGGGTATCGATGTGGCAATTGATAGGTACTGCTTTGGCAATTTAGAGATATCGATTTGGTAATTACTGTCAATTGATTTACAATACTATCTTTCGATTATGTAATTACTCCAGATTGGTTTTCCAATTATTGTCTATCGATTTGCAATACTGCCTATTTTGGTAATTACTCCAGTCAAAGGGTGGATTACTCCCAAACATTGCAATTTAGTCATTGTTCCAGTCAACTCATGTGTTTAGTTGAAATAGGACCCCATTTACATCTTTAACGTTCACCATTTTCAATTCATTGTAATGGGATCCTCACAATTATAAATAGGGAATTACAATAGTGTGGATTAGGGATGACCATGGTAAACCATATGCATAAACATGTAAATTGGTACATAAATCTTGTAATTTATTAGATTTAGGATCTAGTTTACAACGTTATGGTCCCTTAGTTTCCCAACATTGTAATATTAGTCCTTATTGTAGTAAACACTTGTGTTTACTTGAAATAGGACCCCATTTACATCTTTAACGTTCACCAAGTCCAATTCATCGTAATGAGATCCTCACAAGCATAAATAGGGAATTACAATATAGTATTGATTAGGGCTGCCATGACATGGTAAACCATATGCATAAACATGTAAATTGGCATATAAATCTTGTAATTTATTAGATTTAGGATTTAGTTTACAACATTATGGTACCTTAGTTCCCCAACATTGTAATATTAGTCCTTATTGTAGTAAACACTTGTGTTTACTTGAAATGAGACCCCATTTACATCTTTAACGTTCTCCAATTCCAATTCATTGTATTCAGATCCTTACAAGTATAGATAGGGAATTACCATAGTATGGATTAAGGCTGACCATGATCTGATAAACCATATGTATAAACATGTAAATTGACACATAAATCTTGTAATTTATTACATTTATGATCTAGTTCACAACGTCAAGGTACCTTAGTTCCCCAACATTGTAATATTAGTCCTTTATTGTAGTAAACACATATGTTTACAATTCATTGTAATGAGATAATTACAAGAATACAATAGTATGGAACAATGCTGACCATGATATAGTGAACCATATGCATAAACATGTAAATGGGTACATAAATCTTGTAATTTATAATATTTAAGATCTAGTTGGCAACATCATGGTACCCTATTGTCCCCAACATTGTAATATTAGTCTTGTTTTAGTAAACATTGGTGTTTACTTGAAATAGGACCCATTTATATTTTTAATGTCCACTATTTCCAATTCATCATAATGGTAAATAGGGAATTGCCATATTTGACAGGACCCGTCCCTGAATATCCTCGGAATCCAGGACGAATCCCGTCTTTTCCGGCATCATAGGTGCCGGGCCTATAATCTAAACCCCGGGACTTCTGCCGAAGATTCGGCAGAGTCTCCTTTGTAGTTTGAATAATGCCCAAAATTTTCAACCTGCAAAAAGATCACAAATATACCCAACTGGCAGCATGCATTTCACATTTAAAATATGGCCTCTGGCCTCAACATACAGTCTAGCACGGGCAGTAACAGAGAAACTAACTAAGAAGTTACAACAAGTAGTTCAGTTACAGAAGAAGGTTAAGACCTATACTACAAAGTTGCACGGTTGGACGACTTCAGGAGTGGGATCAGCGTCTTACTTGAGCATCTCCTGTTTGGGGGTGCAAAACAGAAAATGTGTGAGTGGACAAAAATAAAGATTTGCTTAAAACTTCAAAACCAAATAGTAACCCCACCACTTAAAAATAATGCTCCAAACCATGCATAATTATAATTTTCTAGTTTTATAAAAAGTACGTCATATTTCCTCTTCCCGGAAATATGCATTATGACTTGCATTTAAATTTTCGAAAGGCATTGCATCACATCATGAATTCTTAATCACCAAGGACCTAAATATTCAAGTACATAGGTATAGACATAAATATTTATATAATTATATATATATATATATATATATATTTTTTAGGCACAAGCCTTAAAACAAGATTAAGGATTTACTATGTGTTAGTTTTAAAACATTTTTAAGAAGTTCATTTGAATATTAAACATACAATTAATCAAATTAATCGCAGCGGAAGAATATGGTGGTTGTTTAAATTCAAAATAAAACTTCTTCCAAGTATCTTAAGCCATGAACATTGATATGATTTCATAAAGAGAAAGTACAAGAGAAAGGGATAAGTTCTCATTACCCTTAAAGCTATAATATGAACTGTTGCGTAGATTCAGCTACACCAAAATGGATTAAGCTGCATCCTCAACTTGTGCTACTCGCAAGTGCACGAACCGTTGGTAGTTTAGCGTATGTAAGTGCGAGGTCGATTCCACAGGGATTGGTGATTGAATGATCCAATTGGTTTTCCTACACAAAACAAAAATGAAAACAAAAGAACATAAAACAAGGATTTTGTACAACACTTGAGAACATGGAGAGTTTTTGGAAGAGAAGGGAGAAGTGTTTGAGAGCTTGAGAATTTGGAGGAAGGTGTTTGGGAAGCTTGAGGATTTTAGAAGGGAAAGGAAGGTGATTGGGAAGCTTGAGGATTTTGTGAATTTGGAGAATTTGAGAACTTAGGGAAGGGAGAGAAAGATGTTTGTGAAGTGTTTGAGACATGGAGACGTTTGGAAGAGAAGGGAAATGTGTTTGGGAAATTTGGAGAAGGGAGGAGAAAGTGTTTGAGTAGTTTAGAGAATTTGATGAAGGAATGGAAGAAGTATTTGGAGATTTAATAAAAAAAAAAGAAAATTTAGTAGAAAGGATCTTATTACAACAATTGAGAACTACAAAAGGGAAACTAAGAGAATTTGAGGGAGAGAAGGGAAGGGAGCTCTAGAGAAGTGCTTGAGAGCTCCCCCCCTTAGGGTGTGTTTACAAGCTTAGAGAACTTCCCTATTTATAGGCTTAGGGGAAGTGAAAATCTGAATTATACAATTGAATTTTCTAAACACACTAACTTCACTAACTTACAACACTTAAATCACTTAACACACTATTGCATTTGAAAACAATTCTTCTTGTCATTAAGCTTAGTGTTGCATCATCCACTTCAACATCTTTTAATTCATTTGGCTGCTGCAAAATTCCACTCAACAATAGGTATTGAATATGATTCACCAAACTTTCCCACAATCAACAACACTTCATCATGCATATGTCATGCATGACAATGCATTGCAGCCAGCTTATGGGCTCGTTTTGGGCTTGTGTCTTCATTCTGAAAACTCTGGAAAAATATGGATCTTGAAGCTCTTTGTCTTATCTTTCCAAGCATATGCAGCCCAGCTCAAGGAAAAATCGGGAAGGCCTTCAAATGTGATTTTTGGCCCAGTAACGCAGATGCTGCCGAATTTGACATTAAGTTGCCAAAACATGTATAACTTTCTCTAGAAGACTCGGAATCATGAACCGTAAAATTCTACAGAAACTAGACTTCCGTATCTTTCCAATGGTATATGGCTCATCATCTGGTTCTTCTTGAGCAAGTACAGTCCAATCCGTGAAGTTGACTGATCTGCAGACACAGTTTTGAGCTAACTTGTCTCCAAAATGCAATTAGTGAGTCATTAAGCTTATTACACTGAAACAAACACAAAACTTATTAAAAGCACAAGTTTAACTAAAAAACATAACCAAATCATAAGTTAAAAGGGTACAAAATGATATGTAAATATGCACCGATCAAATACCCCCAAACCTAGATTTTGCTAGTCCTCGAGCAAAACAAAAAGGGAAAACACAGATAAAACGAAACAAGAAGTTAACTAGACCACTTTCGTAGGTAACTCGATTGCATTTAGCATATACAACAAACCTTTAAACCTCTAGGCAT
Source organism: Prunus fruticosa (assembly GCA_018703695.1). NCBI lineage: Eukaryota > Viridiplantae > Streptophyta > Magnoliopsida > Rosales > Rosaceae > Prunus > Prunus fruticosa. Next base: position 16,454,303 of record CM031919.1, read on the forward strand.
CCCTAGTAGGAGGAGTTGTGTCTCCTAAGGGTTTAACAGCAATACGAATACCCACAAACGTTTTTCTAACTCTACAAAACAAAATGGTTAGAGAACTTAAAAGATTGTGTTAGTCCTTTAGCAAAACCAAAAACAAAAACAAACATAATTACATTAATTAACAAAAACAGAATAAAAACAAAAACAAAAACAAAAACACAAAGAACTCAAAACAATCTTTCCGAACATTTTCTGAAGAGAAATGACTCATGCACATGACTTAAACGCTTTAACAATGAAAGCTCAGTTTTAGACAATATTTACAAAGCGGCAAAGTTCAAAACATAATATGCTCAAAGTGTAGTAGTGTGATAGCCAAATGCAACAAATTCTCCAATCTTAGTTTTCACACAATTTCAAAAATCATACAAAGCACAAGTTCAACTTCAAATCTCACCAAAGTTGTCCTCTCACAAATGAATCACTCAGAAGAGGGCTATAATGCAACATTCAGTTATAAACATGAGATTAGAGTTAAACCATAAAGGACTTAACTCGAAATAGAAAGATGAAGAACTTGCATTAATATGATCTCAAGAAGGATGTCAAACACTTAAAAGTAAGAAAATGGATGCAATTTAACCACATGACATTTAAGATCAATTTAGGTCTTTAGTATAGGTTGTAATTGGGCCAAGGGTGTAAGGTGAGTAAGAAATGAAAGGTATGGATAATACAAAGTCCAAGGAACTCGCAATGTAAGAGCATAAAACAATTGTTTACGTTTACAAGACTTCGAATCATCACAATGATAATTTTTTTTTTACATGATCAAAACTCCTTATACTTTCATTTACATTGATTGATACTCCTTTCCTTTAATTGAACAAACACCAATTTATTTTGAAGGCCCAAAAATTAAATTTCATTCAACCACCACTTCAATTTTCTCTTTTCTTTCACCAATTGTGTGAATTTTTTTTTCTTCGAAATGTAACACCCATTCCCAAACTTAGTATGAAAAACACATCCCAATTAAAGCTCATGAGTTCCTTAGAAAGGTAAATATTTGTTTTTCAGGCTAAGGCGAGGAAATAAAATTGGTTAAATGAAAGAAAAGGTTTACATGTAGGCTCAAAATGGTTAACAATGGAAAATCATGCTTAAGCATGCATAAGGTTAGCTTGAAAGGCACAAACGATCCAAAGAAGGCCTTAATATCATTTCTTTAAATGTCATGAAGTAAAATTGCACAAGAATGAATGACTTTTAAGTGTTCAACAAAATCAATGAATAATGAGATCAAACAACAACTTTGATGACAAGAAAATAAAAGTACATGTATAACACTCATGAATTGAAGTACAAGGCTCAAAAGCTCACTTTATATGGTTGGTTATATAAGTCTAATTTATGCTTCATACAATTCTTTAGATCATGCAAATCCTTTAATTGGAAAATTATAAAACAAATGGCAAGTGTAAAGATTTATCATGATAGAACAATGCCAATTTAATTTTTTTTTTTGTGGAAAAATTTAAATAAAATAAAATGAAATCCAATTTTCATTTAAGTCATGCAAACATTTATCACAATCTCATCAAATGTGTTCGGAAAGTGAATAAAATCAAAATAAAAATAAAAATAAAAGCAAGACTCAAACAAAATAAAATAAAAATAAAAATAATCAAATAAAAAAAATTTAAAATTAAGGAAAAACCAAATTTACATGCTAAACTTCAATACCCCCAAACCTAGAAATGAACATTGTCCTCAATGTTTAAAAATTAGCCACAAACAATGTCATAACAACAAATGAAAGGTATTAAAGCAAATAAAAATTTAAAAACACACAAAAATAAAATAGAATCATTACAAAATAAAAATTACAAAACAAACAACCAAAAATGAAACAGTAAACCATAATCACACAATTCTGAAACCCAAAAAAAATTTTGAAGCCCAAAGCCCACAATTTTGAAACACAAACCACGGTTAATCTAACCCACTTTGAAACCCAAACTAAAGTGAAACCCGACCCACAATTTCGAAGCCCACACATTTAATTTTTTTTTTAAAATGGATAAAACGTGAATTGGAAGCGCATGGGTCATGATGTCTCGGTTAGTGTAAGGGATCAATAGACAGGGCGAGACACGTGTCGACGCAAAGAGGCGCCGCAGACTCCACAAGCAGAAATTACGGGGCCATGGAAAGGCGCGACGACTTTGCTGAACGCGTCCGTTCAGACAAAGCAAGTCGTGACAAATGAGTTGGAAACGGTTGGAAAGTGAGAAGGTTGTGGGACTCGAGGAACGCTGGGGATTTAGAAAATGCTTAGACGCTGCAATGGTTAGGGTTTGTCAAAGACTACATCTATAAGAAAGAAAAAGAAGAAGGAGAAAAACACAAACGCAAAAACACACAAAAGAGAAAACAAGCAAGAAAAAGGAAAAAAAAGTGAGAAATCAAATGGCTTCTTCCTACCCCTTTTCGTTGGATCTCAACCTAGCTCCACCGACTCAAACACGAGGCGAAGCAGGAGCACCAGGTATGGATGCCCTACTTTGCCCCCGCAGGGGGCCTGTGGCGTGTAGCTGACTCAATACTCCTGGACAACGATGTTGCCATTGGAGTGGGCAGAAATATAGTGACTCCTAAAGATATACGTGTGTTCGGGACAAGGGATGACAACCGGGTCACGAGCGATGCCCTGGCACTGAGCGTAGAGAGTACAGCATGTGTCGCAAGTTTGGGTCATCGCCTACTGCGAAGTCCCATGAGGTAGAGGTGCTGAAAGGTCTGTTGAGCGGCGGAGCGAAGTATGGTTGAAGAGTGTCAGAGTGCTATAAAAAGCTTGAAAAGGGAAAGGGCCAGGATAGTGGAGGTGAATCGACACCAGCTAGAAGTGTTGCGGGACGAGAATAAAAGCCTATCAAAGATAGTAGAGTTGTACTCTCGTGACATGCGAAAACAGCTGGAGGACCTAGACCGATCGGGTAAACGCAAGCAAACAGATCGCGAGAGTAGTTACGCTGAACCTAAGATTGCGATCTTTGGGAGGTCAAGTGATGAGCCCCAAGAGGCTGTGCGTGAAGCCCCGAAGAGGACAGCCAGAGGGCCAAACTAAAAGCTCCTATGGTTGAGACACCGAGCTCCAAGAAGAAATGATTTCAGTTTTTATTTATTATTTAATTTAAAAATGTATGACCAGTTAAGTAAACACACAAGTAACTGCTTATAATAAGAGAAAAACTTAAGGATGACCAGTTAAGAGCCTCAGAAAAACACAGCCAGGGGATCCGGGAAGGTTGGAGGGGTCACAATGGTCCCTTTTAAAACCCAAACTTCTTAGACACCGAAGGTGCCGCCTAAAGAACTCCTAGACACTGTATAGACTGCGGTTGCTCACTGGAGTTACCAAAAGTTTAGCTCCTTCAAAGAATATCCTATGAGTTTTAAATTATACTACCTAATTAAATAAAAACAAAATAAAAATAAAAACTGAAATAAACACACAATTCAAACAAGAATTTAAAAGAAGAGTTGAGATTCTTGCACCAGGTGTCCAAGACGCATCTTTAATTTTGTCTCTTCTTCAAATTAAATTCTTGAGAAACCTGACAAACACGAAGAAAACAATTGAAAAAGAAAAAGAAAAGAAAAGAAAAGAAAAGAAAAGAAAAGAAAATAAAATAACAACTGAAAAAGCAAAAACACAAACATCAGAAAAACAGGGAGGCAAAAGTAAGTGAAAGTGTAGACATGCTCCCTTTTAAAAAAAAAACGTGCTCGCAATTTGCGCCTGAAATGAAGGGATACGAGAGAAAGGAGCACAGGATAGCACCCTCGAGATCCGAAGTGCTTTCGGCTCCCTCTTCTGCATAAGTCTATTTAAACACATTTCGGTGAAGTAGAAGAGCACCCCGCATTTCTTCCTCAAATTAGAGAAAAACATCAAAAAATCCAAAAACAAAACAATGGCATCCTCATGCACTCACCTTGATGATCTTAACCTTGAATTGTCCCTTGCGCCACCGAATGCGCAGATAAGGGCTCGTCCAAACCCTGTCTTCCCAAATTCCACATATCATCACGGTACGGCCTCAAACTTTGCTGAGGTAATACCGAACTTTTCTGAGGCAGTGCCGAACAGAGCAGCGCTGCGGGAAGGCATGATTGGCAGCAAGCTCACATCGACAGATCATCTACATGTGGCAAAGAGGTCAGACAAGGCAGCAGTGGAGGAGTCCCACAACTTAACAGTGCTCCACGCGGTCTCGGCTACCAATTTGGGCATGCGTTTACTGGCGAGAACACGGGAGTGTGCCGCGATGAGCGAGGAAATAGCTTCCTTGAAGGCTATGGTGGCGGACTTGCAAAAGCGGCTTTCCTTGCCAATGAGCACGTGGAAGCACTTGAGAGAAAAAATGAGGACCATGTAGAGCTGCTGGAGATTCTGCAAGTAAGAGATAACAGAGGCATGCCATGAAGATGATGATGATGAAGATGAAGAAGAAGAAGAAGTTGTTGTTGTTGTTGTTTTTTTTTTTTTACTTGAATGTTTTTTTTGTTTTTGTTTTTTAAATTTTTTTTTTTTTAAACTTTGTTTGTAACGTTTGAAATGAAATAAAAATGTGTTTTTAACACTCCGAAATAAACTAACTAACCACACCACGTAAATAAATACATAAACTAACTTAACAAAACAAAAAAAAGAAAACAAAGAAGTTCCAAATTGATTTTTTTTTTTAATTTTATAAATTTATTATTATTTACAACTAACTGACCACACAAAGAAAAAAAAAAAGAAGAAGTCCAAATTGCAATTTAGAAGGAAAATAAATAAAAACTCAAATTTCAAATTTTTTTTTATAAAACACACAAATATACAAGCAACTCATGGATGACCAGTTAAGGGCCTCAGAAAACACAGCCAGGGGATCCGGGAAGGTTGGAGGGGTTACAAAGGTCCCACTTAAAACCCAAACTTCTTAGACACCGAAGGTGTCGCCTAAAGAACTCCTAGACACTGTATTGACGGAGACGCTCACTGGAGTTACCACGAGTCAGCTCATATAAAAAAATCTTTTTAATTTTTTTTTAATAAAAAAAATAGAAAATTAAAATTACTGAAACAATAACAAAACAACTAAAGAGAAAGGATTGAAATACTCCCCCTTGAAGCGATTAGGTCGAGCATGATGCATTTGGAGGTCGCGACTTCTCCCACTACTCCACACTCCCCATTCTTATGATTGAGGTTGCCATCTCTCTCCATTTTTATTAAGCTGTCATAAATTGCTAAAACAAACAAAAAACTTGAACAGAATTAAAGGATTATGAAATAAAAACTAAAATTGAAAGGAAAATCAACACACGTCCAATTTCATGCTTCAAAGTAACAAGCAACAAAGTAATCAAACTAGCTTATGAAGTTCGTTCTTTCTCAAATATGATTATCCATATGGTGTGTGGTTTTAATCAAGTATTCAGAAAAAACATTTAGCTATGGTGTTTAGTCTAAACACAAATTCCGAATCCATTAAGAACAAGAAGAACAATAAAGAACCAAGTAGAATTTAAACATGGTGTTTGTCTTCAATATCTACCCATTCATTCACTAATCAGCCCAAGAGTCATATAGTGTTTATGTAAACTTGAACAAGATATTTAATTAAGAGCAAGTGAATGAAACCATAAACTAGAAATAATCAACATGCTACTTGAACCTTTTTGTTTTTGGGTGTTGTGTAAGCTGGGACTCAAACCCAGTTCTTGCTTGTCAGGAAATTGTCCTTGTCCGTTGGACTACAAACACAACTTGTCAATTAATGTCATTAACTTTAAAACATGAAACTGTCCAAATATATACAAAAAATAAAAATAAAAAGTAGGAAAACAAAATAGAATCAAACAATGTTACCGATCCCCGGCAACGGCGCCAAAAACTTGTTGCGTAGATTCAGCTGCACCAAAATGGATTAAGCTGCATCCTCAACTTGTGATACTCGCAAGTGCACGAACCGTTGGTAGTTTAGCGTATGTAAGTGCGAGGTCGATTCCACAGGGATTGGTGATTGAATGATCCAATTCGGTTTTCCTACACAAAACAAAAATGAAAACAAAAGAACATAAAACAAGGATTTTGTACAACACTTGAGAACATGGAGAGTTTTTGGAGAGAAAGAGAGAGGTGTTTGAGAGCTTGAGAATTTGGAGGAAGGTGTTTGGGAAGCTTGAGGATTTTGGAAGGGAAAGGAAGGTGTTTGGGAAGCTTGAGGATTTTGTGAACTTGGAGAATTTGAGAACTTAGGGAAGGGAGAGAAAGGTGTTTGTGAAGTGTTTGAGACATGGAGACGTTTGGAAGAGAAGGGAAATGTGTTTGGGAAATTTGGAGAAGGGAGGAGAAAGTGTTTGAGTAGTTTAGAAAATTTGATGAAGGAATGGGAGAAGTGTTTGGGAACTTTGAGAATCTTGGAAGGAATGGAAGAAGTATTTGGAGATTTAATATAAAAAAAAAGAAAATTTAGTAGAAGGATCTTATTACAACAATTGAGAACTACAAAAGGGAAACTAAGAGAATTTGAGGGAGAGAAGGGAAGGGAGCTCTAGAGAAGTGCTTGAGAGCTCCCCCCCTTGGGGTGTGTTTACAAGCTTAGAGAACTTCCCTATTTATAGGCCTAGGGGAAGTGAAAATCTGAATTATACAATTGAATTTTCTAAACACACTAACTTCACTAACTTACAACACTTAAATCACTTAACACACTATTGCATTTGAAAACAAATCTTCTTGTCATTAAGCTTAGTGTTGCATCATCCACTTCAACATCTTTTAATTCATTTGGCTGCTGCAAAATTCCACTCAACAATAGGTATTGAATATGATTCACCAAACTTTCCCACAATCAACAACACTTCATCATGCATATGTCATGCATGACAATGCATTGCAGCCAGCTTATGGGCTCGTTTTGGGCTTGTGTCTTCATTCTGAAAACTCTGGAAAAATATGGATCTTGAAGCTCTTTGTCTTATCTTTCCAAGCATATGCAGCCCAGCTCAAGGAAAAATCGGGAAGGCCTTCAAATGTGATTTTTGGCCCAGTAACGCAGATGCTGCCGAATTTGACCTTAAGTTGCCAAAACATGTATAACTTTCTCTAGAAGACTCGGAATCATGAACCGTAAAATTTTACAGAAACTAGACTTCCGTATATTTCCAATGGTATATGGCTCATTATCTGGTTCTTCTTGATCAAGTACAGTCCAATCCGTGAAGTTGACTGATATGCAGACACCGTTTTGAGCTAACTTGTCTCCAAAATGCAATTAGTGAGTCCTTAAGCTTATTTCACTGAAACAAACACAAAACTTATTAAAAGAACAAGTTTAACTCAAAAACATAACCAAATCATAAGTTAAAAGGGTACAAAATGATATGTAAATATGCACCGATCATGAACCAAGTTGTGTTTTGGTCTTCTCTTGATGATTTCCCTTTGTTGATCTCCTCTTTGATCTTTGATCTTTGCTCCTTGATCTTTCTCCTCCATGTGAGCCACAAAAGTATATGGCCTCTAAGTCTCCACACCAATGGAACCTTGAGATGAGAAGAAGTATCTTGAGAATACTTGGATGTTAGTGCAAGATTCTCAAGATTGGTTTCAATCTAAACCACTTTGAATGATTAAAGTGTTTCACTATTGAAAACTCTCTTTAATCTCTCTTTGATCTCCCAAACCTATTTGGTTGATGTTGGATTGTGTTTGTGTGTGAATGAGCTTATGGAAACAATTCCCATACACATTCACTTAAGCATTTTCGGCCAAACCCCATTGGGCTTCCAAACTTGGGCCTTATGACACTTAAACCATAATATTTAGGTGTCTTAAGCCCTTAGGCTTAATGCTCAACCATTTGGGCTTCCCGTTAATTATTGCCTCTCTGTTCCTCTGCCCACGTGCCGACACACGCGCCGGCAGCGCGTGGGTGTCCAAAGCAATAGTGGCTTGTCGGAAAATCTCAATATCACGGCTCAAGACTTCTACCCAAGGTAATACACCTAATTTGGAGCCACTTTTGTTCTTGACCTACCCCAAAAAGTGGCTGGAAGTGGCTGAAAATTTAACCCGAAATCCGGTCAAACTTTGGATCCAAAATGGAACTACCTACGCTCAAAATTGATGAAAACCTACCCAACCATCAGCTACATCAGGAAAAATAGGTGGAAATCCATACCTTACAAGTCAAATTTGGAGGAGAAATGAGAGAGAATGAGCGCTTGGAATTTCTGTCAAAAACCAGCGCGATTTTCTGTTTTTCCGGTGGCTCTCGATGGCGGTAGGCGGCAGGGGACGGCTGGGCTTGGCTACGGGGTTGATGCCGGTCAAGTCTTGACCGGTCCGGCAGGCTGGGCGGCGGTGTGGGGTGGCTGGGAGGAGAGAACCGATCGGAGAACAAAACAAGGGGGTGTTTATCGCAGAGAGAGAGAGTGAGAGAGAAAAGAAAAGGTTCCAAAATTTTTAAAATCCCTTTTAAAGTTATTTACGATTTTGCCACTAGGGGTATTTTGATCATATCTTTTTCTGTTAAAATTCCAATTTGAGCCCATCGTGTGTCTACGGCTCGTCTCAGGACGATCTACGTAAAAATACAACTCGTTGCCCCAAAATCTTTCTGAAACAAAAAGTGACTATTTTAACCCTACCCTCAGGGCAAAATCGTATTTTCACTTTTAAACTTTTTATTTATATTTAAAATTAATCAAAATTATTATAAAATCGGGTCGGGATGTTACAGTCTACCCCCCTTATAAAAATTTCATCCTCGAAATTTACGCACCTGCTAGTGAAAGAGATATGGATATTGGGCACGTATTTGTTCCTCGGGCTCCCAAGTGGCTTCCTCAACCGTATGACTCCTCCACAGTACCTTCACCATAGGAATAGATCTGGAGCGCAACACTTGCTCCTTTGTGTCCAAAATGTGTACCGGTTGCTCCTCATACGTCAGATCCTCTCTCAACTCCACGGGCTGTTGTTCTAGGATATGGGACTCCACAGGCTGTTGTTCTCATAGGTAATTTTTCGTAAGATATGAAAGCTGAAGGGTTGACCCTTTGTTTTTTTGTTTTGTTTTGGTAAAAGGTTATGGGTTTAGTAAAAGTGAAGGTAAAAAAGCTGTTTTGACAATTAAAAATGAGAGGACACATGTCACTTTGTACTTGAGCCAGAGTAGAAGAGAAGCATTTCATTCGAACATAGCATTATCAACACCTCATTCATTCAATTTTGTTTGAGAGGAAAACCTACAAAGTTCATCAAATTGCCTAGGACTTAGAAAATAGATAGTTGAATTTTGAAGGCAATGATATGTAAAACTTCAAGCACCGAGAAATGAAAATATTGTCTTTGGTACATTGCATCAATCTACAAGCCTCGATCTTTTTCTCTTTGTTCAAATTTGGTCAAATATGAAAAATATATATATCCTTAATTACTAAGCAAGCAATTAAATAACCAATTTTCTGTGTAGCTCCCTCATGAAAAGCTTTAATTTCTTGAGTTGACACTCGAAGGCCTGAAGGTATCAGAACCGAAAGCACTAAAACATGATCCGGCAGTTTTGGCCGGTATACATGTGCCTTTCTTAGACTCAAAATTCCCTACTCTAACGGTCAACTATTTCAATCATGCAATATATTCAACAAGTAATATCTGAGAAATAATTAATTTGACTTAAAAAGGGTGTTAAATACAAAGTCAATGGCCCTCTCTAAACCTTGTAGCTTGTAATGGATCCCGTAAAAGAGATGGAGCAGGACAGGTGGCCACTTGTTATTGGTTGAAAAATGGGATACTTGCTATAAGTAATGTCTTGCTTAAAGATCCAATCTGTAACCTGCAAGACAGGTAGAAGAAGATTAAAGTCGGTGCACGAAATTCATAAACTATATATATATATATACACACTGTCAATTTCATAGATACAGCTTCATATAGAAAAGCTCATAAAGATTTCTTCAACCATTTGCAAAAGCAGAATGACGGTAAGACAACTTCTGTTTCTGCTTCTATGCTTTTTTTTGGGTAACAAATCAAATGAAGTTCAGATGATATTATCTGACTACTGAATTCCTAAATTAATTTATGAATTTTTTTTCCTTCTAAGATTACAAAATCACTTGACATGATGCTTTTCATTTCTCAGACAGCAGAGATGAGAGTACATATGGACTGCCCCGGATGTGAGAGCAAGGTTAGAAGTGCACTTCAAAAGCTAAAAGGTATATGTACACCACCAAATTGAGTGTGGGGTAATGTTTTTTTTTAATTTTATTTTTTTTTGTTTAATTGATAATATTAAGATAGTAATTTTTTTTAATGTATTCTTCATATTTTCTTTACCTCTCTCATTTATCATCACACTATCGCCGGTGGCGAAACGAGGATTCTTAGCATGGAGGGGCCAAAATTCAAAATCACTTCCACATAAGTTTTTTATCTTCAACTGGGAGGGCCATCACCAATCTAATTGCAGCAATTGTATTGCTATATCATATATTTTATAATATATTACAAGAGATTAAAAATTAAATGGAGGGCCAAGGCCATGATAGGTCTTGCTGTGGCTCCGGCCCTGACTATCGCATTCTCATCTCTCCTTCATTTTTTTCTTTATTTAAGAAACAAAAACAAAACGCAAAAAATAAAAGCGTTTATTAAAAAAGGAGGAAAAAAAAAAGCAGGTTCAAAGATATATATTTATTCTGATTTTTTATTTTTGATTTTGTTACCTTATTATCTTAATGGTTTGCACTTTGATTTTGATTAGGTGTGGACAGCGTTGATATAGACATGGCCATGCAGAAGGTGACGATCACCGGATGGGTGTTGCGTAGATTCAGCTGCACCAAAATGGATTCAACTGCATCCTCAACTTGTGATACTCGCAAGTGCACGAACCGTTGGTAGTTTAGCGTATGTAAGTGCGAGGTCGATTCCACAGGGATTGGTTATTGAATGATCCAATTCAATTTTCCTACACAAAACAAAAATGAAAACAAAAGAAACAAAACAAGAAGAAAGAATGTACATTACTTGAGAACATGGAGAGTTTTTGGAGAGAAAGAGAGAGGTGTTTGAGAGCTTGAGAATTTGGAGGAAGGTGTTTGGGAAGCTTGAGGATTTTGTGAACTTGGAGAGTTTGAGAACTTAGGGAAGGGAGAGAAGGGTGTTTGTGAAGTGTTTGAGACATGGAGACTTTTGGAAGAGAAGAGAAATGTGTTTGGGAAATTTGGAGAATTTGATGAAGGAATGGGAGAAGTGGTTGGGAACTTTGAGAATCTTGGAAGAGAGTGGGAATTGTATTTGGGGAAATGTTTTAGAGCATGGAGAACTTTAAAAGAGAATAGAGAAGTGTTTGGAGATTTAATAAAAAGAAAATTTAGTAGAAGGATCTTATTACAACAATTGAGAAACTACAAAGGGAAACTAAGAGAATTTGAGGGAGAGAAGGGAAGGGAGCTCTAGAGAAGTGTTTGAGAGCTCCCCCCCTTGGGGTATTATTACAAACTTAGAGAACTTCCCTATTTATAGGCCTAGGGGAAGTGAAAATCTGAATTCAATAAGACTAATGCATACAACACTTGAATTATAAAATCTGAAATGGTTGATGCACTTGTAATAGAAAATCTGAAATGGGTGATGCACTTGTATTAGAAAATCTTGAATGGTTGATGCACTTCACCAATTAATCCCACTAGCAGCCCTAGGTCATCTTCATGTCACCATGACCAAGCTTCCAACTAGAAATGATAGCTCATGCCTAGCTCACCATGACCAAGCATCCAACCAGCACATGCTGAGGTCAGCATGACCAGAAACTTCAAGGGCTTACAACTTGGGCTTCTCTTAATCAAATTATGACTTTAAGCACTTGAAATTGAAGTTCAGAATGTCTTCTTTCCAGCCATATGTTATTTGGGCCAATCCAAGGTCGGAAGAAGAAGTTAAGGCCGAAACAAATTGCTAACTCATTTTCCGCGCTGATAAGATCCATCCTGAGCATGGTTCTGGGTTTGCTAGCTAACGGACTCCACATTTATCCAATGGGGCTGAAATTTGGATATGTTATAGTACACACCCATTGGAACAACGTTCATGAAGAATGTGGCCCTATTCGAGCTATGTAGGTTGCTGAAACAAAGCTTGCAATGTGACCTACGGAACTGGACTGGCAGGGACTGTAGCCAAAATGAATTTGTCTTTAAACTCTTATTCCCTTCATCCAAATCAGGCCTTAACATGCTTGAATTGCATGAATTATGTTCTCCAAAGCCATCATTGTTTCCTAAAGCTCAATTAACTGAAAGATAAACACAAAAAGGATTAAAAGCACAAGTTTAACTCAAAAACATAACCAAATCATAAGCTAGAAGGGTACAAAATGATATACAATTATGAACCGATCAAATACCCCCAAACCTAGATTTTGCTAGTCCTCGAGCAAAACAAAAAGGAAAACACAGATAAAAAAAAAAAACAAAACAAGAAGTTAACTAGACCACTTTCGTAGGTAACTCGATTGCATTGAGCATATGCAACAAGCCTTTAAACCTCTAGGCATCCCTAGTAGGAGGAGTTGTGTCTCCTGAGGGTTTAACAGATATCAATACCCACAAACGTTTTTCTAACTCTACAAAACAAAATGGTTAGAAAACTTAAAAGATTGTTAGTCCTTAAGCAAAATAACAAAAACAAAAATAAAAGCAAAAACAAAAATAAAAATAGAAACAATCACAAAAAACAAATCACAAAAAATCAAAATAAAAACTCAAAACAACATTTCCGAACCTTTCTAAAGAGAAATGACTCATGCACATGACTCAAAAGTTTTAACAATAAAAGCTCAATTTTAGACATTATTAACAAAGCGGCAAAGTTCTAAACACAATATGCTCAAAGTGTAGTAGTGTGATAGCCAAATGCAACAAATTCTCCAATCTTAGTTTTCACACAAGTTCAAAAATCATACAAAGCACAAATTCAACTTCAAATCTCACCAAAGTTGTCCTCTCACAAATGAATCACTCAGAAGAGGGCTATAATGCAACACTCAGTTATAAACATGAGATTAGAGTTAAACCATAAGGACTTAACTCGAAATAGAAAGATGAAGAACTTGCATTAATATGATCTCAAGAAGGATGCCAAACACTTAAAAGTAAGAAATTGGATGCAATTCAACTACATGACATTTAAGATCAATTTAGGTCTTTAACATAGGTTGTAATGGGGCCAAGGGTGTAAGGTGAGTAAGAAATGAAAGGTATAGATAATACAAAGTCCAAGGAACTCGCAATGTAAGAGCATAAAACAATTGTTTACAAGACTTCGAATCATCACGAATAGATTTTTTTTTCTTTTACATGATCAAAACTCCTTATACCTTCATTTACAATGATTCATACTCCTTTCCTTTAATTGAACAAACACCAATTTATTTTGAAGGCCCAAAAATGAAATTTTCAATCAACCACCACTTTTCTCTTTTCTTTCACCAATTGTGTGATTTTTTGTTTTTCTTTCTTTTCTTTTTTTCAAAATGTAACACATCTTCCCAAACTTAGCATGAAAAACACATCCCAGTTAAAGCTCATGAGTTCCTTAGAAAGGTAAATATTTGTTTTTCGGGCTAAGGCGAGGAAATAAAATTGGTAAATGAAAGAAAAGGTTTACATGTAGGCTCAAAATGGTTAACAATGGAAAATCATGCTTAAGCATGCATAAGGTTAGCTTGAAAGGCACAAACGATCCAAAGAGGGCCTTAATATCACTTCTTAAATGTCATGAAATCAAATTGCATAAGAATGAATGACTTTTAAGTGTTCAACCAAATCAATGAATAATGAGATCAAACAACAACTTAGATGACAAGAAAATAAGAGTATGTATATAACACTCATGAAATGAAGGACAAGGCTCAAAAGCTCACTTTATATGGTTGGTTATATAAATCTAATTTATACTTCATACAATTCTTTAGATCATGCAAATCCTTTGATTGGAAAATTATGAAACAAATGGCAAGTGCAAAGGTTTCGAACATATCATGATAGAACAATGCCAATTTTTTTTTATTTTTTTAATAAAGAAAAAAAAACACTAAAATAAAATGAAATCCAATTTTTATTTAAGTCATGCAAACATTTATCACTATCTCATCATAAGTGTTCGGAAAGTGACTCAAAACAAAAACAAAACTCAAATAGAAGAAAAACAAGCAATTTTTTTTTTAATTAAGAAAAAAAAAATACATGGTAAACTCCAATACCCCCAAACCTAGAAATGAACATTGTCCTCAATGTTTAAAAATTAGCCACAAACAATGTCATAGCAACAAATGAAAGGTATTAAAGCAAATAAAAATCACAAAACATACAAAAATAAAATAAAATAATTACAAAATAAAAATTACAAAACAATCAAACAAATATAAAATATAAAATATATAAAAAAAACGAAACAGTAAAACACTCAAAACAGTAAGCCCTAACAGATAGTCTTACACAAACTGAAACCCAAACAATAAAATTTTGAAGCCCAAAGCCCAAAATGAAATTAACCCAACAACGATAAAACCCGACCCAAAATGAAATCTGAAGCCCACATGTTTTAATTTTAATTTTAATTTTTTAATTTAGGATAAAACGTGAATTGGATTCTGAAACATGGGTCCTTGATGTCTCGAGAGCGAGACACGTGTCGACGCAAAGAGGCGCCGCAGAGACTCCACAAGCAAAAATTACGGGCTCATGGAAAGGCGCGAAGACTTTCCTGAACGCGTCCGTTCAGAAAGGTCACATCGTGATAAGTGAGTTGGGTGTGGTTGGAAAGCGAGAAGGTTGTGGGACTCGAGGAATGCTGGAGATTCAGAAATGCTGGAGATTCAGAAATGCTGCGACGCTGCACTGGCTAGGGTTTGTCAAAGACTATCTATAAGAAGGAAAAAAGAAGGGGAAAAAACAAAAACACAAACTCAGAAACCCAAAAGAGAAAAGAAGAAAGAAAAAAAAAACTGAGAAATCAAATGGCTTCTTCCTACCCCTTTTCCTTGGATCTCAACCTAGCTCCACCGACTCAAACACGAGGCCAAGCAGGAGCACCAGTATGGATGCCCTACTTTGCCTCCGCACGGGGCCAGCTGACTGTCAATGACTCAATACTCCTGGACAACGATGTTGCCATTGGAGTTGGCAGAAATTTGGTGACTCCTAAAGATATACGTGTGTTCGGGACGAGGGATGACAACCGGGTCATGAGTGATGCCCTAGCACTGAGCATGCAGAGTACAGCATGTGTCGCAAGTTTGGTTCATCGCCTACTTGCGAAGTCCCATGAGGTAGAGGTGCTGAAAGGTCAGTTAGCGGCGGAGCAGGATGGTTGAAGAGTGTCAAAGTGCTATAAAAAGCTTGAAAAGGGAGCGGTCAAGGATAGTGGAGGTGAATCGACACCAGCTAGAAGTGTTGCGAGACGAGAATAAAAACCTAACAAAGATTGTAGAGTTGTACTCTCGCGACATGCGAAAACAGCTGGAGGACCTAGACCGACCGGGTAAACGCAAGAAACTAGATCGCGAGAAAAGTTATACTGAAGCTAAGATTGCGATCTTTGGGAGCTCAAGTGATGAGCCCCAAGAGGCTGTGCGTGAAGCCCCGAAGAGGACAGCCAGAGGGCCAAACTAAAAGCTCCTATGGTTGAGACACCGAGCGCCAAGAAGAAATGATTTCAGTTTTTATTTATTATTTATTTTAAAAGTGTATGCGTTTTTTTTTTTTTTTAATGGGAAATAAAAACGTTATGTTATCTCAAGGAGACGATTTACCCTAATTTTAAAGAACGACAACCAAACAAAAACACGAAGACCCAAACATAAATTTTTATTTTTTAGTTAAGTAAACACACAAGTAACTACTTTTTATTTTAAGAGAAAAACTTAAGGATGACCAGTTAAGGGCCTCAGAAAACACAGCCAGGGGATCCGGGAAGGTTGGAGGGGTCACAATGGTCCCGCTTAAAACCCTAACTTCTTAGACACCGAAGGTGTCGCCTTAAAGAACTCCTAGACACTGTATAGACTGCGGTTGCTCACTGGAGTTACCAAAAGTTTAGCTCCTTCAAAGAATATCCTATGAGTTTTAAATTATACTACATAATTAAATAAAAACAAAATAAATAAATAAATAAATAAATACTGAAATAAACACGGAATTCAAACAAGAATTTAAAAGAAGAGTTTGGATTCTTGCACCAGGTGTCCAAGACGCATCTTTATTTTTGTCTCTTCTTCCAACTAAATTCTTGAGAAACCTGACAAACAAGAAGAAAACAATTGAAAAAAAACAAAATAAAATAAAATAACAACTAACAAAGCAAAAACACAAACATCAGAAAAACAGGGAGGCAAAAGTAAGTGAAAGTGTAGACATGCTCCCTTTTTTAAAAACCGCGCTCGCAATTTGCGGCAGAAATGAAGGGATCCGAGAGAAAGAGCACAGGATAGCACCCTCGAGATCCGAAGTGCTTTCGGCTCCCTTGTTTGTATAAGTCTATTTAAACTCATCTCGGTGAAGTAGAAGAGCACCCCCGCATTTCTTCCTGCCAAATTCAGAGAAAACATCAAAAAATCCAAAAACAAAACAATGGCATCTTCATGCACTCACCTTGATGATCTTAGCCTTGAATTGTCCCTTGCGCCACCGAATGCGCAGATAAGGGCTCCTCAAAATCCTGTCTTCCCAAACTCCACATATCATCACGGTACGGCCTCAAACTTTGCTGAGGTAATACCGAACTTTTCTGAGGCAGTGCCGAACGGAGCTGCGCCTGGAAGGCATGATTGGCAGCAAGCTCACATCGACAGATCATCTCCATGTGGCAAAGAGGTCTGACAAGGTAGCAGTGGAGGAGTCCCATAATTTAACTGTGCTCCACGCAGTCTCTGCTACCAATTTGGGCATGCGATTACTGGCAAGAACACGGGAGTGTGCCGCGCTGAGTGATGAAGTAGCTTCCTTGAAAGCTATGGTGGCGGACTCCAGAAGCGGCTCTATTGTGCCAATCAGCACGTGGAAGCACTGGAGAAAGAATGAGGACCATGTGGAGCTGCTGGAGATTCTGCAAGTAAGAGAGAATAGAGGCATGCCATGAAGATGAAGATGAAGATGAAGAAGTTGTTTTTATTTTTAATTTACTTGAATGTTTTTTTTTTTTTTTTTTTTTTTTTACTTTTTTTTTTGTTTGTAATGCACTGTTTGAGTGAAATAAAAATGTGTTTTTAACACTCAGAAATAAACTAACTAACCACACCACGTAAATAAATACATAAATTAACTTAACAAAACAAAAAAAAAGAAAACAAAGAAGCTCCAAACTGATTTTTTTTTATTTTTAATTTATTATTATTTACAACTAACTGACCACACAAAGAAAGAAAAAACAAAGAAGTTCCAAATTGCAATTTACAAGGAAAAATAAATAAAAACCCAAATTTCAATATTTTTTTTTTAAAAAAAAAAATTTGTTTTGTTTTAAAAGACACAAATATACAAGCAACTCATGGATGACCAGTTAAGGGCCTCAGAAAAACACAGTAAGGGGATCCGGGAAGGTTGGAGGGGTCACAATGGTCCCACTTAAAACCCAAACTTCTTAGACACCGAAGGTGTTGCCTAAAGAACTCCTAGACACTGATTTTTGACGGAGACGCTCATCTGGAGTTACCACAAGTCAGCTCATATAAAAAATCTTTTTAATTTTTTTTTTTAATAAAAAAAAAATAGAAAATTTAAATTACTGAAATAATAACAAAACAACTAAAGAGAAAGGATTGGAATACTCCCCCTTGAAGCGATTAGGTCGAGCATTGATGCATTTGGAGGTCGCGACTTCTCCCACTGCTCCACACTCCCCATTCTTATGATTGAGGTTACCATCTCTCTCTATTTTTATTAAGCTGACATTACTTGCGAAAACAAACATAGAAAACTTGAAACAGAATTAAAGGATTAGGAAATAAAAACTAAAATGGAAAGGAAAATCAACATACGTCCAATTTCATGCTTCAAAGTAACAAGCAACAAAGTAATCAAACTAGCTTATGAAGTTCGTTCTTTCTCAAATATGATTATCCATATGGTGTGTGGTTTTAATCAAGTATTCAGAAAAAGCATTTAGCTATGGTGTTTAGTCTAAACACAAATTCCGAACCCATTAAGAACAAGAAGAACAATAAAGAACCAAGTAGAATTTAAACATGGTGTTTGTCTTCAATATCTACCCATTCATTCACTAATCAGTCCAAGAGTCATATGGTGTTTATGTAAACTTGAACAAGATATTTAATTAAGAGCAAGTGAATGAAACCATAAACTAGAAATAATCAACATGCTACTTGAACCTTTTTGTTTTTGGGTGTTGTGTAAGCTGGGACTCAAACCCAGTTCTCTTGCTTGTCAGGCAATTGTCCTTGTTAGTTGGACCACAAACACAACTTGTCAATTAACGCCATTAACTTTAAAACATGAAACTGTGCAGTTATGAAAAAGATAAAAATAAATAAAAAGTAGGAAAACCAAATAGAATCAAACAATGTTACCGATCCCGGCAACGGCGCCAAAAACTTGTTGCGTAGATTCAGCTGCACCAAAATGGATTCAACTGCATCCTCAACTTGTGATACTCGCAAGTGCACGAACCGTTGGTAGTTTAGCGTATGTAAGTGCGAGGTCGATTCCACAGGGATTGGTTATTGAATGATCCAATTCAATTTTCCTACACAAAACAAAAATGAAAACAAAAGAAACAAAACAAGAAGAAAGAATGTACATTACTTGAGAACATGGAGAGTTTTTGGAGAGAAAGAGAGAGGTGTTTGAGAGCTTGAGAATTTGGAGGAAGGTGTTTGGGAAGCTTGAGGATTTTGTGAACTTGGAGAGTTTGAGAACTTAGGGAAGGGAGAGAAGGGTGTTTGTGAAGTGTTTGAGACATGGAGACTTTTGGAAGAGAAGAGAAATGTGTTTGGGAAATTTGGAGAATTTGATGAAGGAATGGGAGAAGTGGTTGGGAACTTTGAGAATCTTGGAAGAGAGTGGGAATTGTATTTGGGGAAATGTTTTAGAGCATGGAGAACTTTAAAAGAGAATAGAGAAGTGTTTGGAGATTTAATAAAAAGAAAATTTAGTAGAAGGATCTTATTACAACAATTGAGAAACTACAAAGGGAAACTAAGAGAATTTGAGGGAGAGAAGGGAAGGGAGCTCTAGAGAAGTGTTTGAGAGCTCCCCCCCCTTGGGGTATTATTACAAACTTAGAGAACTTCCCTATTTATAGGCCTAGGGGAAGTGAAAATCTGAATTCAATAAGACTAATGCATACAACACTTGAATTATAAAATCTGAAATGGTTGATGCACTTGTAATAGAAAATCTGAAATGGGTGATGCACTTGTATTAGAAAATCTTGAATGGTTGATGCACTTCACCAATTAATCCCACTAGCAGCCCTAGGTCATCTTCATGTCACCATGACCAAGCTTCCAACCAGAAATGATAGCTCATGCCTAGCTCACCATGACCAAGCATCCAACCAGCACATGCTGAGGTCAGCATGACCAGAAACTTCAAGGGCTTACAACTTGGGCTTCTCTTAATCAAATTATGACTTTAAGCACTTGAAATTGAAGTTCAGAATGTCTTCTTTCCAGCCATATGTTATTTGGGCCAATCCAAGGTCGGAAGAAGAAGTTAAGGCCGAAACAAATTGCTAACTCATTTTCCGCGCTGATAAGATCCATCCTGAGCATGGTTCTGTGTTTGCTAGCTAACGGACTCCACATTTATCCAATGGGGCTGAAATTTGGATATGTTATAGTACACACCCATTGGAACAACGTTCATGAAGAATGTGGCCCTATTCGAGCTATGTAGGTTGCTGAAACAAAGCTTGCAATGTGACCTACGGAACTGGACTGGCAGGGACTGTAGCCAAAATGAATTTGTCTTTAAACTCTTATTCCCTTCATCCAAATCAGGCCTTAACATGCTTGAATTGCATGAATTATGTTCTCCAAAGCCATCATTGTTTCCTAAAGCTCAATTAACTGAAAGATAAACACAAAAAGGATTAAAAGCACAAGTTTAACTCAAAAACATAACCAAATCATAAGCTAGAAGGGTACAAAATGATATACAATTATGAACCGATCAATGGGCTGACCAAAAGAAGGTTCTCAAGACAGTCCGGAAGACTGGTCGTAGGGCTGAGCTGTGGCAATTCCCCTACAGCAATGCACTTTGTTGTAAATTTCAAGATAAGAGACTTTCAATTGTTTCATTTCAATTTTGTCTTTAAATTTTTTCCTTCACACAATTACATAATTAACTCATTTTCGAGTTGTTTCATTCAAAATCAATGCAAGCTATTAAGTATTTGTAGTTGTCTATGCCTATATGAATGGCTGTGAACCGTTAATTCATATGTACTTTATTACATGTGAGGTCGAGCTACACGGATTTATGGTTGTAAGTTTATGTGAATAAATCTATCAAAATTAATTACATGCCATACCATAGTGAAATTTCCAAACATAAATAAGTATGTAATTGGAGCCCACCTCACAACATGATTTCAGGGAAGGCCCTGGTTACATTTAGGCAAGGCGGCCTAGAGCCCCGGTATTGAAAAGGTCCCCAAATATATATATATATATATATATGGTGAGAGTGGACCTTAGAGGAGTATAATTGGTCTTTAGGCTTGTAAACATAAGGGTATACAACACTAAGAACCACAGTTACACTATGATGGACATAGGCCTCCATAACCTTGTAAACTTCCTTAACTTTGTAAGTTACAATTTTTGGGTTCTCATTTATGAGACTTTGCAGCTCAGTTACAATATTATGGTTCACCTTAATCCATAACATTGTAATACCCTAATTTACAAAGAAATTAACACATAGTACTTAGATAAGAATGGACCTTGGAGGAGTAAAATTATGTCATTATCCTTGTAAATATAACTGAAAGTCTTGTAATCTACGAGAAAACTTAGGGGGGTGTATTCATTTAGGATTATAAAGCGTTTAAAAAGATTTTAAAAATCCGGGTGTATTCAATTTGGATTTATACAAACTTTAAAAGAGGTTTTACAAGTCTGGGTGTATTTAATTCGGACTTATATGAACTTTTAAAAAGTCCATTCAAATATGGTTGCATTCAATTAGGATTATAAAAGAGTTGAATCAAATCTAGGTGTATTCGAAAGGTCATATATTTGGAAGGATTTCATTAAGTGATAAATTTTCGTAGGTTTTAGGGGGAGAGCTATAAATAACAAAGACCAAAATAAATCCAAACTCCCCCCCAAGTATTTCATCAGACATTTTTCTCTTGCCCTAACTTTTCTCTCTGCGAAGACGAACAGCTTCCTTCCTCCATCTGTGAAGGTATGCTTACCATACCTTGATAGTTAAAGGTTCTGTTGAATTTAGCAGACAAGCAATGGCATATATTTTCGATAAGCAACAAAGCTTTTACTCTCATCCATCGGCTAATCTAACCTTATTATTCAAGCCAGACCAGTTCATAATTTATGTGGTCTTTGCCTGCAAGAGCCATTATTCAAAATATTTTTTATTGCAATTTGGACAACCAATGCTTGGATTCTCTTTTCTTTGGGCAGGTTTGTTGCCTGCAGCACTGGCTTTGACTGCCGATCCAATTGCTTCCCTAGTTGACACAGCATTCGTTGGTCAAATAGGTACTTTGCTTCATATTCTTCTCATTTTGAACTATGCATATGTTCTTCCATCGCAAACAAGTACTTTTTGTTTTTGCTTTGGGTAACAAAAACAAATTTGATTGAAAAATTCAAGTTTCTTTCTTTAAAATGACAAGGATGGGGATAAAATGAAATATACTGTCTACATAAGTTTGGAATAAAAGCCATACAAGTTCTATGAAAGCTTATTAAAAAATTATACAGAAGTCTTCTGAAAGTCTATCAAGTTCTATACGAATTATAAAGTTCCATCAAGTTCTATGAAAGCTGGCACTTAAACAAAATCTTTTTAAACGCTCTAGATTTTCTAATCTCCAACGCAAGAAAACAGATCTTCAATGGTGTTGATGCTCAAAATGAGAGAGGGTCAACTTAGAGAGAATGGGGTTGTCTTCAGGAGGGAAAATGGCTAGGACCTTCGGTAGGAAAAAGGGTTAGGACCTTCGGTAGCTGGGTACCCTGCAGAAGACAAAGTAGGAGAAGTAGTCATTAAGCTTCAGACACGGTGTTGTGCCGGCCGAAGGCTCTTCGATGCTTAAGTCAGCTATAAGTGGTAACTTTGGCAGAGTAACAGTAAAAGTAAGAAATTAGTTACCCCTTTCGTCTTGGGTACTGTTCCCTATTTATAAGGAGGTAGAAATGGGAGGTTTGTGCAAAGTTCCGATGTGGGACTTTGTGCTAGTCGTTGTGGTGGTGAGACGTGTCCTTGGAGACTAGGTTCGGCAGTCAGAGCTTCGGCAGGTGTTGGTCGTCTTGGAAGGGTGTCTTCCTTCGGCAGGGAAGAAGGCGTGACTGCCTTTGTGCTAGTCGCTTTGGTGCTAGGTATGCTCGGTTGATTATGGTGTAAATAGTAGTCCCCCAAGTTCGCAGTCAAGAAGTAACTTCTGGGTTGAGAATTTGTAAGATTTTGCATAATCGTGACCGAGCATTCCCAATTCGAGGAGGGATTGTGGGGCAGTCCCTAGTCCCCCAAGTTGGCAATCTAGAAGTTACGTCAAGCTTCAAGAGTATGGTCTAGGTGCTAGGATAGGCAAGTGTCATGCCTTTTGGCAAGAGCCATCCTGGGAGGGTCTTGGCTTAACCTTTGGGAGGTTTTTTTTTTGGGGCTAGGTCAGCCAGTGGGCAGTCCCTCCAAAGCTTCCTTCTGCGCGGGTCTTGCCGTTCGGCAGGACCTTTCGAATTCCTCCCTCCGTTTTTTTTTGTTTTGCCCTCCCAATAATAATAATTGTTTTCCTTGGAATTTGAATTTTGAATTTCAAAATGTGAAGCAAGTACAAGCATGGCTCAGTGTTGATTTTTATAGATATGTACCAGCATGGCTTCAGACTACCGTTTCATCCTTGGGTGCAAATGATGTTGGCTAGGGCTGGGTTATGCGCCGGGGCAATATAATCCCAATTTTTGGATTCTTCTTCATGGGATTTACATTGCTTGGTGGTTGGTTGGGTTGGATGAGCCAAACTTTGAGCAGTTCATGTATTTATACTCAATTTCGAAGCAATAGGGAAGTTTTGGCTGGGTACAAGCCAATTGCCGAAAGGCAAAAGAGAGAGGTTATTTTATCAGTCATATGCCTACTACTCAGAAGTCCTGGAGGAACAGGGTGATGCCTGGCTTATGGTGACTGGGAGTGTCCACCCAGGAAGACCGTTGCCAAACACATTCCTACCCACTTCCAGTCTATAGGTCCTTAGCCCCATCCTTTTTAAGACTAAGTGTTGTTTTGTTGTGTTTCTCTTGATTCTCCATTGTTGCTTGTGCAAGTGTAGATGGCTGAGTAGTATGTAACATTTGCTGCAAGTTCGGTGAAGTGGGGGTCTATCTCCAAGAAGCAAGAAGATGAAGTTGAGAAGGTGAGGTCGCTGTTGTCAGAGACCGAGCGTGAGTGCCGAAACTTGGTCACCCAGAAGAATCCCGCTTCAGTCCGGACTTCTGCAAGGAAGTACCTAGGTCACCTTTGTTTTTGTCTTCTGATTTCTTTTTGTAATTGTGACTAACTTAGCTTTTGATATGCAGTGGCAGGTGTTATAAAGGGAAGCATGAAGGTTGTGGTGGATATAGATGAGGCCGAGATGCAGAAGCGGCTGAGGGAGTCTTGGGCCAAGAAGGCGGAGAGGGAGGGAGCCAGGAGGCGACGAGGAAGCGGCCCAGGGGTGACGATGAGGGGCTGGTTGCTGACGTGCTAGGGAAGAGGAAGGCATTGGAGGAAGCTCACCAGAGTGTGATGGGGGCAGGGCCTAGGCTTCCTCCCTTTAACCTGAGGCGTCGCCGAAGCTACCCTTCGGTATTGATGATGTGTTTGCTTAGGGAGTGGAGAAGGTGGACTTCTCCAAGCTGCGTCGGCAGAAGAAGGAGGTGAACTTGGCAATGCATCGGCAGGAAGTTCCCTTGGTGAACATCTTTCTGGAAGGCGTGAAGAGTGATCCCGAGGCTCTGGCGAGGACTCAGGCCTCCAACTATGTGGATCGGGCCCAGAAGACGATTCTCACATCTGCTTATGTAAGTGGTATCTGTTTATGAATTTGTACTTATCATTCTAGTTTGCGAACACCTTGCTGTTGCAGGAAGGTGGAGCTGGCCAAAGAGGTGGAAGAGCTAAAACGGTCGAGGTCTGAGCTGGCCAAAGAGATGGGAGAGCTGACACAATATAAGGCCGAGGAGATAGATGCGGCCCGTGCCGAAGCGGTCCAGTCATTCCGATCGTCAGAGGAGTTGAGGAGTTACATCATGGACCGGTTGGTGGATGAGCAGCTTCGCTGGGAGGAGAGGCTGCGAGGTACAACCCTTCGGTTGAGATCAACTTTGATACCAGTGGCCAGCCTCCTACACCTAGTCCCACTACTAATGCTACCTGCCTCCGCGCCAGAGTTAGGACCAGCTGCGGATGCCGCTTCTACCTAGGCTTGAAGGCGTTGCCTTCCTTATGTACCTTAGCTATTTTTTGGGACTGGATGTTTGTTTTTGCTATGTATGAACATTGTGCCTTGCTTGTGGCAAGTGTATTGTTGCGTAGATACAGCTGCTCCAAAATTGATTCAACTGCATCCTCAACTTGTGATACTCGCAAGTGCAAAAGCCGTTGGTAGTTTAGCGTATGTAAGTGCGAGGTCGATTCCACAGGGATTGGTGATTGAAGGATCCAACTCAGTTTTCCTACACAAAACATAAATGAAAACAAAAGGAAATAAATAAAACAAGGAAGAAAGAAAATAACTAACTCAAGTAGATAAGTTCCCAAGTTCAATTAGATTAATGGATTGATTCTAGCTAATGTATGATTAGGCCATGGTGTTTGGTCCTAACCTTGTGTTCCTAATTCCCTAATTTGATCATTTGTTGTCTAACCTAAAACTAAGCATTAGGAACCCATTAAGCATAGAAGAACAATTTAAACAACCAAGCATGTATCTAATCCATGTTGTCGAATGTCCATACATACTCTTCCTATTCATAGTTCAATTCGAATTAAAGCATGGTGTATACTCTTAATTCAAACCAAGATAGCTAACATGCAAGCCTAAATGGTGATCAATCATTCAAACTAGCATATTAACTTATAAGCATAATGAATAAGAACATGAACCATAATTGAAACTTGGAAACTAATCAAACTAGAAACAAAAGAAAAGAATTTACATAATGAAAAGTAAAGTGGAACAAAGAAAAAACTTAAGGAGAATTTCAGCACAAATATTTCATTACAACAATTGAAAACTAGAAAATGAAACTAAGAGAATTTGAGGGAGAGAAGGGAAGGGAGCTCTAGAGAAGTGTTTGAGAGCTCCCCCCTTGGGGTGTGTTTACAAGCTTAGAGAACTTCCCTATTTATAGGCCTAGGGGAAGTGAAAATCTGAATTCAAAAAGACTAATGCATACAACACTTGAATTATAAAATCTGAAATGGTTGATGCACTTGTATTAGAAAATCTTCAATGGTTGATGCACTTGTATTAGAAAATCTTCAATGGTTGATGCACTTCACCACTAAATCCCACCAGCAGCCCTAGCTCATCTTCATGTCACCATGACCAAGCTTCCAACCAGAAATGATAGCTCATGCCTAGCTCACCATGACCAAGCATCCAACCAGCACATGCTGAGGTCAGCATGACCATCAACTTCAAGGGCTTACAACTTGGGCTTCGCTTAATCAAATTAGGACTTTAAGCACTCTAAATTGAAGTTCAGAATGTCTTCTTTCCAGCCACACAAGTATTGTCCCAATCCAAGGTCGGAGGAAGAAGTTAAGGCCGAAACAAATTGCTAACTCATTTTCCGCGCTGATAAGATCCATCCTGAGCATGGTTCGGTGTTTGCTAGGTAACGGACTCCAGATTTATCCAATGGGGCTGAATTTTGGACATGTTATAGTACACACCCATTGGAACAACGTTCATGAAGAATGCTGCCTCATTCGAGCTGTGTAGATTGCTGAAACAAAGCTTGCAATGTGACCTACGAAACTGGCCTGGCAGGGGACTGTAGCCAAAATTGGTTTATCTTTAAGCAATTCTTTAATTCATCCAAATTAGGCCTTAACATGCTTGAATTGCATGAATTATGTTCTCCAAAGCCATCATTGTTACCTAAAACTCAATTAACTGAAAGATAAACACAAAAAGGATTAAAAGCACAAGTTTAACTCAAAAACATAACCAAATCATAAGCTAAAAGGGTAAGAAATAATGTACAATTATGAACCGATCATGTATGTTGATTTGCTATGATATTAGACTTGTTGTCTTTTGATATCGGTTGTGCTTAGCAAAATGATAATCATGTGATTGGTAAGAATTAGCCAAGGTTAGGCATTTGATTAGATAAATGCCGAAAGGCAAAAGGTACAAGAGATGGTTGAGTCAAGGCTCAAGACCAAAGTGTAAAAAAACATGTTGTCCTAGGGTCTAGGTGTGTTTACTTATAGTAGTACTTGAGGTGATCATCGTTCCAAGGATGAGGCAAAGTCTTGCCCTTGGGCTCACAAAGTTGATAGCCGGGGCAGCAGACTTTGGTAATCTCATAAGGACCTTCCCATGTAGGGCCCAAGGTACCTTCAGGAGTGTTCTTGGTGGCCCAAGGTACCCAGCCCCTAGTCTTGAAAGCATGGGGTTTGACTCGGAGTCGTAGTACTTGGCGATACGTTGTTTGTATGCGACATTGCGCATGTTGGATTGGTCACGAAGCTCATCAATGAAGTCAAGGTTTAGCGCTAACTTGCTCGTTATTGGCTTCAACATCATAACTAGAGGTTCGGTATGTGGGCTGGCCAATCTCCACTGGGGCCACGGCTTCGATACCAAAGGAAAGAGAGAACGGTGTTTCTCCTGTGGAAGTACGGAAGATGGTGCGGTAAGACCAGAGGACATCTGGGAGTAACTCTGGCCAGCAACCTTTGGCTTTGTCAAGCTTGGTCTTCAAGGTCTTCTTGATGATTTTGTTCACAGCTTCGACCTGGCCATTGGACTGAGGATGACCTGGCCATTGTTTGAACTTTTCATTGTCAAATTGCAGGCAGATGCCCTCATGGATCTCCCGAAGGACATAGTTACCTTCCTCTGGGGTAAGACACCGAAGGTAGGGGAGGTTGAAGCTGCACTTGTATAGAGAGCCATTGATGATTAGGTATCGAGCGGAGCGATAACAAACACGCCGTGCTTCGCAGGAGGATCAATAGGTAGTGTCTGATTTTGCAGGAATTGAAAGATGGGGTCCATCCAAGTAGGGGTGTGATCAATTGTACAGATAAGTGGGGTTTGTGTGCTAGGGCGATCCAAGATTTTGATGTGGATGTTGCGGCCGATACCCTGGTCCAAGGCTGAGGCAAGCCTGGCCAGAGCATCGGCGTGGCTATTCTCGGAGCGTGGTACTTGGCTAATGAGATAAGCATCAAAAGTTGTCAGCAGGTGGCGGGTATGCTGGAGATATGCCGTCATAGAGATGTCTTTGGCAGTGAAGTCTTGGTTGACTTGGTGAATAACGAGGCTAGAGTCACTGAATATCTAGATTTGTTTAGCGCCCATCTCCTTGGCTAGCCGAAGGCCAGCAAGGAGTGCTTCATACTCGGCCGCATTGTTGGAGGCATGGAATTGAAAGCGGAGGTCATACTTAAGGTCGACTCTCTGGGAGATAAGAACAAGGCCAGCCCTACATCCCTAGGCATTGGAGGAGCCATCCGCGTACAATGTCCACAAGGGCTGGGTAAGGTCGAGGGTGCCATTTCTGCGACGTGGACCAGGTTCGAGGGAGGAGTGGGCTCAGGAGGTATGAACTGGGGTCACCGAAGCTTGGGGTTCTGTGAACTCAGAGATGAAGTCTGTCGTATGGGTCTGATGGCAGGATTGATGCTGAGCCGATGAGAAATGACATCAGGTGATATGCTAGGCATGTCGTTGTAGGACTAGGCGAAGACCTCGGAGTTAAGGCGAAGGAAAGCTATGAGGTCAGAGCGAAGCTCCTGCGAGAGGGAGGTGCCGATCCGAACCTGCCGATCCGGGACGTCGTCATGGAGGCTAACAAGCCCAAGGTCTTCCACGGGTTCGGCCTGTTGAGTGACAGATTCCTCCCTAGGGTCCTCAGTCGTCGTTAGTTTCCGGCTGGATGTTGGACAAATTTTACTCTATCTATTTCTCGCAAGTGCACGAACCAATTATAGTATAGGAATGCAAGCACGAGGTCGTTCCACAGAGACTTGGATGAAAGACACTTATTACTACTACTTAGACTCACAAGTAATCCTAAGACTAAACAGAATTTAAAAAAGGTTGTGTTGAGTTTGTTTTGAGTAACAACTACAAAAAGGAAAAGCATATAGCAAGTGATTGAAAACTTCTAAAGGGAATGCAAAATAGCAAGTAACCAGCAAGTAGATGTTTAGAAAATGTAGAGACAAAGGAGACAAGCACTAGGGTTTCGACTTCACCATGACAATCCAATTTCAAGCAACAAGTTAACAATCACCTAAGTTGATTACAATTTCTGGAGTTCGTTCTTTCTAATGTATGATTATCCATATGGTGTTTGGTTTTAATCAAGTACTCAGAAACACAACTTAGCTATGGTGTTTAGTCTAGGCTATGAATCAGAATCCATTAAGCTTAAGAAGAACACAAAAGAACCAAGTAAACATTTAAACATGGTGTTTGTCCTAAATGCATTACCCACTCATTCACTAATCGGTTCAAGAGTCATATGGTGTTTATGTAAACTTGAACTAGATAACCAACATGCATGTGTTCATAGTGGCCAGTTATTTAAACATGCATAAAGATTCAACTAAGAACAAGTGAATGAGACCAGAAAATTAGGAGTAATCAACAAAGGATAAAATTAACTTGAAACATGAAATTGTCTTGTCAGGTTACATTGAAACCCTAGCTATGGAAATTAGCTGCTCATAATGGGAAATAAACTGAGAGACAGAAATAAGAAAACATAATGAATGCAATAAGAGTAGAAAAACCCTTTTCTGAAGTTCTTGTCCAAGGCTTCTCCAAGTGCTTCTCCACGTCTAATGCTTCTCCAAATGCTTCCCCATATCTAGAAGGATGTATGACAGCCAAGGAGATGATTTGGGATGAGTTTGGGTGAGTTGTGATGGTAGAGAAAGAGGAAATTCGTAGGGAAATGGAAGGAAGGTTTGCTGGAGCTGTTTTGGTGATTTGAGGCAGTTTGGAGTGTTGGGTTGATTTCTGGAGTGTTTAGGTTTGTGGGAGTGTTTGAGGATGGCTGGAGTGAATTGTGGGATTGTGAATCCCAGGAATTGTTTGATGAAAGTGTTTGGAATGGAAGTGAGAAATCTGAATTGAATATGGCAATGACCTAACACACTTGCATTAGATAATCAAAAATGGTTACTCCACTAAATCCCACTAGCAGCCCTAGCTCATCCTCATGTCAGCATGACCAAGCTTCCATTCAGAAACCAATAGCTCATGCCTAGCTCACCACGACTAAGCATGCAATGAGCTCATCTTCCTGTCAGCATGATGAACAACTTCTTGGGCTTACGAATTGGGCTAGGCTGAATCAAATGACGACTTTAAGATGTCCATTGTGAAGTTCAGAATGTGTCTGATCCAACCACACAAGTATTGGCCCAATCCAAGCTCCTGAAGAAGAAGAGAAGTCCGAAATGAATTTCTAACTCAGTTCTCCAGTTTTTGCATGTTTTTGCTCCATTTTGCTTCAAATGCCTCAAGTGGTACCTAGAGCTCAATGAACTGAATAACAAACACAAAATGGATTAAAAGCACAAGTTTTATTTAAAAACATAACCAAACAATAGGGTAGAGTGTTACAAAATGATACATAAATATGCATTGATCACTGGAGAAGGGGTCAGGGCCTTGGTTACCGTAAGGGCTTGCCCTTGCTTTGGCGACTGGTGGATTTGATTGCCGAAGCATAGCAGGTTCGAGCACCCAGTTGGTCGCGCGCATCGTGCCTGTGCCATGGGGGATGGGGAACTTCAGTAGTAGCATATGTGTGGAGACGAATACCTTCATTTGGGCCAAGGCTGGGCGGCCGAGGATGATATTGTAGGTTATGGGACAATCCACGATAAGGAAGGGAGTGGTGGTGGTTGCTCGATAAGGTGTTGAACCAATAGCTATAGGGAGATGGATGCTGCCAATGGGCTAAACTATATTGCCAGAGAAGCTTACAAGGGGTGTGATGCTTCGGTCGAGCAAGTGAGCGGGGACCTAGAGTTCGTTGAAGGCATCAACAAACATCACACTGACCGAGCTCCACCAGGATTCGTCCAACGTTGAAGTTAGAAATGTCTGCCCGGATAATGAGTGGGTCGTCATGGGGAGAGATAACACCACGTTCTTCCTCTTCGTAGAAGGTAATAGGGGCCCAGCCTGTCCTTTGCGTCTTAGGCATGCGTCCTTGCTCAATGTTGAAGACCTGGTGCGCATAAGAAGATCGAACATAGTGCTTGATGGAATTATTGGATGTCCCAGCTAGGGTGGGGCCGCCGTTGATAGTGGAGATCATGTTGATCTGCCGTTGGTGAGGGTTAGGTAGGGGTGGGAGATTGTGCACATATTTACCTAGCTTCCCCTCACAGATGAGTCCATTGATGATGTTGTGCAAGGTGATACAAGATTCAGTGTCATGGCCACTGAACTGATGAAAGTGACAGAAGACACATGTGTTTGACATAGGCTTGCTGGTCGGTCTTCCTGGGGGGAGGCTTGGGTATCATTGGTGCCTCATGCACCAGGACATTCTCATAGGTGGTGTTGAGGGTGGTGAAGACCTCGAACCTAGGCTTGGGGGTGAAGGGGAGTGGAGCCCGATCACTTGTCCTGTGGGGGTGGCCTCCGCGGACCGGCTGCCGGTTGGTTGCCATGTCTGCCACGTTGCTGCTGCTAAAGGTATGCTGGTAGCTATCCTTTCTTTTAGGGTACGGGGCACCTTGGTTACCTTGGGTGGGAGTAGAATAATGAGGTGGGGGCTGGGTTGGATGTGGAAGCAGGTGAGGGATTACCAGAAGCGCCACATGCCGAAGTGGCCGGGCCACACTTGGAATTAAAGTACTCAGCCTTTGCATGGACAGTGGCTTGTTTCATCAGTTCGGCGTAGGTGTTCCATTGGTTGCTGTGGACCAGGTAACGGGAGTTGGACTCGCGAGACAACTCTTGAAAGCCCCGAAGGCTGCCCGATCATCGGTATCTGGGCAACGAGAGTACTCATGACTGAAGTGGGCTGCATGCTCCCGAAGGGGTTCGTCCTCACCCTGCCGAAGCATGTACAAGTCATCCGCGGAGTATAGCCGATCAGTCTGGATCATGAAATGGTCCAGGAAGGTCTGCATCAGACTATCAAAGGAGTTGATGGTCCGGGCTTTCAACCGGTAAAACCAATTCAGAGCTGCTCCACTAAGGGTGGAAGGGAAGAGGAGGCACATGCCTTCGTCACTGAGGCCCTTGCAGCCAAGGGCAGACTAGAAGGAGTGGATATGGGTGAGAGGATCCTCCGTTCCAGTGTAGAAGGCAATACGAAGTGGCTGAATGTCCTTCTCCTAATGATAGTTGAGGATACGCTCAGTGAAGGGCCCAGGGCGTGGTTTTGCCCAGGGGGCTGATGGTTGCGATGCTGCTCGCTCTCCAAGCGTCGGACCTTCTCAAAGAGGAGGCGCATGGCTGGGTCAGCATGTGGAAGAGCGTTAGGTGCCGAAGGCCTGTAGGGTTGGGTAGGTGGGGTTGAATAGTCTTCCCAGCACTCGAAGTCTTCGGAGCAATGGGTATCCCAGTCCTCAGGGTTATAGGGTTCCCATCGTCTAGTCCCCGACTTCCTCTGTGGTGGCTGAACGGGTGGGCTTCGGCAGGGGCCCAAGTTGAGTTGCCTTTGGGTGGTGGAGGTCTACATTAATGTTGATTGGGTCTGGTCGACGCTCCGAGATACGGTGCCTGCAGTCCCTATAGACTTTAGCTGGGGCGTTGGGTTGGCCCTTTGGGCGGGGTAACGTGGAGAAATTTTGACTTGATGGTCTCTGGGTGGAGGTGACCCTTGCCTTTGTCATGCCTATTTTGTGTGGGAGCGCTATGGTGGGAGGTAAGTGGATGGTTCAGCTGAGTGTGCCCAATGTCCTTGGTGTGGTCTTGCTGGGTGAAATGGTGGCCTTTGCCCTCCAGACTACGTTTTAGGGATCGACAATCGTGTTCCAGTTCCACATTTTTGGTGTGAAGGTGTTTGTAGTTCTCGGACATCGCAACGCTGGCACAGAGGCACTCCACCTCCGCCTGGAGATCTCCTCATGCCGAAGGTTTCCTTCGGGAGGACTCCCCATGGGGGTGTGGCGCGGGTATCGATGCTTCCCTCGCTCGACATCTCGGAATGTGGGGTGAGGAAGAGGTGACGAGGTTTGATAGGAGAAGGAGCCAGCGGAGCTAGTAGAGGGAGTTGGGATTTAGAAGTTGCTTCCCACAAACAGCGCCAAACCGTTGATGCTCAAAATGGGAGAGGGTCAACTTAGAGAGAAGGGGGTTGTCTTCAGCAGGGAAAATGTCTAGAACCTTCGGTAGGAAAAAGGGCTAAGACCTTCGGTAGCTGGGTACCCTGCAGAAGACAAAGAAGGAGAAGTAGTCGTTAAGCTCCGGACACCGGTGTGGTGCCGGCCGAAGTCTCTCCGATGCTTAAGTCAGCTATAAGTGGTAACTTTGGCAAAGTAACAGTAAAAGTAAGAAATTAGTTACCCCTTTCGTCTTGGGTACTGTTCCCTATTTATAAAGATATAGAAATGGGAGGTTTGTGCAAAGTTCCGATGTGGGACTTTGTGCTAGTCGATGTGGTGGTGACACGTGTCCTTGGAGACTAGATTCGGCAGTTAGGAGCTTCGACAGGTGTTGGTCGCCTTGGAAGGGTGTCTTCCTTCGACAGGGAAGAAGGCATGTTTGCCTTTGTGCTAGTCGCTTTGGTGCTATGTATGCTCGGTTGATTATGGTGTAAATAGTAGTCCCCCAAGTTCGCAGGTCAAGAAGTAACTTCTGGGTTGGGAACTTGTAAGATTTTGCAAAATCGTGACCGAGCATTCCCAATTCTGTAGGGATTGTGAGGCAGTCCCTAGTCCCCCAAGTTGGCAATATAAAGTTGCGTCAAGCTTCAAGAGTATGGTCTAGGTGCTAGGCTAGGCAAGTGTCATGCCTTTTGGCAAGAGCCATCCTGGGAGGGTCTTGGCTTAACCTTTGGCAGGTTATTTATTTATTTATTTATTTTTTAATGACCACCAAACTTTGGCAAGAGCTTTCGTAGCTTCTACATGAAGGTCATGATTGGAGTCGAGCATCCAAGGTCTTGGAGCTAAGGTGCTGAAACGAGAAAAAATAGCCCAGGAGGTTCAGCATGGCCCTTGCCGTTCGGCAGGGGTTGGGTGGAGGGAATTTGTGCTCCCAAAAATGGGCTTCGTTTTGAACTTCGTTGTTCAGCCCTTGTGGAGAGTTAGTTTGGGCTTCGGCAAGGGTTTGGAGATGGTATCAGGAGTTAGGCCTTCGCAATGGCCCCACAAATAAGAAATAAAGGCTAAGGTTTGGAGATGAAGGGCGCAAGTCTTCTTGGAGGAGTTCGCCTTCTTTGTTCAGCCACCATCTTACTTCCCATGTGAACATTTAATTTTGATCTCGCACAGCCCTTGCCGTTCGGCAAGGGTGTTTGGGAAATTCTTCGAGGCCTTGGTGGTTGTCGCCTAAAGAAGAAAGGGGGGGGGGGGGTATGAACATCTCAAATCCGGCATAGCTATTGCCGATCGGCAAGTGTCCATAAAGGAAAATTTGGAGCTGGTCGTCGATACCTTCGGCAAGATGTTGGGAAAGTAGGGAGGCGCGAGTCCACAAGCGTTGGAGAAGAGTGACCATGAGCTTGTCCTTTGGTATTTCATTGTTCGCCGAGTCCTTGGAGTCGGGGCTAGGAGCTAGACACAAAGGCTTCGCGAGAAAACGGTCTGGGCACCTCGGCTTGACCTTGCGCTTCTGAGTCCGCAAGGTGCTGATCGAAGCTAGGGCCCTCTCTACCTTCAGCAGGTATTTGTGTGCTTAATTTCCTTTCGAAAACTTGTCTAATTATCTTCGGCAAGGGCGTTTGATGTGAGCTGGGCTGGGTAGTCGGGCTAGCTTTGGAGCTGGGTCCAAGGGGAAGTGTTTACGCCACTTGGATTTGGGGGTGCCAATTGGCTTTGGTGCTAGGTATGCTCGGTTGATTATGGTGTAAACAAATGGAAATGATACATGCATATGGAATGATCGATGGCTCCCCCCTTCCACACGTGGGTTTTATTCAGGTCACATGCCAAATTCCTGATCCTGCTCCCCGGTTAGTTTGTGATATCATGGATTCTCACAATCGTGCATGGAACCTTGATGATATTAGACTCTTCATTGATCAAAACACTTTAGAGGCAATCAAGAAAATCACAATTGGTGCTACATCTTCGGCCGAAGTTTCGTTTGGCCTTGGAGTAGTGATGGTCACTACTCTGTTAAATCTGGATACCATTACCTGCACTCTGAGACAATGGCTAACTCCACCCTTCCAGCTAACTCCTCCCACCGTGTGCACTCTTTGGTGTGGAAAGGGATTTGGAAAATTAAAACCCTGCCAAAAATCAAATTCTTCTGCTGCGCGTCTTCTCAACAAGTCCATATCCACTAAGCTTTCTCTCTACATAAAACGAATCTCGGCCTCTCCAATCTACCCAATTTGTGACTTGGAAGATGAATCAATTGAGCATATGATTTTATTATGCCCATGGGCTCAAGCTGTGTGGTTTGGTTCCCCTTTAAACTATGTTATCATTTGACAAAGCATCACCACTTTTGACAAGTTGATCCAAAGTTTACCTGGAAAATCGTGGCTCTTTCAATAACTCTACTTGGTTCTTATCTATGGTTTACTTCATTATATGGGAAATTTGGAAGCCCCGTTGCAGCTTCATTTTTGGAAGCAAACCTTTGGATCCTATTAGAACTATCATTGCTGCTCAGGACTTTAAGTGTGTCGCCAATAATTATCCCCAGCATGATTCCCACATCTCTCCCCCCTGTAACTTCATTGGAAACAATCTGTCTCCAATCACAGACCACGCCAAAATTAGTTTTGATGGAGCTTGGCTTGCTGTCTCGTGCTCGGTGGGTCTTGGAGTGATCAGAAAGACCGTTGATGGCCACTTTGGAGGACTTGCAGAAAAAAAAAAAGGTATGTTATGCTCTATGCATTGAAGCAGAGGTGGCCCTACTTGGTATTTCAATGGCTCGGGACTTGGGAGATCATAAAGTCATTTTTGAATCTGACTCCCAAATCTTGATCAATAGTATTAAAGGTAATATGGGCAGCGGCGCTTGGACCATCCTCCCACTTATCAGGGAAATCAGGAGAAGATCATCCCTCTTTGATACTATGGAGTGGTGATGGATCCCACGTAACCAAAATCAAGCAGCTCACATGGCTGCGAAGATTGGATTGCAGACGGTGGGTGTAATACACTGGACTGATTGTCCACCACCTTCTATTGTTCGGGTTCTAACTTCTGACGGCCTTTCTGGGGCACCAATGTAATTTCTTGTTTTCTTTTTTCCAAGTCCAGGTCTGGGAACTTCTCTTTTGCACCAAGCTGGTTCTGGCTTAGGTGTGTTCCTTCTCCTGTTGTTTCCTTGTCTTTGCCTTGCCTTTTGGCTTAATGAAGTATCTTTTCGATCAAAAAAGAATACAGCCCCCTTATAAACTTTCTACTTTTATACTTGTTTTTCTCGACTTTTAATCCTAACAATGTACTATAAAAATTCAATGGATAAAGACTTTCAAGCTCTCAAATAAATGTTGATGTGCACTCACCAATTCTTTGAAACAAAAAAAACAAAAATTAAAACTATCAACCTCAATTGATTTTTAAAATCTAAGCATAAAATACGGAGGAATTACCCACAACTAGTCATCATAATTCATATAAATAAAACCAGCAACTCATAATGAAATTGAGTAAAGCTACAATGAGGTGACATATCAAAATGGTTTTCATAAAAAAAGAGTTTAAAACGGTAACTTTAGATTTATAAAAAGTAAACAAATACCATCGTGAAATTTATAAGCATGTCATCGTGAGTCAAATAAAATAAACTCAATTGAAAAATAGCATGTCAAATCATATGTCAATTGCCAAATAAGGAGAATGTAATTGCATGACTCTTATGCAATTGCATTTGCATTAAATATTAACAAAAGGTGAAAACTGGACAACTTGTATAACCGGGGGTGCACTATAGACGTTGCCTTTATTTAATACTAGCCTCTCTGCACGCACTTCGCGCCAGCGAGAGGCTTTTTTAAAAAAAATTAAAATTTATTTTAGAATTAAAAAAGATAATGGGTAGTTGTGTTCCATAAAAATATGATATATTATCTGATTTTTCTTTTAATTTTAATTTTTTTAAATATGAAAAATGTGAATTTACCAGATTATCGTCATTTAATTAATAATTTTAATTCTTAATGTTTGCATTAACCAAGGACATTTTTTGATATTTTGAATGTTTCACCATTCTCTGCATTTTGCTTTATATATATAGATGCACAGACAATTGAGGCTAAATAAATTTGTAATTGAAATTTACCAAGAAGAAAACACAACCATGAGCCTCTCGACCACCATAACAACGCCTCCTCTGCAAGATCACCTCCTCTCAACACAACTTGAGCCTCTCTACCATCACTTTATACGACCAACACGACAACACCGCCTCCTCTTTTGTTTTGTCTTGTATTTTCTTATAGTTCAGTTATTGATGTAATTAGTAGTTTATGTTTAACTTTGTATAGGTTTTACCACCAGATCTGTCGCCACCAAGTAACCATCACCTCTCCTTAGGCAATGGTGGACAAGAAGACATGGGGATCCCGCCAGCCCTCCGTCAGAGGTAGTTTTACCATTTAGGGTTTGTTTTTTTACTTCAAATTTTGATGTTTAGGTTTCAATCCAGGGCTGTGATTATTTATTTTATATTTTTTCGTTTGTTCATGTCTATTTGGACTAAGCATGTCTATTTTTTCGTTTCGTTTGTTCATCATGTCTTCGTCTTGCATAAGGTATATACATATTTCTCGATTATTGTTTGGTTAATCAAGTTCTTGACATGTTTTACTTGGATTGTACTTTTGTTTTTTCACATGTCTCAGATGATGAAGACAGGTGTGGGAGTCACCAAGAACGCCTCAAGAATAGAAAATAGAAATTGTAATTAACTAGTTATTGAATTGTGATGAAATTGCAATCAAAGAACGTTTATTTATTGAATTGTTTACTCTAATGAGCCTTTGAAATAAAAACAATATCTTTTTATAGTAATGGTTGGATTTATAGGTATATTTATTAATCAATTATTGGAAAAGGAAAAGGAAAGAAGTATACCAAATGGAAAATGAAGAAATATACTAAATAAAATTTGTTATTTTCTTTTAAAATTGGGTGGATGTTGTGAGCCTAGTCAAAAAAAGCAATAAAATCTATATATATAAAGCAAAAGGCAGAGAATGGTGGAACATTCAAAATACCAGAAAATGCTCTTAGTTAATGCAAACATTAAGAAATGAAATTATTAATTAAATGAGGATAATATGGTAAATTCACACTTTTTTATATTTAAAAAAATTAAAATTATTAGAAAAATTGGATAATGGATCCTATTTTTATGGAAAACAACTACCCATTTGTAAGATCCCACATCGACCAACGGAGAGAGGGTGATGTGCCTTATATATACATGCCCGTCTCCATCTAGCACGAGGCCTTTTAGGAGCTCACTGGCTTCGGAGTCATGAGAATTCCGAAGTTAACCGAGTTGGGGTTAGAGCAATCCCAGGATGGGTGACCCACTGGGAAGTTGGTCGTGAGCTTCGAGAAACAAAATCGTAAGGGCAGAGAGGAGGGCCCAAGCGGACAATATCATGCGACGGCGAAGCCGATCCCGGGATGTGACAATTTGGTATCAGAGCTACTCTGCCGTGTGGTGCGAGTGTGCCGACGAGGATGTCGGGCCCCTAAGGGGGGTGCATTGTAAGATCCCACATCGACCAACGGAGAGGGGGTGATGTGCCTTATATGTACATGCCCGCCTTTATCTAGCACGATGCCTTTTAGGAGCTCACTGGCTTCGGAGTCATGGGAACTCCGAAGTTAAGCGAGTCGAGGCTAGAGCAATCCCAGGATGAGCAACCCACTGGTAAATTGGTCGTGAGCTCCGAGAAACAAAACCATGAGGGCAGAGAGGGGGGCCCAAAACGGACAATATCGTGCGACGGCGGAGCCGATCTCGGGATATGACACCATTATCTTTTTTAATTCTAAAATAAAATTTAAATTTTTTTAAAAAAAACCTCTCGCAGGCACGGAAGCGTGTGCAGAGAGGCTAGTATAAATATAAGACAAAAGTTGATTGGATATGCTATAGGCCCCACTGTACTTTTGAAGCAATTAGAGTCAACCAAATTTGTCACGATTGGTGGTAAAATATCGTAACAAATAGCAATTTTCACGGCTTCATATATCACGAACGTTAAAATCGTAACTGCAGCGTAATTAAAAGGTTTTAGTCACCAAAAATAGTTACTGTTGGTGCCAACAATCACCAAAGAAGTCATGAAAAAGAGGTTACTATTGCCTCTTTTTTTTTTTTTTTTTGTAGTGATTGCTAGTTTTGTTACAAGTGATATTGGAAAACATTGGAAACCGAACGTAGGATTCCGGATGTTGGGAGTAGCCACTTGAGCTACAAGTCTCTTGCATAATATTTGCTAGTTTAGGATGACTCCTTTATAGTCTATGTCTTATGTACTCTTTATTCTTATTGATCTAATACAATTTATCGCTTTTTTTTTGTCAAAAAAATAAGCATATCTGTCAATGGAGGTATAGCTTAGTTGGTTGGGCTATTCCACCTCCACCCATATGGGCAGTGGTTCGAAACCCCCAGATACCCAATGAATATTTATGTATACCCCTATCCCCAATTGCTTGTACTAAAAAAAACACTTCCTTCATTTATAAAAATTAACAAACTTTAAATAATTTTTTAAAAATGTTTATATAAGTGCCGTAGTATCAGAGTCCTACTCCTTCCGGGTAAAAAAGTTTCTAAATTTAAAGCGTTTTGAAAAAGTAGTTGTAGTTTTCCAGCTCTTATTTAGTAGCTTGCCATCCAAGTCTCAGATCAAACAGCACTTCAATTAAATCCTACCGTTACAAGGAAAAACCTTTATATAGAGACCCACCGACTTTATTTTCTCCTCATAAAACCCCAAATTCACTTACTGTTCTTATACAATAAATCACCAGCCCCACCCGCTGATTCTCAGAGCTAAATTTTTAAAATTTAGAATCATTCTTTGCAAATTCAACCTGATTGTTCAGAGTGTTTGTCCCACATTAAAAAAGTTAAGGGACCTAGCATGAGTTATAAGGAATTCAGTACTTCCCCTATTGCCAATTAATTTTGAGTGTGAAACCTTAACTTCATTCACCGGTGATATTTCTCCATTTGCTCACGCACACATGACATTGCCAACAACTTTTTTTTTTAAGAACACATCCTCATCATGTTAGCACATGCCAAGCATGCTCTTACTTTTCATTTTTTTCAAAGGACTTGATGAAAGTTTTTCCCCTTTCTTTGTACGCCTCTTTTCATTTTTTATTATTTTCCTTTAATATAATCGATAGTCTAAACTATAAGGGAATGAGAGTCGTTCACACATAAACTACTAAGATGTCATGGGGTTCGAACTTGAGACCACTATTCAGCAAATCAATGCCCTTTTTCACTAGGCTACACCTCGTTAGCTATTTTTACTTTCTTTTAAGTTTTAATGTTACGCTTTTTTTGTCAAAGTTAGGAAGTGAGAGGTAGGAGACGCACACACACGGGTACCATGGGGGCTTGAACGCATGATCACTTGCGAGCACACCAAAGGTCTGGGCCAATCTAACTAAACACCCAATTGGTTAATGTTAGGCTATTGAAAGTTTTAAAATAATTTTTTATTTATTAAAAATGGCAGAAAAGTTTTTTTTTTAATCAATGGGGAGGGGGGGATTTGAAATTTGAATGTTTGAAACATTGGAAAGATAAATACCACAACACTAAGTGGTTTTTATTTTGGATCAACTAGACTAACATTTTTTAGAGTGCTTCTGGAGTGGCTAAAAACGCTTTATGACAACCAAAAACGCTTCTCTAACTGCGTTTGGTTGGAAAATTAAGAAGTATTATTTCTGGATCGTAGAATCGCTTTCTACAGAAGCACTCTCAAGTGCATTCCTAGGAAGCACTTAAATTTATTATGAAAATTTTAACCCTTTTGTAATAAAAGCGCTTATAGCGCTTTATAAATAGAAGTGTTTCTTAAAGAAACAGTCTCAAATGAACCCTAAGAACTAGTTGATGGCCACAAAGTTTTTTACTTAATAGAAAATCGCAAGCTATAACTTTTTTGAATTTTAACTATGTGTAAGCTTGTGCAAGGTTACAATCAAACAAACACTTTTAAATAGAGGGGTTGGTAAATTTTCTTTATATTTTTCTTTAAAAGTATTGCTTTGAACAAAAAAGACTTTTGTATCTCGAATGAATGTGAGGCCATAATGCTTTGACGATTGAGTGTTATATTATCGAGATGACCTTGGGGCCATTCTCATGTGGTAAGAATTTTGGTTGGTTTAAATTTTAAAATACATAAAAAGTTATTATTATTTGTGTTCTAGTCAAAGGGGTGGGGGAATTTCAAACTTGGGATCTTTATCGTTTCTTCAACGATTTTTCATTTCTATTTACCGTTTCCTTAAATATAAATTTCTCATAAAAAAGAATTTATAAGTAATTTTTTTAAAAAGAGAATGTTTAAAAAAAAATGAAAAAAAAATTTGTCTAATGCACCCATAATTATTTGCAATATTTCATTCCCATTTGCAAATTGGTGTTGATAGTGTAATTGGTATCTAGGTTTTATGTAATTACTTTGAGCAAAACATAAATTTTTAAAATAAAAGTTCATATTGATATCACCCAACTCTAATTTTCTTGCCAGCCTGTAATTAGCACCGTAATATCAGAGTCCTAATCCTTGTGGGTTTAAAATAAAAAGTTTCTAAATTCAAACACGTTTTGAACTAGCACTAGTTGTTGTTTACCAGCTGTTATTTAGTAGCTTGGCGTCCAAGTCTCAGATCAAGGAAACCCCACCTACTTTATCCCCTTATAAGACCCCAAATTCACCTTCCTTTCATCAAACTGTTGTTTTAGTAGAGAGAGTCCGAGAAACACTAGGGCTGTGAATTTTGTTGTGAAGAAGCTATCAATCATGAAAAGAAAGGCAGAAACAAAAGTAGAAGTAAAAATAAAGAAGCAGAGGAATTGCAGGCGTAATCATGGAGTGAACTGGGTAAGAGGAGAGCTGATCGAAAGAGGAAGATATGGGTCTGTTCATCTTGCCACTTCCACGAAACCCATCACACGGTTTGGTCGTAGGCCTGAAATTAATTATGGTGGTGAAATCGTCTAACGGGGTGCCGTGTTTAAGGTCTGTTCAGCATGAGGCAGAGGTGCTCATCAAACTTAAGGGCTGCCCTTCTGTTATTGAGTGCTTTGGTGGACAATTCACGGCTGATGAGAATGGCGAGAAGGTCTACAATTTGTTCTTGGAATATGCCTCTGGCGGAAGCCTTGATCATCTGATCAAGAAATCCGACGGTTGTGGAGTGCCGGAATCTGAGGTTAGGTGGTATACCAAGTCAATTCTTGAAGGGGTTAAGCACATTCACCAGTGTGATTATGTTCACTGCGATTTGACCCCGGAGAACATTCTGCTTGTGCCTACCACCACAAGTTGTGGAAGTACTAGTTTGGTGGCAAATATAGCCGATTTCGGATTGGCTAAGAGAACAAAAGAAAAGTTGGGTGGATCTGGATGTAGAGGCTCTCCTATGTATCTGTCCCCAGAAGCTTTGCTTGACAAGTTGCAGGATCAGCCCTCTGAAATTTGGTCTGTTGGTTGCATTGTGCTTGAGATGCTCACTGGGAAGCCCCCATGGGATACGAGTTATTGTTGGAAGCCTCAGGATTTCCTGAACATGCTGGTTTTTGACTCTCCCAAGATTCCAGCTAAAATCTCAAAGGAGGGGAGGGATTTTCTAAAGATCTGCCTAGCCTTCAATCCCTGTAAAAGGTTAACTGCTGAAGAGCTCTTATCTCATCCGTTCGTTGCTCAGTCAATACCACCAGAAGAATATAATGGAGCTTCACAATCTGATACTGCAAGTGTAACTTTGAGTTCAAGCAGTGAAGAAGTGACTGTGCTTTGATGTTATAAAGTGATCAGTTCAAGTTTGTAAGGGTAGAGACTGTACAAAATTTCTGTGTAATGATCCTAATTTCTGTCCTTTTATTGAAATAGAATTAATT
This sequence comes from Prunus fruticosa, assembly GCA_018703695.1. Taxonomy (NCBI): domain Eukaryota; kingdom Viridiplantae; phylum Streptophyta; class Magnoliopsida; order Rosales; family Rosaceae; genus Prunus; species Prunus fruticosa. Next base: position 16,497,075 of record CM031919.1, read on the forward strand.
ACTGAGATATGATTCAAAAGTAGAAAAATGATTAGCATTTGTAGCAGAGGGGATTTATTCAAGAAATAATTTTTTGGATTTGTTCGAATGGTTTCTAAGATCTCTCTCTCTCTCTCTCTCTCTCTCTCTCTCTCTCTCTACTCTCTCTTCTACTCTCTCTCTTCTACAGAAGTGAATGTTTAATGTAATCAATAATGTTGACAAACAGAGTAAAATCTGATAAATAAAGCTGGAAACTAAGAATTGCACTAGTCTCCTGTTCAAATTTCATTGTCCTGCTTCATGTAGTCAATGATCAGTAAACCACTAGAAGACAAGGACACTGCTGCAATCTGGCAAACCAGACAATCCCAGTAGAGAAAAACAGCTTCTGGTGTGAGAGTTTTAGGCCCTGAAACTCACAAATTCCTCTGAGCCAAGCTAAATAGAAAACTCACTATTATCTTCTATTGGAATATCACCTTCCATTGTAATCAGTGCCTTGAGCCAATTATTCTCCCAAAAATATCCTCTCTCCAACCAACGAACTAAATTAAGGGGAGCACCCAACAGGCAAATCCAACAAGAAAAATGGATTGCCACAGTTCAGAAAACCACTAGAAGATTCTTCATTAACAGAAATGGATGGTTTACATCATCACCAATACGATCTCTATTAAGTATTACACTTACAAGTTCATACATATCATTGGATATACCTATAAGGTATATATTGTAGGAATTTATTTAAGTTGATGCTAAAACTATGCAGTGGGGTAAGAGGCAGACATCGCTATGCCACAAAGTCCTTCAGCTGCATCAACATCTCTTTGCATTCTTATGTACCCCTCTTCACCCCATTCTGTACCCCATGAGTTCTTTACTAACCAATACTTGGTTCCATCATCACTCACGCCGTAACCAACTGCAGTAACACCATGGTCTAGGCTCGTTCCACAAGTTCCCATAAAGACACCACTTGAATAGAATTGGAAATCAGAACCACTAGCATCAATGGCAACAGAAACTGGTTGATGAGAAACGGCGGTAAGAAGAGCCTTTTCACTGTTTGCAGGAACATCTTCATACCCAGTTATCCTGGCTGCAATGGTGGCTTCTTTCTTTGTGTTGCATGTACCATCAACACCGTTGTAGGGGTAACTAGCTTCCGTACTAATCCCATGATTTTGTTGGATGAACTGAAAGGCATCGTCCATCAAGCCACCTTCACAACCTTGGTCTTCTCCACTTGTATCACAATCAACCAACTCTTGCTCGGACAAAGAGATCAATTTACCAGTGGTAAGCTGAGTAATTCCTTCCGTGGCTGCCACTGCGGAAAAAGCCCAACAACATCCTGTATTTTGATTGCAATTAACAGTAGTTAGAATAACATAAACAATTTAATAAGCTCCAAAAGAAGTCTATCCAGTGTTTCTTTAAATTAAAACTTAGCTAGACGCTTAATTACCACATTGGCCTTGGTCCTTGATAGGAGTTACAGCTCCTTTCTTTCTCCAGTCCATTGAAGCCGGGACCGCTGCTGTAACATTTTCGTATTTGAAAGAAGTCTTCTTTGCGGAACATTCATGCCCCTTGAATCCATTTCTTGACGCCTTGAATTCTTCATTTGTAAGGTCTGCAAACTGATTGATGCTCAATTTGTAAGATTTCTTTGCATTGTTATTGGAAGATTCGATAAACGCCACATTTTCTTTAAATATATTGAATCGCTTCTCGCTCTCGTTAATGTCGTCATACACGCGGCCATAACGAGCAAGCCATTGCTCATATCTCCCAAGCATTGATGCATCTTGGAGACTGCGAGAAGTGGCTTCACAAGACCAAGCACCCATCAAGAGGATCAAGCCGAAACATATAGATAATTTGCACAGCTGGTTGTTAATCAATTCCATTGAAGCTAGTGCTAGTGGCAAAGCAGCTAGGATTTGATAAGGTACTGAAATACTAGACTGCTATGCAGTAGTTTAATTATATAGAGAACATAATGGCCTTTCTTTACATCTTTGTGTCGTGCCTTACAAATTAATCTGCTATTATGATGTTGACTTGCAAGATATATAGCTCTTTTGATGCCACGGTAAGTTACTTGCTAAACGCCTAAACTTTGGAATCTAATACCTAGCTATTCAATACTATTCTCACAATTTTTGTCCCCACTTATTTAAACAAGACTATTATTCTGTCCATTAAAAGCCTTCACATTAAAAAAATAATAAAGAATATTGTAAAGTTTGAATAAGATCTTAAATTTTGGGCATGGGTTCTACTAGTTCTTCAACCAAACTTATGATAAAAAGATCAAAACCAAAACTATATATATGTTTAGCGTGAAGCGGTATATAGTATCCAACTTTGTTCACCAAATACTGTTGTACGCATATATGAAAGGTACATAGTACAACGATGTGGTCTCCTTGTCAACAAGTAATTGTACCTAGATTGGGAGAAGATTTTAGGGTAGTGTTTGAGATACAAGGGACGATTATTTTCATCTAGGGTAGTAAGCATGGCAACCACAAGGGCACTTATGGCTGCAACCATATGAAAATAATATGCGATGCGAGCCTTACATGCTTACCATCCAGCTTTTGCATATAAACAAGAAAGCAAAAATTAATTGTATTAGATTTTTAAATTTTTTTTAAAAAAAAAGCATGAGAAACACACCAACATCAAATTGTGAGAAGTGGAACAAACATGCTAGCTAGGTGTAACAACACGTGATAATGTGACTAATCCACTCGTATTGTAATATGTGTATTTATTAATTATATATATATATATCTATAGTAGTATGCCAACTTATCAGATCTCTTTCTCTCTCTCCTTTGTGTTGCTACAGAAATGAACGTTTAATGTGATAATGTTGACAAACTGAGTAAAATCTGACATTCTTTATTTGTTAAATTTTTTTTTTCTAAAGTCCATTCACTACTACGTTTTACTATTTGCGCGACGACAACATGTACGTCGCATATAACACTTTTGCGCGACGGAGAAGCATATGCGTAGCGCAAAACACAGCGACGACAAATATTCGTCACGCAAAAATATTTAGCGCAGCAGCAGAAACAATCGTCGCATAAACCAAAGGGGGGAAAACCGCGAAAGATATTTTGGCGCCAAACCCCTGCGCGACGACTTCCCTCGTCGCACAAGACATCTTAGCGCGACAATTATATCTTTCGTCGCGCTGCCAACTTTACGCGACGATTTTTACTCTTGTGCGACGACATTTTGCGCATTTGATTGTTGTCGGCAGAAAAAGTTTAATGCGACGAGAAATGTTTCGACGCGCGAAAATAATGTCGACAAGATATGATCGTCGCATATGATCGTTGTCGGGTAGTGATGTTTGCGCGACGACAGGATTTTTTGCGCGATGATAACTATTCATGCGACGAGCAATATATTCGTCGCGCAAAAATCTCAAACTTTGCGCCACGATTTTGGGATCTTTGTGCGGCGAAAATTGTCGTCGCGCTAAAGTGGTTTTTTTGCGCGACCATATGTTATTCTTGTGCGACGAATATAATTCGTCGAGCAAAAAAACGTCGTCTACATTCGAGTTCAACCAAGGCAGAGGCAAACTGCAAAAAAAATCTGCAGCTTACCTCTCCCTCTCTCTTCCTCTCTCTCAAACGTTTCGGTCCCAAAAAGCTATTCAATTTCATTTCCTGGATGAGTTGAACTACCTCTACCACTGCTAAGGTCGTTGGGTATGTATCTTTTGTCATTAGTTTAAAAGTATTAATGTAAATTTATACTAACACTATTAATTTCATTGTCTATAGGGATATTATATGTGATTAGCGATTGGTGGAGAACGATTAATAAGGTATTTTTGTCGTTTTTTAATTTAAATTTTTTTTTATTACATTATGTTTATATTGATTTATGAAATTATATTTATAATATGTTGTTAAATTATGCATGTACGTTGATGTACGAAGTTAATTTCAATTAACTTCGTACATTTTTTTTTTGTAAAGCTTAGTTCCCGTTCGAGGTTAGTTGGACCGCGCATGGGTGGGTAAACCACGACTACGGTCCAATTAATTCTTGAATTGTCCCATATTTTGGACAGTTTGGAAATGCATAGTCGTGTCACTTAGTTTACAGCTCAGGATTAGGTTTCGATTGTGGAGATTTCGATGTCATCTCGGTACGTTCTTCGGGTGGTACGTAGGTATTTTATATCTATGGTACACCTCAAGAACTGTACCGAGATGCTGCCGAAATTCATCCACGTTGAAATCTAATATCATGTAGCTGTAAATTACGTAACGTGACTATGCATTTCTGAATGGGATAGGCCCTTACCGGAGGCATAAGGAAAGATTTTGTACGAATACAACATGATTGTTGTATTGTAATTGTGGTTCCAGGAACGATGAGCAGGAGGTGGATACAGAACCCGAATAGGTGCGCAGACGAATACATGGATGGAATCGAGGATTTCATTGACTTTGCACTGACACGCAACCCGGGTGCAACTAGAATCCGTTGTCCTTGTAGGAGCTGTAACAACACGTTGTGGGACACAATTGAAAATGTTCGATTTCATTTAGTGAGGAATGGAATGATTGAGACATACATCACTTGGAACCATCACGGGGAACAATTAGACATTGCTTCGTCTTCAAGGGCCACAAGAGTAAATAATGTTGAACCCATGTTGATCCTAATGAACAAGTTATGGATATTATAAATGATGCATTTCCATTTGCATCGACCAGCAGCAATCAGGAAGGGGAAGATGACGTGCCTACAAAAATGGACAGTGCAGAGTTCGAACAGGATGAAAACCTGTTACGAAATGCCAACCAAGAGTTATACTCGGGTGCGAGAGCTTTTCCGTTCTGACGGCGATTGTGGAGCTAATGCAGGGAAAAATAAAGTATCGTATGTTCGAATCTGTGTTTTCGATTACTTTTTGGAGGTTTTCAAGAAAATGCTTCCAACGGACAATTGTTTGCCGAAAGACCACAGGGCGGCGCAGAAGATGTTGAGTGGTCTTGGATTGGGTTATGAAAAAATCCACGCTTGCAAAAATAATTGCATGTTATTCTACAAAGAGTATGAAACGTTGGATACATGCCCTATATGCAATGAATCGAGGTTCAAACAGACGTCTCATAATAGAATGACTAAGGTTCCACAAAAAGTCATGCGTTATTTGCCCCTGAAACCAAGATTGCAGCGACTGTATATGTCGACGCATACTGCCACAGACATGAGATGGCATAAGGAAAAACGGGTAGACGACGATGTGATGTGGCATCCTGCAGATGGGGAGGCATGGAAAGAGTTCGATCGAACGTTCCCCGAGTTTGCTGCTGATCCCGGAATATTAGATTGGGACTTGCCATAGACGGATTCAATCCGTACGGGGTTCTAAACCAACACCACAGCACTTGGCCGATTTTCGTATTCCCATATAATTTGCCGCCTTGGAAATGCATGAAAAAAGAGTACATGATGATGACTGTTTTGATAACTAAGGATCCTGGAGGTCAATCGATGTGTACTTAAGGCCGTTGGTTGATGAGCTCAAGGATTTATGGATAAACGGTGTGCGCACGTACGATAAATCCACTGGGAAGATGTTCACTTTGCGGGCGGCAGTTATGTGGACTGTGAATGATTTTCCCGCATATGCAATGGTGTCGGGGTGGAGCACAAAGGGTTATATGGCATGCCCTGTATGCAAGGAAGATGTGACTTCTGGTTGGCACGCTGGAAAAGTGTGTTATCTTGGGCATCGAAGATGGTTGCCATGGGACCACGAGTGGCGGGAAAAGGATAAAGAGTTTGACGGGAACAAAGAGCGTCGCGCAAGACCTAGAGAATCGTCCAGTGATCAGACCTTGGAACAGCTGAACCGTTTGGATTTTGCGCGTTCGGGAAAACAGTTAGTGGGACCAGACCTGCTACACATATGAACTGGACGCATAAGTCTATGTTTTTTGAGCTCCCATATTGGTCGAAACTAAAAATGAGGCACAATCTCGACGTTATGCATGTTGAGAAAAATGTGTTTGACACATTGATTGGAACGATTCTAGATATCAAGGAGAAGACTAAGGACACGATAAAAGCTCGTCTTGATTTAGAAAGAATGGGCATACGAAGAGGTTTATGGCTAAAAAGAGCCAGTGATAAAGTTATAAGGGATCTTGCATTTTTTTTCCATGAAACCGAATGACAAAAAAGAGTTTCTACAGTTTGTATCGTCTGTACAGATTCCTGACGGGTATGCTTCTAATATCGCCCGTTGCGTGAATGTTGACGGGGTAAGTTTCCTGGACTCAAGAGCCATGACTGCCATGTGTTTATGCAACGCGTACTTCCTGTGGGGATTCGACACTTATTGTCGGAAGATGTAGTCAAACCAATCATATTGTTGTCCAGATTTTTTTCTCAACTGACGGCAAAAACGTTGCGAAAGACAGATATTGATCAATTGCGCCATGACATTGTCCAAGTCTTATGCAAGTTTGAGATGATATTCCCTCCGGCTTTCTTCACGAGTATGATTCACGTGATGGTTCACTTGCCAGAAGAGGCATTGCTCGCTGGTCCAGTCAACTATCGCTGGATGTATCCAGTAGAAAGGTATATAATCATTATTATTTCTGGATGAATGTTTATCACATGTTTGTTACTTGCTAATTTTCATATTTTCGTTTTAATTTGACAGGCTTCTTGGTGAGCTGAAAAAACTTGGACGCAACAGAGCGAAGCCCGAAGGATCAATTGTAGAGGCTTGGGTTCAATATGAGGCGCTTACTTTCTGTGCAATGTATTTAAAGGATGTAGACACAGCGTTCAATCGACCTCAGCGCAATAATGACGGAGGTGTGAGAAATGAGCAACTTTCTATTTTTGTCCAAAGCACATGACCCTTTGGAGATCCTGGACGAGGAGAGTCGTTTTCCAGGAATGACATGGAGGTAGCTCATTGGTTCTTATTGAACAATTGTGATGATATAATAGCATACTTAGAGGAGCATGAAGAGATGATGAAGCGAGAACATCCATCACATTTGTATTCCAAGAAACACCGTGAATTGTTTCCAAAATGGTTTTTGGAATATGTAAGTTATAAGTGTTTTGTATTTGACATATATATTGTAGTATTTAATTTTCTGAAACTAATATGTGAATGTTTTTAATTAATATTAGGTGAATAAGTTGAAATCAGAGAATTCCCCCTCTTATAGTGAAGAGTTATATAACTTAGCATTCGGCCCAATTAGGGCTGAATTGTTCTCGGGTTGTCATGTTAACGGCGTCAAGTTTTTGGGGACTGCACGAGATGACAAGTTGTGTACCCAAAACAGCGGTGTCCTTGTTTCGGGTGGAGGCGAAAGTACGGACATTAATTTCTATGGCAAACTCACAACTGTGGTGCAATTGCTTTACAAAGACCGATACCAAGTGATCATGTTTAAGTGTCAATGGTTTGATACGAACCCAAATAGGCAGGGAAGTGTTAAACTTGATCATGGGTTACTATCTGTGAACATCAAAAAAACTTGGTATGATGAAGACCCTTATATTTTGGCAAACATGGCAAAACAGATTGTCTATCTAGATGACCCTAAAGCAGGGAGCGGGTGGAAAGTTGGCAGCGGATGGATTAGAGGAATGTGTATGCTATACCAGAACAAGACCCATCTGACAACGACGTCGCTGACCAACGTTTCGAATCATCCATGGAACATGATGCAGAAACACTTCTAGATACAAATGTCGTACAAGAACCCTTTCAGCTTGAAGGAGTGTCTTCAAGAGAAATACCGATTCAATCAATTACAATTGACCTCGGTTTTCTTCCGCGATACGATCCAACCACGGCCCCGAACAACGATGATGATGTACTTATGGAGGAGGAGGATGAGGGGGAGGATGAGGATGAGGAGGAGGAGGAGGAGGATGAGGATTAGGATTGGGAGACCCAAAGTGATCACAGCGACGATAACGAAGATTATTATAGTTCAGATGATGAATAATGTAATTTATTTGCGACTTGCCATGTAAAACATAGTAATGTGTAATTATTTGTAATTTAATAATGTTAGTGTAAAGATTTAGGCAAAGTATGCTTGTTTGAATATATATACTTGCATAATCAGGAGAAATCTGTAAAACATTCTTCGTTGCTTAATCAGGAGAATCTTTTAATTTAAAAATAACAAAAAAAAAATTTCAATGACCTTTTTGCGTGACGAAAAATGTGTTATCGTCGCGCTAGATTACTTTGCGGGACGAATATTGTCGTCGCGCAATAACAAATTTTTGTGAAATAAAAGTGAATTTTCCGCGTAGACTCTGCAAAAAAAGGGCAGGTCGTCGTGTCTCTCGAACCGGTTGCCCATATTTGCGCGACGAAGAAGATTATTGCGTCGCGCATAGACTATTTGCGGGACGTATAAATTAGTCGCGCAAAGTAGAAAATATCTCCAAAGTGTGAAGATTCGGAGTGACCCTTGCGTGACAAGACCCCGTATTCCGTCGCAGGAGACAGATTTCGGGACGAATAACCTTTGTCTCGCAAAAAAAATATAACAAATATAAAAAATTTATAAGGAAACTCTTTGTGCGACGGATAAAGAATCCTTGTCGCAATCTTTATTTTGCGCGACGAATATAATCGTCGCAAAAGGTAGTTCACAATAATAAAAATTATAATGAATTTCTAGAAATTATAGGCCCATGTTTCTGTTAGAAATGTGCCCTAAGAGCCAATACATTTGATGTAATCTCCTTAGAATACATTTCGTATATGATAAATAAAGGGCAATATTATTTTGTTATCTTTTATATCACGTAAAGAAACAAAAGTTCAGGGTATACTAAATAAGAGATAAAGTAATCTAAAGAAGTTTAGATTCGGAGACATTTAATCTCTAACTGTAGTATCCCAAAATGTTCCTAATCATAGGGTTATCAAATGGGCATTGATAAACCGTCAAGATTGGCACATACTGTGTATGCTCAATAATGAGGATGGTTGGTCTCAAACCATTTGTGTAGTTGACACTAATACAAGTTTGTGGATGCTCATTAGTGAATGAGTACACTGAACGCGATCAACCGTAGTTCTCGTATGGAGTATTTATCTATATGTCAAACGAGAACTCATAGTTGCAATAATGCAAATTAGTCCTTAGACCAGAGGCATCATAGTTGTCTTGTGATGCGTTATTGATCTTTGATAGCTCACAAAGGCAAGTCGTAAAAGATTTTCCTTATGTGTTATTGGGATCTCTCTTAATTCATCATGGAGGCATGTGAATGTCCAATAAGGAATCTCTGCCTTTGATAAAGAAAGGAGAATGTTTCAAGATATGATTCAGTGAATCTTCGGCCGAAGTACTTGAACATGATTTAGAAAGTGGTTTTAATTATGTTCTATTGAATCATATGAGGTTAATCATATTAGGGGTTTGACATTATCAATCTGTACCCTAATAATATGATTGGAAACATTGTATAAGAGAAGGACCGTATTGCATTGCAATTCCAACTGAATAGGTTCTTCATCTATTCTAATTAGCTTGGGTAGCCATGATATATTGCTAGATGTCACTCTTGGCTTGTGGAAGTCCTAGGATTGATTGTGATCGATCCAAATAAAGGAAGAATTAAAAGGGGGTTTTAATTCCAGTTGGTTAGAAAGAGTTCTAATGTTTTTCCCACTGCCTTGCTAAATTAGAACCTAATGGATCGCACACCTTAAATGGTTAACTTTGAGTAATACAAGTGAGAATGAGGAAATCAATTTGATTGATTTGATGTGGATGATTTACTACGTGTAAAAATATATTTGGGCCTCGATAATAGTTAGAGGGAAGCCCAAATGGTTGGGTATCAAGCCCAAGGGCTTAAGACACCTAAAGATTATGGTTTAAGTGTCATAAGGCCCAATTTTGGAAGCCCAATGGGATTTGGCCGAAAATGGTTAAGTGCATGTGTGTGGGAATTGTTTCCATAAACTAATTAACACAACAAACACAATCCAAGAGTGAAACACTATCTTCTTTCAAAGTGGTTTAGATTGAAACCAATCTTGAGAATCTTGTACTAGCATCCTTGTATTCTCAAGATACCTCTTCTCATCTCAAGGTTCCATTGGTGTGGAGACTTAGAGGCCATATACTTTTGTGGCTCACAAGGAGGAGAAAGATCAAGAGGAGATCAACAAAGGAAAATCATCAAGAGAAGACCAAAACACAACTTGGTTCATATAATTGCTTCAAGGGTAATTAGATCTTATCATTTCTCTTGAATTTTCATTTATGAAAAACATATCAATGTTCATGGCTTAAGATACTTGGAAGAAGTTTTGTTTTTGAATTTAAACAACCACCATATTTTTCCGCTGCGATTAATTTGATTAAATGCATGTTTAATATTCAAATGAACTTCTTAAAATGTTTTAAAACCAACAGTTTCCGCGACGGAGAATGCCATATTCGTCGCTTAACATTCTTCACGACAACTCTAGTCGTCGCGCAAACATGTTCGAACTCCGAAAAATCTGCTAAACTAGTCCAATAATAGAAAAAAATATCAAAAATATCATTTGCAGCTCAAATAATTACACTTTAAATCTCAGTAAATTGGTCACGACCTTCTTTGTACGGGAACGCCTTTTTTCTAGCCAGGAGAGAACATGGGGTGCGAAATATATTTTCAAACTAAAAAGTGTTCTTTCAACTCTACAAAACTAGTTTCAACGATCCAACCGTCAAACATGTTTGTATATACTGCAAGATCGTATACCCCAAAAATCACAAAAAACAAATATTCAGAAATCTTGTAACGAACAAAAGTTTTCAACGGTTATAAATGAAAAATCACGATTTAACGGTTATTTTAATTCCGATTTTCATAATTTTTTACAACTAGACTCATTGACCCTATATAAATACAATGACTGAATTTGATCTTCAATTAAAATTATGTACACTAGTGGATACCACAAAATCTAAAGGTATATATAACAAAAGTATAAGCAAACTTTCTATTGTTATAGAGAATGAATTGGGTTTTGATGGCATACGCATTATACGAAACTCGTTTCAACGATCCAACCGTCAAACGTGTTTGTATATACTGTGAGATCGGATACCCCAAAAATCGCAAATAAAAAATATTCAGAGATCTAGAAATGGGACAATATATTTAACGGTTATAAATGAAAATGTTTGCGAGACGCATGTTTTCGTCGCGCAAAATATATTTGCGCGACGCTATCGTATAATAAGTCGTGCAAAATTGTTTTACGAGACGGATATTATCGTCGCGCAATGTTATAGTTTTCAGCATTTAGGGTTTAGGGTTTAGGGTTTAGGGTTCAGGATTTGCGCGACGCAGAGACATTTACGTCGTGCAATGCGGCGAAATTGTGGCACTTCATTTCCCGCGCATTAAAAAATAAATGAGCTACTAAAGGTCCTTTGGTCGCGCAAGACGCAAATATCGAATTTGCGCAACTCGTTTCTCCTTTTATGTCGCGCAAGATTGAAATATCGACTTTGAGCGACGTAAATTTTTTTGTCGCGCAAGATTAAAATATCGTTTGGCGCGACGTTATTATACATGTTGGTCGCGCAAGGTTAAAAATTGAATTTGCGCGACGGATAACTTTACGTCGCGCAAGATCCTGTATATTTTTCATCAGAACGCGACTCTCTGTTTCACTCTGTCTTCCTCCCGTGAAAATCCCCAACTCTTCCTCCAGCCGTGCCCTTCCATCCAAACCACCACCAGCCGTGCCTACGCCGTCACATTCCTCCAGCCGTCTCCCTTTCCTCCTCACTGACCCCAAATTCTCTCCCTCTCTCTCCAAACCCAAACTCCCCCGCCCACCGTCGACGCCCCCTAAGTTCACAAACCCTCTCTCCCTTTCCCCCTCACTGACCTCAAATTCTCTCCCTCTCTCTCCAACCCAAACTCCCCCCAACCGTCGACGCCCCTTAACCAAACCACAAACCCTCTCTCCCTCTCCCCCTCACTGACCTCAAATTCTCTCCCTCTATGTCCAATCCGAACCCACCATCGGTGAAATCCCGCAAAAATCTTCAACGGTGAAATCCCAGGGTCTCTGTCACCATCACCATCTTCCTCTCACGATCTCCCCCGGGCGTGTCTCTGGGAAGGTATAATATATGTTTTCTTTTTATTTCAATTTTGTTAATGCATTTGTGATTTGTTTTGCTGTTTCGATTTCTCAATTTAGTTTGTAAGTGTTGAAATTTCTTAGTTCTGATGGTTGGTTAGGATTTTATGTTTCAATTTCCTTTTTGTATTGGCTTAGTCTCTTTTTTTCTCGTGTTTTTGTTTTTTATTTAGGTAGAAATTATTCTAGTATGGGGTTAAACAGAGGAGCTGAATTTTTATTGCACAGTTTCTTTTCTTATTCTAATATGCAGGGATGATTTTGTGAAATTTTGCTTAGTCTGATGGTTGGTTAGGATTTACATTACTTTTCTCTTGGTGAAATTTTGTGAAATATACGTATATAGGGGAACCCAGATTAAGAAATAGCAGTGATTTGAGGTGTAACTTTGCGGTAATGATGTTAGTTTCTTACTACATCTCTCAACTCAATCTTAGGTTTCTAATTCTGTAAATCTAAAATTTTTGGAATTGTGGTTCTTCGGTTTGTTTTATTGTTCAGATTGCATTCATCCATTTCATTTTGTAAATCTGAATTTGTTTGGAGTTGAGGTTCTTGGGTTTGCTTCACAGAATGGAATGATGTGTTTTTCTTTTTTATTTAGGTAGAAATTATTCTAGTATATTTTGCAATTAAATTTTCTTGATTGATTTTTTTCTTTATTGCTACTTGATATTGAATTTGTTCTTGATTAGTTGTTGAGGTTTTTAATTTTTTTTTTTTATACATTATAAATTTTTGCCCCAGGAGGTACTTTAAATGCTTGTTTCGTGCAGATGTTCGAACCTTATCAGAACCCGTAAGGCGATGACGAGTGCACAACCTTTGCCACCCCCGGCTTCCACGTCACCTGTCAATGCTCCACCACAGGTGGATGTTATGCAGGTTTCTCGTCAGGTCTCCCGTGATAGCGCCAGACGGCGTCATCGCCCTCCCCACATGATCGACACCACTTCGTTCGCTGCTGGTGGTGCATCGGATTCACAACCAGGTAAAGATTTCCTTCAACTCCAGTTGTTTCAGACCAATATTTTACTAGGATTATATATTATGTGATATGTGTTTGCAGCCAAGAGGAACACCCGGGGACCTTGTCGCCAGTTGAAGACGGCGAAGTCCACCCGGGTTCACAACAAAGCGTGTCAACATCAGATACGACGAGCGACATCGGTCACGTCGTTAGGACCCATTGTCCGATGAAATGGAAGTCTTGGAAGGTCATGCCTGACGAGATGCGGACGGTGGTGCGCGAACAGCTGTCGGTATGTATGCCTTTTAATTGTTTTGCTTTCAAATTTTATATATTTCTAATACTTAATGAATGTAATTAATGTTTTGTAGACTAACTACAATTTAGAGACCTCCCCGACGAGTCGTTGGCGTACGTCAACAGACTCTTTGGTGAGAGGTACAAGCAGTGGAAGAGCGATCTGCACCATCATTTTATGGCATATGATGATCCGCAGGTCGCTCTTCAGGAGGGTTGCCCGAAGGAGCTTGAGGGGCGGGAGGATAGTTGGGAGTGGCTCTGCGGTCATTTTCAAGAGTCCGATTATGTGGTAATTTTTTTATATTAAGTTGAAATTTATTACATGTTTTTTTTATTAATGTTTATTTACTTTTTTTCAATTTCATTTAATTTTCAACTAATACGTTTATTTTTTGTATAACAGAAGAAGGCGAAAGCAAATAAGGGCAATAGGGACAAGAAGACTCTTCTCCATCATTCCGTTTCCAGGCCCTTCTCATATAGGATGGAAGCGCGCGGCGGGTAATAATTATATCGTCTTTTTTTAAAAATTTTAATATGTCATTAATATGAATTTTTTTTTTTTTGTACTAACAATTGTCTTCTCTTGTTCAATTAAGAGGGGGGGGGTCCAAATTCCCGAGATCGATGTCTTTGGCGACGTTTATGTTCGACCCGGGAATGAGTTGGCGGAGTCCCTTCATGTAAGTATTCTTTAATTTTAATTATTGTTTTACTCATGAGTTCATTTATATGAGGATTTTAATTAATATTTTTATGTTATGTTAGGCGATGATGAAGGAGAAGAGCCAGTTGGTTCTTCAAGAGTCCACCTCCCAACTTCCTCCCGATACTCCGCTCGATGTTGTGGATCCTCCACAGGATGCGGGGTTTCAGATCCTGACGGAGACCTTAGATCAGACTCTCGGGAGGAGGCCAGGGACATATTGTCGAGGGATGGGGAATGCCAGACGGCGGGAACCTAGAGCCCCTCCATCGTCCCAATCAGACACTAAAGTGATTGCTTTGAAAGCTGAGGTGGCCGAGCTTAAGACCCAAATGGCTTCCCAAATGGCCTCGTATAATGCCCAGATGTCACAGCTTATAGAGTCCATCTCTCGGTCCGGCATTCCACTGCCGTCACATTTTGGTTCCTCGTGGACCTCCGTGCCCCCTCAACCAGAGCATGGCCACCACACTTCTGCCCATGTCGACGTCCAGGACTTCCGAGCCGCATTTGCAAGATGACAACATAGATGTTACTACATTTTTTAATTAGTTTTTTACTTTCTTAATTACATTTTAAACATTTTGTCTTGAACTATTTCAATTTATATTTTCTTTTCATTATGGTTTTTTATTGCAATTTTATTTTATTACAAAAAAAAACATAAAATTTAAACTACATAAAATATATTTTATTGCAAAAAAAAACGTACAATTCAAATATATTTTATTACAAAACAAAACGGTAAAATTAAAATTAAATAAAATATATACTTTTGCGCGACGACATTTTTCGCCTCGCATATTTACAAAAGGATAAATATAAATTAATTTTGAAAACTATATATTTATTTTTGCGCGACGAAACGTTTCGTCTCTTTAAAGACAATGTGACTAATATTTGTTGTCGGTCTTTTTGTTGCGCGACGAAGTAGGTGTCGTCGCGCTTCCTCTGATATGAGGTGATTTCGCTATCGTCGCGTAATATATTCGTGCGACAATAATTTATTTGTCGCGCTTACGGTTGTGAGACGATTCAGGTATCGTCGCGCTTACTATGGTGAGACAATATTTGTGCGACGATACTCTCGTCGCTATCTTTGTGCGACGAATACCTGTCCGTCGCTATCTTTGCGCTACTAAAAGTGGTCTTCGTCGCACTATGCGCGACTCAACCATATATTTGTCGCGCAAAGTCAGTCTTTACGAACTTTGCGCGACGATCGTTTCTCCGTCGCGCTAATACTATAGCGACTCGATTGTTCTTTGCGCGACTAATTATTCTCCGTCGCAAAAGGTTAAATGTAGTAGTGATTGCTGGAAGTTTAATTTGTGCGTAGAAGTTTTCGAATTCTACAAGTCTCTCCTATTCAAATTTCATTGTCCAGCTTCATGTACTCAATGATCAGTAAACTGTTGTGAATTAATGACTAACTCACTGCCCTTTTAAGATCTTGTTGTTGATGGACTTTAGACAAAGAACTCAATGATGGATGAGTCTTACACACACACACATAAATTAACCAAGAACAAATGACACAAGTGTTTATAGAGGTTCAGCAAATTGCCTACATCCTCTTTGGTGATCACCTTGAGAAATTTCACTAGTGAAGATAGGTTACAACTTTGGTTTACAAAAGGAAAACCCCCTTAGAACACTACCCTCACAATCTGTTTCTCTCACACCCTAGCTCAACACCTTGATACACTTAGAGAACTCACTTGCTCTCCCCCTTGGCTATCTTGACAAAACTGAAAACTACAACTCTCTCAACTCAGAATTCCAGCTTCTACCACTTACTATTATTCAACTTGTTTTCTCCCTTGTGTTATCTTACTTCATCCCATTACCTACACAAGCCAATGGACAAGAGATAGGATATCTGATTGTCCTCCACGTTCTTTCCTTTTAGTCACCACTTAGACTAAGGGTCAGATCAGGTAGGTAATACAATCCCACTCAGCCACCTCCATTAAACCAGAAAATGGAGAGGAGATTATTCAAAATAAGATAACCAATTAGCCATGAGTGCTCTCCCAACTATCCAGCAAGTAGTCAACGTCCATTTAACTCAGAAGTGACTCACTAGGCACCTGCAAACTTGTGGAAAGCGATAGCCCTTGAAAAGTCAGTTGAAAATACGTAAGCAAAACATCACAGGCACGACTGGAGCGACCGGTCGTCAGGAATGGGCGACCGGTCGCCAGAAGATTTTCCCTCCAAACTTTGAATCTGCTCTTGGACGACCGGTCGCAAATGTCGTACGACCGGTCACTTGTGCTTCCTGCGACCGGTCGCAAGTAACTAGCGACCGGTCGCTTCTTTAGTTTTGCTCCAGACTTCGAATCTGCTTCTGCGACCGGTCGCCAATTCCTAGCGACCGGTCGCTTTGGGCAGACTCAAAAAATCCTCCTTTAGCGCCAAAACAACCTTGTATCCTTAGGTGAGCCATTTTTCCAACATAAACCACCAAAAGAGAAGGAAACTGCAGCAATTGGCAAACTAGAGAATCCCAGGAGAAATAGCACAACCAAAAAAATAACAAAATTCCTCTGATCCAAGCTATACACATTCACACGCACACTAAATAGAAAACTCACTATCATTTTTTATTGCAATATCACAATCTATAATCATTTGGTAATGTCAACTCATTATAGATATCCATTTATGATCTAAAATATCATCAGTCCCACCACAAATCATATCCTTCATCTAATGATTCTTCCAAAATATCATCTTTCCAACCTGTCTCATAGACTACTAACAAAAAGTTGGTTTATTCAGAACCATCAGGCAAAGGGAGGCTGCACAAAACTGGAAAAACCAGGATCAAAGAGACTGCTCAAGAGTTACTCTAAACCCAAACTGAAAAATGGATTTCCAGTTCAGTAAACCAGCAAACCAAAAACCATCGAAATGGAAGTGAATCTATTTTAAAGGCATAATAGACAGCTTGCCCCAGTTGCTGTAATATTACTATATTAAAAGTGCACAGATATTTCGATAAAAACTTGAATATGTTTGTACACTTTTGTGGTTACAGACTTGACATGATTCATATTACAAACAAAAAAGGAATACAACAACAAACAACCTAGCTGGAATACCGAAATCCCGCAGGGAAGGATGCTTTCATTGTACAATGGCAGAGTTTGCATGGTAATCTGAGCTCGGTTTGAAGCAACATATGTTGGAAAAATGGCTCACCTAAAGATACAAGGATGTTTTGGCGCTGAAAAATGAAGATTTTGAATCTGCCTAAAAGCGACCGGTCGCTGGACATTTGCGACCGGTCGTTTTACACAGAAACGAAGTCTGTAGGGAAGTCGACGAGCGACCGGTCGCTATCCCCTTGCGACCGGTCGTCGATAGCAAGCGACCGGTCGCACGCCATTTGCGACCGGTCGTTTTGTCACAGAAACGAATTGTGGGTCACTTCTGAGGTGTAAGAACGTTGACTACCTGCTGGATAGTTGGGAGAGCACTCATGGCAAATTAGTTATCTTATTTCAAAGATATCACTCTCCATTTTCTGGTGTAAGTGGGAGGTGGCTGAGTGGAATGTTATTTACCTACTTGATCTGACATTTAGTCTAAGTTATTGACTAAAGGAGGAACGTGGAGGACAAAGATGGTGCCTTATCTTATGTCCATTGGCTTGTGTAGGAAATGGGGTGAAGTAAGATAACATAAGAGGAGAAAACAAGTTGAATAATTGTAAGTGGAATAAGCTGGAATTCTGAGTTGTCAGAGATAGAGTTTTCAGTTTTGTCAAGATAGCCAAGGGGAGAGCAAGAGAGTTCTCTAAGTGTATCAAGGTATTGAGCAAGGGTGAGAGAGAAACAGATTGTGAGGGTAGTGTTCTAAGGGGGTTTCCTTTTGTAAACCAAAGTTGTAACCTATCTTCATTAGTGAAATTTCTCAAGGTGATCACCAAAGAGGATGTAGGCAATTTGCTGAACCTCTATAAACACTTGTGTCATTTGTGCTTGGTTAATTTGTGTGTGTGTGTAAGACTCATCCATCATTGAGTTCTTTGTCTAAAGTCCATCAACAACAAGATCTTTAAGGGCAGTGAGTTTATCAGAAATTCACAACAAGTGGTATCAGAGCTGTGTTTGGCAGCTGGAACTAGTTCTTCTCTTGGAGTGCTAGTGTGTTGAAGATGGCAAGTGACTTAGAAGCTGAGAGTGGTAGCAGTTCACATCATGTGAAGCAACCACAGGTAGCAAGCATGAAGGTGGAGTTAAAGCCTTTCACAGGGAAGGAGAACTTCACTCTTTGGCAACGAAGGATGAAGTCAGCTCTTACACAACAACAACTCCATGTTGTGTTGGTTGGCAAGGAGAAGAAGCCAGCAAGCATGACGGATGATGAGTGGGGAGTTCTTGACGAGTTAGCCAGAGGAGCCATCGAAAACTACCTCTCCGATGAGGTGCTCATCAACGTGATAAAGGATACGGCGAAAGCAAACATGGGAGAAGCTCGAAGAAATGTTTGCAGGGAAGTCGTTGTCCAACAAGCTCTTCCTCAAGGAAGAACTCCTGAATCTTAAGATGGAGGAGGGAGGAAATCTAATGGAACATCTAAGTAGTTTCAATAGATGTGTTGCTGACTTGCAGAGAATGGATGTGAATTATAGTCCGGAGGATAAGGCTCTTATGTTGTTGACATCCTTACCTCCGTCCTATAAACATTTTCGGACCACTCTTATGTTCGGGAAGGTTACTCTTGATTTTGAGCCTGTGGTGCAAGACATCATGACACACCATAGGATGACTCAACGTTCGGGAGAAAACTCTCAAGGTGAAGGTCTAGTTGCAAAGACCGGAGAGAGAGGCCGTTCAAAGAAGCGTGATGGCAAGAAAGGCAATAGAGGAAGGTCCAAATCCAAGGCAAAGGAAGGTTGTTTCGAGTGTGGGTCAAAGGAGCACTGGAAAAGAAATTGCCCCATATGGAAGGAGAAGAAGAACAAAGGGAAGAATGCAGCAAACACAGCTGAGTTTGTCACTGAGAGTGATGGTGAGCTTTTGTGTGTTAATAGCAATGTTAAAACAAATGCATTGGCTAATTCTTCAAGGTGTTCCTCTTCCGATTGGATTTTGGATTCTGGGTGCTCATATCATATGTGCTCAAACAAGGAGTGGTTTGACACGTATGAGAAAGAAGATAGCAGTGAAGTGATGATGGGGGATGGCTCAATGTGTAGAGTCAAAGGCACCGGTACAATCAAGGTGAAGATGCATGATGGGGCTGTTAGGACACTTGGAATGGTAAGGCACATTCCAAAGTTGCGTAAGAATCTCATTTCCCTTGGAACTCTTGATAAGAATGGTTATTCATTCAAAGCAAATGGAGGGAAACTCATAGTCTCAAAAGGTTCACTTGTGATTATGAAGGGAGAAATTCAACCTAACTGTCTATATAGGTTGTGTGGTACAACAATCATAGGTGGAGCAGCTGTATCTACAAGCAAGGACTCGGAAGATGAAACTCAGCTTTGGCATTTGAGGCTAGGGCACATGAGTGAGAGGGGCATGCAGGAACTACACAAAAGAAAGTTGTTGAAAGGTGTTCAAAGTTGCAAGCTTGAGTTCTGCAGATTTTGTACCATGGGAAAGCAATCAAAAATAGCTTTCAAGCAGCGAAACAAAGAGGAAGAAAGCACAGGTGTGCTAGATTATATTCACACGGATGTATGGGGGCCATCACCGGTTAAATCGAAGGGTGGAGCTCGCTATTTTGTGACTTTCTTGGATGATTTTTCCAGGAAGGTTTGGGTCTACTTCATGAAGGAGAAATCTGAGGTCTTCACCAAATTCAAAGAGTGGAAGGCGGAAGTAGAGAACCTAACCGGAAGAAAGATCAAGATCCTAAAGAGTGACAATGGTGGTGAATATAAAGACAGCAAGTTCCTTGAGTTTTGTAGAAGTGAAGGCATTAAAAGGCACTTTACCGTAAAGAAGACACCCCAACAAAATGGAGCTGCGGAGAGGATGAACCGAACTCTCATGGAGCGTGAGAGATGTATGAGAATTCATGCAGGATTGCCCGAATCTTTTTGGGCAGAAACGGTTAACCACGCTGCCTATTTGGTTAACCGATCGCCTTCAAGAAATCTTGAGTTCAAATGTGCAGAGGAGGTATGGTCTAATAAGTCAATTGATTATTCGAATCTTAAGGTGTTTGGATGCAGTGCATATGCACTTATTCCTAGTGATGAAAGATCCAAGTTGAAGCCAAAGTCTCTTGAATGTATTTTCATTGGATTTGAGAGTGGTGTGAAGGGCTACAAGCTATGGGATCATGTGAACCACAAGAAGATACTCAGCAGAAATGTTGTGTTTGATGAGAAGACCATACCTATGAACAAAGTCAAGAATTCATAGGCAAAGGAGGATGTTGTTGAGAAAGAAACAACCATTGAAGTTCCACTCAAGAAGGTGTCAAGAAAGACTTCTCAGAAACAGCCAACTGAAGACGTTCAGGAGGAGGTGGAGTCTGACATTGAAGAGGAAGAAGCTGGGCAGCATCAACAACACACTCAAGAAGAAGAAGAGGCTCAAGAACAGGTGGAGCCATCATCTATAGCTCGGTCCAGGCCCAAGAGAACCATCAAACCACCTCAAAGGTTTGGATGGGAGATGGATGCAGTTCACTATGCCCTAAATGCTAGTGAAGAAGAACCAACCACGTTCCAAGAGGCTGTTGAGAACAAGGAACGGGAAAGTTGGATGGAAGCTATGATGCAAGAGATGGAATCTCTACACCAAAACTCAGTTTGGGAGTTAGTTCCTAAACCCAAAGGTCGCAAGGTTATTGGCTGCAAATGGGTGTTTAGGAAGAAAGAAGAAATGCATGAGAAGGGTGCCACCTTATTCAAAGCTCGGTTGGTGGCAAAAGGATTCTTGCAAAAGGAGGGAGTTGATTATGATGAAATCTTCTCTCCGGTGGTGAAACATACTTCTATACGGCTACTACTCTCCATAGTAGCACAAGAGGACATGGAGGTAGAGCAAATGGATGTGAAGACTGCTTTCCTTCATGGTGAATTGGAGGAAGACATCTACATGTGCCAACCTCAAGGGTTCATTGAAGCAGGGAAGGAAAATCTGGTTTGTAGGTTGAAGAAGTCTTTATATGGGCTGAAGCAATCTCCAAGACAGTGGAATAAATGCTTTGATTCTTACATGATGAAGATTGGGTATAGAAGATGTGAATCTGATTGTTGTGTTTACTCTCATGCATTCAAGGATGGTAACTTCATCCTTTTGCTTCTTTATGTTGATGACATGCTAATTGCATGTAAAGACATGTCAAAAATCCGGAATTTGAAGACATTGCTTGGAAGGGAGTTTGACATGAAGGATCTTGGTGCTGCACAAAAGATCCTAGGAATGGAGATAAGGAGAGGCAGAAATGAAGGCAAGTTGTGGCTGTCACAAAGCAAGTACATTTCCAAGGTACTTGAAAAGTTCAATATGATGGATTGCAAGCCGGTGTCTACTCCTTTGGCGGAGCATTTTAAGTTAAGTGCTCAGCTATGTCCTTCTACGGAAGAAGAGAAGGAATATATGAGTAAAGTTCCATATGCAAGCTTGGTAGGGTGTCTCATGTATGCAATGGTTTGTACACGCCCCGACTTAGCTCAAGCCGTAAGTGTGGTGTCAAGGTATATGGCGAATCCTGGAAAGCAACATTGGGCAGCAGCAAAATGGATTCTCAGGTACTTGAAGGGCACCAAAAGGCTTGGGATATTGTTTGAAAGACAACAAGGAAAGGCATGTGTGTCGGGGTTTGTAGATTCTGATTATGCTGGAGATCTTGACAAGAGGAGATCCACCACAGGATATGTCTTCACTTGTGGTGGAGGACCGATTAGTTGGAGAGCAGTGTTACAATCGGTTAGTGCCTTGTCTACTACGGAAGCGGAGTATATGGCTTTAACGGAAGCTTCAAAAGAAGCGGTATGGCTGAAGAGATTGGCAAAGGAATTCGGGATTACTCAAGACTTGGTGGTGATTCAAAGTGACAGTCAAAGTGCTATATGCTTAGTGAAGAATCAAGTGTTCCATGGAAGGTCCAAACACATTGATGTGAGATACCACCGGATAAGGGATTGGGTGAATGATGGAGACATCACTGTAATGAAGGTTCATACGAAGGAGAATGCTTCAGATTGTCTAACAAAGCCAGTCACAACAGCAAAGTTCAAGCATTGTTTGAGCTTGCTCAATCTTGTTACATGCTAAAGATTGAGGTGGAGTTCTTGAGTGTTATTAGGACGATTCTCAAGACATTACAGATGTCCTAGAAGGCAATGATGTCCACAAGGAGTATTAGGCTCGCCATGGTGGAGATTGTTGGAAAAATGGCTCACCTAAAGATACAAGGATGTTTTGGCGCTGAAAAATGAAGATTTTGAATCTGCCTAAAAGCGACCGGTCGCTGGACATTTGGGACCGGTCGTTTTTACACAGAAACGAAGTCTGTAGGAAGTCGACGAGCGACCGGTCGCTATCTCCTTGCGACCGGTCGTCGATAGAGCAAGCGACCGGTCGCACGCCATTTACGACCGGTCGTTTTGTCACAGAAACGAATTGGAGCATTCTGTTCAAAGCGACCGGTCGCCAGCTCCTGGCGACCGGTCGTCCGTCGTGCGTGCCTGTGACGTTTTTTCTTACGTGTTTTCAACTGTGTTTTCGATGGCTATCGCTTTCCACATGATTTCAGAGGCTTGTGGGTCACTTCTGAGGTGTAAGAACGTTGACTACCTGCTGGATAGTTGGGAGAGCACTCATGGCAAATTAGTTATCTTATTTCAAAGATATCACTCTCCATTTTCTGGTGTAAGTGGGAGGTGGCTGAGTGGAATGTTATTTACCTACTTGATCTGACATTTAATCTAAGTTATTGACTAAAGGAGGAACGTGGAGGACAAAGATGGTGCCTTATCTTATGTCCATTGGCTTGTGTAGGAAATGGGGTGAAGTAAGATAACATAAGAGGAGAAAACAAGTTGAATAATTGGAAGTGGAATAAGCTGGAATTCTGAGTTGTCAAGATAGAGTTTTCAGTTTTGTCAAGATAGCCAAGGGGAGAGCAAGAGAGTTCTCTAAGTGTATCAAGGTATTGAGCAAGGGTGAGAGAGAAACAGATTGTGAGGGTAGTGTTCTAAGGGGGTTTCCTTTTGTAAACCAAAGTTGTAACCTATCTTCATTAGTGAAATTTCTCAAGGTGATCACCAAAGAGGATGTAGGCAATTTGCTGAACCTCTATAAACACTTGTGTCATTTGTGCTTGGTTAATTTGTGTGTGTGTGTAAGACTCATCCATCATTGAGTTCTTTGTCTAAAGTCCATCAACAACAAGATCTTTAAGGGCAGTGAGTTTATCAGAAATTCACAACAACATACACCAGATGCGTAGCCCAAAAAGGAGTTAACCAGCTTCACCTTGGTATGACCCTCTTTTGATGATTGTGGTTGCGCTACGAATGGATGAGACAAGAGACTTTCCGCTGTTAATCTTTCCCTGATATTCACGGCAAGGCAATTCTTGAGAAAATCCCTGGCCACATCTGAGATTCCAGTCGGAATTTTGCAAGTACGTAGATGATCAAACATCAACTCGTCAGGGAGATTGTTTGGATTGTAACCAGGCTTCAAATCCCAGGGCGACTTTCCGGTTAGCATCTCAAACACAATACAACCTAGAGACCAAATATCAGAGGACTGACCTTGTTTGTTATTAATAAAAGCCTCTGGGGACAGATATCTAGGCATGCCTCTCCACCGACTGAAATTCACCTTGGTTTTCTTAGCGAGTCCGAAATCTGCAATCTTGGCTACAAAACTAGTACCACCAGAACTAGTTGTTGTGGTAGGCACAAGCAAAATGTTGTCCGGCTTCAAATCGCAGTGAACATAGTCACACTTGTGAATGTGTTGAATCCCTTCAAGAATTGACCTTGTGTATCTTCTAATATCATATTCGGGTAATTTATGACCTTTGGATTTATGCATGAGACCATCTACGGTTCCTCCGGAAGCAAATTCTAACAACAAGTTGTAGACCATGTCACCCTTGTCTGTGGCCGTGGTCTCTTCACCCAAGCGCTCGATGATGAAAGGGCAACCCTTGATCTCAAAGAGAACGTCTGACTCATGTTTAATGGACTCAGAAGCAGAGACCTTTGCTGATTTCACCGCCATCATTTCTCGCAAATTGAGCATACGGCGGCTATGCTCATCCTTTGTTGGTTTCCTGGGAGTAGCAAGAAAAACAGAACCATAGCTTCCTTTTCCAATCAACTTCCCTCTCAACCAGTGCACTCCATGACTGCACATGCTGTGCTTTTCTCCGTCTAATTTTTCTTCTACCTTTCCTTTCATTATTCTTCTTCACTCAGTTCTTAGTTCTTTGTTTTCTCCACAAGGAAATAAGCTAGTCTTTCTGACAGAATTAGCGGCTGCTTGATTGTGCTCTGTAATGCTTTATAGTTTACTCTAGGGCATTGGAAGATGCATCGAATGTGTGGTTTAGGGTATAAAGTCGGTCAGGTTTAATTGATGCTTATCAGGTTTTCATTGTGACGTAAACACCAAGCTACTAGCTAACCAATAACATAATTTCCAGATTAGTTTATCATTTTTTCTTTCTTATCTTTTTGTTAATTAAGGATTTCAATTTTGGAAACTTCATTTATCTATAACTTAGGAAAGAGTAAATACTTGTCGCTTGGAAAGAACAAAAAAGAAAAAAGAAAAAAGGGATTTGCTAGCAGTAGAACGCAAAGATCCTAATCTTGGCCAAACAAATTTTTACATTTTAATTTGGAGATTCTATTGTTTGAGATGGCGATAATGTGGTAATTATTATCTACGAAACCAATTTTTCATATTTCAATATATCTCGCAAGATTTGGATTTCATGTCTCTTCAAAACCTAGATTTCTTCTCCATTCTTTTTATAGAATATTTGGCATAAGTCTAATTCTTATGAGAGATGTTGGGTGCAATCCATGTAGAAGTTGTTGTTAATCCAAGTCCTTTGACTTTTGTGTCACATACGATTATATGCCTTTATTTATTTATTTATTGATTTTTACACTTTATTTTATTCATTTTCTTGTTCCATTTATGCCCCTAAAACATAAATAAGTTAAATTATGGGTTTGTAAAACCGGTAATTTATTGATTTGTAGGAAATTAATTATCATATTTGATTTGATTTTAATTGCAACCCCACCTCTAATTCAGGTAATTAAACCCATAAATTACCTCTAGTCCAATTAAACCCAAAAGTCAGCTCTTGTGCACATAGTTATACCCATAAATTGCCTCTAATTGAAGTAATTGAACTCATATAATACATTTGGTATGGATTTTTAAACTCATAATTAAAGTAAAAAAAAAACCTATCTAAAAGGTTGTAGAAAAAGGAAAAAAAGGAACTCATACATCTGCAGCAGGTATAATCACACTTGAGTATATTGAGATAAACCTCCATAAAAGTTGCTTTGGAAAGCCCAAGAAAAAAACTATTACCTGGAAGTAGGGGTGGGCATCAAAATTGGAATACCGAAACCATCCCGAAATCATGTCAAACCGTGCCAAAATAGTGTTGTCCCGTTTGGTGTTGACATGTAAATGAGATGATACCGTGTCATCCCTTTACTATTTGGCACGACATTGGTTCCAGATTTGTGATCCCGTTTGGTGTCATACCGTGCCGAACAGTACATGTAAAATAAATAATAATCCTAATTTAATTTCAGTTCCTTCTTGGCTTTAGGAAAGAGTAAGTACTTGTCGCTTGGAAAGAACCCAAAAAAAAAAAAAAAAAAAGGGATTTGCTAGCAGTAGAACGCAAAGATTCTAATCTTGGCCAAACAAATTTTTACATTTTAATTTGGAGATTCTATTGTTTGAGATGGCGATAATATGGTAATTATCTACGAATCCAAATTTTCATATTTCAATATATCTCGAAAGATTTGGATTTCATGGATTTCATGTCTTTTCAATGCTAGGATTTATTTTCTTCAAAACCTAGCTTTCCTTCTCCATTATTTTTATATAAAATTTGGCATAAGTCCAATTCTTATGAGAGATATTGTTGGGTGCAATCCATGTAGAAGTTGTTATTGATCCAAGTCCTTTGGCTTTTGCGCCACATAAGATTATATGCATTTTTATTAATTGATGTTTACACTTTATTTTATTTATTAATTAATTATTTTGTTGTTCCAATTATGCCCTTAAAAATAAATAAGGTAAATTATGGATTTGTAAAACCAGTAAGTTATTGATTTGTAGGAAATTAATTATCAGATTTGATTTGAATTTAATTAATTGCAACCCCACCTCTAGTTCAGGTAATTAAACACGTAAACTACCTCTAGTTCATGTAATTAAATCCATAAGTTACCTCTAGTCTAGGTGATTAAACCCAAAAGCCAGCTCTTGTGCACATAGTTATACCCATAAATTGCCTCTAGTTCAAGTAATTGAAAGTACCTATCTAAAAGGTTATAGAAAAAGGAAAAAATGGAACTCATACATCTGCAACAGGTATACTCACACTTGAGTATATTGAGATAAAACTCCATAAAAATTGCTTTGGAAAACCCAAGAAAAAAACTATTAGGAAAGTGTTTTCATATAATTCTATTTATGTGATAGTGGCATATATTGTAAATTCCTTAAAAATTATGGACATTCTAATTGCTTACTTGGTGAGAGTGGACTATAATTGAAAAGGGAGATCATATGGACTACACCCATTACATCTCGATGAAAATGGACATATATCTAAGAAGCCCTTCTTTAAGGCAGAGTTATATATTAAGCATTTTTTGCTATATAATGATTATAAGAAAATGACATAATTAATTTAGACATAGTTGGATAACTCAACAAAAAGAAACTTAGATGTTTTTTCATTCCATGATTTTTTTGGATGAACTGAAAGGCATTGTCTATCAAGCTACCCTCACAGCCTTGGTCCTGATCAGCAGTGTCACAATCGACCAGCTCTTGTTCAGACAAAGAGATCAATTTACCTGCTGTACGTTGAATAATTCCTTCTGTAGCTGCCACTGCTGAAAATGCCCAACAACATCCTACAATTTTGGTTCCGACGAATAGAAGATAGAAGAACAACAAATATAATTTGATAACTGAGAACTTCCATTGAGGAATCTCTCAAATAAGTTTTATTTGAGGGACACCCTTGTAGAGCCTACTCCGCGTAGTATTTCACTAATCCAAACCGTCTATTTTGTAGGTATTCATTCAAAGATCATCTTTACACAAAATCACTTGAATCCGATATCATTTGACCATTCAATTAAATTATTGAAATTTAAGTACTTTTTTGAAGCACCGTGTTCATTGATTTTGTTGGTCTCAATTATTTTTAATTTGTCTGATTTTTTATAAGGATGATGTATAAATGAAGACTTGAAAAATAGACGGTTTGAATCGTTAAAAAAAATTCGTAAAGTACCTAAAGGGTGTCCCTCAATGGAAAAATACTATATATATATATATATATATATATTATTTCTCTTAACTATTAAATATGAACTAGACACTTAATTACCACGTTGGCATTGGTCCCTGATTGGGGAAACAGCTCCTTGCTTTCTCCAGTCCACTGTAGCTGGCACTTCAGCCATAACATTTTCGTATTTGAAAGATATCGTCTTTGTCGAGCATTCATGCCCCTTGAATCTATTTCTTGTTGCTCTGAACTCTTCATTCATAAGATCTGCAAATCAATTGACGCTTAACAGTTGTATATGATTTATTTTCGTCGTTATTGGAAGATTCTATAAATGCAACATTTTCCTTAAATATCTTGAAACACTTTTAATTCTCGTTAATGGCATTGTATACTCGGCAATATGAGCTAGTCATTGCTCGTATCTCCCATGCATAGATGCATCTTGCAGACTAAGAGAAGTGGCTTCACAAGACCAAGCCCACAACATGAGGATGAAACCCAAACAAATACCTAACTTGCACAGCTGGTTATTAATCAACTCCTAAACTATGAGGTAGTGGTTTGTTTGTTTTGTTCTACCATTCCAAAATGGTAGTTTAGTCTATATTGTTGTTAATTTTATGTTCAATGGAATTGAATTTAATCTGTACGGTATCAATTATAAATATTTTATTTTAATTTTTGGTCGAGTTTGAATCAGATATTTTATTTATTTATTTATAATGATTCTGTTAATAGTTTGTTGATTCACTGTTCTCACAACTTTTGTCTCCAAGAGAAGAGTTCCATTTTAGGTCCTCATTTGCTATGGTATATTGGACACAACCTGCACTAAAAGACTATTTTTCACATTGAAAAAAATGAAGAAGAAAATTGTTAAGCTTGAATTAGATCCTCATTTGCTAGTCCTTCAACTTGTTAGAGTTTGTATGGGAAAGCACTTTTACTTTGTTCCACATTGGAAGAGAGTAGCTTCCACACATGGTCTACAAGCACCAACTCACTATAGAATTCTTGCTCACTTGAAACACTAAGTAGGAAGTGGGCCTAATGGAATGGAAATTGGCCGGATTGGGCTTTGAATATATAAACCATATATATATATAATTGTCAAAGATTGGGTCCTTGGGCTCTGTTGATTAAATTTAATTTTTTTTATTAATTAGAAATTCATTTTTTTTATACATAATATCATGATCTAATTAAAATTTGAATTTTGTTTGAACAATTATTACAACTGTAAAGAGGTATCGGACCTCTATATAACAGACAATTCGTTCAAGCTATAGAATTTTGGAATCACATGATCACTTCTCCACAAATAATCACTTTATGAGAGAAAAGCATATTATTGTTCGCCATAAATCAAAGCCAATATGCTTAGGCTTTGATTTCTAATAGTTTAATCCTAGTGGGTAGTCTCCTATACGTGAGAGGCTTTGATTTGTGTATGAATTTGATTTTTCGATATATATAGAATATATTTCGAATTGTTTTTATTATATTATTTGGTTAATTTCTGATTGTTCTCCAACACAACTTGAAATAATGTCAATTGAGCTATATATGAGCTTCTGTTAGTCCTAGTCTTTAAACTACAAAACAACTGTTATTTTTTCTCCTTGTTTATTCTAGTCCTTAGATTAGGGATGGACATTGGGTACCAATTGGGTGTTAGGGGTGCCCTTTCATATAGATGTTCTTGTTGCCCGATTTTCTTTGGTTGGTTCGTCTCTTTTATATACACTGACGGACCTATACAGAGACAAGTGTAGACAGCTAATGTTTTCTTCAATCATTTAGGCTACAATAAATACATGTTCAGCCCAATATTTTGCGTAAATAGCCCCGAGTTGACTCACTATTAAGGCTCAAAATATTAGGCCAGGTTAAGTAATGACTTAGTTTGTCTTTCATCCTATGTGTATTTTGTGTGATCTTTCATAAAATAATAATATAATTATATAAATCTCTCCAAAAAAAAAAGTTATATAAATATATAATATTACTACATAAATAAATATTATAATATTATATATAATATTTATGCCAACAGTTTCACTATTTGCGGGATCCGCCACTGTTTATATACACGTGAATTCAGGTGCCCATCGCATCGCACCGACAAAGTGCACACAAACAAATAGAAAAAGAAACCCGACAAGTTTCAATCGTCAAAGCAAGTAAAAATAAAGAAGACAAACAAAAGAAAAGAAAATGTTGCGTAGTAATTGCATGTGAAAATAATGAAAATGAAAGAAGCCAGGAAAGTAATCGGGCCACATCCTACAGTGGTCATGCTTTGTTCTTCTAAGAGCCCCAAACAAGAAAATTGAGAATCGGCTTAGGAGAGCGATTTTATGAAATAAGAATAACACTTTCACATGACATATTATTATTGATTTGAGATAACAAAATAGTGCTATCCTAATTGCATCTAAATTTTTCTTCCAACTTAAGAGATTGCTCTATTTTAGGGACTTTTCTAGCATTTGCCCTAGTATAAATACAAGACTTCTCAGCAATTATATACAACATAAAAATAAAAGAAAAAAAAGGCTAAAGATTGGAAACAGAATGAAGCTAATGAAAAGAAGAAAAGAAAGGAAAAAGTAGAGGTACCCTAAACTAGAATTTTTTATTTGCATTGAAATTTCCAGTCACAAGGCTTTTACTCCTCTCAAGCTTTTTCTTCCAACACTGGTGCTTCCAACACTGGCATTGCCCCTTCTTCTTCAAACCCACCAACTCTCCCTCCTCCTCTCTCTCCACTCCTTCTTCTTCCCTCTTCCCCACAACTGAAACCATCCTCACCAACCCCTCCTCCTTACTTTTCACCCACCACTTCCTCATCCTCTCCCTTACCTCACACCCCTTCTCCTCATGACCCTCACCGCAAAACCCGCACTCGACCACCTTCTCTTTTGCCGCGGTAGCAGCCCGAACGCTCTTCGCTTTTTCAAACCCAAAAGCAAGCCTCAAAGCGTCGTTTAACGAACTGGGTTTCTCTGCAACAATCCAATCCTTAAACTCCTTCCTCAACCCATCAATAAAAACCCCTTTGAGGACATTGTCTTGCAGTCCATGATCCGGCCACCGCTTCAAAATCCATTGCAGTCTCAGAAAATAAGCACGCACTGTCTCATCCCTGCTCTGCTTGATCATCGTCAACTCCGACCACAATTGATCGATCTGATCATACGCCTGAAAGAACAGCGATCTTATTTCTTCCCAACTCAACGAAGGGTAGGGATCAATGTTCAAATCGTACCACAAAGCCGCTTCATTTTCCAGCGTCACTGGGAAGATTCTCACCATCACGTCCACTGTTGGGCAACTGAAATTTGCGCGGCAAAATTTGGCGAACCGGGTTAAATGGGTAACCGGGCATTCGTTCGAACCGCCCCGAAAGATCGGCAGAGGCGCAATAGGTACGTAGAAAGGGGTCTGATTGGTTGTGGGTTCTGAGAAATTTTTGGTCTTTGATGGCAGTGAGCCTCTGGCTTTGATTTGATTACTAGAAGAAACCGACTCGGGCGGTGGTTGTGAGGAGGAGAATTGGTCGGTCGGGGAATTGGTTTCTGATTCTGATGCCAAGTAGATAGATTGATTTTGTGATTGTGAAACGTCATCGCTGCAATCGTCGTCGTAAGAATTGGAGTTTCTCTTTGTTAGGAAAGCCATTTTGCGAGGAAGGAGAGGTTTGGATCGGGAAACTAGCAAATTTGAACTTCAACTGGTTTTGCCTTTTTACATTTTGAAATGGGATTATTAATTGGGGGCTCTCTGAAAGAAAATGACGGTTTGAGTACATTCTAGGGGAGGCGCGAACGCGGGATTTGGTGGTTTTTGGCCATTGGATCAGATCAGTACAGTCAGTGACTTGCCACGTCCAGTGGCGGATCCAGAATTATGTAGCCAAGGGGGCTTAGTGTAAAAGTTCCAAAATTTTTCTAAAAACCCAGCTGCTGTTTTGCCCAGAAATTTGAAGCTTTTTCGTCACCAAAAGGTTTTAGCGACAGATGTTCTTCAGATTTTTCGTGGCTAAAAATTTTTTGCGACGGTGTTCTTCAGATTTTTCGTCACTAAAAGTCAAATTTCCATATCAACTTCAGACTTAAATACAAGGGTAAGTTCCTTGGATCAAACGACGTCGTTTGGCAAGCAGGTTTTGAAAAAAAAAAATTAGCACGCAGCATGCGCGCAGCAGCAGAGGAAGATTTCGGCTGGGAATTTCGTCGAGCAGTTGGTGTGCAGGGGCTTCCAGCAGCAGTCCAAGGGGGCTTTCATGGAGTCCCTTCCCAATTTTTCAGCATTCCAAGGGGGCTGAAGCCCCCTCTTGTCCCAACGTAGATCCGCCTCTGGCCACGTCAATCCATAGATTTAAAAGAGAAATGGAAAATTAGCACTTTCCAGAACCAGAACAGTGATGTTGTGGCTGAAAAATGGATTTTTAGGGTTTATACTTCGTTTTATGTATGAATTTTCGCTTGTGTTTTTACAAAGACCTAGTAGTGGATAATTATGGGTTGATCCTAAGAGTGTGAAGTGTACAAGTTAACTGAAAACGAAGATTGATAGCTTCGTAAAATTAAGGATGCTCAATATGCAAGGAAATTCCAACAAGCTAAATGATAAGACTTGCTCCTCAAACCAAAGAAAAATATGAGCTTAGGGAACACTAGTGAGGTATTCTGTAAGTAAAAAACTCTCCCATGTCTAAG
Source organism: Prunus fruticosa (assembly GCA_018703695.1). Classification (NCBI taxonomy): domain Eukaryota; kingdom Viridiplantae; phylum Streptophyta; class Magnoliopsida; order Rosales; family Rosaceae; genus Prunus; species Prunus fruticosa. Next base: position 16,529,486 of record CM031919.1, read on the forward strand.
TTAGATTTTTATTTATTTATTTTTAAGAATGTCTGGGTTAGACATTTTCAAACACGAATTGAGGAGGAGTTCATGTACCTCAATGTGTTGAAGGTTTTGGCTATTTATCTTGTTTTTCGTGATTGTGCCTGATTGTGTCATGGCTTGGCATAATCGCATAAGGACATGTGGCATGCAGACCAAATCAAGCGATAACTAAATGGAATGGTATAGTCTCTACATTATGCCCTCAAAGAAGTTGTAGAAACCATGAAGAACCAAGAGCCCGTTTCCAATCCTACTTGGATCCAATTTTATAAATTCAAAAACAGATTTGAAGTCCAAAGCCACAAAAATTTGTTTGGTAGACCCATTTTAAAAAACCCAAATCCAAAAAAAAAAAAACTCAAAAACACCCAATTATTAAAGTTATCTCTCTCTCTCTCTTGTTAATTTCAATTTAGGAATCCAGGGTTTTTAATTTTAATTTTAATTATTTTTTAGATAATAAAAATAGTTTGGAGTTCAATACCAAACAAATTTTTAGATCTTAAAATCAGTATTTAAAAACTCATGTTTTTTAAAAAAATAAATCATGATTTTTAAGTTCATTTTTTTGAGTAGGATACCAAAGAGGCCCTAAATATGTCTGCCCGATTGCAGTATTATTCAAATGTCATTTAAGTTGAAACTCCAGTGAAGCAAGCCTAGTTTGGCTATCTCCGAGTAAGATGTGTTTTGGGCTTGAAGAGTGGGTGGTGATGACATTGATGAAGATGGGGAAGGTTTCCTTTGTATATATAGGCATCCCACCTCTAGCCTCTAGGTACTTATATTCTTTGGTGATAATCTTTTCACTTGGAGAAACAGGAAACAAAAGATCGTTTCAAGATCTAGTGTTGAGGCTAAGTGGTGTTTGTGAATTACTTTGGGTTAGAAACTTTATGACAGACTTGGGGCTTAAACCTGAGATGAGAAGTATGTACAAGATTCCTTGTGATAATAAGGCTACTATATATTGATATTGAGCACAATCCTTGTTGTCATCAGATCAGCTGCTCCATGATTGATTCAGCTGCATCCTCAATTTGTGATATTCGCAAGTGCACGAGCCGTTCAGGAGTATAGCATATGTAAGTGCGAGGTCGATCTCACGAGGATTGATGATAGATTGATTCAATTCGATTCCTTGTACAAAACAGAAATGGAAACAAGATTTAAAGATGATTGTGAAAGTACAAGAATTGAAAACAAGAAAGAAAGAAAATAACTAACTCAAAGCAAATAAGTTCCCAAGTTCAATTCATATTCACGTATTGATTCTAGCTAAAGTATGATTAAGCCATGGTGTCTGGTCGTAACCTTGTATTCCTAATTCCCTAATTTGATCATCTGCTGTCTAACCTAAAATTAAGCATTAGAAATTCATTAAGCATAGAAGAATGTCTAATCCCTGTTGTTGAATGTCCATACATACTCTTCCTATTCATAGTTCAATGCGAATTAAAACATGATGTCTACTCTTAATTCAAACCAAGATAGTTAACATATAAGTTTTAATGGTAATCAATCATTCAAACAAGCATATTAACTTATAAGAACAAGACCGTAATTGAAACTTGGAAACTAATTAAACTTGAAAATTTAAAATGAGAGATTACATTACAATGAAAAATAGAGTACAACTCAGAAAAACATAAAGGATAATTTAGCAAAAGGGTTTTGTTACAACAATTGAGAACTAAAAAGGAAAACTAAGAGAATTTGAGGGAGAGAAGGGAGACGAGCTCTAGAGAGGTGTTTGAGAGCTCCCCCCCTTGGGGTGTTGTTGTTTAATTATGTTAACTCGCAAGTGTACGTGCCAATTAGTAGTATAGCAAAACAAATACGAGGTCGTACCCACGAGGACTGAGAAGTTAAAATTAGTTATGTACTTAGATTACCAAATTCAAGAAGTAGGAAGTTAAGTCTAAAACAGAATTTTAAAGTGAGAGTGATTGTGATTGTGATTGTGAAAGGAAATGAACAAACTAAGATTGTAAATGAAACAAGTAAACAAGTGCAGCAAAGATGGTTTTGAAGATTGAAAAACAACAGATTTGGAGACTAGGGCATTTGATTCACCATAACAATTCAATTCCAGGTTATAAAGATTCAAGTGACAAGTCTAATTCAGATTCAAAGATTGATTCTAGCTAATATATGATTAAGCCATGGTGTCTGGTCCTAACCTTGTATTCCTAATTCCCTAATTTGATCATTTGTTGTCTAACCTAAATTAAGCATTAGGAATCCATTAAGCATAGAAGAATATTTTAAACAACCAAGTATGTATCTAATCCAGATTGTCGAATTCTCATACACATTCTTCCTATTCATAGTTCAATTTGAATTAAAGCATGGTGTCTACTCTTTATTCAAACCAAGATATACAAATCTGAATGGTAGCTAGGCATTCCGATCAGCATATAGGCAAGTAGGCAAAATGAATAAGAACATGAATCATGAATCAAACTTGAAACTTGAAATTTATAAACCTAGAATATTCATGTTAGGTTACATCAAAGCCCTAGTTATGGATTTAGTTACTCATAATGGAAAAGAGACTTGAATAGAAATGAGAAAACATAATGAATGCAATAAGAGTAAAAAAAAACCCATTTTCTGAAGTTCTTGTGGTGTCCAAGGCTTCTCCAAGTGCTTCTCCACTTCTAATGCTTCTCCAAGAGCTTCCCCACTTCTAGAAAGACGTATGAAGGATATGGAGGTGATTTGGGATGAGTTTGAGTGAGTGGTGATGGCTAAGAAAGATGAAATTCGTAGGGAAATGGAAGAGAGGTTTGCTGGAGTTGTTTTGGTGATTTGGGGCTGTTTAGAGCTTTTGGTTGATTGCTGGAGTGTTTGGGATTGTGAGAGTGTTTGAGGAGGGATGAAGTGAATTGTGGGGTTGTGAATCCCAGGATTTGTTGTTGATTTGAATGTGGAATGGATGTGGTATTTATAGGGAGAGGGGAGTGATAAATCTGAATTTATTATGGCTAATGCATACAACACTTGTTTTATAAAATCTGAAATGGTTGATGCACTTGTATTAGAAAATCTGAAATGGTTGATGCACTTCACCAATGAATCCCACCAGCAGCCCTAGCTCATCTTCATGTCACCATGACCAAGCTTCCAACCAGAAACAATAGCTCATGCCTAGCTCACCATGACCAAGCATCCAACCAGCTCATCTTAAGGTCAGCATGACCAGCAACTTCAAGGGCTTACGAATTGGGCTTCCCTTCAAATTAGGACTTTAAGCACTCAAACTTGAAGTTCAGAATGTCTTCTTTCCAGCCACACAAGTATTGGCCCAGTCCAAGGTCGGAGGAAGAAGCTAAGGCCGAAACAATTTGCTAACTCGTTTTGCTCGCTGACAAAAATCCATCCTGAGCATGGTTCTGTGTTTGCTAGGTAACAGACTCCAGATTTATCCAATGAGGCTGAATTTTGGATATGTGATAGTACACACCCATTGGAACAACGTTCATGAAGAATGCTTCCTCATCCGAGCTGTGTAGCTTGCTGAAAAAAAAGCTTGCAATGTGACCTACGGAACTGGACTGGCAGGGGGCGGTAGCCAAAATGAGTTTGTCTTTAAGCTCTTCATCCATTCATCCAAATTAGGTCTTAACTTGCTTGAATTGCATGAATTATGCTCTCTTGCTCTATTTTCCTACAAAACACACAAAGGGAGGCAAATAATTTAGAAATCTAGGAAACTAAGCAAAAGAAGTAAGTAAATAGGGCATGTAAATGTATGAAATTATGAGCTTAACACACCCCCAAACTTAGATTTTGCTGGTCCTCGAGCAAAACAAAAGGAAAACGAAGAAAAACAAAACAAAATAAGAAGTTAACTAGACCACTTTCGTAGGTAACTCGATTACATTGAGTGTATGCAACAAGCCTTTAAACCTCTAGGCATCCCTAGTAGGAGGAGTTGTGTCTCCTGAGGGTTTAACAGGGTACGAATACCCACAAACGTTTTTCTAACTCTACAAAACAAAGTAATTTAGAAAACTTAAAAGGTTTGTTAGTCGATAAGCAAAACCAAAAACAAAAACAAACATATTTACATTAATTAACAAAAACAAAACAAAAACAAAAACACAAAGAACTCAAAACAATCTTTCCGAACATTTTCTGAAGAGAAATGACTCATGCACATGACTCAAAAGTTTTTAACAATAAAAACTCCGTTTTATACATTATTTACAAGGCGGCAAAGTTCAAAACACGACATGCTCAAAGTGTAGTAGTGTGATAGCCAAATGCAACAAATTTCTCAATTTATACAAAGCACAAGTTCAACTTCAAATCTCACCAAAGTTGTCCTCTCCCAAATGAATCACTCAGAAGAGGGCTATAATGCAACACTCAGTTATAAACATGAGAATAGAGTTAAACCAAAAGGACTTAACTCGAAATAGAAAGATGAAACAACTTGCATTAATATGATCTCAAGAAGGATGCCAAACACTTAAAAGTAAGAAAATGGATGCAATTCAACCACATGACATTTAAGATCAATTTAGGTCTTTAGTAAAGGTTGTAACTGGGCCAAGGGTGTAAGGTGAGTAAGAAATGAAAGGTATGGATAATACAAAGTCCAAGGAACTCGCAATGTAAGAGCATAAAATAATTATTTACAAGACTTCGAATCATCACGATTAGATTTTTTTTTCTTTTACATGATCAAAACTCCTTATACCTTCATTTACATTGATTGATACTCCTTTCCTTTAATTGAACAAACACCAATTTATTTTGAAGGCCCAAAAATGAAATTTCATTCAACCACCACTTAAATTTTCTCTTTTCTTTCACCAATTGTGTGAATTTTTTTTTTCTTCGAAATGTAACATCTATTCCCAAACTTAATATGAAAAACACATCCCAATTAAAGCTCATGAGTTCCTTAGAAAGGTAAATATTTGTTTTTCAGGCTAAGACGAGGAAGTAAAATTGGTTAAATGAAAGAAAAGGTTTACATGTAGGCTCAAAATGGTTAACAATGGAAAATCATGCTTAAGCATGCATAAGGTTAGCTTGAAAGGCACAAACGATCCAAAGAAGGCCTTAATATCATTTCTTTAAATGTCATGAAGTCAAATTGCACAAGAATGAATGACTTTTAAGTGTTCAACCAAATCAATGAATAATGAGATCAAACAACAACTTTGATGACAAGAAAATAAGAGTACATATATAACACTCATGAATTGAAGTACAAGGCTCAAAAACTCACTTTATATGGTTGGTTATATAAGTCTAATTTATGCTTCATACAATTCTTTAGATCATGCAAATCCTTTAATTGGAAAATTATGAAACAAATGGCAAGTGTAAAGAATGTTTCAAACATATCATGCTAGAACAATGCCAATTTATTTATTTATTTAAATTTAAATTTTTACTTTTTTATAAATTTTTTTTTTAATAAAATAGAATGAAATCCAATTTTCATTTAAGTCATGCAAACATTTATCACAATCTCATCAAATGTGTTCGGAAAGTGACTCAAAAACAAAACAACATTCAAATAGAAGAAAAACAAGTAATTTTTTTTTATATTTAATTTTTTTAAGAAAAACCAAATTTACTTGCTAAATTCTAATACCCCAAAACCTAGAAATGAACATTGTCCTCAATGTTTAAAAATTAGGAACAAGCAATGTTATAACAACAGATGAAAGATATTAAAGCAAATAAAAATTACAAAACACACAAAAATAAAATAAAATAATTACAAAATAAAAATTACAAATCAAACAAACAAACAAAAAACGAAACAGTAAACCCTAATCACACAATTCTGAAACCCAAAAAAAAAAAATTGAAGCCCAAAGCCCACAATGAAATTAACCCACCTTGAAACCCAAACAAGGTGAAAAAAACCGACCCAAAATGAAATCCGAAGCCCACACATTTTAATTTTAATTTTTTAAAATACATAAAACGTGAATTATAAGCGCAAAGCGGGATTTCTGAAAAGAGGGAATGTGGTCCCTAATGTCGTCTCATGGTTAGTCACGGGCAGACTGAGCGAGACACAAGTCGAGGATAGAAGCACCGCAGTTTTTACAAGCGGAAATTAGGAGCTCATGGAAAGGCGCGAAGACTTTACTGAACGCGTCCGTTCAGAAAAGACATGTCGAGATAAATGAGTTGGGTGTGGTTGGAAAGAGAGAAGGTTGTGGGACTCGAGGAATGCTGGAGATTAGGAAAATGCTCAGACGATGCTAGGGTTTGTCAAAGTCTACGTATATAAGAAGGAAAAAGAAGGGGGAAAAAAAAAACAAAACCACAAACTCAGAAACACAAAAGAGAAAAAGAAAAAAAAATTGAGAAATCAAATGGCCTCTTCCTACCCATTTTCGTTGGATCTCAACCTAGCTCCACCGACTCAAACACAAGGCCAAGCAGGAGCACCAGTATGGATGCCCTACTTTGCCTCCGCAAGGGAGCCTGTGACAGTCAGCTGACTCAATACTCCTGGACAACGATGTTGCCATTGGAGTGGGCAGAAATTTAGTGACTCCTAAAGATATACGTGTGTTCGGGACAAGGGATGACAACCGGGTCACGAGGCGATGCCCTGGCACTGAGCGTGCAGAGTCAGCATGTGTCGCAAGTTTGGGTCATCGCCTACTTGCGAAGTCCCATGAGGTAGAGGTGCTGAAAGCTCAGTTGCGGCGGAGCGAGGTATGGTTGAAGAGTGTCAGAATGCTATAAAAAGCTTGAAAAGGGAGAATGTCAGGATAGTGGAGGTGAATCGACACCAGCTAGAAGTGTTGCGGGACGAGAATAAAAATCTAACAAAGATTGTAGAGTTGTACTCTCGTGACAAGCGAAAACAGTTGGAAGACCTAGACCGACCTGGTAAACGCAAGCAAACAGATCGCGAGAGTAGTTACGCTCAAGCTAAGATTGCGATCTTTGAGAGCTCAAGTGGTGAGCCCCAAGAGGCTGTGCGTGAAGCCCCGGAAGAGGACAGCCAGAGGGCCAAACTCAAAGCTCCTATGGTCGAGACACCGAAGGCCAAGAAGAAATGATTTCGGTTTTTATTTATTTAATTTTAAAATGTATTTGTTTTTTTAAATTGGGAAATAAAAACGTTATGCTATTTCAAAGAGACAATTGACCCTAAATTTAAAGTACGACGATCAAACAAAAACATGAAAACCCAAACATGCGTTTTAGTTTTAGTTAAGTAAACACACAAGTAACTGCTTATTTTAAGAGAAAAACTTAAGGATGACCAGTTAAGGGCCTCAGAAAACACACAGTAGGGGATCCGGGAAGGTTGGAGGGGTCACAATGGTTCCTCTTAAAATCCAAACTTCTTAGACACCGAAGGTGCCTCCTAAAGAACTCATAGACACTGTATAGACTGCGGTTGCACATTGGAGTTACCAAAAGTTTAGCTCCTTCAAAGAATATCCTATGAGTTTTAAATTATACTACCTAATTATAAAACAAAATAAAAATAAAAACTGAAATAAACACACAATTCAAACAAGAATTTAAAAGAAGAGTTGGGATTCTTGCACCAGGTGTCTGTTGCGCAGATTCAGCTACACCAAAATGGGTTCAACTGCATCCTCAACTTGTGATACTCGCAAGTGCACGAACCGTTGGTAGTTTAGCGTATGTAAGTGCGAGGTCGATTCCACAGGGATTGGTGATTGAATGATCCAACTCAGTTTTCCTACACAAAACATAAATGAAAACAAAAGAAACAAAACAAGAAGAAAGAAGGGAAGGGAGCTCTAGAGAAGTGCTTGAGAGCTCCCCCCTTGGGGTGTGTTTACAAGCTTGGGAAACCTCACTATATATAGGCCTAAGGAAGCTGAAAATCTGAATTCAATAAGACTAATTCATACAACACTTGTATTATAAAATCTGAAATGGTTGATGCACTTGTATTAGAAAATCTGAATTGGATTATGCACTTCCCCAATAAATCCCACCAGCAGCCCTAGCTCATCTTCATGTCAGCATGACCAAGCTTCCAACCAGCTACAATAGCTCATGCCTAGCTCACCATGACCAAGCATCCAACCAGAAACATTAGCTCATCCTGAGGTCAGCATGACCAGCAACTTCAAGGGCTTACGAATTGGGCTTCCCTTATAGTACACACCCATTGGAACAACTTTCATGAAGAATGCTGCCTCATCCGAGCTGTGTAGATTGCTGAAACAAAGCTTGCAATGTGACCTACGAAACTGGACTGGCAGGGGGCTGTAGCCAAAATGAGTTTGTCTTTAAGCTCTTCTTCCCTTCATCCAAATCAGGCCTTAATATGCTTGAATTGCATGAATTATGCTCTCTTGCTCTTTTCGGCTACAAAACACACAAAGGGAGGCAAATAACTCAGAATTATAGGAAACTAAGCAAAAGAAGTAAGTAAATTGGGCCTGTATATGTATTAAATTATGAGCTTATCACACCCCCAAACTTAGATTTTGCTAGTCCTTGAGCAAAACAAAAGAAAAACAAAGATAAAACAAACAAGAAGTTAACTAGACCACTTTCGTAGGTAACTCGATTGCATTGAGCATATGCAACAAGCCTTTAAACCTCTAGGCATCCATAGTAGGAGGAGTTGTGTCTCCTAAGGGTTTAACAGATATCAATACCCACAAACGTTTTACTGATTCTACAAAACAAAGTAGTTAGAAAACTTAAAAGATTTGTTAGTCTTTAAGCAAAACAAAAAACAAAAACAAACATAAATACATTAATTAACAAAAACAAAACAAAAACAAAAACAAACACAAAAACACAAAGAACTCAAAACAATTTTTCCGAACATTTTCTGAAGAGAAATGACTCATGCACATGACTCAAAAGTTTTTAACAATAAAAACTCAATTTTAGACATTATTTACAAAGCGGCAAAGTTCAAAACATAATATGCTCAAAGTGTAGTAGTGTGATAGCCAAATGCAACAAATTCTACAATCTTAGTTTTCACACAATTTCAAAAATTATACAAAGCACAAGTTGAACTTCAAATCTCACCAAAGTTGTCCTCTCACAAATGAATCAATCAGAAGAGGGCTATAATGCAACACTCAGTTATAAACATGAGATTAGAGTTAAACCATAAAGGACTTAACTCGAAATAGAAAGATGAAGAACTTGCATTAATATGATCTCAAGAAGGATGTCAAACACTTAAAAGTAAGAAAATGGATGCAATTTAACCACATGACATTTAAGATCAATTTAGGTCTTTAGTAAAGGTTGTAATTGGGCCAAGGGAGTAAGGTGAGTAAGAAATGAAAGGTATGGATAATACAAAGTCCAAGGAACTCGCAATGTAAGAGCATAAAATAATTGTTTACAAGACTTCGAATCATCACAATTAAATTTTTTCTTTTACATGATCAAAACTCCTTATACCTTCATTTACATTGATTGATACTCCTTTCCTTTAATTGAACAAACACCAATTTATTTTGAAGGCCCAAAAATGAAATTTCATTCAACCACCACTAAAATTTTCTCTTTTCTTTCACCAATTGTGTGAAAAAAAAAAATTTCTTCGAAATGTAACACCCATTCCCAAACTTAGTATGAAAAACACATCCCAATTAAAGCTCATGAGTTCCTTAGAAAGATAAATATTTGTTTTTCAGGCTAAGGCAAGGAAATAAAATTGGTTAAATGAAAGAAAAGGTTTACATGTAGGCTCAAAATGGTTAACAATGGAAAATCATGCTTAAGCATGCATAAGGTTAGCTTGAAAGGCACAAACGATCCAAAGAAGGCCTTAATATAATTTCTTTAAATGTCATGAAGTCAAATTGCACAAGAATGAATGACTTTTAAGTGTTCAACCAAATCAATGAATAATGAGATCAAACAACAACTTTGATAACAAGAAAATAAGAGTACATGTATAACACTCATGAATTGAAGTACAATGCTCAAAAGCTCACTTTATATGGTTGGTTATATAAGTCTAATTTATGCTTCATACAATTCTTTAGATCATGCAAATCCTTTAATTGGAAAATTATGAAACAAATGGCAAGTGTAAATAATGTTTCAAACATATCATGCTAGAACAGTGCCAATTTTAAATTTTTTTTTTTAGTAGAATGAAATAAAATGAAATCCAATTTTAATTTAAGTCATGCAAACATTTATCACAATATCATCAAATGTGTTCGGAAAGTGAATAAAAATAAAAAGAAAAATAAAAGCAAGACTCAAACAAAATAAAATTAAAATAAAAACAAGCAAATAAAAAAAATTAAATTAAGGAAAAATCAAATTTACATGCTAAACTCTAATACCCCCAAGCCTAGAAATGAACATTGTCCTCAATGTTTAAAAATTAGCCACAAACAATGTCATAACAACAGATGAAAGGTATTAAAGCAAATAAAAATTACAAAACACACAAAAATAAAATAAAATCAAATAATTACAAAACCAACAAACAAACCAACAAAAAAAAATGAAACAGTAAACCCTAATCACACAATTCTGAAACCCAAAAAAAATTTTGAAGCCCAAAGCCCACAATTTCGAAACATAAACCACGGTTAATTTAACCAACTTTGAAACCCAAACTAAGGTGAAACCCGACCCACAATGAAATCCGAAGCCCACACATTTTAAATTTAATAATAATTTTTTTTTTAAAAAAAAAAAAAAAAAAAAAAAACATGAATTGGAAGCGCAAATGGTGGGATTTCTGAAAAGAAAGTACGTGGTCCCCAATGTCGTCTCATGGATAGTCACGGGCAGAAGCAGGAGCTACATGTCGAAGCATAGAGGCGCCGCAGACTCCACAAGCAGAAATTACGGGGCTATACAAAGTCGTGACGACTTTACCTGAACGCGTCCGTTTAGAAAGGTCACGTCGTGATAAGTGAGTTGGGTGTGGTTGGAAAGCGAGAAGGTTGTGGGAGTCGAGGAATGCTGGAGATTCAGAAAATACTCAGACGCTGCATTGGCTAGGGTTTTGTGAAAGACTATGTCTATAAGAAGGAAAAAGAAGGGGGAAAAAACAAAAAACACAAACTCAGAAACACAAAAGAGAAAAGAAGCAAGAAAAGAAAAAAAAAAGTGAGAAATCAAATGGCCTCTTCCTACCCCTTTTCGTTGGATCTCAACCTAGCTCCACCGACTCAAACACGAGGCCAAGCAGGCAACACCAGTATGGATGCCCTACTTTGCCTCCGCAAGGGGGCCTGTGACAGTCAGCTGACTCATACTCCTGGACAACGATGTTGCCATTGGAGTGGGCAGAAATTTAGTGACTCCTAAAGATATACGTGTGTTCGGGAGAAGGGATGACAACCGGGTCACGAGCGATGCCCCGGCACTGAGCGTGCAGAGTCACAGCATGTGTCGCAGTTTGGGTCATCGCCTACTTGCGAAGTCCCATGAGGTAGAGGTGCTGAAGGTCAGTTCAGCGGCGGAGCGAAGTATGGTTGAAGAGTGTCAGAGTGCTATAAAAAGCTTGAAAAGGGAGAGGGCAAGGATAGCGGAGGTGAATCGACACCAGCTAGAAGTGTTGCGGGACGAGAATAAAAGCCTATCAAAGATGGTAGAGTTGTACTCTCGCGACATGCGAAAACAGCTGGAAGACCTAGACTGACCGGGTAAACGCAAGCAAGTAGATCGCGAGAGTAGTTACGCTCAAGCTAAGATTCCGATATTTGGGAGCTCAAGTGATGAGCCCCAAGAGGCTGTGCGTGAAGTCCCGAAGAGGACAGCCAGAGGGCCAAACTCAAAGCTCCTATGGTCGAGACACCGAAGGCCAAGAAGAAATGATTTCAGTTTTTATTTATTATTTAATTTTAAAATGTATGTGAGTTTTTTTTAAAAAAAATTGGGAAATAAAAACGTTATGCTATTCAAAGAGACGATTGACCCTAAATTTAAAGAACGACGATCAAACAAAAACACGAAGACCTAAACATAAATTTTTTATTTTTTATTTTTTATTTAGTTAAGTAAACACACAAATAACTGCTTCTTCTTTTAAGAGAAAACTTAAGGATGACCAGTTAAGGGCCTCAGAAAACACAGCCAGGGGTTTCCGGGAAGGTTGGAGGGGTCACAATGGTCCCGCTTAAAACCTGAACTTCTTAGACACCGAAGGTGCCGACTAAAGAACTCCTAGACACTGGATAGACTGCGGTTGCTCAGGAGTTACCAAAAATTTTAGCTCCTTCAAAGAATATCCTATGAGTTTTAAAATATACTACCTAATTAAATAAAAACAAAATAAAAATAAAAACTGAAATAAACACACAATTCAAACAAGAATTTAAAAGAAGAGATGGGATTCTTGCACCAGGTGTCCAAGACGCATCTTTAATTTTGTCTCTTCTTCAAATTAAATTCTTAAGAAACCTGTCAAATAAGAAGAAAAGAAGTTATTTTTAAATTAAAAAGAAAAACAATGAATAAAGAAAAATAAAATAAAAGAAAAAGGTAATGACTGGAAATAATAGACAAAAAATACAAAACAATCAGAAAACAGGGAGGCAAAAGTAAGTGAAAGTGTAGACATGCTCCCTTTTAAAAAAAATGCGCTCGCAATTTGCGCCAGAAATGAAGGGATCCGAGAAAAAGAGCACAGGATAGCACCCTCGAGATCCGAAGTGCTTTCGGTTCCCTCGTCTGTATAAGTCTATTTAAACTCATCTCGGTGAAGTAGAAGCGCACCCCGCATTTCTTCCTGCAAATTTAGAGAAAAACATCAAAAAATCCAAAAAGAAAACAATGGCATCCTCATGCACTCGCCTTGATGATCTTAACCTTGAATTGTCCCTTGCGCCACCGCAAAATCCACATAAGGGCTCGTCCAAACCATGTCTTCCCAAAATCCACATATCATCACGGTACGGCCTCAAACTTTGCTGAGGTAATACCGAACTTTTCTGAGGCAGTGCCGAACAGAGCAGCGCTGGTGGAAGGCATGATTGGCAGCAAGCTCACATCGACAGATCATCCTGCATGTGGCAAAGAGGTCTGACAAGGCAGCAGTGGAGGAGTCCCACAATTTAACGGTGCTCCACGCGGTCTCGGCTACCAATTTGGGCATGCGTTTCCTGGCGAGGACACGGGAGTGTGCCGCGCTAAGCGAGGAAGTAGCTTCCTTAAAGGCTATGGTGGCGGACTCCAGAAGCGGCTCTCCTGTGCCAATCAGCACGTGGAAGCACTGCAGAGAAAAAAATGATGACCATGTGGAGCTGCTGCAGATTCTGCAAGTAAGAGATAACAGAGGTATGCCATGAAGATGAAGATGAAGACGAAGATGAAGAAGTTGTTTTTATTTTTAATTTACTTGAATGTTTTGTTTTTTTGTTTTTGTTTTTTTTAATTTTTTTTAATTTTTTTTAACCTTCTTTGTAATGCAGTGTTTGAATAAAAATGTGATTTTAACACTCAGAAATAAACTAACTAACCACACCACGTAAATAAATACATAAACTAACTTAACAAAACAAAAAAAAGAAAACAAAGAAGTTCCAAATTGATTTTATTTTTAAATTTTAAATTTATTATTATTTACAACTAACTACCACACAAAAAAAAAAACAAAGAAGTTCCAAATTGCAATTTACAAAGAAAATAAATAAAAACTCAAATTTCAATTTTTTTTTTGTTTTTTTTAAACACACAAATATACAAGCAACTTATGGATCACCAGTTAAGGGCCTCAGAAAACACAGCCAGGGGATCCGGGAAGGTTGGAGGGGTCACAAAGGTTCCACTTAAAATCCAAACTTCTTAGCCACCGAAGGTGTCGCCTAAAGAACTCCTAGACACTGATTTGACGGAGACGCTCACTGGAGTTACCACGAGTCAGCTAATATAAAAAATCTTTTTAATTTTTTTTTAATAAAAAAAATAGAAAATTAAAATTACTGAAATAATAACAAAACAACTAAAGAGAAAGGATTGGAATACTCCTCCTTGAAGCGATTAGGTTGAGCATGATGCATTTGGAGGTCGCGAGTTCTCCCACTACTCCACACTCCCCATTCTTATGATTGAGGTTACCATCTCTCTCTCCATTTTTATTAAGCTGACATTACTTGCTAAAACAAACACAGAAAACTTGAAACAGAATTAAAGGAATAGGAAATTAAAACTAAAATGGAAAGAAAAATCAACAAACGTCCAATTTCATGCTTCAAAGTAACAAGCAACAAAGTAAATCAAACTAGCTTATGAAGTTCATTCTTTCTCAAATATGATTATCCATATGGTGTGTGGTTTTAATCAAGTATTCAGAAAAAGCATTTAGCTATGGTGTTTAGTCTAAACACAAATTCCGAACCCATTAAGAACAAGAAGAACAAAAGAGAACTAAGTAGAATTTAAACATAGTGTTTGTCTTCAATATCTACCCAATCATTCACTAATCAGTCCAAGAGTCATATGGTGTTTATGTAAACTTGAACAAGATAATTAATTAAGAGCAAGTGAATGAAACCATAAACTAGAAATAATCAACATGCTACTTGAACCTTTTTGTTTTTGGATGTTGTGTAAGCTGTGACTCAAACCCAGTTCTCTTGCTTGTTAGGCAATTGTCCTGGTCAGTTGGACTACAAACACAACTTATCAATTAACCTCATTAACTTTAAAACATGAAACTGTCCAGTTATACAAAAGATAAAAATAAAAAAAAAGTAGGAAAACCAAATAGAATCAAACAATGTTACTGATCCCCGGCAACGGCGCCAAAAACTTGTTGTGTAGATACAGCTGCACCAAAATGGATTCAGTTGCATCCTCAACTTGTGATACTCGCAAGTGCACGAACCGTTGGTAGTTTAGCGTATGTAAGTGCGAGGTCGATTCCACAGGGATTGGTGATTGAATGATCCAATTCGGTTTTCCTACACAAAACAAAAATGAAAACAAAAGAACATAAAACAAGGATTTTGTACAACACTTGAGAACATGGAGAGTTTTTGGAGAGAAAGAGAGAGGTGTTTGAGAGCTTGAGAATTTGGAGGAAGGTGTTTGGGAAGCTTGAGGATTTTGTGAACTTGGAGAATTTGAGAACTTAGGGAAGGGAGAGAAAGGTGTTTGTGAAGTGTTTGAGACATGGAGACGTTTGGAAGAGAAGGGAAATTTGTTTGGGAAATTTGGAGAAGGGAGGAGAAAGTGTTTGAGTAGTTTAGAGAATTTGATGAAGGAATGGGAGAAGTGTTTGGGAACTTTGAAAATCTTGGAAGAGATGGGAATTGTATTTGGGAAATGTTTTAGAGCATGGAGAACTTTGAAAGAGAATAGAGAAATGTTTGGACATTTAATAAAAAAGAAAATTTAGTAGAAGGATTTTATTACAACAATTGAGAACTACAGAAGGGAAACTAAGAGAATTTGAGGGAGAGAAGGGAAGGGAGCTCTAGAGAAGTGCTTGAGAGCTCCCCCCCTTGGGGTGTGATTAAAAGCTTAGAGAACTTCCCTATTTATAGGCCTAGGGGAAGTGAAAATCTGAATTATACAATTGAATTTTCTAAACACACTAACTTCACTAACTTACAACACTTAAATCACTTAATACACTATTGCATTTGAAAACAATTCTTCTTGTCATTAAGCTTAGTGTTGCATCATCCACTTCAACATCTTTTAATTTATTTGGCTGCTGCAAAATTCCACTCAACAATAGGTATTGAATATGCTTCACCAAACTTTCCCACAATCAACAACACTTCATCATGCATATGTCATGCATGACAATGCATTGCAGCCAGCTTATGGGCTCGTTTTGGGCTTGTGTCTTCATTCTGAAAAATCTGAAAAAATATGGATCTTGAAGCTCTTTGTCTTATCTTTCCAAGCATATGCAGCCCAGCTCAAGGACAAATCGGGAAGGCCTTCAAATGTGATTTTGGGCCCAGTAACGCAGATGCTGCCGAATTTGACCTTAAGTTCCCAAAACATGTATAACTTTCTCTAGAAGACTCGGAATCATGAACCGTAAAATTCTACAGAAACTAGACTTCCGTATCTTTCCAATGATGTATGGCTCATCATCTGGTTCTTCTTGAGCAAGTACAGTCCAATCCGTGAAGTTAACTGATCTGCACAAGTTTAACTGATTCTGCACAAGTTTTGAGCTAACACTGAAACAAACACAAAACTTATTAAAAGCACAAGTTTAACTCAAAAACATAACCAAATCATAAGTTAAAAGGGTACAAAATGATATTGGTTTTCCTACTTTCAATACAGTGTATAGGAGTTCTTTAGGCGACACCTTCGGTGTCTAAGAAGTTTGGGTTTTAAGTGGGACCTTTGTGACCCCTCCAACCTTCCCGGATCCCCTGGCTGTGTTTTCTGAGGCCCTTAACTGGTCATCCATGAGTTGCTTGTATATTTGTGTGTTTTAAAAAAAAAAAACAAACAAACAAACAAAACAAAACAAAACAAAAAAATTATTTTTCCTTGTAAATTGCAGTTTGGAACTTCTTCTTTTTTTTCTTTGTGTAGTTGGTTAGTTGTAAATAATAATAAATTTATAAAATTTTAAAAAAAATCAATTTGGAACTTCTTTGTTTTCTTTTTTTTTTGTTTTGTTAAGTTAGTTTATGTATTTATTTAAGTGGTGTGGTTAGTTAGTTTATTTCTGAGTGTTATAAACACATTTTTATTTCATTTCAAAAGTTACAAACAAAGTTAAAAAAAAAATTAAAACAAAAACAAAAACAAAAAAACAGTCAATTAAAAATAAAAACAACTTCTTCATCTTCATCTTCATCTTCATGGCATGCCTCTATTATCTCTTACTTGCAGAATCTCCAGCAGCTCCACATGGTCCTCATTTTTCCTCTGGAGTGCTTCCACGTGCTGATTGGCACAGGTGAGCCGCTTCTGCAACTCCGCCACCATAGCCTTCAAGGAAGCTATTTCCTCGCTCATCGCGGCATATTCCCGTGTTCTCGCCAGCAATCGCATGCCCAAATTGGTAGCCGAGACCGCGTGGAGCACTGTTAAATTGTGGGACTCCTCCACCGCTGCAATCGCATGCAGATGATCTGTTGATGTGAGCTTGCTGCCAATCATGCCTTCCAGGAGCAGCACTGCCTCTATTCGGCACTGCCTCAGAAAAGTTCGGTATTACCTCAGCAAAGTTTGAGGCCGTACCGTGATGATATGTGGAGTTTGGGAAGACAGGGTTTGGACGAGCCCTTATCTGCGCATTCGGTGGCGCAAGGGACAATTCAATGTTAAGATCATCAAGGTGAGTGCATGAGGATGCCATTGTTTTGTTTTTGGATTTTTTGATGTTTTTCTCTAAATTTGCAGGAAGAAATGCGGGGTACTCTTCTACTTCACCGAGATGTGTTTAAATAGACTTATGCAGACAAAGGAGCCGAAAGCACTTCGGATCTCGAGGGTGCTATCCTGTGCTCCTTTATCTCGGATCCCTTCATTTCAGGCGCAAATTGCGAGCACGTTTTTTTTAAAAGGGAGCATGTCTACACCTTCACTTACTTTTGCCTCCATGTTTTCTGATGTTTGTGTTTTTGCTTTTTCAGTTGTTATTTTATTTTATTTTATTATTTTTTCTTTTTCAATTGTTTTCTTCTTATTTGTCAGGTTTCTCAAGAATTTAATTGGAAGAAGAGACAAAATTAAAGATGCGTCTTGGACACCTGGTTCAAGAATCCCAACTCTTTTTTTAAATTCTTGTTTGAATTGCGTGTTTATTTCAGTTTTTATTTATTTATTTATTTATTTTGTTTTTATTTAATTAGGTAGTATAATTTAAAACTCATAGGATATTCTTTGAAGGAGCTAAATTTTTGGTAACTCCAGCTGAGCAACCGCAGTCTATACAGTGTCTAGGAGTTCTTTAGGCGGCACCTTCGGTGTCTAAGAAGTTTGGGTTTTAAGAGGGACCATTGTGACCCCTCCAACCTTCCCGGATCCCCTGGCTGTGTTTTCTGATGCCCTTAATTGGTCATCCTTAAGTTTTTCTCTTAAAATAAGCAGTTACTTGTGTGTTTACTTAACTAAAAATAAAATGCATGTTTGGGTCTTCGTGTTTTTATTTGATCGTCGTTCTTTAGATTTAGGGTCAATTGTCTCTTTGAAATAGCATAACGTTTTTATTTCCCAATTAAAAAAAAAGACAAATACACTTTAAAATTAAAATAATAAATAAAAACTGAAATAATTTCTTCTTGACGCTCGGTGTCTCGACCATAGGAGTTTATAGTTTGGCCCTCTGGCTGTCCTCTTCCAGGGCTTCACGCACAGCCTCTTGGGGCTCATCACTTGAGCTCCCAAAGATCGCAATCTTAGCTTCAGCGTAACTACTCTCGCGATCTGTTTGCTTGCGTTTACCCGGTCGGTCTAGGTCCTCCAGCTGTTTTCGCATGTCGCGAGAGTACAACTCTACCATCTTTGATAGGCTTTTATTCTCGTCCCGCAACACTTCTAGCTGGTGTCGATTCACCTCCACTATCCTGGCCCTCTCCCTTTTCAAGCTTTTTATAGCACTCTGACACTCTTCAACCATACTTCGCTCCGCCGCTGACTGACCTTTCAGCACCTCTACCTCATGGGACTTCGCAGTAGGCGATGACCCAAACTTGCGACACATGCTGTACTCTGCACGCTCAGTGTCAGGGCATCACTCATGACCCGGTTGTCATCCCTTGTCCCGAACACACGTATATCTTTGGGAGTCACCAAATTTCTGCCAACTCCAATGGCAACATCGTTGTCCAGGAGTATTGAGTTAGCTACTGTCACAGGCCCCCGTGCGGAGGCAAAGTAGGGCATCCATACCTGGTGCTACCTGCTTGGCCTCGTGTTTGAGTCGGTGGAGCTAGGTTGAGATCCAACGAAAAGGGGTAGGAAGAGGCCATTTGATTTCTCACTTTTTTTTTTTTTTCTTGCTTCTTTTCTCTTTTGTGTTTCTGATTTTGTGGTTTTGTTTTTTTCCCCCTTCTTTTTTCCTTCTTGTAGAGTCTTTCACAAAACCCTAGCCAGTGCAGCGTCCTAGCATTTTCTGAATCCCCAGCGTTCCTCGAGTCCCACAACCTTCTCACTTTCCAACCGTTTCCAACTTATTTGTCACGACTTGCTTTGTCTGAACGGACGCGTTCAGGAAAGTCGCTGCGCCTTTCCATGAGCCCGTAATTTGATCTTGTGAAATCTGCGGCGCCTCTGTGCATCGACACGTGTCTCGCCCTGTCTTGGTCCCTTACACTGAACTAAGACAAAATTAGGACCCATGTTTCAGAATCCAATTCACTTTTCATGTTAATTTAAAAAAAATTATTAAAATTAAAACATGTGGGCTTCAGATTTCATTTTGGGTCGGGTTTTACCGTTGTTGGGTTAATTTCATTGTGGGCTTTGGGCTTCAAAATTTTTTTTGGGTTTCAGAATTGTGTGATTATGGTTTACTGTTTCATTTTTGTTTGTTTGTTTGTTTTGTAATTTTTATTTTTGTACTTATTTTATTTTATTTTATTTTTGTTTGTTTTGTGATTTATATTTATTTTAGTACCTTTCATTTCTTGTTATGACATTGCTTGTTCCTAATTTTTAAACATTGAGGACAATGTTCATTTCTAGGTTTGGGGGTATTGGAGTTTAGCATGTAAATTTGGTTTTTCCTTAATCTAATTTTTTTTTATTTGCTTGTTTTTATTTTTATTTTATTTTGTTTGAGTCTTGCTTTTATTTTGATTTTGATTTTATTCACTTTCCGAACACATTTGATGAGATTGTGATAAATGTTTGCATCACTTAAATGAAAATTGGATTTCATTTTATTTTAGTGTTTTTTTTCTTTATTAAAAAAAATTAAAAAAAAATTAAATTGGCATTGTTCTATCATGATATGCTTGAAACCTTCTTTACACTTGCCATTTGTTTCATAATTTTCCAATTAAAGGATTTGCATGATCTAAAGAATTGTATGAAGCATAAATTAGACTTATATAACCAACCATATAAAGTGAGCTTTTGAGCCTTGTACTTCAATTCATGAGTGTTATACATGTACTCTTGTTTTCTTGTCATCAAAGTTGTTGTTTGATCTCATTATTCATTGATTTGGTTGAACACTTAAAAGTCATTCATTCTTATGCAATTTGATCTTATGACATTTAAGAAGTGATATTAAGGCTATCTTTGGATCGTTTGTGCATTTCAAGCTAACCTTATGCATGCTTAAGCATGATTTTCCATTGTTAACCATTTTGAGCCTACATGTAAACCTTTTCTTTCATTTACCAATTTTATTTCCTCGCCTTAGCCTGAAAAACAAATATTTACCTTTCTAAGGAACTCATGAGCTTTAATTGGGATGTGTTTTTCATACAAAGTTTGGGAATGGGTGTTACATTTCGAAGGAAAAAAAAAATTCACACAATTGGTGAAAGAAAAGAGAAAAGTCAAGTGGTGGTTGATTGAAATTTCATTTTTGGCCC
The DNA here is from genome assembly GCA_018703695.1 of Prunus fruticosa. Taxonomy (NCBI): domain Eukaryota; kingdom Viridiplantae; phylum Streptophyta; class Magnoliopsida; order Rosales; family Rosaceae; genus Prunus; species Prunus fruticosa. Next base: position 16,549,969 of record CM031919.1, read on the forward strand.
TTCAAAATAAATTGGTGTTTGTTCAATTAAAGGAAATGAGTGAATCAATGTAAATGAAGGTATAAGGAGTTTTGATCATGTAAAAGAAAAAAATCTAATCGTGATGATTCGAAGTCTTGTAAACAATTATTTTATGCTCTTACATTGCGAGTTCCTTGGACTTTGTATTATCCATACCTTTCATTTCTTACTCACCTTACACCCTTGGCCCAATTACAACCTATACTAAAGACCTAAATTGATCTTAAATGTCATGTGGTTGAATTGCATTCATTTTCTACTTTTAAGTGGTTGGCATCCTTCTTGAGATCATTTTAATGCAAGTTCTTCATCTTTCTATTTCGAGTTAAGTCCTTTATGGTTTAACTCTAATATCATATTTATAACTGAGTATTGCATTATAGCCCTCTTCTAGTGATTCATTTGTGAGATGACAACTTTGGTGAGATTTGAAGTTGAACTTGTGCTTTGTATGATTTTTGAAATTGTGTGAAAACTAAGATTGGAGAATTTGTTGCATTTGGCTATCACACTACTACACTTTGAGCATATTATGTTTTGAACTTTACTGCTTTGTAAATAATGTCTAAAATTGAGTTTTTATTGTTAAAAACGTTTGAGTCATGTGCATGAGTCATTTCTCTTCAGAAAATGTTCGGAAAAATTGTTTTGAGTTCTTTGTGTTTTTGTGTTTGTTTTTGTTTTTGTTAATGTAATTATGTTTGTTTTTGTTTTTGGTATTGCTTAAGGACTAACAAATCTAATAAGTTTTCTAACCATTTTGTTTTGTAGAGTTAGAAAAACGTTTGTGAGTATTCGTATCTGTTAAACCCTCAGGAGACACAACTCGTCCTACTAGGGATGCCTAGAGGTTTAAAGGCTTGTTGCATATGCTCAATGCAATCGAGTTACCTACGAAAGTGGTCTAGTTAACTTTGTTTTTATCTTTGTTTTCCTTTTGTTTTGCTCGAGGACTAGCAAAATCTAGGTTTGGGGGTATTTAATCGGTGCATATTTACATATCATTTTGTACCCTTTTAACTTATGATTTGGTTATATTTTTGAGTTAAACTTGTGCTTTTAATAAGTTTTGTGTTTGTTTCAGTGTTATAAGCTTGAGACTCACTAATTGCATTTTGGAGACAAATTAGCTCAAAATGGTGTCTGCAGATCAGTCAACTTCACGGATTGGACTGTACTTGCTCAAGAAGAACCAGATGATGAGCCATACATCATTGGAAATATACCGAAGTCTAGTTTCTGTAGAATGTTACGGTTCATGATTCCGAGTCTTCTAGAGAAAGTTATACATGTTTTGGGAACTTAAGGTCAAATTCGGCAGCATCTGCGTTACTGGCCCCAAAATCACATTTGAATGCCTTCCCGATTTTTCCTTGAGCTGGACTGCATATGCTTGGAAAGATGAGACAAAGAGCTTCAAGATCCATATTTTTCCAGATTTTTCAGAATGAAGACACAAGCCCAAAATGAGCCCATAAGCTGGCTGAAATTGTAGTTCTCAATTGTTGTAATAAAATCATTCTACTAAATTTTCTTTTTTATTAAATGTCCAAACATTTATCTATTCTCTTTCCAAGTTCTCCATGCTCTAAAACATTTCCCAAATACAATTCCCATCTCTTCCAAGATTCTCAAAGTTCCCAAACACTTCTCCCATTCCTTCATCAAATTCTCTAAACTACTCAAACACTTTCTCCTCCCTTCTCCAAATTTCCCAAACACATTTCCCTTCTCTTCCAAACGTCTCCATGTCTCAAACACTTCACAAACACCTTTCTCTCCCTTCCCTAAGTTCTCAAATTCTCCAAGTTCACAAAATCCTCAAGCTTCCCAAACACCTTCCTCCAAATTCTTAAGCTCTCAAACACCTCTCTCTTTCTCTCCAAAAACTCTCCATGTTCTCAAGTGTTGTACAAAATCCTTGTTTTATGTTCTTTTGTTTTCATTTTTGTTTTGTGTAGGAAAACCGAATTGGATCATTCAATCACCAATCCCTGTGGAATCGACCTCGCACTTACATACGCTAAACTACCAACGGTTCGTGCACTTGCGAGTATCACAAGTTGAGGATGCAACTGAATCCATTTTGGTGCAGCTGTATCTACACAACACAATGTTACCGATCCCGGCAACGGCGCCAAAACTTGTTGCGTAGATTCAGCTGCACCAAAATGGGTTCAACTGCATCCTCAACTTGTGATACTCGTAAGTGCACGAACCGTTGGTAGTTTAGCGTATATAAGTGCGAGGTCGATTCCACAGGGATTGGTGATTGAATGATCCAACTCAGTTTTCCTACACAAAACATAAATGAAAACAAAAGAAACAAAACAAGAAGAAAGAATGTACATTACAAGAAAAATAAATTACAACTAAGAAGACATTAAAGAGAGAATTTGAAGAAGAAGGGAAAGTGTTTGAGAGCTTTAGAGATGGGAGAAGTGTTTGAGAGATTTGGAGATTTTGGAAGAGAAACTGTTTGGGAAATGTTTGAGAACATGGGGAAATTTGGAAGGAAGTAGAGAGGAATTTTGAGAACTTGGAGAATTTGAGAACTTGGGAAAGGGAGAGAAAGGTGTTTGTGTGTTTGAGACATGGAGATTTTTGGAAGAAAATGTGTTTGAGAGCATTGAGAATTTGATGAAGGAAATGGGAGGAGTGTTTGGGAAGTGTTTGGAGAAGAGAGTGTTTGAAGAATTTATAAGAAGGGAAAGGAAAAGTGCTTGATATCTTATTACAACAATTGAGAACTACAAAGGGAAACTAAGAGAATTTGAGGGAGAGAAGGGAAGGGAGCTCTAGAGAAGTGCTTGAGAGCTCCCCCCTTGGGGTGTGTTTACAAGCTTGGGAAACTCACTATATATAGGCCTAAGGAAGCTGAAAATCTGAATTCAATAAGACTAATGCATACAACACTTGTATTATAAAATCTGAAATGGTTGATGCACTTGTATTATCAAATCTGAATTGGATGATGCACTTCCCCAATAAATCCCACCAGCAGCCCTAGCTCATCTTCAGATCATCTTCAGATTCTGCAAGTAAGAGATAACAGAGGCATGCCATGAAGATGAAGAGGAAGAAGTTGTTTTTATTTTTACTTGAATGTTTTTTTTGTTTTTGTTTTTGTTTTAACTTTTTTTTAAACTTTGTTTTTCTAACTAACCACACCACGTCAATAAATACATAAACTAACTTAACAACAAAAAAAAAAAAAGAAAACAAAGAAATTCCAAATTGATTTTTTTAAAATTTATTATTATTTACAACTAACTGACCACACAAAGAAAAAATAAATAAATAAATAAAAGAAGTTTCAAATTGCAATTTACAAGGAAAAATAATTTTATTTTTTTTTGGTTTGTTTTTTTTTTAAACACACAAATATACAAGCAACTCATGGATGACCAGTTAAGGGCCTCAGAAAACACAGCCAGGGGATCCGGGAAGGTTGGAGGGGTCACAAAGGTCCCACTTAAAACCCAAACTTCTTAGACACCGAAGGTGTCGCCTAAAGAACTCCTAGACACTGGATTTTGACGGAGACGCTCATGGAGTTACCACGAGTCAGCTAATATAAAAAATCTTTTTAATTTTTTTAAATAAAAGAAATAGAAAATTAAAATTACTGAAATAATAACAAAACAACTAAAGAGAAAGGATTGAAATACTCCACCTTGAAGCGATTAGGTCGAGCATGATGCATTTGGAGGTCGCGACTTCTCTCACTACTCCACACTCCCCATTCTTATGATTGAGGTTGCCATCTCTCTCCATTTTTATTAAGCTATCATAAATTGCTAAAACGAACACAAAAAACTTGAAACAAAATTAAAGGATTAGGAGATAAAAAACTAAAATGGAAAGGAAAATCAACACACATCCAATTTCATGCTTCAAAGTAACAAGCAACAAAATAATCAAACTAGCTTATGAAGTTCATTCTTTCTCAAATATGATTATCCATATGGTGTGTGGTTTTAATCAAGTATTCAGAAAAAGCATTTAGCTATGGTGTTTAGTCTAAACACAAATTCCGAACCCATTAAGAACAAGACGAACAATAGAGAACCAAGTAGAATTTAAACATGGTGTTTGTCTTCAATATCTACCCATTCATTCACTAATCAGTCCAAGAGTCATATGGTGTTTATGTAAACTTGAACAAGATATTTAATTAAGAGCAAGTGAATGAAACGATATACTAGAAATAATCAACATGCTACTTGAACCTTTTTTTTTTGTGTTGTGTAAGCTGGGACTCAAACTCAGTTCTCTTGCTTGTCAGGCAATTGTCCTTGTCCGTTGGACTACAAACACAACTTGTCAATTAACATCATTAACTTTAAAACATGAAACTGTCCAGTTATATACAAAAAAATAAAAATAAAAAGTAGGAAAACCAAATAGAATCAAACAATGTTACCAATCCCCGGCAATGGCGCCAAAAACTTGTTGTTTAATTATGTTAACTCGCAAGTGTACGTGCCAATTAGTAGTATAGCAAAACAAATACGAGGTCGTGACCCATCGAGGACTGAGAAGTTAAAATTAGTTATGTACTTAGATTACCAAATTCAAGAAGTAGGAAGTTAAGTCTAAAACATAATTTTAAAGTGAAAGTGATTGTGATTGTGATTGTGAAAGGAAATGAACAAACTAAGATTGTAAATGAAACAAGTAAACAAGTGCATCAAAGGTGGTTTTGAAGATTGAAAAACAACAGATTTGGAGACTAGGGCATTTGATTCACCATAACAATTCAATTCCAGGTTATAAAGATTCAAGTGACAAGTCTAATTCAGATTCAAAGATTGATTCTAGCTAATATATGATTAAGCCATGGTGTCTGGTCCTAACCTTGTATTCCTAATTCCCTAATTTGATCATTTGTTGTCTAACCTAAATTAAGCATTAGGAATCCATTAAGCATAGAAGAACATTTTAAACAACCAAGTATGTATCTAATCCAGATTGTCGAATTCTCATACACACTCTTCCTATTCATAGTTCAATTTGAATTAAAGCATGGTGTCTACTCTTAATTCAAACCAAGATATACAAATCTGAATTGTAGCTAGGCATTCCGATCAGCATATAGGCAAGTAGGCAAAATGAATAAGAACATGAATCATGAATCAAACTTGAAACTTGAAATTTATAAACCCAGAATATTCATGTTAGGTTACATCAAAGCCCTAGTTATGGATTTAGTTAGTCATAATGGAAAAGAGACTTGAATAGAAATGAGAAAACATAATGAATGCAACAAGAGGGAGAGGGAATTGTGGGGTTGTGAATCCCAGGATTTGTTGTTGATTTGAATGTGGAATGGATGTGGTATTTATAGGGAGATGGGAGTGATAAATCTGAATTTATTATGGCTAATGCATACAACACTTGTTTTATAAAATCTGAAATGGTTGATGCACTTGTATTAGAAAATCTGAAATGGTTGATGCACTTCACCAATGAATCCCACCAGCAGCCCTAGCTCATCTTCATGTCACCATGACCAAGCTTCCAACCAGAAACAATAGCTCATGCCTAGCTCACCATGACCAAGCATCCAACTAGCTCATCTTGAGGTCAGCATGACCAGCAACTTCAAGGGCTTACGAATTGGGCTTCCCTTAATCAAATTAGGACTTTAAGCACTCAAACTTGAATTTCAGAATGTCTTCTTTCCAGCCACATAAGTATTGTCCCAATCCAAGGTCGGAGGAAGAAGCTAAGGCCGAAACAATTTGCTAACTCGTTTTGCTCGCTGACAAAAATCCATCCTGATCATGGTTCTGTGTTTGCTAGGTAACAGACTCCAGATTTATCCAATGAGGCTGAATTTTGGATATGTTATAGTACACACCCATTGGAACAACTTTCATGAAGAATTCTGCCTCATCCGAGCTGTGTAGGTTGCTGAGACAAAGCTTGAAATGTGACCTACGGAACTGGACTGGCAGGGTGCTGTAGCCAAAATGAGTTTGTCTTTAAGCTCTTCATCCATTCATCCAAATTAGGCCTTAACATGCTTGAATTGCATGAATTATGCTCTCTTGCTCTATTTTCCTACAAAACACACAAAGGGAGTCAAATAACTTAGAAATCTAGGAAACTAAGCAAAAGAAGTAAGTAAATAGGGCATGTATATGTATGAAATTATGAGCTTAACAGGTGTGTTTGAAATCTTGGAGAACCTCACTATTTATAGGCCTAAAGATAGTAAAAATCTGAATTGAGTATTACTTCTACCTACAACACTCATTTCACCAACTTTACCTAATTTCCCCACCAAAAATAATTAGCTCATGCATATGTCATGCATGACAATGCATTGCAGTCTTCTTGTGGGCTCATTTTGGGCTTGTTCCTCCATTCATACAATTCTGGAAAATTATGGTCTTGAAGCTCTTTGTCTTATCTTTCCAACCATATGTAGCTCTTTGTCTTATCTTTCAAATGTCATTTTTGGCACAGTAACGTAGATGCTGCTGAATTTCACCTTAAGCTGCCAAAACTTGCATAACTTCCTCTAGAAGACTTGAAATCATGAACCGTAAAATGGTCCAGAAACTAGACTTCTTCATCTTTCCAATGAAATATGGTTCATTATCTGGTTCTTTATGACAAAGAAGTTATGGAAAAGAGGGTAATGGGAAGGTTCTTTTGTGTAGTTGAGTCTGACCATTGTAGGGACCAAGTTCATGCGAGCTCGTGTGCATAGTAGATTAGGAAATCGGCGGTATAATTGTTGATTGGGTGATTTGGGCTTGGAGATCAATGGTATGGACAAGATGACTAGCAAAAGGGGAACTATGGGATAATTGAGATGAGTGTTAGTTTATATAATGGGGCATTCGGAATCACAGTGGTAAAATGCATGGTATGGGACATGCAGATTTGCTTGCCCTATTATATAGATTAACGGGTTGGGTAGAATTGAAGATCATTCATGCATTGTATAAATTGTACATTAATAATCTCACTAATCACGTAAGACATAGGACCCATACTGAGCATGTATTGCTCACCCCTTAATGAATTTATTGCAGGTTTTGAATCTGAAGTTTAGTTGTGACAAGGAAACAAGAAGAACGAGTTGCAGATAGTTTTGGATGTTTTGTTAAAAGTCTGTACTTTCCTGTAATTTTGCTTGTAAAATTACAATGTAAATTATTTTCGTTTAAATAGAAGTTTATGTTTAGTTCTCTTGTTTCTTGCTATTTAAATTTTTAGTTGTAGTTTTTCTTTTACCTCACACACTCTCAATATTTAAAAAAAATTGGGATGTGACAGTTCTATTCAAGCTTCTAATTAGTAATCGGGCCTCTTTCCCAATCAGCAGTGAGTGTTCGCGTCAAATGGTGAAGTTCTGGGTGTGAATAATTTTGTGTGGCTAGTTTAGTTTTGTAGTCGTTTTAACTTGAGTTAGTAAGCTCTTAGGGGTGTCCCTACACCTAGTGCCTTAAAGCCTTTTTGGTTTGAGAGCCACTGGCCTAACACTCGCTATATGAGTTAATTAGAAAGCTTAATGGAGCGAGGCATTGCACAGCTTACATTTAAAAAAAAAATAGTATAAAAAAAAAACTTTGGTTTGTTTCTTGCAAGGGAGTTTGACAACTCTTGAGATCAAAAGGTTGGTATGATTGGAATTTAGCTACTTGCGTTCTCCTTGCATGATTTTATGTTAATAACCACTATATATATATATATATATATTTGATAACCACTTTATTAGCAGTAAAGATGAATTGCTTTTACATGATTCATGTTGTGTGAATTAGTTTAGTTTTATAATTCCGTTGCTCTCCTGACCCCAGCAATATTTGCCAGTTGTCTTGCGTGCACAAACCACATTTTACTATGAATCATTGTTATTTATTTGCTGTAAGAGTTTACATAACAGTAATTGCATACAGTAGAAGAAAAAAAAAAATAGAGTCGACCATCAAATACATGAGCCAAATAACATGTCTAACACGTGGATTGGTTTGTTCACGTGGAAAACATGGGTATCCCAATTTCCAAATATATCTCTCTCCTTTATGGCATTAAGCTCCTCTAGCTCCCCTCCACTCCACACACTTATATAAAGAGATGTGCATCAATCTTAATTCTCACCAATTCTTGAGCAATAGCAAGGCATGGGTAGTGAAGTGAGAGGAAGTCATGAGCTACTCCAAGCACAAGCCCACATTTGGAACCACATTTTTAGCTTCATAAATTCTATGTCCCTCAAATGTGCGGTTCAATTAGATATCCCAGATGTCATCCAAAAACATGGCCAACCCATGACTCTTTCCAAGCTTGTCTCCGCCCTACCAATTTCCCCAACAAAAGCTCATTTCGTCCCACGCCTCATGCGAATCTTAGTCCACTCCGGCTTCTTTGCCAGAGAAAGTCTGAATGGCGACGAACAAGGTTATGTACTAACGGATGCCTCCGCACTCCTCCTGAAAGACAATCCCATGAGCGCAAGGCCCTTCTTACTTGCCATGCTCAATCCCATCATAACCGATCCATGGCAGTATTTGACCACTTGGTTCCAAAATGACAATCCTACGCCATTTCATGTGGTGCATGGGATGACATTTTGGGATTATGGGAACCAGGACCCGACTCTTGTGCATTTTTTCAATGACGCCATGGCTAGTGATGCCCGGTTGATCTCGAGCTTGATGATTGATGACTGCAAGGTGGTGTTTCAAGGAGTGGATTCGTTGGTTGACGTGGGCGGTGGGACGGGAACTGTGGCCAAGTCCATTGCTGATGCCTTCCCTCATATGAAATGCACTGTACTTGATCTCCCTCATGTAGTTGCTGACCTAAAAGGGAGTAAGAACTTGGAATATGTTGCAGGGGACATGTTTGAGGCTGTGCCTGCGGCCGATGCTATTTTTTTGAAGGTAATCATCTCATCCTTAGTGATATTATATTGTTAAATACAGATGTCCATTTATAGATCAATACAATATATGTGAAGCAGAGTATGCTTTCCAATTGGACTTTAAAGTATAAATCAAATTGGGTCCATAAGTAATTTGATGATTTTGTTTGGTGATTGTGTGTGACAAACAGTGGATATTGCATGACTGGAGTGATGAAGAATGCGTGGAAATACTCGAGCGATGTAAAGAGGCAGTTACAAGAGAGGGCAAGAAAGGCAAGGTGATTATCGTAGATATGACGGTGGAGAACAAGAATACAGATAAGGAATCTGGGGAAACACAACTTTTCTTCGATATGTTGATGATGGTTATGGTTACAGGAAAAGAAAGGAATGAGAAAGAATGGGCCAAGCTATTTTCTGACGCAGGTTTCAGCCACTATAAGATTACTCCCTGTTTGGGTTTACGGTCTCTCATTGAGGTTTATCCTTTATTTATAATGAAGCACACCTGGTTAATGTATTATGTTGGCAGCATGTAGTGTATTGTAATCTTGTTCAAGGTAAATTAATGTTACCTAGTTTATTTAGTATTGTATTAAATGCAAGTTTGTCAATTTGGGAGCTGCTCTGTAAATTTTGGGGAAAATTTTGGAGTTAATTCTTGTTATATATGTATTCCACCAAATTTGGAACATATATAAGCGGGGACTTTTATCTCTTTGCTTAGACCCAGTAATCAACACGACCTCTTCTATCTATCTAGTTCTCTCTTCATCATTTGGCAACTGCTCAGATTTCTCAAACTCCTTTTCTATATTACTTTCGATCCATATTGTTTATCACTTTTACTACTAAAGTCTTGTTGTTTCAATTTGATCATTTTCACCCATGTGGTACAATTCAAAGACATCTCCAATTTGCCGAACCCTTAGCGGGGTAACTCACCTTCAGGTGTGGGCACCTGACACCTCGTGGTATTTATATATATATATATGGTGTGGGGACACCTCGTGGTATTTATATATATATATAAAAGACATTCTCAAATTTGTGTCAAATTAGAGAGGAGCATTTTGGTCCAAAACAAGAAAGATAAAAATTAAAAAGTAAAAAAGGAAAATGAAAGAAAGAGAAGGAAGAGAGAAACCCTCTGCACCAACACCGCCGCCAGCCCACACGCCAACCACAACATTCGACCCTATGTCCCCAACCCAATACAAATCTACGACCGTCATCTCTCTCTCTCTCTCTCTCTCTCTCTCATGCCCCCGCCGCGACTGTAACACCCAACACCCATCCCCCAATTCCCTCATCCAAACCATGTATCTCCTCGCCGATGTTCTCCAGTGCGCCCCACCCCTCCTCAATATCTACTCACCACACCCAGTCCCTTCCCCCACGCCAGCCCAAAGTAGAAGCCACAACCACCCTTCCAGAAGCTCAATGGGAACTTACTATTAGATCCCACTCACCTGACAACCTTCACATCTCCATTTTCTTCTCTCTTATCAATCCCTCTCTAAACTTTCCTTTTTTTTCTTACTTTTCTTTTCGTTCTGCAATTTTCTCAGAAAAAGTTATAGAGAAACAACCACCCAATTTCTATTTCTATTGATTTGTTGGGGGAAATTTCACGTGCTTGGCGAATTTTATTTGTTTGGTAAATTATTTTTTCCTTTTTATTTTTGATAAATCTCAATTCTTGGTTCATAACACAGTACAACAAATATTAGTTTTGGTGGATTTTCATGGGCTTGGCAAATTCCAAGTTTGTATCACGGCAAATTTTGGATTCTCTAATGTATGGAAGGTTGTAATATTTTGCAATGGTTGTTGTTCAATAATTTTAATTGTGTTGGGGGAGGAGGAGGAGGGTTGGTGGTGGTCGTGATGAGAGGGGTGGCAAGGCAACTTGGTGGGAAGGTGGGAATGGGGAGGGAAATGCCTCTCCCTTTCTTCTATTTCCAGCATTTGTTTTTGTTCCGAAATTCTCCTTGACAAGTAACGGTAGTTACTCGAGTTTGACACAAATTGGAGACTGTTCTTGAATTGCTTAAATTCAAAACCATAAGGGTAATAACAATCAAATTGAAACAACATGGACTTTAATGGTAAAACTGATAAACCACATAGACCCAAGTATGAGTTATGGTAACATATAATAGAAGGTTTTTCTAGGTTTGTTAAGACCGGTTATTGTTGGAAAAATGACTCACCTAAAGATACAAGGTTGTTTTGGCTCAAAAAAGGATGATTTTGAATATGTCGAAAGCGACCCTTCAGGACATTGGCGACCGGTCGTTTTTTGAGAGAAACGAAGTCCTGGAACAAAACCAACGAGCGACCGGTCGCCACTCTTTGCGACCGGTCGCATGAAGCAAGAGCGACCGGTCGCGTGACATTTGCGACCGGTCGTTTTTTAGAGAATCAAAGTCCTGGAGAGAAAACTTCTGGCGACCGGTCGCAGGGCGACGGTCGTTCCAGTCGTGCCTGTGACGTTTTCTTACGTGTTTTCAACTGTGTTTTCGATGGCTATCGCTTTCCACATGATTTCAGAGGCTTAGTGGGTCACTTCTGAGGTGTAAGAACGTTGACTACCTGCTGGATAGTTGGGAGAGCACTCATGGCTATTTGGTTATCTTATTCCAAAGAAATCTTCTCTCCATTTTCTGGAATAATTGTAAGTGGCATAAGCTGGAATTCTTAGTTGTGAGAGACTAAGGGAGTTTTCAGTTTTGTCAAGAGAGCCAAGGGGAGAGCAAGAGAGTTCTCTAAGTGTATCAAGGTGTTGAGCAAGGGTGTGAGAGAAACAGATTGTGAGGGTAGTGTTCTAAAGGGGTTTCCTTTTGTAAACCAAAGGTGTAACCTATCTTCATTAGTGAAATTTCTCAAGGTGATCACCAAAGAGGATGTAGGCAATTTGCTGAACCTCTATAAACACTTGTGTCATTTGTGCTTGGTTAATTTATGTGTGTGTGTGTGTAAGACTCATCCATCATTGAGTTCTTTGTCTAAAGTCCATCAACAACAAGATCTTTAAGGGCAGTGAGTTTGTTATTAATTCACAACAAGTGGTATCAGAGCTGTGTTTTGGCAGCTGGAGCTAGTTCTTCTCTTGGAGTGCTAGTGTGTTGAAGATGGCAAGTGACTTAGAAGCTGAGAGTGGTAGCAGTTCACAGCATGTGAAGCAACCACATATAGCAAGCATGAAGGTGGAGTTAAAGCCTTTCACAGGGAAGGAGAACTTCACTCTTTGGCAATGAAGGATGAAGTCAGCTCTTACACAACAACAGCTCCATGTTGTGTTGGTTGGCAAGGAGAAGAAGCCAGCAAGCATGACGGATGATGAGTGGGGAGTTCTTGACGAGTTAGCCAGAGGAGCCATCGAAAACTACCTCTCCGATGAGGTGCTCATCAACGTGATAAAGGATACAGCGAAGCAAACATGGGAGAAGCTCGAAGAGATGTTTGCGGGGAAGTTGTTGTCCAACAAACTCTTCCTCAAGGAAGAGCTCCTGAATCTTAAGATGGAGGAGGGAGGAAATCTAATGGAACATCTAAGTAGTTTCAATAGATGTATTGCTGACTTGCAAAGAATGGATGTGAATTATAGTCCGGAGGATAAGGCTCTTATGTTGTTGACATCCTTACCTCCGTCCTATAAACACTTCCGAACCACTCTTATGTTCGGAAAAGTTACTCTTGATTTTGACCCTGTGGTGCAAGACATCATGACACACCATAGGATGACTCAACGTTCGGGAGAAAACTCTCAAGGCGAAGGTCTAGTTGCAAAGACCGGAGAGAGAGGCCGTTCAAAGAAGCGTGAAGGCAAGAAAGTCAATAGAGGAAGGTCCAAATCCAAGGCAAAGGAAGGTTGTTTCGAGTGTGGGTCAAAAGAGCATTGGAAAAAGAATTGCCCCATATGGAAGGAGAAGAAGAACAAAGGGAAGAATGCAGCAAACACAGCTGAGGATGTCACAGAAAGTGATGGTGAGCTTTTGTATGTTAATAGCAATGTTAAAACAAATGCATTGGCTAATTCTTCAAGGTGTTCCTCTTCCATTGGATTTTGGATTCCGGGTGCTCATATCATATGTGCTCAAACAAGGAGTGGTTTGACACGTATGAGAAAGAAGATAGTAGTGAAGTGATGATGGGGGATGGCTCTATGTGTAGAGTCAAAGGCACCGGTACAATCAAGGTGAAGATGCATGATGGGGCTGTTAGGACACTTGGAATGGTAAGGCACATTCCAAAGTTGCGTAAGAATCTCATTTCCCTTGGAACTCTTGATAAGAATGGTTATTCATTCAAAGCAAATGGAGGGAAACTCATAGTCTCAAAAGGTTCACTTGTGATTATGAAGGGAGAGATTCAACCTAATTGTCTATATAGGTTGTGTGGTACAACAATCATAGCTGGAGCAGCTGTATCTACAAGCAAGGACTCGGAAGATGAAACTCAGCTTTGGCATTTGAGGCTAGGGCACATGAGTGAGAGGGGCATGCAGGAACTACACAACAGAAAATTGTTGAAAGGTGTTCAAAGTTGCAAGCTTGAGTTCTGCAGATTTTGTACCATGGGAAAGCAATCAAAAATAGCTTTCAAGCAGCGAAACAAAGAGGAAGAAAGCACGGGTGTGCTAGATTATATTCACACGGATGTTTGGGGGCCATCACCGGTTAAATCGAAGGGTGGAGCTCGCTATTTTGTGACTTTCTTGGATGATTTTTCCAGGAAGGTTTGGGTCTACTTCATGAAGGAGAAATCTGAGGTCTTCACCAAATTCAAAGAGTGGAAGGCGAAAGTAGAGAACCTAACCGGAAGAAAGATCAAGATCCTAAAGAGTGACAATGGTGGTGAATATAAGGACAGCAAGTTCCTTGAGTTTTGCAAAAGTGAAGGCATTAAGAGGCACTTTACCGTGAAGAAAACACCCCAACAAAATGGAGCTGCGGAGAGGATGAACCGAACTCTCATGGAGGTGAGAGATGTATGAGAATTCATGCAGGGTTGCCCGAATCTTTTTGGGCAGAAACGGTTAACCACGATGCCTATTTGGTTAACCGATCGCCTTCAAGAAATCTTGAGTTCAAATGTGCAGAGGAGGTATGGTCTAATAAGTCAATTGATTATTCGAATCTTAAGGTGTTTGGATGCAGTGCATATGCACTTATTCCTAGTGATGAAAGATCCAAGTTGAAGCCAAAGTCTCTTGAATGCATTTTCATTGGATTTGAGAGTGGTGTGAAGGGCTACAAGCTGTGGGATCCAGTGAACCACAAGAAGATACTCAGAAGAAATGTTGTGTTTGATGAGAAGACCATACCTATGAACAAAGTCAAGAATTCAGAGGCAAAGGAGGATGTTGTTGAGAAAGAAACAACCTTTCAAGTTCCACTCAAGAAGGTGTCAAGAAAGACTACTCAGAAACAGCCAACTGAAGACGTTCAGGAGGAGGTGGAGTCTGACATTGAAGAGGAAGAAGCTGGGCAGCATCAACAACATACTCAAGAAGAAGAAGAGGCTCAAGAACAGGTGGAGCCATCATCTATAGCTAGGTCCAGACCCAAGAGAACCATCAAACCACCTAAAAGGTTTGGATGGGAGATGGATGCAGTTCACTATGCTCTAAATGCTAGTGAAGAAGAACCAACCACGTTCCAAGAAGCTATTGAGAACAAGGAACGGGAAAGTTGGATGGAAGCTATGATGCAAGAGATGGAATCTCTACACCAAAACTCAGTTTGGGAGTTAGTTCCTAAACCCAAAGGTCGCAAGGTTATTGGCTGCAAATGGGTGTTTAGGAAGAAAGAAGAAATGCATGAGAAGGGTGCCACCTTATTCAAAGCTCGGTTGGTGGCAAAAGGATTCTTGCAAAAGGAGGGAGTTGATTATGATGAAATTTTCTCTCCGGTGGTGAAACATACTTCTATACGGCTACTACTCTCCATAGTAGCACAAGAGGACATGGAGGTGGAGCAAATGGATGTGAAGACTGCTTTCCTTCATGGTGAATTGGAGGAAGACATCTACATGTGCCAACCACAAGGGTTCATTGAAGCAGGGAAGGAAAATCTGGTTTGTAGGTTGAAGAAGTCTTTATATGGGCTGAAGCAATCTCCAAGACAGTGGAATAAATGCTTTGATTCTTACATGATGAAGATTGGGTATAGAAGATGTGAAACTGATTGTTGTGTTTACTCTCATGCATTCAAGCTTGGTAACTTCATCCTTTTGCTTCTTTATGTTGATGGCATGCTAATTGCATGTAAAGACATGTCAAAAATCCAGAATTTGAAGACATTGCTTGGAAGGGAGTTTGACATGAAGGATCTTGGAGCTGCACAAAAGATCCTAGGAATGGAGATAAGGAGAGACAGAAATGAAGGCAAGTTGTGGCTGTCACAAAGCAAGTACATTTCCAAGGTACTTGAAAGGTTCAATATGATGGATTGCAAGCCGGTGTCTACTCCTTTGGCGGAGCATTTTAAGTTAAGTGCTAAAGAATGTCCTTCTACGAATGTGGAGAAGGAGGAAATGAGTAAAGTTCCATATGCAAGCTTGGTAGGGTGTCTCATGTATGCAATGGTGTGCACACGCCCCGCACTTAGCCCAAGCCGTTAGTGTGGTGTCAAGGTATATGGCGAATCCTTGAAGGCAACATTGGACAGCAGCAAAATGGATTCTAAGGTACTTGAAGGGCACCAAAAGGCTTGGGATATTGTTTGAAAGACAACAAGGAAAAGCATGTGTGTCGGGGTTTGTAGATTCTGATTATGCTGGAGATCTAGACAAGAGGAGATCCACCACAGGATATGTCTTCACTTGTGGTGGAGGACCGATTAGTTGGAGAGCGGTGTTACAATCGGTTAGTGCCTTGTCTACTACGGAAGTGGAGTATATGGCTTTAACGGAAGCTTCAAAAGAAGTGGTATGGCTGAAGAGATTGGGAAAGGATTTCAGAATAGCTCAAGACTTGGTGGTGATTCAAAGTGACAGTCAAAGTGCTATATGTTTAGTGAAGAATCAAGTGTTCCATGGAAGGTCCAAACACATTAATGTATGTTACCACCGGATAAGGGATTGGGTGAATGATGGAGACATCACTATAATGAAGGTTCATACAAAGGAGAACGCTTCAGATTGTCTAACAAAGCCAGTCACAACAACAAAGTTCAAGCATTGTTTGAGCTTGCTCAATCTTGTAACATGCTAAAGATTGAGGTGGAGTTCTTGAGAGTTATTAGGACGATTCTAAGACATTACAGATGTCCTAGAAGGCAATGATGTTCACAAGGAGTATTAGGCTCGCCATGGTGGAGATTGTTGGAAAAATGGCTCACCTAAAGATACAAGGTTGTTTTGGCTCAAAAAATGATGATTTTGAATCTGTCGAAAAGCGACTGGTCGCAGGACATTGGCGACGGTCGTTTTTTGACAGAAACGAAGTCTGGAAACAAACCAACGAGCGACCGGCCGTCCCACTCTTTGCGACCGGTCGCATGAAGCAAGATTGACCGGTCGCGTGACATTTGCGACCGGTCGTTTTTTAGAGAATCAAAGTCTGGAGAGAAAACTTCTGGCGACCGGTCGCCAGGAACTGTGACCGGTCGTTCCAGTGCCTGCCTGACGTTTTCTTACGTGTTTTCAACTGTGTTTTGGATGGCTATCGCTTTCCACATGATTTCAGAGGCTTAGTGGGTCACTTCTGAGGTGTAAGAACGTTGACTACCTGCTGGATAGTTGGGAGAGCACTCATGGCTATTTGGATATCTTATTCCAAAGAAATCTTCTCTCCATTTTCTGGAATAATTGTAAGTGGCATAAGCTAGAATTCTTAGTTGGGAGAGACTAAGGGAGTTTTCAGTTTTGTCAAGAGAGCCAAGGGGAGAGCAAGAGAGTTCTCTAAGTGTATCAAGGTGTTGAGCAAGGGTGTGAGAGAAACAGATTGTGAGGGTAGTGTTCTAAAGGGGTTTCCTTTTGTAAACCAAAGTTGTAACCTATCTTCATTAGTGAAATTTCTCAAGGTGATCACCAAAGAGGATGTAGGCAATTTGCCGAACCTCTATAAACACTTGTGTCATTTGTGCTTGGTTAATTTATGTGTGTGTGTGTGTAAGACTCATCCATCATTGAGTTCTTTGTCTAAAGTCCATCAACAACAAGATCTTTAAGGGCAGTGAGTTTTTTATTAATTAACAAGAGTTATCCCGCTCATCATGTCAACTATGTGTCGTGGGATAGTTAATGGCTTTAATGAGTGTGTTGCTTGGGCCAATACTCAATCAACGACTATAGTGGCCAATGACCTCGAGATTGGCTAGACGTCTTTAATGCGAGCATTAATTGACCCTACTGTTGAAGATTGGCTCACCATAAATGCGGGAAGAAGAGGAAATCAGTGGCAGCAAGAGAGGAGCAGCAGAGAAATTTATGCAGAAGGCCATGCGATCAATCGGTTTCTTCTAGTGGGTCGCAACGACATGCTGTGTTCCAAGCGATCGATCGCCTCATCTTTATTTTGTTTGCATGCTGAACGTGGTTTTTTGCAGCGGTTTTGATGTGGCTCCCTTGGCCCTTCTTTTGACCCCCTGCAATTAACATTGGAGTCTTCTATGATCTTCCATATCAATTGTTAGGTATCAACATTGAATATATATTATAGAAACTTCGGTATAAGTCCAAAATTGAAAACAAAAGTTGGATGCAGTCCTCATATTTGTTGTTGTTGATACAAGTCCTTTGACTTTTGTGCAACGTATGATTACATTCCTTTTTTTTTTTTTTTTTTGATATTTACATATTATTTTTTTCATTTTAAAATTACTTTGTTATTCCCATAATGCCCCTAAAAATTAAATAAGGTAAGAAATTAATTTTTGTCATAATAATTATGATATTGTCAAAATGATACAAATGGAAAATACTCCCACAAATCACATCTCCTATAACTTTTGAAATAGCTATTATATTTCAGTCATGCTCCTATATGAACGTTGGCTTTCTTTCTGTTGTGGCTTTGTATTCTTGCACTATGGCAACCTGTACACAAGGTAAATAAATATTCTTTTACTCATTACCACAACTTTTGTTATTCACTGATTTTGTTTGTTTGTTTGTTTTCTTCTTTGATAATACAATTCCTCATTGTTTTACTTTTGATTTTGTTTAGCTCACTTTTTTCCTTCACGTTTTTGTTTCTGTAAAGTTCATTCCCATCTAGCTAATGTCTTTAATTAAGATGTAATTAACCATTAACACAAGTGGGTTTTGTGTTTTACCCCTACATCATTTTCGATTCCTTTGTTTCTTGATAGTTAATTATCTTCCAGTTTTTCCTATTTTTCCCATGTTTTTGTTGTGGCGTTTTACGATTATTGGTTGTATCACTCAAATCCACACATTTTATCTAAAATCTACATGTTTATCAGGTATAGTAGAGTACTTAAGTGTTAGGTACATTATGTTATCACTACTACATTTTACAGTTTGCGTGACGGATCCAAAATCGTCGCGCAAAGAACAAACGTGTCGCGCAACTCACAGAGCGACGGAACTTTTGCCTTGCAAAATCAGTCGCGCAATAACCGTCAAGGAAGGCTTTGCGCGACAGAAAAAATGTTTATCGTCGCGCTTAACCCTACGTTGCGCTGAACAGTTTGGGACGACAATTATTCGTCGCACCTTATGTTGCGCGACGAGGAAACAGGCGTTGCAATTACTTTGCGCGACGAAAATTAACCGTCGCATATAGGTTGACCGCAGATATCCAGACGTTGCAAGAACACTGTGCGACGACTTGGTGTCGTCACGCAAACAGTTTGCGCGACGAAGAAGTCGTCGTTGCAAAACCCTTGCGCAACGACTTATATATTATTTATCGTGGCTCAAACCCTTGTGCGACACAGTCTGCATTGTCGCATTTTGTTAAGAGGACAAATGTTCCGTCGCGCAAACTTAAAATATTTTCGGTCGAAATTTATTTTTATGGTTTTGTAATTTTCTAAAATATGCTTATGTGCGACAGCTGTTTTATTCGTCGCGCAAAATTAGTAATTAATTTTTTTTAATTAATTAATTTTAAAAAAATAATTTTGGTTTATTTTATTTTTATAATTAAATCAAATGAAAATTAAAACATGTAATGAAGAGAAATTGTTTTTTGAAACATAATAAATGTATAATACAAGAAAAATATTTAAAATGTAATTAAATTAAGAAAGTAAAAAACTAATTAAACAATCCAGCTATATCTACTTCCTCGTCTGGCAGCGGCTCCGAGGTCTGGACATTGTGGACAGGGGCAGAGGTTTGGTGGCCATGCGCAGAGGTGGACGGGGGAACAAAAGACGGTACGGGAACGCCGACTGGGCCATGGACTGTATAATCTGAGTCATCTGGGCCATCTGGGCTTCAAGTTGGGCCACATTTGCTGTCAAAACACTGTTTGACTGCGTTGATGAACGGGGTCTAGGTTCCCGCCGCAGGCATTCCCCATCCCTCGCAGTATGTCCCTGGCCGCCTCCCGAGTGTCTGATCCAAGATTTCCGTCAAGATCTGAAACCCCGCATTCTGTGGAGGAGCCACGGACTCGAGCGGCGTATCGGGAGGAAGCTGGAGGCGGACTCCTGAAGAACCAACTGGCTCTTCTCCTTTGTTGCGTGTTGCGTAGATTCAGCTGCACCAAAATAGGTTCAACTGCATCCTCAACTTGTGATACTCGCAAGTGCACGAGCCGTTCGGTAGTATAGCGTATGTAAGTGCGAGGTCGATTCCACAGGGATTGGTGATCGAATGATCCAATTCAATTTTCCTACACAAAACAAAAGAAGCAAAACAAGAAGAAAGAATATACATTACAAGAAAAATAAATTATAACTAAATGAACATTAAAGAAATTAAGAGAACTTGAGGAAGAAAAGAAAGTGTTTGAGAGCTTTTAGAGAAGGGAGAAGAAAGCATTTGAGAACTTGGAGGATTTGATGAAGAAAGTGTTTGGAAACTTGGAGGATTTTGAAGAGAAGAGAGAAGTGGTCAAGAACATGGAGAACTTAGAGAAGAGAAAGGTGTTTGTGAGGTGTTTGAGAACATGGAGAATATTTGAAGAGAAGAAAGTGGTGTTTGAGAATTTGATGAAGGAATGAGAAGGTGTTTGAGAACTTTGAGAATTTGGAAGAGAAAGTGTTTGGAGAACATGGGGAATTTGGAAGGGAAGAGACATGTGTTTAGGGTTTGGAGAGTGTTTGGAAGAGAATAGAGAAGTGCTTGAGATTTAATAAAAATAAAATTTAGTAGAATGATCTTATTACAACAATTGAGAACTACAAAGGGAAACTAAGAGAATTTGAGGGAGAGAAGGGAAGGGAGCTCTAGAGAAGTGCTTGAGAGCTCCCCCCCTTGGGGTGTGTTTACAAGCTTAGAGAACTTCCCTATTTATAGGCCTAGGGGAAGTGAAAATCTGAATTCAATAAGACTAATGCATACAACACTTGTTTTATAAAATATGAAATGGTTGATGCACTTGTATTAGAAAATCTTCAATGGTTGATGCACTTGTATTATAAAATCTTCAATGGTTGATGCACTTCCCCAATAAAATCCCACCAGCAGCCCTAGCTCATCATCATGTCACCATGACCAAGCTTCCAACCAGAAATGATAGCTCATGCCTAGCTCACCATGACCAAGCATCCAACCAGCACATGCTGAGGTCAGCATGACCAGCAACTTCAAGGGCTTACAACTTGGGCTTCTCTTAATCAAATTAGGACTTTAAGCACTCAAAATTGAAGTTCAGAATGTCTTCTTTCCAGCCATATGTTATTTGGGCCAATCCAAGGTCGGAGGAGGAAGTTAAGGCCGAAACAAATTGCTAACTCATTTTCCGCGCTGATAAGATCCATCCTGAGCATGGTTCAGTGTTTGCTAGGTAACGGACTCCGGATTTATCCAATGGGGCTGAATTTTGGATATGTTATAGTAAACACCCATTGGAACAACTGTCATAAAGAATGTGGCCTCATTCGAGGTATGTAGGTGGCTGAAACAAAGCTTGCAATATGACCTACGGAACTGGACTGGCAGGGGGCTGTAGCCATAATGAACTTGTCTTTAAGCTCTTCTTCAATTCATCCAAATTAGGCCTTAACATGCTTGAATTGCATGAATTATGCTCTCCAAAGCCATCATTGTAACCTAAAGCTCAATTAACTGAAAGATAAACACAAAAAGGATTAAAAGCACAAGTTTAACTCAAAAACATAACCAAATCATAAGCGAGAAGGGTAAGAAATAATATACAATTATGAACCGATCAAATACCCCCAAACCTAGATTTTGCTAGTCCTCGAGCAAAACAAAAAGGAAAACACAGATAAAAAAAACAAAATAAGAAGTTAACTAGACCACTTTCGTAGGTAACTCGATTGCATTTAGCATACGCAACAAGCCTTTAAACCTCTAGGCATCCCTAGTAGGAGGAGTTGTGTCTCCTGAGGGTTTAACAGATCCGACACCCACAAACGTTTTTCTGAACTCTGAAAACAAAGTAATTAGAAAACTTAAAAGATTGTTAGTCCTTAAGCAAAACCAAAAACAAAAACAAACACAAACGCAAATACATTAACAAAAACAAAACAAAAAAACAAAAATAAAGAAAACAATTACAAAAATAAAACGAACTCAAAACAATTTTTCCGAACATTTTCTGAAGAAAAATGACTCATACACATGACTTAAACGTTTTAACAATAAAAGCTCAATTTTTAGACATTATTTACAAAGCGGCAAAGTTCTAAACACAATATGCTCAAAGTGTAGTAGTGTGATAGCCAAATACAACAAATTCCCCAATCTTAGTTTTCACACAATTTCGAAAATCATACAAAGCACAAGTTCAACTTCAAATCTCACCAAAGTTGTCCTCTCACAAATGAATCACTCAGAAGAGGGCTATAATGCAACACTCAGTTATAAACATGAGAATAGAGTTAAACCATAAGGACTTAACTCGAAATAAAAAGATGAAGAACTTGCATTAAAATGATCTCAAGAAGGACGCCAAACACTTAAAAGTAGAAAAATGAATGCAATTCAACCACATGACATTTAAGATCAATTTAGGTCTTTAACATAGGTTGTAATGGGGCCAAGGGTGTAAGGTGAGTAAGAAATGAAAGGTATGGATAATACAAAGTCCAAGGAACTCGCAATGTAAGAGCATAAAACAATTGTTTACAAGACTTCGAATCATCACGATTAGATTTTTTCTTTTACATGATCAAAACTCCTTATGCCTTCATTTACAATGATTCACTCCTTTCCTTTAATTCAACAAACACCAATTTATTTTGAAGGCCCAAAAATGAATTTTCAATCAACCACCACTTTTCTCTTTTCTTTCACCAATTGTGTGATTTTTTGTTTTTCTTTCTTCTTTTTTTTTTTTTAGAATGTAACACCTCTTCCCAAACTTAGCATGAAAAACACATCCAAATTAAAGCTCATGAGTTCCTTAGAAAGGTAAATATTTGTTTTTCGGGCTAAGGCGAGGAAATAAAATTGGTAAATGAAAGAAAAGGTTTACATGTAGGCTCAAAATGGTTAAGAATGGAAAATCATGCTTAAGCATGCATAAGGTTAGCTTGAAAGGCACAAACGATCCAAAGAGGGCCTTAATATCACTTCTTAAATGTCATGAAATCAAATTGCATAAGAATGAATGACTTTTAAGTGTTCAACCAAATCAATGAATAATGAGATCAAACAACAACTTAGATGACAAGAAAATAAGAGTATGTATATAACACTCATGAATTGAAGTACAAGGCTCAAAAGCTCACTTTATATGGTTGGTTATATAAGTCTAATTTATGCTTCATACAATTCTTTAGATCATGCAAATCCTTTAATTGGAAAATTATGAAACAAATGGCAAGTGCAAAGAAGGTTTCAAGCATATCATGATAGAACAATGCCAAATTTTTTTTATTTTTTATTTTTAGAAATTTTTAATTTTTAATTTTTATAAAGAAAAGAAACACTAAAATAAAATGAAATCCAATTTTTATTTAAGTCATGCAAACATTTATCACTATCTCATCATAAGTGTTCGGAAAGTGACTCAAAAACAAAACAAGACTCAAATAGAAGAAAAACAAGAAATTTTTAATTTTTTTTTTTTAATAAAGAAAAAAAATAATACATGCTAAACTCCAATACCCCCAAACCTAGAAATGAACATTGTCCTCAATGTTTAAAAATTAGCCACAAACAATGTCATAACAACAAATGAAAGGTATTAAAGCAAATAAAAATCACAAAACATACAAAAATAAAATAAAACAATTACAAAATAAAAATTACAAAACAATCAAACAAATATAAAATAAAAAAAATATAAAATATAAAATATAAAATAAATAAATAAATAAAACGAAACAGTAAAACACTCAAAACAGTAAGCCCTAACAGATAGTCTTACACAAACTGAAACCCAAACAATTGAAAGCCCAAAGCCCACAATGAAATTAACCCAACAACGGTAAAACCCGACCCAACATGAAATCTGAAGCCCACACGTTTAAATTTAATTTTTTTTTCTTAAAAAGATAAAACGTGAATTATGAGCGCAAAGCGGGATTTCTAAAAAGAGGGAATGTGGTCCCTGATGTCGTCTCATGGATAGTCACGGGCAGAAGCAGAAGCCGCGTGTCGACGCATAGAGGCGCCGCAGATCCACAAGCGAAAATTACGGGGCCATGGAAAGGCGCGACGACTTTGCTGAACGCGTCCGTTCAGACAAAGCAAGTCGTGACAAATGAGTTGGAAACGATTGGAAAGTGAGAAGGTTGTGGGACTCGAGGAACGCTTGGGGATTCAGAAAATGCTCAAACGCGCTAGGGTTTGTGAAAGACTATGTCTATAAGAAGGAAAAAGAAGGGGGAAAAAACAAAAAACACAAACTCAGAAACACACAAAAGAGAAAACAAGCAAGAAAAAGAAAAAGAAAAGTGAGAAATCAAATGGCTTCTTCCTACCCCTTTTCGTTGGATCTCAACCTAGCTCCACCGACTCAAACACGAGGCCAAGCAGGAGCACCAGTATGGATGCCCTATTTTGCCTCCGCACGGGGCCTGTGACCGTTAATGACTCAATACTCCTGGACAACGATGTTGCCATTGGAGTTGGCAGAAATTTGGTGACTCCTAAAGATATACGTGTGTTCGGGACAAGGGATGACAATCGGGTCATGAGTGATGCCCTGGCACTGAGCATGCAGAGTACAGCATGTGTCGCAGTTTGGTTCATCGCCTACTTGCGAAGTCCCATGAGGTAGAGGTGCTGAAAGGTCAGTTAGCGGCGGAGCACAATATGGTTGAAGAGTGTCAAAGTGCTATAAAAAGCTTGAAAAGGGAGCGGTCAAGGATAGTGGAGGTGAATCGACACCAGCTAGACGTATTGCGGGACGAGAATAAAAGCCTATCAAAGATGGTAGAGTTGTATTCTCGTGACATGCGGAAACAGCTGGAGGACCTAGACCGACCGGGTAAACGCAAGAAACCAGATCGCGAGAAAAGTTATACTGAAGCTAAGATTGCGATCTTTGGGAGCTCAAGTGATGAGCCCCAAGAGGCTGTGCGTGAAGCCCCGGAAGAGGACAGCCAGAGGGCCAAACTCAAAGCTCCTATGGTCGAGACACCGAGCGCCAAGAAGAAATGATTTCAGCTTTTATTTATTTAATTTTAAAGTGTATGTTTTTTTTTTTTTAAATTGGGAAATAAAAAGTTATGTTATCTCAAAGACACGAATGATCCTAAATTTAAAGAACGACGATCAAACAAAAACATGAAAACTCAAACATGCATTTTTATTTTTAATTAAGTAAACACACAAGTAACTGCTTTTTCTTTTAAGAGAAAAACTTAAGGATGACCAGTTAAGGGCCTCAGAAAAACACAGCCAGGGGATCCGGGAAGGTTGGAGGGGTCACAATGGTCCCTCTTAAAACCCAAACTTCTTAGACACCGAAGGTGCCGCCTAAAGAACTCCTAGACACTGGATAGACTGTGGTTGCTCACTGGAGTTACCAAAAGTTTAGCTCCTTCAAAGAATATCCTGTGAGTTTTTAAATTATACTACCTAATTAAATAAAATAAAAATAAAAATAAAAACTGAAATAAACACACAATTCAAACAAGAATTTAAAAGAAGAGATGAGATTCTTGCACCAGGTGTCCAAGACGCATCTTTAATTTTGTCTATTCTTGCAATTACATTCTTGAGAAACCTGTCAAACAAAAAAAAAAAACAAGTTAATTTTAAATTAAAAAGAAAAACAATGAATAAATAAAATAAAATAAAAAGAAAAAGGAAAACACACTTCCCCAAACTTAAATCAAACAAAGACGACAAACGGAAAAGAAAGCACAGTTCCCTAACTAAACTAAACTAAAGATGATAGCCGAAAGGGAAAAGCAAAAACACAAAGCTCTAGAAAATGAAAGTAACGGGCAAAAATATTAAACACCAGAAAAACACGGAGAAAATAAAAAAAAGTAAAGTAAAGTAAAGGTGCTCCCCCTTGAAGCAATTAGGTCGAGCATGCCCGGGAAATGGTGTTGGCACCCTCATCAGCATATGTCTATTTAAACCACACCTCTTCAAGCGGATGATACCCAGCATTTCTTCCTGCAAACTCAAAGAAAAACATCAAAAAATTCAGAAACAAAATAATGGCATCCTCATGCGCTCACCTTGATGATCTCAACCTTGAATTGACCCTTGCGCCACCGAATGCGCAGATAAGGGCTCGTCCAAACCCTGTCTTCCCAAACTCCACATATCATCACGGTACGGCCTCAAACTTTGTTGAGGTAATACCAAACTTTTATGAGGCAGTGCCGAACAGAGCAGCGCTGCTGGAAGGCATGATTGGCAGCAAGCTCACATCGACAGATCATCTCCATGTGGCAAAGAGGTCTGACAAGGCAGCAGTGGAGGAGTCCCACAATTTAACTGTGCTCCACGCGGTCTCGGCTACCAACTTGGGCATGCGATTATTGGCGAGGACACGGGAGTGTGCCGCACTAGAGCGAGGAAGTAGCTTCCTTGAAAGCTATGGTGGCGGACTTGCAGAAGCGGCTTTACTTTGCCAATCAGCACGTGGAAGCACTTGGAGAAAAAATGAGGACCATGTGGAGCTCTTGGAGATTCTGCAAGTAAGAGAGAATAGAGGCATGCCATGAAGATGAAGATGAAGATGATCAAAATGTTGTTTTTATTTTTAATTTACTTGAATGTTTTGTTTTTGGTTTTTTTTATTTTTATTTTTTACTTTTTTTACTTTTTTTACTTTTTACTTTGTTTGCAGTGTTTGAAATGAAATAAAAATGTGTTTTTAACACTCAGAAATAAACTAACTAACCACACAACGTAAATAAATACATAAACTAACTTAACAAAACAAAAAAAGTTCCAAATTGATTGATTGATTGATTTATTATTATTTACAACTAACTCACCACGCAAAAAAAAAAAAAACAAAGAAGTTCCAAATTGCAATTTACAAGGAAAAATAAATAAAAACTCAAATTTCAAATTTTTAATTTTTTTCTTTTGTTTTTTTTTTTTTAAACACACAAATATACAAGCAACTCATGGATGACCAGTTAAGGGTCTCAGAAAAACACAGCCAGGGGATCCGGGGAAGGTTGGAGGGGTCACAATGGTCCCACTTAAAACCCAAACTTCTTAGACACCGAAGGTGTCGCCTAAAGAACTCCTAGACACTGTATTTACGGAGACGCTCATCTGGAGTTACCACGAGTCAGCTCATATAAAAAATATTTTTAATTTTTTTTTTAAATAAAAGAAATAGAAAATTAAAATTACTGAATTAATAACAAAACAACTAAAGAGAAAGGATTGGAATACTCCCCCTTGAAGCGATTAGGTCGAGCGTGATGCATTTGGAGGTCGCGACTTCTCCCACTACTCCACACTCCTCATTCTTATGATTGAGGTTACCATCTCTCTCCATTTTTATTAAGCTGTCATAAATTGCTAAAACAAACACAGAAAACTTGAAACAGAATTAAAGGATTAGGAAATAAAAACTAAAATGAAAAGGAAAATCAACACACGTCCAATTTCATGCTTCAAAGTAATAAGCAACAAAGTAAATCAAACTAGCTTATGGAGTTCGTTCTTTCTCAAATATGATTATCCATATGGTGTGTGGTTTTAATCAAGTATTCAGAAAAAGCATTTAGCTATGGTGTTTAGTCTAAGCACAAATTCCGAACCCATTAAGAACAAGAAGAACAATAAAGAACCAAGTAGAATTTAAACATGGTGTTTGTCTTCAATATCTACCCAATCATTCACTAATCAGTCCAAGAGTCATATGGTGTTTATGTAAACTTGAACAAGATAATTAATTAAGAACAAGTGAATGAAACCATAAACTAGAAATAATCAACATGTTACTTGAACCTTTTTGTTTTTGGGTGTTGTGTAAGCTGGGACTCAAACCCAGTTCTCTTGCTTGTCAGGCAATTGTCCTTGTCCGTTGGACTACAAACACAACTTATCAATTAACCTCATTAACTTTAAAACATGAAACTGTGCAGTTATGAAAAAGATAAAAATAAATAAAAAGTAGGAAAACCAAATAGAATCAAACAATGTTACCGATCCCCGTTAACGGCGCCAAAAACTTGTTGCGTAGATTCAGCTGCACCAAAATAGGTTCAACTGCATCCTCAACTTGTGATACTCGCAAGTGCACGAGCCGTTCGGTAGTATAGCGTATGTAAGTGCGAGGTCGATTCCACAGGGATTGGTGATCGAATGATCCAATTCAATTTTCCTACACAAAACAAAAGAAGCAAAACAAGAAGAAAGAATATACATTACAAGAAAAATAAATTATAACTAAATGAACATTAAAGAAATTAAGAGAACTTGAGGAAGAAAAGAAAGTGTTTGAGAGCTTTTAGAGAAGGGAGAAGAAAGCATTTGAGAACTTGGAGGATTTGATGAAGAAAGTGTTTGGAAACTTGGAGGATTTTGAAGAGAAGAGAGAAGTGGTCAAGAACATGGAGAACTTAGAGAAGAGAAAGGTGTTTGTGAGGTGTTTGAGAACATGGAGAATATTTGAAGAGAAGAAAGTGGTGTTTGAGAATTTGATGAAGGAATGAGAAGGTGTTTGAGAACTTTGAGAATTTGGAAGAGAAAGTGTTTGGAGAACATGGGGAATTTGGAAGGGAAGAGACATGTGTTTAGGGTTTGGAGAGTGTTTGGAAGAGAATAGAGAAGTGCTTGAGATTTAATAAAAATAAAATTTAGTAGAATGATCTTATTACAACAATTGAGAACTACAAAGGGAAACTAAGAGAATTTGAGGGAGAGAAGGGAAGGGAGCTCTAGAGAAGTGCTTGAGAGCTCCCCCCCTTGGGGTGTGTTTACAAGCTTAGAGAACTTCCCTATTTATAGGCCTAGGGGAAGTGAAAATCTGA
The DNA here is from genome assembly GCA_018703695.1 of Prunus fruticosa. NCBI lineage: Eukaryota > Viridiplantae > Streptophyta > Magnoliopsida > Rosales > Rosaceae > Prunus > Prunus fruticosa. Next base: position 16,578,406 of record CM031919.1, read on the forward strand.
ATTCAATAAGACTAATGCATACAACACTTGTTTTATAAAATATGAAATGGTTGATGCACTTGTATTAGAAAATCTTCAATGGTTGATGCACTTGTATTATAAAATCTTCAATGGTTGATGCACTTCCCCAATAAAATCCCACCAGCAGCCCTAGCTCATCATCATGTCACCATGACCAAGCTTCCAACCAGAAATGATAGCTCATGCCTAGCTCATCATGACCAAGCATCCAACCAGCACATGCTGAGGTCAGCATGACCAGCAACTTCAAGGGCTTACAACTTGGGCTTCTCTTAATCAAATTAGGACTTTAAGCACTCAAAATTGAAGTTCAGAATGTCTTCTTTCCAGCCATATGTTATTTGGGCCAATCCAAGGTCGGAGGAGGAAGTTAAGCCCGAAACAAATTGCTAACTCATTTTCCGCGCTGATAAGATCCATCCTGAGCATGGTTCAGTGTTTGCTAGGTAACGGACTCCGGATTTATCCAATGGGGCTGAATTTTGGATATGTTATAGTACACACCCATTGGAACAACTTGCATGAAGAATGTGGCCTCATTCGAGGTATGTAGGTCGCTGAAACAAAGCTTGCAATATGACCTACGGAACTGGACTGGCAGGGGGCTGTAGCCATAATGAACTTGTCTTTAAGCTCTTCTTCAATTCATCCAAATTAGGCCTTAACATGCTTGAATTGCATGAATTATGCTCTCCAAAGCCATCATTGTAACCTAAAGCTCAATTAACTGAAAGATAAACACAAAAAGGATTAAAAGCACAAGTTTAACTCAAAAACATAACCAAATCATAAGCGAGAAGGGTAAGAAATAATATACAATTATGAACCGATCATTGCGTAGATTCAGCTGCACCAAAATGGGTTCAACTGCATCCTCAACTTGTGATACTCGCAAGTGCATGAGCCGTTCGGTAGTATAGCATACGTAAGTGCGAGGTCGATTCCACAAGGATTGGTGATTGAATGATCCATTTTAATTTTCCTGCACAAAACAAAAATGAAAACAAAAGAAACAAAACAAGAAGAAAGAATGTACATTACAAGAAAAATAAATTACAACTAAGAAAACATTAAAGAGAGAATTTGATGAAGAAGGGAAAGTGTTTGAGAGCTTTAGAGAGGAGAGAATTGTTTGAGAGATTTGGAGAATTTGGAAGAGTAAGGAAAGTGGTGTTTGGGAACTTTGTGGATTTTGGAAGAGAGTGTTTGAGGACTTTGAGAATTTGGAAGAGAAAGTTAGATGTTTGGGAAGATTGAGGATTTTGGAAGGGAAAGGAAGGTGTTTGGGAAGTTTGAGGATTTTGTGAACTTAGAGAATTTGAGAACTTAGGGAAGGGAGAGAAAGATGTTTGTGAAGTGTTTGACACATGGAGACGTTTGGAAGAGAAGGGAAATGTGTTTGGGAAATTTGGAGAATTTGATGAAGGAATGGGAGAAGTGTTTGGGAACTTTGAGAATCTTGGAAGAGATTGGGAATTGTATTTAGGAAATGTTTTAGAGCATGGAGAACTTTAAAAGAAAACAAAGAAGTGTTTGGAGAATTTAGAAGAAGAGAAAAGAAAAGTGTTTGAGATTTATAGTACTACAAGGATCTTGTTACAACAATTGAGAACTACAAAAGGAAACTAAAAGAATTTGAGGGAGGGAAGGGAAGAGAGCTCTAGAGAAGAGCTTGAGAGCTCCCCCCTCTTGGGGTGTGTTTACAAGCTTGGGAAACCTCACTATATATAGGCCTAAGGAAGCTGAAAATCTGAATTCAATAAGACTAATGCATACAACACTTGTATTATAAAATCTGAAATGGTTGATGCACTTGTATTAGAAAATCTGAATTGGATGATGCACTTCCCCAATAAATCCCACTAGCAGCCCTAGCTCATCTTCATGTCAGCATGACCAAGCTTCCAACCAGCTACAATAGCTCATGCCTAGCTCACCATGACCAAGCATCCAACCAGAAACATTAGCTCATCCTGAGGTCATCATGACCAGCAACTTCAAGGGCTTACGAATTGGGCTTCCCTTAATCAAATTAGGACTTTAAGCACTCAAACTTGAAGTTCAGAATGTCTTCTTTCCATCCATATATCATTTGGGCCAATCCAAGGTCGGGGGAGGAAGTTAAGGCCGAAACAAATTGCTAACTCGTTTTGCCTGGCTGACAAAAATCCATCCTGAGAATGGTTCTGTGTACTCTCGCGACATGCGAAAACAGCTGGAGGACCTAGACCGACCGGGTAAACGCAAGCAAACAGATCGCGAGAGTAGTTACGCTGAAGCTAAGATTGCGATCTTTGGGAGCTCAAGTGATGAGCCCCAAGAGGCTATGCGTGAAGCCCCGAAGAGAACAGGCCAGAGGGCCAAACTCAAAGCTCCTATGGTCGAGACACCGAAGGCGAAAAAGAAATGATTTCAGTTTTTATTTATTATTTAATATTAAAATGTATGCGCTTTTTTTTATATAAAAAATTGGGAAATAAAAACATTATGTTATTTCAAAGAGACAATTGACCATAAATTTAAAGAACGACGACCAAACAAAAACACGAAGACCCAAACATGCATTTTTTATTTTTTATTTTTTATTTAGTTAAGTAAACACACAAATAACTGCTTATTTTAAGAGAAAAACTTAAGGATGACCAGTTAAGGGCCTCAGAAAAACACAGCCAGGGGATCCGGGAAGGTTGGAGGGGTCACAATGGTCCCTCTTAAAACCCAAACTTCTTAGACACCGAAGGTGCCGCCTAAAGAACTCCTAGACACTGTATAGACTGCGGTTGCTCATCTGGAGTTACCAAAAATTTAGCTCATTCAAAGAATATCCTATGAGTTTTAAATTATACTACCTAATTAATTAAAAACAAAATAAAAATAAAAACTGAAATAAACACACAATTCAAACAAGAATTTAAAAGAAGAGTTGGGATTCTTGAACCAGGTGTCCAAGACGCATCTTTAATTTTGTCTCTTCTTCAAATTAAATTCTTAAGAAACTGTCAAACAAGAAGAAAACAAGTTATTTTTAAATTAAAAAGAAAAACAATGAATAAAGAAAAATAAAATAAAATAAAAAGAAAAAGGAAAACACACTTCCCCAACTTAAACAAAAGAAAAGAAAAACCAAATGACTGGAAATAATAGACAAAAAATACAAAACAATCAGAAAACAGGAGGCGAAAGTAAGTGAAAGTGTAGACATGCTCCCTTTTAAAAAAACATGCTCGCAATTTGCGCCGGAAATGAAGGGATCCGAGAGAAAAGAGCACAGGATAGCACCCTCGAGATCCGAAGTGCTTTCGGCTCCCTCATCTGCATAAGTCTATTTAAAATCATCTCGGTGAAGTAGAAGAGCACCCCGCATTTCTTCCTGCAAATTCAAGAAAAACATAAAAAAATCCAAAAACTAAACAGTGACATCCCCATGCACTCACCTTGATGATCTTAGCCTTGAATTGTCCCTTGCGCCACCGAATGCGCAGATAAGGGCTCCTCAAAACCATGTCTTCCCAAACTCCACATATCATCACGGTACGTTTGAAATTTACTTTTTTACTTTTTTCTTTATTTGTAATGTTTGAAATGAAATAAAAATGTGGTTTTAACACTCAGAAATAAACTAACTAACCACACCACGTAAATAAATACATAAACTAACTTAACAAAACAAAAAAGTTCCAAATTGATTTTTTTTAATTTATTATTATTTACAACTAACTGACCATACAAAGAAAAAAAGAAGAAGTTCCAAATTGCAATTTACAAGGAAAAATAATTTTTTTTTAAACACACAAATATACAAGCAACTCATGGATGACCAGTTAAGGGCCTTAGAAAACACAGCCAGGGGATTCCGAAGGTGTCGCCTAAAGAACTCCTATACACTGTATTGACGGAGACGCTCACTGGAGTTACCGCGAGTCAGTTAATATAAAAAATCTTTTTAATTTTTTTTAATAAAAGAAATAGAAAATTAAAATTACTGAAATAATAACAAAACAACTAAAGAGAAAGGATTGGAATACTCCCCCTTGAAGCGATTAGGTCGAGCATGATGCATTTGGAGGTCGCGACTTCTCTCACTACTCCACACTCCCCATTCTTATGATTGAGGTTGCCATCTCTCTCCATTTTTATTAAGCTGTCATAAATTGCTAAAACGAACACAAAAAACTTGAAACAAAATTAAAGGATTAGGAGATTGATCGGTGCATATTTACATATCATTTTGTACCCTTTTAATTTATGATTTGGTTATGTTTTTGAGTTAAACTTGTGCTTTTAATAAGTTTTGTGTTTGTTTCAGTGTAATAAGCTTAAGGACTCACTAATTGCATTTTGGAGACAAGTTAACTCAAAACGGTGTCTGCAGATCAGTCAACTTCACGGATTGGACTGTACTTGCTCAAGAAGAACCAGAAAATGAGCCATACATCATTGGAAAGATACGGAAGTCTAGTTTCTGTAGAATTTTACGGTTCATAATTCCGAGTCTTCTAGAGAAAGTTATACATGTTTTGGCAACTTAAGGTCAAATTCGGCAGCATCTGCGTTACTGGGCCAAAAATCACATTTGAAGGCCTTTCCGATTTTTCCTTGAGTTGGGCTGCATATGCTTGGAAAGATAAGACAAAGAGTTTCAAGATCCATAGTTTTCCAGATTTTTCAGACTGGAGCCACAATCCCAAAACGAGCCCACAAGCTGGCTGCAATGCATTGTCATGCATGACATATGCATGATGAAGTGTTGTTGATTGTGGGAAAGTTTGGTGAAGCATATTCAATACATATATTTGAGTGGAATTTTGCAGCAGCCAAATGAGCCAAAAGATGTTGAAGTGGATGATGCAACACTAAGCCTAAAGACAAGAGGAATTGTTTTCAAATGCAATTGTGTGTTAGGTTAAGTTGGTGAATTAAGTGTAGTGTGTTAGGTGAAGTTAGTGTGTTTACATAATTCAATTGTATAATTCAGATTTTCAACCTCCTTAGGCCTATAAATAGTGAGGTTTCCTAAGCTTGTAAACACCCCAAGGGGGGGAGCTCTCAAGCACTTCTCTAGAGCTCCCTTCCCTTCTATCCCTCAAATTCTCTTAGTTTCCCTTTGTAGTTCTCAATTGTTGTAATATGATCCTTTTACTAAATCTTCAAACACTTCCCAAACACTTCTACATTCTCTTCTCAAAGTCTCCATGTTCTTAAACACTTCTCCCATTCATTCACCAAATTCTCTAAGTTCTCAAACACTTCCCAAACACTTCTCTATTCTCTTCCAAACATTCTCCAAACCCTAAACACATGTCTTTTCCCTTTCAAAGTTCTCCATGCTCTCAAACATCTCTCTACTTTCTTCTCCAAAAGTCTCCTTGTTCCCAAACACTTCTCCCTTCTCTTCCAAAATCCTCCAATTTCTCAAACACTCATCCCTTCTCTTTCTCAAACACCTTCCCATTCCTTCATCAAATTCTCAAACACCACTTTCTTCTCTTCAAAAGTCTCCATGTCTCAAACACTTCACGAACACCTTTCTCTCCCTTCTCTAAGTTCTCAAATTCTCCAAGTTCACAAACATTCTCCAAGTTCTCAAACACCTTTCTTTCTCTTCCAAATTCCTCAAAGCTCTCAAACACATTCTCTCCCAAATTCTCAAGTTCTCAATCATCTCTCTCTTTCTCTCCAAAAACTCTCCATGTTCTCAAGTGTTGTACAAAATCCTTAATGTTTTCTTAGTTGTAATTTATTTTTCTTGTAATGTACATTCTTTCTTCTTGTTTTGTTTCTTTTGTTTTCATTTTTGTTTTGTGTAGGAAAACTGAATTGGATTATTCAATCACCAATCCCTGTGGAATCGACCTCGCACTTACATATGCTAAACTACCAACGGTTCGTGCACTTGCGAGTATCACAAGTTGAGGATGCAGTTGAACCCATTTTGGTGCAGCTGAAATCCACACAACAGAGATAAAAAAACTAAAATGGAAAGGAAAATCAACACACATCCAATTTCATGCTTCAAAGTAACAAGCAACAAAGTAATCAAACTAGCTTATGAAGTTCGTTCTTTCTCAAATATGATTATCCATATGGTGTGTGGTTTTAATCAAGTATTCATAAAAAGCATTTAGCTATGGTGTTTAGTCTAAACACAAATTCCGAACCCATTAAGAACAAGAAGAACAATAGAGAACCAAGTAGAATTTAAACATGGTGTTTCTCTTCAATATCTACCCATTCATTCACTAATCAGTCCAAGAGTCATATGGTGTTTATGTAAACTTGAACAAGATATGTAATTAAGAGCAAGTGAATGAAACCATATACTAGAAATAATCAACATGCTACTTGAACCTTTTTTTTTGTGTTGTGTAAGATGGGAGTCAAACCCAGTTCTCTTGCTTGTCAGGCAATTGTCCTTGTCCGTTGGACTACAAACACAACTTGTCAATTAACATCATTAACTTTAAAACATGAAACTGTCCAGTTATATACAAAAAACATAAAAATAAAAAGTAGGAAAACCAAATAGAATCAAACAATGTTACCGATCCCGGCAACGGCGCCAAAAACTTGTTGCGTATATTCAACTGCACCAAAATGGGTTCAACTGCATCCTCAACTTGTGATACTCGTAAGTGCACAAGCCGTTCGGTAGTATAGCATATGTAAGTGCGAGGTCGATTCCACAGGGATTGGTGAATGAATGATCCATTTTAATTTTCCTGCACAAAACAAAAATGAAAACAAAAGAAACAAAACAAGAAGAAAGAATGTACATTACAAGAAAAATAAATAACAACTAAGAAAACATTAAAGAGAGAATTTGAGGAAGAAGGGAAAGTGTTTGAGAGCTTTAGAGAGGAGAGAATTGTTTGAGAGATTTGGAGAATTTGGAAGAGTAAGGAAAGTGGTGTTTGGGAACTTTGTGGATTTTGGAAGAGAGTGTTTGAGGACTTTGAGAATTTGGAAGAGAAAGTAAGGTGTTTGGGAAGCTTGAGGATTTTGGAAGGGAAAGGAAGGTGTTTGGGAAGTTTGAGGATTTTGTGAACTTAGAGAATTTGAGAACTTAGGGAAGGGAGAGAAAGGTGTTTGTGAAGTGTTTGAGACATGGAGACGTTTGGAAGAGAAGGGAAATGTGTTTGGGAAATTTGGAGAATTTGATGAAGGAATGGGAGAAGTGTTTGGGAACTTTGAGAATCTTGGAAGAGATTGGGAATTGTATTTGGGAAATGTTTTAGAGCATGGAGAACTTTAAAAGAAAATAAAGAAGTGTTTGGAGAATTTAGAAGAAGAGAAAAAGAAAAGTGTTTGAGAATTATAGTACTACAAGGATCTTGTTACAACAATTGAGAACTACAAAAGGAAACTAAAAGAATTTGAGGGAGAGAAGGGAAGGGAGCTCTAGAGAAGAGCTTGAGAGCTCCCCCCCTTGGGGTGTGTTTACAAGCTTGGGAAACCTCACTATATATAGGCCTAAGGAAGCTGAAAATCTGAATTCAATAAGACTAATGCATACAACACTTGTATTATAAAATCTGAAATGGTTGATGCACTTGTATTAGAAAATCTGAATTGGATGATGCACTTCCCCAATAAATCCCACCAGCAGCCCTAGCTCATCTTCATGTCAGCATGACCAAGCTTCCAACCAGCTACAATAGCTCATGCCTAGCTCACCATGACCAAGCATCCAACCAGAAACATTAGCTCATCCTGAGGTCATCATGACCAGCAAATTCAAGGGCTTACGAATTGGGCTTCCCTTAATCAAATTAGGACTTTAAGCACTAAAACTTGAAGTTCAGAATGTCTTCTTTCCATCCATATATCATTTAGGCCAATCCAACGTCGGAGGAGGAAGTTAAGGCCGAAACAAATTGCTAACTCGTTTTGCTCGCTGACAAACATCCATCCTGAGAATGGTTCTGTGTTTGCTAGGTAACAGACTCCATATTTATCCAATGAGGCTGAATTTTGGATATGTTATAGTACACACCCATTGGAAAAACGTTCATGAAGAATACTGCCTCATCCGAGCTGTGTAGGTTGCTGAAACAAAGCTTGCAATGTGACCTATGGAACTGGACTGGCAGGGGGCTGTAGCAAAAATGATTTTGTCTTTAAGCTCTTCTTCCCTTCATCCAAATCAGGTCTTAACATGCTTGAATTGCATCATTTCCTATCCAAAGCCATCATTATTACCTAAAGCTCAATGAACTGAAAGATAAACACAAAAATGATTAAAAGCACAAGTTTAACTCAAAAACATAACTAAATCATAAGCTAGAAGGGTACAAAATGATATACAATTGTGAACCGATCAAATACCCCCAAACCTAGATTTTGCTAGTCCTCGAGCAAAACAACACAAAACAAAGTTAAAAAAAAAAAAACTAGAAGTTAACTAAACCACTTTCGTAGGTAACTCGATTGCATTTAGCATATGCAACAAGCCTTTAAACCTCTAGGCATCGCTAGTAGGAGGAGTTGTGTCTCCTGAGGGTTTAACAGATTACAATACCCACAAACGTTTTACTGACTCTATAAAACAAAGTAATTAGAAAACTTAAAAGATTGTTAGTCCTTAAGCAAAACCAAAAACAAAAACAAACATAAATACATTAATTAACAAAAACAAAACAAAACCAAAAACAAACACAAAAACACAAAGAACTCAAAACAATTTTCCCGAACATTTTCTGAAGAGAAATGACTCATGCACATGGGTGTGAAAAAGCGATAACGATTGCTGGAAAAATCTCAAAATGAAGGGCCAATCTTCCTACCCTAGGTTCAGGACATCGAATAGAAGCAGTTTTGTTCTCGGACATAGGCCAAAAAATGGCCGAAAGTGGCCGAAATTTCATCCCGAAATCCTGCAAAAATCTAAGTTACAAAATTAGACAACGTACGCTACAAATTTAACAAATCCTACCCAACCATCAGCTAGATAATAAAAAATAGAGGGAAAAGCATACCTCACTCGTCAGATTTGGAGGCCGGATGAGGGAGAATGAAGCCGGACTTATTCGCCCAAAATCGGATGAACTCCCGCCGGTTCTCCGAAGCCAATCGTCGCGGCGGCGGCTCGGAAAGGGCTGAGTTCGTTGGCGGCGGCCGCCCGGTCGTTAACGTGGAGAGTTGAGGTGGTGGCCGGAGGAGAGTGACAGAGAGAGAGAGAGAGAGAGAGAGCGCGGCGAGAATGAACCAAAAGGTCTGAAACTGCGAATTATGAACAGACATTTGCGCGACGAAGCCTAGATCCTTCTGCACGCAAAGCAGTAAAGGGCAAAACGAGCGTTTTGACTTAAAATTGGTGGCACCTTGCGCGACGGAAAAGTGCGGTGTCGCGTAAATATGAACTTTGCGCTACGAAATATCATCCCAAGCGTTGCGCAAAGCCGTTGCGGTAGTGAAAATATTGAACCGCAAAGCCGTTGCGTTGCGTAAATTGAACCGCCAAAATTTCACGACCTTGCGCGACGGGGTGACGAAAATATTGTGTCGCGTAAACATCATACCCTAAACCCTAAACCCTTAACCCTTAACCCTGATCACGAAAACCCTGGACGCAATCATCACATTGCGCGACGAATGAAGATCCTTTTCGTCGCATATAGTTTGAGCGACAACAGTTACTCGTCGCCTATAGTTTGCGCGACGACAGTGACTCGTCGGGCAAATTGTGGTATATAATTTTAAACAAATTGTTTTTGATGGCATACACATTCTACGATACTAGTTTCAACGATCCAACCGTCAAACTTATTTGCTTATACTTAGAGATTGTATACACCAAAAATGGGAAGAAAAAAAACTTATAGAGATCAAGTAACGGGACAAAAGTTTTCGACGGTTATAAAGGAAAAGCATCATTTAACGGTCAATTTTACTCTGATTTCGATAATTTTTTACCCATACAATCCTTCACCCAACATGAATCCAATGACATTGTTTGATCTTCATTTCAAATTATTTACACTAGTGGATATCACAAAATCTTATGTTATACTTAAGAAGTTTATATATTAACTCTTAATAGTTAGTGACTATATTGTATGAATGACATATGCATTATAGAAAACTTTTTTCATTCGATCCAACCGTCACACTTGTTTGCTTCTACTTAGAGATCGTATACGCCAAAAATTGAAAAAAAAAGGTACATAGATCAGGTAACGAGACAAAAGTTTTCAACGGTTATAAATGAAAAATCATGATTTAACGGTCAATTTTACCCCGATTTCGAAGATTTTTTACGGATACACTCCTTCACCCTATATGAATCCAATGACAGAGTTTGATCTTCATTTCAAACCCTTTATACTAGTGAATACTCAGTTTAAAATCCTAAGTGTCATGTATAGAAATATTTATAAAAAAATTAAATTGGTTTACACGACGAAGGAAACTTTTCGCCTGTAAATCGTTTGCACGACAAACATTCTTCGTCGCGCAAATGTTATTGTGTCAAGCTATAATTTAACTCGTCGCGCAAAGAGCACTTTTAAACTATTTTCTGCGCTTGTATTTTTAGGAAAATTAACCTTGCGAGACGAAGGTGTTTCGTCGCGCTAGGGTTACCTTAACGAATCTGATATTGTTCCGTCGCGCAAGTGACACTTCGAAACTATTCCGGGATACTTGTAAATTTTTTTGGAAGGGTGTTCTTGCGAGACGGAGGTAATCGTCGCGCAAACTTGTCTCTTGGCGACGTCATATTATTTATTCGTCACGCAAACGTGTTTTTGGCGACGTCAGATTATTATTCGTCGCGCAAAACGTTGTTTTTATTTTTTAAAATTATGTTGACATTTAGTGTAAATATTTTTTTATACTATATTTATATTTACTGTATAAGCAAAAGATGATCACAACTTGTTTTAGGGGACGTGATAAAGCATATATTTATATGGTCTGGATATGATATTTATATGATAAGTTATAGAATTGTCATTTTGTCATACCTTTATTCAGTCGTCTTTTTACAAAACTCTATGCATATATGTGACGTTAAATAGGGAAAGTCATTGACACAAAGAGAAAACATGTACATTTCATTTCAGCATATATTTATATGGTTTTCATATAACAAGTACATTTCATTACATTACAAATAAATTACATTATTCACCAGATGAACTATAATAACCGTACTTTCACCTCCACCTGGAACATGGACACCGCTGTTTTGCGTACACAACTTGTCATCTCGTGCAGTCCCTAAAAACTTGACGCCGTTAACATGGCAACCTGAGAACAATTCTGCTCGAGAGTGGGCCGAATGCCAAGTTATATAACTCTTCATTATAAGTGGGGGAATTCTCTGATTTCAACTTATTCACCTAATATTATATAAAAAAACATTCATATGTTAGTTTGGAAAATATAATAGCACAATATATATATCTCTTGGTTCACATTTATAACTTACATATTCCAAAAACCATTGTGGAAACAATTCACGGTGTTTCATGGAATACAAATGTGATGGATGTTCTCGCTTCATCATCTCTTCATGCTCATCTAAGTATGCCAATATCTCATCACAATTGTTCAATACGAACCAATGAGCTACCTCCATGTCATTTCTGGAAAAACGATTCTCCTCGTCCAGGATCTCCAAAGGGTCGTGCGCTTTGGGTAAAAACAGAAAGTTGCTCATTTCTCAGACCTCCGTCATTATTGCGCTGAGGTCGATTGAAAGCCGTGTCCACATCCTTTAAATACATTCCACAGAAAGTAAGCGCCTCATATTGAACCCAAGCCTCTACAATTGATCCTTCGGGCTTCGCTTTGTTGCGTACGCTTTTTTCAGCTCTCTGAGTAGCCTGCCAAAATAAAACGAAAAGATGCAAATTAGCAAGTAGGAAGCATGAGATAATGACATATACACAAATGATGATGATTATATACCTTTCTATTGGATACATCCAGCGATAGTTGACTGGACCAGCAAGCAATGCCTCTTCTGGCAAGTGAACCATCACGTGAATCATACTCGTGAAGAAAGCCGGAGGGAATATCATCTCAAACTTGCATAAGACTTGGACAATGTCATGGCGCAACTAATCAATGTCTGTCTTTCGCAATGTGTTTGCCGTCAGTTGGGAAATAAATCTGGACAACAATATGATTGACTTGACTACATCTTCCGGTAATAGGTGTCGAATCCCCACAGGAAGTAGGCGTTGCATAAACACATGGCAGTCGTGACTCTTGAGTCCAGTAAATTTACCCCCGTCAATCCTCACGCAACGTGCGATATTAGAAGCATACCCGTCAGGAAACTTTACAGATGATACGAACTGTAGAAACTCTTTGTTGCCATTCGGTTTCATGGAAAAAAATGCAAGATCCCGTATAGCTTTATCAGTGCCCCTTTTCAGCCATAAACCCTTTCGTATGCCCATTCTTTCCAAATCAAGACGAGCTTTCGGAGTGTCCTTTGTCTTGCCCTTGATATCTAGAATCGTTCCCATCAATGTGTCAAACACATTTTTCTCAACATGCATAACGTTGAGATTGTGCCTCAATTTTAGTTTCGACCAATATGGGAGCTCAAAAAACATAGACTTGTGCGTCCAGTTCATATGTGTAGCAGGTCTGGTTCGACTAACTGTTTTCCCGAACGGAGCAAAATCCAAACGGTTAAGCTGTTCCAAGATCTGATCACCGGACCATTCTCTAGGTTTTGCGCGACGCTCTTTGTTCCCGTCGAACTCTATATCCTTCTCCCGCTACTCGTGGTCTCATGGCAACCATCTTCGATGCCCAAGGTAACACACTTTTCTAGTGTGCCAACCGGAAGTTACATCTTCCTTGCATACAGGGCATGCCATATAACCCTTTGTGCTCCACCCCGAAACCATTGCATATGCGGGAAAATCATTCACAGTCCACATAACTGCCGCCCGCAAAGTGAACATCTTCCCAGTAGATTTATCGTACGTGCGCACCCCGTTTGTCCATAAATCTTTGAGCTCATCAACCAACGGCCTTAAGTACACATCGATTGACCTGCCAGGATCATCAGTTATCAAAACAGTCATCATCATGTACTCTTTTCTCATGCATTTCCAAGGCGGCAAATTATATGGAAATACGAAAATCGGCCAAGTGCTGTGGTGTTGGTTTAGAACCCCGTACGGATTGAATCCGTCAGTGGCAAGTCCCAACCTCACATTTCGGGGATCAGCAGCAAACTCTGGAACGTTCGATTCGAAATCTTTCCATGCCTCCCCATTTGCAGGATGCCTGCATCACATCATCGTCTACCCTGTTTTTCCTTATGTCATCTCATGTCTGGAGCAGGATGCGTCGACATATACAATCGTTGCAACCTTGGTTTCAGGGCAGATAACGCATGAATTTTTGTGGAATCTTACTCATTCTATTCTGAGATGTTTGTTTGAACCTCGATTCATTGCATATATGGCATGTATCCAACGTTTCATACTCTTTATAGAATAACATGCAATTATTTTTGCAAGCGTGGATCTTTTCATAACCTAATCCAAGACCACTCAACATCTTCTGTGCCTGTCCCGTGATCTTTCGGCAAACAATTGTCCGTTGGAAGCATTTTCTTGAAAACCCCCAAAAAGTAATTAAAACACAGGTTCAACATACGATACTTTATTTTCCCGTGCATTAGCTCCACAATCGTCGTCAGAACGGAAAAGCTCTCGCACCCCGGGTATAACTCTTGGTTGGCATTTCTTAACAGGTTTTCATACTGTTCGAACTCTGCACTGTCCATTGGTGTAGGCACATCATCTTCTCCTTCCTGAGTGCTGCTGGTCGATGCAAATGGAAAAACATCATTTATAATATCCCTGACTTGTTCATTAGGATCCACAATAGGTTCAACATTGTCCACTCTTGTGGCCCCTGAAGACGAAGCGATGTCTACTTGTTCCCCATGATGGTTCCAAGTGCTGTATGTCTCAATCATTCCATTCCTTACTAAATGAAATCGAACTTGTTCAATTGTCTCCCACAACATGTTGTTACACCTCCTGCAAGGACACCGGATTCTAGTTGCACCTGGGTTGTGTGTCCGTGCAAAGTCAATAAAATCCTCGATTCCATCCAAGTATTCGCCTGCGCACCTATTCGGGTTCTGTATCCACCTCCTGCTCATCTTTCCTGGAACCACAATCACAATACAACAATCATGTTGTATTCCGTACAAAATCTTTCCTTATGCCTCCGGTAAGGGCCCTATCCCATTCGGAAATGCATAGTCATGTCATGTAATTTACAGCTACATGAGATTAGATTTTGACGTGGATGAATTTCGGCAGCATCTCGGTATAGTTCTTGAGGTGTACCGTAGATATAAAATACCTATGTACCACCCGAAGAACGTACCAAGACGACACCGAAATCTCCACAATCGAAACCTAATCCTGTGGCTGTAAACTATGTGACATGACTATGCATTTCCAAACTGTCCAAAATATGGGACAATTCAAGAATTAATTGAACCGTAGTCGTGGTTTACCCACCATGCGCGGTCCAACTAACCTCGAACGGGAACTAAGCTTTACAAAAAAAAAATGTACATGCATAATTTAACAACATATTATAAACATAAAATCAATATAAATATAATGTAATAAATTTTATATTATAAAATAACGAAAACACCTTCTAAATCGTTCTCCACAAATCGCTAATCGCATATAATATTCCTATATACAAACAAATTAATGGTGTTAGTATGAATTTACTGTAAAAAATTTAGAATAACGACAAAAAATGCATACCCAATGACCGTATCAGAGGCAGAAGTAGCTCTACTCATAAACGAAATGAAAATGACGACTTTTGTGGACCGAAATCTCGTGAGACAGGCGCAGGAACAGCAGAGCCAAACTACAATTTTTTTTGCAGTTTGGCTCTCCCATGGACGTGCTGGGCTTTGTATAGAAGACGGGTTTGCGTGACGAATAAAGGTTTCGTCGCGCAAGATTGTTTCCTTTTGCGCGACGAATAAAGGTTTCGACATCGATTTGTTGCTCGAACAAAGAGGTTCCGTCAGTCACTACATTATTCGTCGCGCAAAAAACAAAAACGAGCGACGGACGTTCTGCGCGCAATCTGCTGTCGCGCAATTTTTGGCGCCAAATGCTACGCACAGTGGTTCCTTTTTCGTGCCTTTTTTTGCGCGATGAATAGTTTCCGTTCTCGCAAAGATATTTTGGCGACGATATAACCGGTCGCGCAAGGTTCACCGCCAAAAATGTTTTTCGCGCGTTCACCAACGGCTTTATGCGATGCTTTTGTTTTTTGTCACGCAAACTGTATTTTGCGCGACGAAATATTTTGTCGCAATTTTTTGCGCTCCAGTTTATTTGACCCGTCGCACAAAACCGTTTTGCACGACGGATTACTCGTCGTTGCGCAAAAAGCCGTCGCGCAAAGGCGGAAATGTAGTAGTGTATATTTACCTAGTAATTAGGTACATTATTTTATATTTACCTAGTATATAGGTACATTATCTTATATTTACCTAATAATGAGGTATATTATGTCATATTTACCTAGTAGTCAGGTAAATATTTGTTAGGAAGATATCATCAATAATTCTCCTATTTTCATTGTTTTATATGATCTTCTTTTATATCATGGCGGCAATAGAATGATTCAAAATTTAAAATATGAAATTTTTTTAGAAGGAAAGAATCGATACATTAATTTGGATTTTCAATTAATATTCTTTCCTTATTTACCTCAAAAGGTAAAATTGACACATGAAAAATTAATAAAAATCAATGGACCCAAATCTACAGCAGAAAAAGTGTGAACCAAACCCAATAATGGCTAGGAATTTTGGACTTGGATTGAAGAACCCCTATATATTACAATAATCTTAGTGGTACAACAGCGACCCCCAAAAGAATATTACTGTTAAATACAGTGATGCATGCAAGCAATATATTAGATTGATAAAATTAATCTTATAGTTATTGGCAGGATCTGAATCCATAAAATCTTCATACATCATCTACCAAATCAAATCTTCGATTAAGTAACCCATCATTCTCATTCCATAATCACGCTTAAAGTGTGCATGAAACAGTACAATCACGTACGTACTTAGAATGTAGAGGCATTGAGATTATAGTTACTACATACACAAACACAATAAGAATAATATGGAAAGAAATCAACTTGGGTTTATTTAAAAATCACACACATAAGCCAAAATACAAACATATGTATATAGGGTCAGAATTAAGAGACACTTTTTGACACAAACTATAACCCACTTGATTAGCCGTTAGATGAAACCATTTTGAAGGATAGTTATGTTAAAAATGTTCAGTATTTGTCCCATATTGAAAATTTAAGGGACCTTACATGGGTTTATAAAGAGTTAGCCATTTCGTTTATTGACAATTAATTTTGGAGTAGAACCTCAAACTTTAGCCTACCCAACTGCCCGTCCTTCATCCTTTGTTCTTAAACTTTTTGGATAATTATGTCTTCAAAATTTAATAGTACTACTGGATTACTAGGCTTTGCGTATTCCTCAGTTCAGACTTCAGATCTAGAGTGCAACAACCACTTGTTTTGAGTATTTCTCCACTATCTCTGTCATTAAGCCAACAAACTATTAACTATTAGCTTTGGATCAATTGTAAGAGTTCTTTTGGTTCCTCAATTTCCAGAAATTTTTATAATTTGATGCTTCACAAACCTTCTTGTTGTGGTGCCATGGAGTTTGGTTCTTTTTTGGCTGCAATGGGAGTTGGGTGTTTTGCGTACTTTGATTGAAAAGTGATGATATATTTAAAATGAATGAAAAGGGTTAGAAGAGAACTTATTTAATATCTCTGAATATTTGAGTTCTTCGTGCTTCCAAATTTGAGAAAGAAGATGGATAGAGGAGTGAATATAATTATTATTGAAGGACGAAAACATATTATATATATAATATTACATATACATAATAATTAGATGAAACTTCACTTTGTCAATTTCTCCATCCCACTTCAAAGTTCAATCTACAGTAACTTCATTCTACATATTAGCATATACGTACGGCCCCTTCTAGTATTATTTACTTAAACAATTGGGGTGTGGATTGTGTCGGGTCGGCGACGACTATATAAGCAGATCCCGAGTATAGAAGACTTCAAATAAGAGCCATCGGTGTTCTTGAGCTACACATATAAACATACACACTTAGATAAATGAGTTTGAATAATGATAAAGTGAGTGCTACTAGCCATGAGCTTCTTCAAGCTCAAGCTCATGTGTGGAATCATATCTTCCAGTTCATAAACTCCATGTCATTAAAGTGTGCAGTTCAATTAGGCATCCCAGATGTGATTCACAACCATGGCCAACCCATATCCCTTTCCAATCTCATTTCCAGCCTCAATGTCCACCCTTCAAGAGCTCATTTCATCACACGCCTCATGCGAATCCTCGTCCACTCCAATTTCTTTGCACAAGACCAGCAAGTTCAGCTACCACTTCTTCCAAACAATAATAACAACAATGAGAATCTTGTTCATCAGGATCTTGATGATGAAGAGGAGGAAAAAGCTGTTGTGGTGTATAGCCTAACACCAGCTTCCAGGCTTCTCCTCAAGGAAGGTCCATTAAGCACCACCCAATTTTTACTTATGAATCTTGATCCAGTACTGACAGATCCATTTCATCTAATGGGCACTTGGTGCCAGATGAACAATCATGGAAATCATGATCATCCAGCTTCCCCATTCGAGATGGCACATGGAAGGCCTTTTTGGGATTTGGCTGCTCAGCAACCAAAGTTTGGTAGCTTGTTTAATGAAGCAATGGAGGCTGACTCTCAGCTGCTAGCAAGGGCAGTGGTTGAAGAGTGTGAAGGAGTTTTTGAGGGTTTGAATTCCTTGGTTGATGTTGGAGGTGGCACGGGAACCATGGCCAAGGCCATTGCTAAGGCCTTCCCCAACATTAATTGCACTGTCTTTGACCAACCACATGTTGCAAACTTGCAAGGGACTCACAATTTGGATTTTGTTGGAGGGGACATGTTTGAGAAGATACCCCAAGCAAATGCAATTTTCCTCAAGGTAATTATAAAACTCAATTATTTCTCTCATTTTTATTATTCCTTAATTCCCTAATTAATTATTACCTTGTTGTTAGTAAACACATCTCACCCTTGCCTTTGCAAAATTTTCTAAACTTGTCCTTGTTTTGTTTGGCTTTCAATTCGAGTTGTGTATTTAAGGAATTTTTATGGAGTTTAATAATAAAACTCAAAACAAAAAGACAATCTTGTTGAAGAATGTAAAGTAACACTTTGGAAACTTAGACAAGATGTATAACATATGCCCTTTATATAAACCCCACACCAGCTTGGACTATGTTGGTGGTTAATTTGGGGGTAATATCGATGTTTCTAGTGGTCCGCAGGTCCATCCCTCTGAAATCTTAACAAACCTGACTATTCATAAATGAATTAGTAACGATGACATGTCAATCAGTGCATGTACAAAGTATATTAAACAGGTACCATACACTAATTCTATGCACGGATGTGGTTGTGAGTATAAATTCAAGGGTTACTTTAAAGTAATTAACCATTAATTAATGCATGGCATCAATGATCAGTGGATTCTGCATGATTGGAGTGATAAGGAAAGCGTAAAGATATTAAAGAAGAGTAGAGAAGCAATTCTGAGCAAAAATGGAGGAAAGGTTATCATCCTGGACATAAATGTGTCTGCAGATAATAAGAAGATGGATAAGAAATCAATTGAAACTCAGCTCATGTGGGATATGTTGATGATGGTCCACCTTAATGGCAAAGAGCGTAGTGAAGCAGAGTGGGAAAAGCTCTTTTTGAGTACTGCTGGATTCTCTCACTATAAGATTACACATACATTGGGCCTCAGGTCTCTTATTGAAGTTTACCCCTGAAAAAAAGCATCATTCTTTTAATTGCATGTTAAGTGCATGCGAATGTCATGAAATAAATCCTAAATCTATTTTACCTATTTTGGTGTGTATATGCATATATTATCTAAGTTTGGATGATTCCTTCTTCTTTGTAACCTTTAAAGTTTATAATTTAGCTCTTAAGAAATAAAAATGGTGCGCAGTACCTCTCAGTCTAATGGTGTCTCTTAATGACATGAAAAAATACTTTGATGCCCCAAAAAGAAAAAGGAGAAGCCAAATGTATGATGAACCAACAAGACATACGGCCATGAATGAGAAACAGATTTCATGCTAGTTCCAATCAATTTTTGGGAGTTGATTTTAAAAAATAAATAGTTAACAACAATTGAAGCGTGGTTTCCTACGAATTTCAAGCCATGAAAAGGACCATAGTCCACGTTTAGCACTTGAGAAAACAAAAGCAGCCTTGTGCAAGTTGTTAATAGAATAAACAGTGGGTAACAAACAACAAACATCTACAAGCAAAAACACATGCCTCCAAGAAAACCAATTGTCTATACCCTATCTGACCGGCCAATCAATCAACGACACATGCAACAAGGGACCCACAAGAAAATCCCACAAACTTGACGATCTATTATGTCCCACAAAGCACCATCGGCAGGCGGCAAGCCTTCGACAACCCAGCCTGCCGATCACAGCCAAAGACTGCGCTTAAGAGTAATTTCTCACAAAGACACGTGGTGCCTCCTCAGGCAATGCTCGCAATCCTACATCGAAATATCACTCAAGATGCACAACCCCCAAAAGTCTATAGATGTTAGAGTTACTTTCCCAAATTCTTGGACTCTCAAAGTAACTGGCTTTTATGGTCACCCTGGTCATACCCAGCGTCATCATTCATGGGAACTTATGCAGAGATTAAGTAGGGTGGATCATGGTCCTTGGCTTCGTTGTTGAAATTTTAATGAGATTATGGAGTATCACGAAAAGAGTGGGGATAGCATGTTGTGAATTAATACTAACTCACTTCCCCTTAGGACCTTGTTGTTGATGAACTTTGTGACAAACTCAATGATGGATGAGTCTTACACACACACAGAAATTTAACCAAAATATAAATGACACAAGTGTTTATAGAGGTTCAGCAAATTGCCTACTTCCTTTTTGGTGATCTCTTTGAGAACTTTCACTAATGAAGATAGGTTACAACTTTGGTTTACAAAGAAGGAAACCCCCTTAGAACACTACCCTCACAATCTGTTTCTCTCTCTCCCTTGCTCAACACCTTGACACACTTAGAGAACTCTCTTGCTCTCCCCTTGGTATTTTCTGAACTTACAAGTTTCCAGCTTTTCTACAACTCTCTATACTTTGCACAAACTTATGCACTTAACAACTTAATGTTCTCTTGCTTCCTCTTCCCTCTTATATAAGCCTTTGGACTCCAAGATAAGGTATCATTAAGTTCTGCACGTTCTAGCTTTAGTTATCCAACTTTAGACACCTGTTATGGCAGCTCACAAAGCAAGTGATCAATGGTTGCTAGCTGCCATCAATCTCTTGAACCAAGAGAGAAATCACTCATTGAAGCAAGTTATCAATTTGCCAAAGTGTTCTCCCAACTTTCCAGCTGCTATGCCACCTTCTAATATCTCAGAATTGATCAGAAATATCCTTGCAAGTCGGTAGAAAGTGATAGCACACAAAGGAAGACTTGAAAACGCGTAGAAACTGAAAACAGCAACGTGGGGCGACCGGTCGCCAGGACAGGCGACCGTCGCTTTTCCACAGATTCTTTTTTAGCTTCAGCATCTTCTGGGCGACTGGTCGCCAGGACTGCAGGCGACCGGTCGCTTTTCCACAGAGTCGATTTTGGCTTCAGACTTCGATTTTTGCCTGAAGCTGACCGCCGCCCCAAACCTTGACCGGTCGCTGGTCTTTGTTTTTTTTTTTTTGTATCTTTAATTGAGCCATTTTTTCTCAACATAGCATTCGACGCGATGCTCTCATGGAGGATTTTAAAAGTGCTATTTTCAATTGTCGCTTAATTCAGTTTGAGTTCACAGGGTATAAGTTTACGTGGAATAACAACATGAAGGATGCAGCTAATGTGCAGGCAAGGTTGGATAGAGGTTTCGGTAATTTACCATTATTGCAGCAATGGGGAAACTTCACTTCTCACCATTTGGTTGCTTTTTCCTCTTTTCATCAACTGGTTCTCATTGAGTCCGAAAACCCACATGTTGGTAATCTTAGACCTCCTAGAGGCCGACACCATTTTCAATTTGAGGAAGTATGGACTATGGATGTCGAATTTGTTGAGGTCATTCGTTGGACATGGCGAGTTGCTGCTTCGAATTCATACTAATATTTCTAGTTGTGCTGATAACTTAACACGGTGGTAGACAAATAAGTTTGGTCGAGTGCCCTAGAAAATAAAAGAGTCGTGGGATAGTCTGGGGAAATCCAATCGGATCAGCCGTTGGCGCAGAATTTCCAATCCCGTAAACTGATTGAACATGAGTTAGATCAATGTCTCGAGAAGGATGAAATATATTGGCAACAAAAATCCATACCAAAAGTATTATATGAGTTCAATTACTTGAACTAGAGGCAATTTAAGGGTATAACTATGTGCACAAGAGCTGGCTTTTGGGTTTAATTACTTGGACTAGAGGTAATTTATGGGTTTAATTACCTGAACTAGAGGTGGGGTTGCAATTAAATTCAAATCAAATCTGATAATTAATTTCCTACAAATCAACAAATTACCGGTTTTACAAATCCATAATTTAACTTATTTATGTTTTTGGGGCATAAATGGAACAACAAAATAAATAATAAATATATAAAATAAAGTGTAAACATCAATAAATAAATAAATAAAGGCATATAATTGTATGTGACACAAAAGTCAAAGGACTTGGATCAACAACAACTTCTACATGGATTGCACCCAATATCTCTCATAATAATTGGACTTATGCCAAATTTTCTATAAAAAGAATGGAGAAGAAAGCTAGGTTTTGAAGAGACATGAAATCCATGAAATCCAAATCTTGCGAGAAATATTGAAATATGAAAAATTGGTTTCGTAGATAATTACCACATTATCGCCATCTCAAACAATAGAATCTCCAAATTAAAATGTAAAATTTTGTTTGGCCAAGATTAGGATCTTTGCGTTCTACTGCTAGCAAATCCCTTTTTTCTCTTTTTGTTCTTTCCAAGCGACAAGTCCTTACTCTTTCCTAAGTTATAGATAAATGAAGTTTCCAAAATTGAAATCCTTAATTAACAAAAAGATAAGAAAGAAAAAATGATAAACTAATCTGGAAATTATGTTATTGGTTAGCTAGTAGCTTGGTGTTTACGTCACAAATGAAAACCTGATAAGCATCAATTAAACCTGACCGACTTTATACCCTAAACCACACATTCGATGCATCTTCCAATGCCCTAGAGTAAACTATAAAGCATTACAGAGCACAATCAAGCAGCCGCTAATTCTGTCAGAAAGACTAGCTTATTTCCTTGTGGAGAAAACAAAGAACTAAGAACTGAGTGAAGAAGAATAATGAAAAGAAAGGTAGAAGAAAAATTAGACGGAGAAAAGCACAGCATGTACAGTCATGGAGTGCACTGGTTGAGAGGGAAGTTGATCGGAAAAGGAAGCTATGGTTCTGTTTTTCTTGCTACTCCCAGGAAACCAACAAAGGATGAGCATAGCCGCCATATGCTCAATTTGCGAGAAATGATGGCGGTGAAATCAGCAAAGGTCTCTGCTTCTGAGTCCATTAAACATGAGTCAGACGTTCTCTTTGAGATCAAGGGTTGCCCTTTCATCATCGAGCGCTTGGGTGAAGAGACCACGGCCACAGACAAGGGTGGCATGGTCTACAACTTCTTGTTAGAATTTGCTTCCGGAGGAACTCTAGATGGTCTCATACATAAATCCAAAGGTCATAAATTACCCGAATATGATGTTAGAAGATACACAAGGTCAATTCTTGAAGGGATTCAACACATTCACAAGTGTGACTATGTTCACTGCGATTTGAAGCCGGACAACATTTTGCTTGTGCCTACCACAACAACTAGTTCTGGTGGTACTAGTTTTGTAGCCAAGATTGCAGATTTCGGACTCGCTAAGAAAACCAAGGTGAATTACAGTCGATGGAGAGGCACGCCTAGATATCTGTCTCCAGAGGCTTTTATTAATAACAAACAAGGTCAGTCCTCTGATATTTGGTCTCTAGGTTGTATTGTGTTTGAGATGCTAACTGGCAAGTCGCCCTGGGATTTGAAGCCTGGTTACAATCCAAACAATCTCCCTGACGAGTTGATGTTTGATCATCTACGTACTTGCAAAATTCCGATTGGAATCTCAGATGTGGCCAGGGATTTTCTCAAGAATTGCCTTGCCGTGAAGATCAGTGAAAGATTAACAGCGGAAAGTCTCTTGTCTCATCCATTCGTAGCGCAACCACAATAATCATCAAAAGAGGGTCATACCAAGGTGAAGCTGGTTAACTCCTTTTTGGGCTACGCATCTGGTGTATGTTGCTTCAAACCGAGCTCAGATTACCATGCAAACTCTGCCATTGTACAATGAAAGCATCCTTCCCTGCTGGATTTCGGTATTCCACCTAGGTTGTTTGTTGTTGTATTCCTTTTTTGTTTGTAATGTGAATCAATTCAAATTAATCATGTCAAGTCTGTAACCACAAAAGTGTACAAACATATTCAAGTTTTTATCGAAATAGCTGTGTACTTTTAATATAGTAATATTACAGAAACTGGGGCAAGCTGTCTATTATGCCTTTAAAATAGCTTCACTTCCATTTCGATGGTTTTTGGTTTGCTGGTTTACTGAACTGGAAATCCATTCTTCTGTTTGGGTTTAGAGTAACTCTTGAGCAGTCTCTTTGATCCTGGTTTTTCCAGTTTTGTGCAGCCTCCCTTTGCCTGATGGTTCTGAATAAACCAACTTTTTGTTAGTAGTCTATGAGACAGGTTGGAAAGATGATATTTTGGAAGAATCATTGGATGAAGGATAAGATTTGTGGGGGGACTGATGATATTTTAGATCATAAATGGATATCTATAATGAGTACAGCTTGGCTCAGAGGAATTTTGTTATTTTTTTGGTTGTGCTATTTCTACTGGGATTCTCTAGTTTGCCAATTGCTGCAGTTTCCTCTCTTTTGGTGGTTTACTATCATTGAGTACATGAAGCTGGACAATGAAATTTGAACAGGAGAGACTTGTAGAATTCGAAAACTTCTACGCACAAATTAAACTTCCAGCAATGGACTTTAGAAAAAAAAAATTTAACAAATAAAGAATATCATATTTTACTCAGTTTGTCAACATTATCACATTTAAACATTCACTTCTGTAGCAACACAAAGGAGAGAGAGAAAGAGATCTGATAAGTTGGCATGTGTAACACAAGATTCATATGTTATGGAGCACATATATAGTACTATGGATATATATATATATAATTAATAAATACGCATATTACAATATGAGTGGATTAGTCACATCATCACGTGTTGTTACACCTAGCTAGCATGTTTGTTGCACTTCTCACAATTTGATGTTGGTGTGTTTCTCATGCTTTTTGTTAAAAGAAAATTAAAAAAAATCTAATACGACTAATTTTTGCTTTCTTGTTTATATGCAAAAGCTGGATGGTAAGCATGTAAGGCTTGCATATTATTTTCATATGGTTGCAGCCATAAGTGGCCTTGTGGCTGCCATGCTTACTACCCCATATAAAATAATCGTCCCTTGTATGCTGTTGAAGATATCATCCCTTTTTGACAGGACCCACCCCGAATTCCTTGGAACTCGAGACAAATCGTGTGGAAATTCCGACATCACACCGATGTCGGGCGCACTTACTAAAAATTTAGCATCTTTTCCAAATTAAGGGAAAAGAGCACGAGACTTCCTACCGAAATTTCGCAGAGTCTCCCTTGTAAATTGGACTTTCCCCAAAAATTCCAACCTGCATAAAACACATTTAAAACACCAACTGGCAGCATACACAAGTTAACAACATGTGTTTGTACCATATTCTGACCCTCCACTCATACAACGACACGTGGATCAGAGAAAACTCACCCAAGTACCCAAGGCCTCGAACAATCGGCATCGGCTACCGATGGCATTGTCTGGCAGCTGCGAACAGCTGCTACAGGCCCAGCTCATCTACAATCGGCATCCCCTACCGATTATAGCAGAATCAACCTCGAAGTACCCGCCCAAAATATCTAAGGACTCTGTTCGACCTCATAGGGCCCTCCCACGAGTCCCACATCGAAAGTAAGTACTAAGAGCATACAAAATCCCCTCTATAAATAGGCCCATTCACTAATCATACAGGGGTAAGACTTTTCAGCTTGACTTTTATACTATTATATTGTCAACAGCGAAAGCTCTTAGAAAACAATCTTACTTTGGTATCGGAGGGTCCTAGGCTGGTTCCACACCGATTCCACAGACCTTACGAGTCTCGACTTCCTTCCATTCAGGATCAGCATCTAGGGGCAGGAAGAATCTGCATCTAACACTCAATCGATCTCTTGATCGTCCGTCTCACTTGTAAGTTGCACTCATCTCTATCTGTTCAAGTTTTAGTGCCAACAACATGCAATCACATAATAGGCCTCCGGCCTTCTAATGGTTCGAAACAAAATCAATAAAGTTCTTAAGTTGGATACTTCATAAACAATACAATTAAAGATCTCAAACAACTTATGAATACCACTGAAAATATTAAACCAGATTCAATCGCTCAAACCCTTTTAAACATAATATAATTCGCGGCTGCACCTAGATGAGACCTCAGGCTGCCTACGTACCCTTGGACAAGGGATCAATCCACACGTAGTTCTCGTCTCAATGGCCACAACTCCGATAATATACCATTATTTAAAACAGAACCAACAATACATTTCAGATCCATCACAATTCTAAATCCGATAAAAACACATTGATACATTATCACTTTCTTCCCAAGGCATCGTATTAAGAAGACATCCGAAGGGCCTGGACAAACTCCGACGGGCCTGGGCAAAATAAATCTCCGAAGGGCCTGGACAAACTTCGACGGGCCTGGGCAAAATAAATCAATCTCCGAAGGGCCTGGGCAAAATAATCAATCTCCAAAGGGCCTGGGCAAACTCCGACGGGCCTGGGCAAAATAAATCAATCTCCGAAGGGCCTGGGCAAACTCCGATGGGCCTGGGCAAAATAAATCAATCTCCGAAGGGCCTGGGCAAAATAATCAATCTCCAAGAAGGGCCTGGGCAAACTCCGACGGGCCTGGGCAAAATAATCAATCTCCGAAGGGCCTGGGCAAACTCTGGCGGACCTGGGCAAAATAATCAATCTCCGAAGGGCCTGGGCCAACTCCGACGGGCCTGGGCAAAATAAATCAATCTCTGAAGGGCCTAGGCAAACTCCGACGGGCCTGGGCAAAATAATCAATCTCCAAAGGGCCTGGGCAAACTCCGATGGGTCTGGGCAAAATAAATCAATCTCCGAAGGGCCTGGACAAACTCCGACGGGCCTCGGCAAAATAAATCTCAAACATAAAACCCATAACAGGGGAGGTACCTAAAGTAGTGCTAATAACACTCAAATTAACATTCTAAGTACCCCACACAAAAACAACAAAGATAGCACTTTCTCAATTATTATATATAAACTCAAAACACTCGAATATGTCAAACCACATATATTGCAACTACTTTACAAAATAAAGAATTCAACTATTAAATGTAACAAGCATTTAAATAAACCATTAAATACCAAAGCATAAGATTTCCCTCTCAAAACCGTAAAAATAATCTCAATGACCCTCAAAATCAACATAAAATAAAAGACGGTTAAAACTCATCCTAAAGGGTCGTTCTAATACTCCTCAAAGAGTGAAACTACCTCGGAAGACTTACGGTCAACCGAGGGTCTAACCCCCAAAATTGGTCAACCAGGCCCGCGGGGCCCACGATCTCCGTTTTACGAACCGAAAGTTCCTATAGGTTCCACAAGGTCTAGGATACACATCCTGCAAGTTTGGTTCAGATTGGACGGTCGGATCGCTCGCAATCATAGGATCGGACGGTTTATCGAAAAACACAAATTTTAACTATTTAAATCGGAACATCCGGGCTCCGATTCCGATCCGCGAATTCCTACACGATCCTAGGAATACCTAGATCAATACATATTAAATTGGAAGCGATCAAACGGTTCTAACCTATCGAACCCGGAAATCACACATTATGTAAAATCTGTTCGGGTTCAAACGTTATCCGAATTGAGATCCGTAAAATCCTACGCGCTCGTGACAACCAAGGGATCGCATTGTGACAAAATGCCCCTATAATACAATGCCTACACGCCGCCCCACACGCTGCCAGCGCGTGGGTGTCCAAGACTCCTACCCTAGGTAATACACCTAATTTGGAGCCACTTTTGTTCTTGGACATACTCCAAATTATCGACGGAAGTGGCTGAAAACGGAGGTCGAAACCGGCAGATTTTTCAATCGCTTAATTGACTTCCAAAACTCAGAAATTTCTCAAACCTAACCCAACCAGCAGCTAGTACGTCTCGAGAGGTTGAGAAAGCATACCTGGATCGACGGAAATGGTGGCCGTAAGCGTCCGAACGAGCTCCGTGAATTTTGGGTTAAAATCGGTCGGATTTTTGCATTTTCCGGCGATCATAGGTGGTTCCAGCGGCTGAGATCAGTCAAGATGGAAAGAGGGAGGTGGCCCGGTTCTTTTGGGACCGGTGCCACCCCAAGTGGTGGCCGGATGCGACGGTGGTGGCCCAAAACCCCGGCAGTGAACAGGTGACAAGGGGGGCTGGTTTTTGTGCGCAGTGAGAGGCGGAAGAAGAAGAAAAAAAAGAAAAAGAAAAAGAAAAATATTAAAACTGCCCGGTAACAACTCGGAATACAGT
Organism: Prunus fruticosa; assembly: GCA_018703695.1. Classification (NCBI taxonomy): domain Eukaryota; kingdom Viridiplantae; phylum Streptophyta; class Magnoliopsida; order Rosales; family Rosaceae; genus Prunus; species Prunus fruticosa. The sequence goes on from CM031919.1 coordinate 16,606,324, forward strand.
AACAATTTCAAAAAAATTCCATATACGTCTCTTTCGTTTCCAGACTTTTCCTCCTTCGTTACAATTCGGAATTGGGCATGCCACATGTTTACGAACTCGTATCGACGAGCTCTACGCAACGGTATCACTCATTTTCCCAAAATCCTTCCGGATTAAAAAGTGACCAAAATACCCCTATCTCCAAGGGTAAAATTATAATTTCAATTAAATAATTTAAATGGATAATTAAATTTGGAGTCGGGGTGTTACACTTTTTATCTCAAACACTACCCTAAAATCTTCTCCCAATGTAGGTACAATTACTTGTTGACAAGGAGACCACATTGTCATACTATGTACCTTTCATATGCGTACAACATTATTTGGTGAACAAAGTTTGATACTATATATCGCTTCACGCTAAACATATATATAGTTTTGGTTTTGATCTTTTTATCTTAAGTTTGGTTGAAGAACTAGTAGAACCCATGCCCAAAATTTAAGATCTTATTCAAACTTTACAATATTCTTTATTATTTTTTTAATGTGAAGGCTTTTAATGGACAGAATAATAGTCTTGTTTTAATAAGTGGGGACAAAAATTGTGAGAATAGTATTGAATAGCTAGGTATTAGATTCCGCATAGTTTAGGCGTTAGCAAGTAACTTACCGTGGCATCAAAAGAGCAGATTAATTTGTAGGGCACGACACAAAGATGTAAAGAAAGGCCATTATGTTCTCTATATAATTAAACTACTGCAGAGCGGTCTAGTATTTCAGTACACCTGCTCATTGATTCATTTACCTTATCAAATCCTAGCTGCTTTTCCACTAGCACTAGCTTGAATTAATGGAATTGATTAACAACCAGCTGTGCAAATTATCTATATGTTTCGGCTTGATCCTCTTGATGGGTGCTTGGTCTTGTGAAGCCACTTCTCGCAGTCTCCAAGATGCATCAATGCGTGGGAGATATGAGCAATGGCTTGCTCGTTATGGCCGCGTGTATGACGACATTAACGAGAGCGAGAAGCGATTCAATATATTTAAAGAAAATGTGGCGTTTATCGAATCTTCCAATAACAATGCAAAGAAATCTTACAAATTGAGCATCAATCAGTTTGCAGACCTTACAAATGAAGAATTCAAGGCCTCAAGAAATGGATTCAAGGGGCATGAATGTTCCGCAAAGAAGACTTCTTTCAAATACGAAAATGTTACAGCAGCAGTCCCGGCTTCAATGGACTGGAGAAAGAAAGGAGCTGTAACTCCTATCAAGGACCAAGGCCAATGTGGTAATTAAGCGTCTAGCTAAGTTTATTAATTTAAAGAAACACTGGATGGATTTCTTTTGGAGTTTATTAAATTGTTTATGTTATTCTAACTACTGTTAATTGCAATCAAAATACAGGATGTTGTTGGGCTTTTTCCGCAGTGGCCGCCACGGAAGGAATTACTCAGCTTACCACTGGTAAATTGATCTCTTTGTCCGAGCAAGAGTTGGTTGATTGTGATACAAGTGGAGAAGACCAAGGCTGTGAAGGTGGCTTGATGGACGATGCCTTTCAGTTCATCCAACAAAATCATGGGATTAGTACGGAAGCTAGTTACCCCTATAGCGGTGTTGATGGTACATGCAACACAAAGAAAGAAGCCACCATTGCAGCCAGGATAACTGGGTATGAAGATGTTCCAGCAAACAGTGAAAAGGCTCTTCTTACGGCTGTTTCTCATCAACCAGTTTCTGTTGCCATTGATGCTAGTGGTTCTGATTTCCAATTCTATTCAAGTGGTGTCTTTACTGGAACTTGTGGAACAAGCCTAGACCATGGTGTTACTGCCGTTGGTTACGGCGTGAGTGATGATGGGACCAAGTATTGGTTAGTAAAGAACTCATGGGGTACAGAATGGGGTGAAGAGGGGTACATAAGAATGCAAAGAGATGTTGATGCAGCTGAAGGACTTTGTGGCATAGCGATGTCTGCCTCTTACCCCACTGCATAGTTTTAGCATCAACTTAAATAAATTCCTACAATATATACCTTATAGGTATATCCAATGATATGTATGAACTTGTAAGTGTAATACTTAATACAGATCGTATCGGTGATGATGTAAACCATCCATTTCTGTTAATGAAGAATCTTCTAGTGGTTTTCTGAACTGTGGCAATCCATTTTTCTTAATTTAGTTCGTTGGTTGGAGAGAGGATATTTTTGGGAGAATAATTGGCTCAAGGCACTGATTATAATGGAAGGTGATATTCCAATAGAAGATAAAAGTGAGTTTTCTATTTAGCTTGGCTCAGAGGAATTTGTGAGTTTCAGGGCCTAAAACTCTCACACCAGAAGCTGTTTTTCTCTACTGGGATTCTCTGGTTTGCCAGATTTCTGCAGTGTCCTTGTCTTCTGGTGGTTTACTGATCATTGACTACATGAAGCAGGACAATGAAATTTGAACAGGAGACTAGGTGCAATTCTTAGTTTCCAGCTTTATTTATCAGATTTTACTGTGTTTGTCAACATTAAACATTCACTTCTGTAGAAGAGAGAGAGAGAGAGAGAGAGAGAGAGAGAGATCTTAGAAACCATTTGAACAAATCCAAAAAATTATTTCTTGAATAAATCCCCTCTGCTACAAATGCTAATCATTTTTCTACTTTTGAATCATATCTCAGTAATTAATTCTATTTCAATAAAAGGACAGAAATTAAGATCATTACACAGAAATTTTGTACAATCTCTACCCTTACAAACTTGAACTGATCACTTTATAACGTCAAAGCACAGTCACTTCTTCACTGCTTGAACTCAAAGTTACACTTCCGGTATCAGATTGTGAAGCTCCATTATATTCTTCTGGTGGTATTGACTGAGCAACGAACGGATGAGATAAGAGCTCTTCAGCAGTTAACCTTTTACAGGGATTGAAGGCTAGGCAGATCTTTAGAAAATCCCTCCCCTCCTTTGAGATTTTAGCTGGAATCTTGGGAGAGTCAAAAACCAGCATGTTCAGGAAATCCTGAGGCTTCCAACAATAACTCGTATCCCATGGGGGCTTCCCAGTGAGCATCTCAAGCACAATGCAACCAACAGACCAAATTTCAGAGGGCTGATCCTGCAACTTGTCAAGCAAAGCTTCTGGGGACAGATACATAGGAGAGCCTCTACATCCAGATCCACCCACCTTTTCTTTTGTTCTCTTAGCCAATCCGAAATCGGCTATCTTTGCCACCAAACTAGTACTTCCACAACTTGTGGTGGTAGGCACAAGCAGAATGTTCTCCGGGGTCAAATCGCAGTGAACATAATCACGCTGGTGAATGTGCTTCACCCCTTCAAGAATTGACTTGGTATACCACCTAACCTCAGATTCCGGCAATCCACAACCGTCGGATTTCTTTATCAGATGATCAAGGCTTCCGCCAGAGGCATATTCCAAGAAGGGCAGCCCTTAAGCACTCAATAACAGAAGGGCAGCCTTTAAGTTTGATGAGCATCTCTGCCTCATGCTGAACAGACCTTAAACACGGCACCCCGTTAGACGATTTCACCACCATAATTTCAGGCCTACAACCAAATCGTGTGATGGGTTTCGTGGAAGTGGCAAGATGAACAGACCCATATCTTCCTCTTCCGATCAGCTCTCCTCTTACCCAGTTCACTCCATGATTACGCCTGCAATTCCTCTGCTTCTTTATTTTTACTTCTACTTTTGTTTCTGCATTTCTTTTCATGATTGATAGCTTCTTCACAACAAAATTCACAGCCCTAGTGTTTCTCGGACTCTCTCTACTAAAACAACAGTTAGATGAAAGGAAGGTGAATTTGGGGTATTATAAGGGGATAAAGTAGGTGGGGTTTCCTTGATCTGAGACTTGGACGCCAAGCTACTAAATAACAGCTGGTAAACAACAACTAGTGCTAGTTCAAAACGTGTTTGAATTTAGAAACTTTTTATTTTAAACCCACAAGGATTAGGACTCTGATATTACGGTGCTAATTACAGGCTGGCAAGAAAATTAGAGTTGGGTGATATCAATATGAACATTTATTTTTTTTCATTTTTTTTTAAACATTCTATTTTAGAAAAAATTACTAATAAATTCTTTTTTATGAGAAATTTATATTTAAGGAAACGGTAAACAGAAATGAAAAATCCTTGAAGGAATCGATAAATATCCCAAGTTCGAAATTCCCCCACCCCTTTGACTAGAACACAAATAATAATAACTTTTTATGTATTTTAAAATTTAAACCAACCAAAATTCTTAGCACATGAGAATGGCCCCAAGGTCATCTCGATAATATAACACTCAATCGTCAAAGCATTATGGCCTCACATTCATTCGAGATACAAAAGTCTTTTTTGTTCAAAGCAATATTTTTAAAGAAAAATATAAAGAAAATTTACCTACCCCTCTATTTAAAAGTGTTTGTTTGATTGTAACCTTGCACAAGCTTACACATATAGTTAAAATTCAAAAAAGTTATAGCTTGCGATTTTTGATTAAGTAAAAAACTTTGTGGCCATCAACTTGTTCTTAGGGTTCATTTGAGACTGTTTCTTTAAGAAACACTTCTATTTATAAAACGCTATAAGCGCTTTTATTACAAAAGGGTTAAAATTTTCATAATAAATTTAAGTGCTTCCTAGGAATGCCCTTGAGAGTGCTTATGTAGAAAGCGATTCTACGATCCAGAAATACTACTTCTTAATTTTCCAGCCAAACGCAATTAGAGAAGCGCTTTTGGTTGTCATAAAGCGTTTTTAGCCCCTCCAGAAGCACTCTAAAAAATGTTAGTCTAGTTGACCCAAAAAAAGAAACCACTTAGTGTTGTGGTATTTATCTTTCCAATGTTTCAAACATTCAAAGTTCAAATTCCCCCCTCCCCATTGATTAAAAAAAAAAAACTTTTCTGCCATTTTTAATAAATAAAAAATATTTTTAAAACTTTCAATAGCCTAACATTAACCAATTGGGTGTTTAGTTAGATTGGCATAGACCTTTGGTGTGCTCCCAAGTGGTCCTGTGTTCAAGCCCCCATGGTACACGTGTGTGTGCGTCTCCTACCTCTCACTTCCTAACTTTGTGTTTGTGCCTAATAAATCACGGCCATGAACTGACCGAAGAAGCCCTTTTTCTCGGCCTTGGCATTTGCTCAAACGCAGCGTTGCGCCAAGATGTTTGGCCTTTTTGAAGACAAGAGAAAAATTGCTAAAGCATAATCATCTCGGCCTCGATTATGGGCCGAGGCCGAGGCCGAACAAAATCACGGCCAAAAGCATTAAAGTCATATCATCACGTGACAATAGGGCCTCATGCTTCATTTAATGAAGCAAGGCCTCTGTTTATTGCAGCAAACCCACTGGCCACGAATGAGCATTTAATGCATGAGGGAAGCTGGGAAGTGACTGGAGTCAGGATTTGGTGACAGGGATCAGAGTGATTAGACGCCAACATTCTCACAAGGCTCTTTGCAGCTTGAGAGATTAGGTGACCAGCCATCATAGCAATAAATGCGTCTCCACGGCCAGAAGCGCAGAAAGCACGATTAGGGCGGCGGCCGAGATTCACCGGGATTCATGGGGTCACACCACCATACTTCACGATCCCAAATGTCGATTGGACTGCCCACTTGCTCTAATCAGACTCCACTATGCAGGATTTCAGCCTCGATTACTCATCCAGGAACTCCTCCTATAAATAAAAGACACAAGACCACGTTCAAAGGGTTCAAACACCAAACCAAAGCCTCCCACGGAGCAACTTATATTTTCCTGTAATGCACTTTCAATATTTTACTTGCTTTCCTAGGAGTAGTGTTAGTTTGTAAGGAAAATCCATTCATCGAGTATATCATACGACCCTTGATTTTCAAGGCGCCGGAGCACCATCCTTGTTATTCGCTCATTCATCTCATATATCACACGACCGTCGCTCACTGAGCAGCGCACCAGAGCACCGCCCTAAACCCACCACCAACATCACCACTAAACGGCCTTGTAGCTCAAGCCGTGAACCTGACGGCCGAGATTAGTGCCTCTCTCGGCCACAATCGTTTGACTAGAAGTCAAGTCCAAACATGCGCAACATTTCACCACTTCCATCCAAACAACATCTCGACGCACGGAGACGTGCCTGGCACGCCCGCGCACAACCGCACCGCACCCAAAAGCAGGAAGCCGCGTGTCAACGCATATCCCCTCGGCCCAGGAACTCCAGGCCGTGAGATTTGCACGGTATACACTTTGACAAAAAACGCCTAACATTAAAACTTAAAACAAAGTAAAAATAGCCAACGAGGTGTAGCCTAGTGAAAAAGGACATTGATTTGCTGACTAGTGGTCTCAAGTTTGAACCCCATGACATCTTAGTGGTTTATGTGTGAATGACTCCCCTTCCCTTATAGTTTAGACTATCGCTTATATTAAAGAAAAATAATAAAAAAAAGAGGCGTACAAAGAAAGGGGAAAAACTTTCATCAAGTCCTTTGAAAAAATGAAAAGTAAGGGCATGCTTGGTATACCACCTAACCTCAGATTCCGGCAATCCACAACCGTCAGATTTCTTAATCAGATGATCAAGGCTTCCGCCAGAGGCATATTCCAAGAACAAATTGTAGACCTTCTCACCATTCTCATCGGCAGTGAATTTTCCACCAAAGCACTCAATAACAGAAGGGCAGCCCTTAAGTTTGATGAGCACCTCTGCCTCATGCTGAACATACCTTAAACACGGCACCCCGTTAGACGATTTCACCACCATAATTTCAGGCCTACGACCAAACCGTGTGATGGGTTTCGTGGAAGTGGCAAGATGACAGACCCATATCTTCCTCTTCCGATCAGCTCTCCTCTTACCCAGTTCACTCCATGATTACGCCTGCAATTCCTCTGCTTCTTTATTTTTACTTCTACTTTTATTTCTGCCTTTCTTTTCATGATTGATGATGATTAATTTATGATAGCTTCTTCACAACAAAATTTACATGATGATAGTGTTTCTTGGACTCTCTTGCTATAACAACAGTGAGATGAAAGGAAGGTGAATTTGGGGTTTTATAAGGGGATAAAGTCGGTGGGTTTTCCTTGATTGAGACTTGGACGCCAAGCTACTAAATAACAACTGAAAAACTACAACTGGTGCTAGTTCAAAACGCGTTTGAATTTAGAAACTTTTTATTTTTAACCCACAAGGATTAGGACTCTGATATTACGGTGCTAATTACAGGCTGGCAAGAAAATTAGAGTTGGGTAATATCAATATGAACTTATATTTTAAAAAATTATGTTTTGCTCAAAGTAATTACATAAAACCTAGATACCAATTACACTATCAACACCAATTTGCAAATTGGAATGAAATATTTCAAATTAGACAATGCTTACTTATAAGTTCTTTTTTATGATAATTTATATACGAGAGAGAGAGAGAGAGAGAGAGAGAGAGAGAGAGAGAGAGAGAGAGAGAGAGAGAGAGAGAGAGAGAGAGAGGGGTATGCGTGAGAAAGAAGAGAGATTAGAGTACCAAGTAAAAAAGGATACTATCAAGAAAAGAGATTACGTTTCCTAAAAAAGGGAGGAGAGAGATTTATTTTATTTTATTTTTATGAGAGAGAAAATAAAATTAATGATTGTTTATTTAAAACATTAAAACTATTTGTTTTGTCAGATTTAATCTCAACCATTAAAAGTGGAGTAATCTAATGGCCCAAAAATTGTGTCAAAACTTGTGTCAAACCGGGGACTGGGCTCCCAGCACGCACAGCAGAATCCTCAATACTCGTGCGCATGTGACAAGTCCTACTCGCGCAGCCTACTCCACTAAGGGTCTACAAAACACCCCGTCAAAGGTGCTCGGGTTTCGACATATCTAAGTATCCATATCCGAGTATCCATATTCAAGTATCCAAGTGCCGAGGAGGGGAAACAATCCAACAGAGGATCGTTGGGCTGAACCACACGGAGGAATCCTCAACAACCATGTGGCCAAGGACGAGTCGTCCAACCGGGGGACTGGGCTCACCAGCACGAACAGCAAAATCATCAATACTCGTGCGCATGTGACAAGTCGTACGCGCCAGACTACCCCTCTAAATGTCTACAAAACACCCCGTCAAGTGTGCCCGAGTTCCGATCATATCCAAACCATAACCATTTTTTCCAAGTATCCATTGTCCATCAATTCCAATATCAATATCCAATGGGGGTACATGAGATGATGTGTCATCGCCAAGATCCAAAATCCACTTTTATAAACTAATATATAATAAAGATAATATTCTCAATATTCCAATATACCCGATCCCTCCTAATATTAATAAATAATTGTAAATATTAACCCTTTGAGATCCCATATACTTGTTAACCCGAATTAAATAAATTTTCAATCAAAACATATTTATGCAAGAAATTCCATATTAAAACCATAATTGAGAAAAAACACCCCAAGACTAAATAAGCCCATTCGATTTTAATAATATTCAAAACATTACTCATATACTTAGTAAATATACAACCTCTGAAAATCTCATAAGACAAGATAATAAAATCCAAAACACAATATTATACCCAAAGCTTCATTTATATCAATATAATAGACAACACCCACAAATAACAATATTATACTCTCAAAATTTGGCACTATAAACATATCTTTCAAATGTTCAGAGAGCAACACACACTAAAACAATTACCCAAACACTACCAAAACTCATTATACGGCCTCAACCGCACACTTAAAAATCAAACCCTAATTCCCGAAACTTAACGTGGACCCACCACCTTAGAAAGGTCCAAAGGCTATTCTAGTACTTTTCAAAGGATGAGACGATCTCAAAAGACCCGTGGTCAACAGTTTGGTCAAACTTTCCATTTTTGGCCAACGGGGGCCACGACCTCTGATTTTTTATTCTGAGCGTTCCTATAAGTCCAACAAGGTCTACTTAACAAGTCCTGAGAGTTTGGTCTCAATCAAGCGGTCCGATCATTCCCAATCGTACGATTGGATGGTCATCATTTTATGTGAACTTTGAATCATTGATTCAGAGTATCTGGGACTCTGATTCTCGATCTGTGGGTTCCTGCACGATCCTAAAGGTACATAGGTCAACATACTTGGAAACGAAGTCGATCCAAAGGTCCGAACATATTGAACCCAGATATTGCCTAATAGGCTTAAATTTGTTCTACTGTCTAACGATAACCGAATTCGAATTCGAGCATATCATCGTTCTCGGGATGACGTGGGAAGAATTCTAGGACACAACGGCTAGCCATAAAGTGGCCCACTCGCCGCCACACACGTCGGCAGCGTGTGGGTAGCTTGAGTAAATTTCGACGGTAGAAAAATCTCCAAACCGCCGGTCAAGACCTATGCCAAAAGATCCATCTCGACTAGGGGAATGTTTTTTGGTCTTGGCTCTTGGCCAAAAACCAGCCGGAATTACCTAAAAACCCGATCAAAAAGCCGGCCAATTTAAGGGTTAAAAATCGATCTCCCAAACTCAAAATCCATCCATAATACATATACCAATAATGTCACACTACTACACTTTGAAATTGTGTGAAAACTAAGATTGGGGAATTTGTTGCATTTGGCTATCACACTACTACACTTTGAGCATGTTGTGTTTTGAACTTTGCCGCCTTGTAAATAATGTCTAAAATTGAGTTTTTATTGTTAAAACTTTTGAGTCATGTGCATGAGTCATTTCTCTTCAGAAAATGTTCGGAATGATTGTTTTGAGTTTCTATTTTTTTATTTTTTTATTTTTATTTTTGTTTTGTTTTTGTAATTATTTTTATTTTTGTTTTTGTGTTTCTTTTATTTTGCTTAAAGACTAACAAATCTAATAAGTTTTCTAACCACCTTGTTTTGTAGAGTTAGTAAAACGTTTGTGGGTATCGTTTCTGTTAAACCCTCAGGGGACACAACTCCTCCTACTAGGGATGCCTAGAGGTTTAAAGGCTTGTTGCATACGCTCAATGCAATCGAGTTACCTGCGAAAGTGGTCTAGTTAACTTCTCGTTTTGTTTTTAACTTTGTTTTGTGTTGTTTTGCTCGAGGACTAGCAAAATCTAGGTTTGGGGGTATTTGATCGGTTCATAATTGTATATCATTTTGTACCCTTCTAGCTTATGATTTGGTTATGTTATTGAGTTAAACTTGTGCTTTTAATTCATTTTCTGTTTTGATAAGTCCATAATTTCATACACTTGCATGCCTTCTTTACTTAGTGATTTTGCTTAGTTTCTCTTTATTTTGAGTCACTTACCTATGTTTGTGTGTTTTATAGGTTAAGATAGCAAGAGATAACATTTAATGCAATCCATGCATGTTTAGGGCTGATTGGCATATGAGGAATATGAGCTTAAAGACAAACACATTTTGGCTACAACCCCTTTCCAGCCCAATTTCGTAGGTCAACTTCTTGGCCTTGGATCAGCATGCTATGGGGCTCGAATGCTATGCTATGCAATCGAGTTACCTGCGAAAGTGGTCTAGTTAACTTCTCGTTTTGTTTTTAACTTTGTTTTGTGTTGTTTTGCTCGAGGACTAGCAAAATCTAGGTTTGGGGGTATTTGATCGGTTCATAATTGTATATCATTTTGTACCCTTCTAGCTTATGATTTGGTTATGTTATTGAGTTAAACTTGTGCTTTTAATTCATTTTCTGTTTTGATAAGTCCATAATTTCATACACTTGCATGCCTTCTTTACTTAGTGATTTTGCTTAGTTTCTCTTTATTTTGAGTCACTTACCTATGTTTGTGTGTTTTATAGGTTAAGATAGCAAGAGATAACATTTAATGCAATCCATGCATGTTTAGGGCTGATTGGCATATGAGGAATATGAGCTTAAAGACAAACACATTTTGGCTACAACCCCTTTCCAGCCCAATTTCGTAGGTCAACTTCTTGGCCTTGGATCAGCATGCTATGGGGCTCGAATGAGGTGAAGATCTTCATGAAACTTGTTCCAATGGGTGTCTACTACAACATATCCAAATTTCAGCCCAATTGGACATTTGTGGAGTGCTCAGCCCGTCCAACACCCAACCTTTCTCAGCAGGATTTGTAGCTGCCAGCATTTTGCCATGTGACTCATTTTAGCCATGTGCCTCACCCCAGCTGCAACTGACTTTGTACCCAACATAATGAGTGAAGTTGGGAGGCTTTCCAGCTATGAATTTCTGAAGGAGCAAGTTGGTACATGTTGGAGCTATTATAGAGAAAGCATGTGCATGTGAAGCAAAGAGAAATGAGAGAGAGAAGAAGAGGAATGATGAGAGGCATTTTTGCTCAGCCTTTTAACATGGGAATTGAATTGGCAGATCACTTTGGAGCTGGAGATCAGCTTTTGAGCTATTAAAGAGAAGCATGTGCATGCATGTAAAGCAAAAATAAAGAAAAGAAATGAAATGAAGTCAATTTCAGTCTCTGTTCGGCAGCCAACTTTCAAGGTCCAAAACGCACACTTCTCCTGCTCCGATGGGAATACTTTCTTCATAGCAGTTGTTCCAATGGGTGTCTAATATAACATATCCAAATTCCAGCCCCATTGGATACGTTTTGAGACCTATGGCCTTCCTACACCATGCCTGGTTCAGAAACTCGTTTTTCCAGCGGCAAAAGGCAACCAAATGGGTTGGCAGCAAAAGGCACCACATGGGTTGGCAGCAAATCTAATCACCTTTGAACCCATGTGAAGAAAGCTTGTGCAGCAGCAAAGGATGAAGGATGGTGTGGGAATCTATCATGATGTTCCTCCCTCTTAGCCCTATAAATAGAGAAGCCTTCAAGCTTCAAATCACACCCCAAGGGGGGAGCTCTCAAACACTTCTCTAGAGCTCCCTTCCCTTCTCTCCCTCAAATTCTCTTAGTTTCCTTTCAAGTTGTTAATTTTTGTAGTAGAATGAGTTTACTGAATTTTTCTTCAAGTTTTCAAGTTCTTCTTTAATTTTATTTGTAATGTACATTCTTTCTTAAGTATTCAAGTTTAATTAGTTTCCAAATTTCAATTATGGTTTTTGTTCTTATTCATTATGCTTATAAGTTAATATGCTAGTTTGAATGATTGATCACCATTTAGGTTTGCATGTTAGCTATCTTGGTTTGAATTAAGAGTAGACATCATGCTTTAATTCGAATTGAACTATGAATAGGAAGAGTATGTATGGACATTCAACAACAGGGATTAGATACATGCTTGGTTGTTTAAATTGTTCTTCTATGTTTAATGGGTTCTTAATGCTTAGTTTTAGGTTAGACAACAAATGATCAAATTAGGGAATTAGGAACACAAGGTTAGAACCAGACACTATGGCCTAATCATACTTTAGCTAGAATCAATCCGTTAATCTAATTGAACTTGGGAACTTATTTGCTTGAGTTATTTCCTTTTTCTTGTTTTATTTATTTTCTTTTCCATTTCTGTTTTTTTTAGGGAAATGAATTGGATCATTCAATCACCAATCCTCGTGGGATCGACCTCGCACTTACATATGCTATACTACCGAACGGCTCGTGCACTTGCGAGTATCACAAGTTGAGGATGAAGCTGAATCTATTTTTTGTGCAGTGAATCCGACACAACACGCCGCAATCAATGGCCGTCGAGACTGGACTCCGGCCAAACGTGATCGCCAAACTTCGGGCGTCAATTCATAGCAGGCCTCGTACCTTGGCATCGCCAAACAACAACGATGTACTCCCAAAACCGTCGCCCCCCATCATGTTTGCAGAGAAGAGGTATCGGGGAGACAGAGGGCTCCAAAATGGGGGTCCACGCACCTTCTTCCAAATTTTTTGATCTTTTGTATTTGTAACAATTTCTAAAATTCCCATTATACCCTTTTAATTTTCAGTCCTTTTTAAGTTCGTTACAACTCGGAATTGAGCGTGACGCGCGTCTACGAGCTTGTTTCGACTAGACCGATGCAACGGTGTAACTGAATTCCCCAAATTCGTTCTGGAACAAAAAGTGACTGAAGTGACCCTACTCCGAAGGGCAAAAATTTGTAATTTCAAAATTAAATAAATTACATAGATTAAGTATATGGTTAAAAATTGGGTCGGGGTGTCACAATAGAAATGAAAAATTGTTGAAGGAAACAGTAAGGGTTAATTACAGTTTAGTACCTTGTGATTACACCCTTAAGACATGTTAGTCCCAACCTTTTCAATTTTTACAATAACATAACCCAGTCTTTTAAATTTGTTGCAATGTGGTTCACTGTTAGTTTTCCATAAGATCTCTCTATTAGTTGCTTACGTGGCACTATGGGTCCCATATTTTTTAATTTTTTAAATTTTAATCGAAATTTAAAAAAAAAAATCTGTATCTCTCTCTCTCTCTCTCTCTCTCTCTCTCTCTCTCTCTCTCTCTCTCTCTCTCTCTCTCTCTCTCTCTCTCTCTCTCTCTCTCCAATTTCTTCCCCCCGATGATGGCGTAAGGGAAGTCCAGATAGGAGGGGAGGGAGATGAGGAGCTGGTGGTTATACTCGGAGAGGAGCGAGTCGACCCAGGAAGTGAGGTCGGAGGGGTTGTAGAGAACGGCTTCGGAGGCGAGCTAGGAGAGGTCGTTGGGGGAGCTGACCATCACTGTCTTAAGGAGCTCGAGGGGCTGAGTGACATGTCGTAGGTCGAAGGAGCGGACCTTGTAGCTAGCGTCGACCAAATAGCCTTCGATCTCGGCAGGTGGTTTGGTGACAGAGGAGGAAGATGAGGAGCTGGCGCTGCTGCTAACGCTTGAGCAAACAGTGGAACCATAGGCCCCATAGATATTTGCGGGTGCACTGATCAAACTGAAGAGAGGAATTGGTAGGTGAGGACGGATTAGATACGGGGTGGGTATTTATGGGTTTTGGTGTTCATTTCCATTTTCGTTTATTTTTAATTTTTCTTATATTTTAATATTTTATTGATATTAAAATCTGGGATGAGAGGAAAGAAAAAATTGGAGATGCGGGAAAGAGAATAAATCTGTGTGGGGGGGAGAAATGGGGGGGGGGGGGGTGGGGAAGAAATCAGAATAGAGAGAGAGAGATATATATATCTTAATTTTTTTGTTTTTAAAAATATTTTATTTATATTTTAATCAATTTAATTTTTTTTTAAATGTAGGACCCATAGTGCCACGTAGGAAACTAAAAGAGATATCTGACAGAAACCTAAAGGTGGAACCACATTGTAACAAATTTAAAAGACCAGTATATGTTATTGTAAAAATTAAGAAGGTATGGACTAACATTTCTTAAGGGTGTAACCACAAGGTACTAAACTGTAATTAACCCAACGGTAAAAGATCCCAAGTCCGAAATATTCCCCCACTCCCATTGACCAGAACAAAACTAATAATAACTTTTTAAGTATTTTAAAATTTAAACCAACTAAAATTCTTAGCACATGAGAATGGCCCCAAGGTCATCTCGATAATATAACACTCAATTGTAAGAGCATTATGGCCTCACATTCATTCGAGATACAAAAGACTTTTTTGTTCAAAGCAATACTTTTAAAGAAAAATATAAAGAAAATTTACCTACCCGTCTAGTTAAAATTGTTTGTTTGATTGTAATCTTACAAAAGCTTACACATATAGTTAAAATTCAAGAAATTTATAGCTCACGATTTTCAATGAAGTAAAAAACTTTGTGGCCATCAACTAGTTAAAATTTAAGTGCTTCCTAAGAAAGCACTTGAGAGTGCTTCTTGAAGAAGCACATAGCAAATGCTTCTCTAGAAAGTGATTCTACAATCCAGAAACACTACTTCTTAATTTTCCAGCCAAACGTAGTCAGCGCTTTTAGTTGTCATAAAGCGTTTTTAGCCCCTCCATAAGCACTCCCAAAAATGTTAGTCTAGTTGACAAACAGAAATAGGCTCGTAGTGTTGTGGTATTTATCTTTCCAATGTTTCAAAGATTCAAAATTCGAATTTCCCCTCCCCATTGATTAAAAAGAAATACTTTTCCGCCATTTTTAATATATATAAAAAATCATTTTAAAACTTTCAATAGCCTAACATTAACCAATGGGGTGTTTAGTTGGATTGGCCCAGGCCTTTGGTGTGCTCCCAAGTGGTCTTGATTTCAAGCCCCCATGATACCTGTGTGTGTGCGTCTCCTACCTCCCCCTTTCTAACTTTGACAAAAATAAAACCTAACATTAAAACTTAAAAGAAAGTAAAAATAGTCAACGAGGTGTAGCCTAGTGAAAAAGGGCATTGATTTGTAGACCAGTGATTCATATAAGGGAACCACCGCAGTCAATGCAAAATCAATGCCTCATCTCCAAGCAATCTTGCCGCTGCCAAATAAGGCTCTTCCAGCAGCTCCATCGTCAACTCCTCAGAATCAATCAAGGGCTTCCCTTCCTAATTTATCTTTATATGTTGACTTTGTATATTAACTCTAATTGATTTTGTATTCAATCACATATCTACTTACTCTATTTAGCATCATCCACTCTGTATATAGTGGTGTACCTGCTCATTGTATATACACTACCAAAAATGTAAGTATTAGGGGCAGTAAATTAGGGGCGGAAATAAGGATATGCCTCTATTAATGTTTATTAGGGGCGGAAACATGGACATGCCCCTATAACAATAATAGGGGCGCATAGTAAATGCCTCTATTAGATTTATTACCTATAGGGGCGCTTAACACAGCCCCTATAAAGTTCAATTATTAGAGGCGAATAAGATTGTCCCTAATGACTTTTATTAGGGGCGGATGAATGTTTTTATTTTTTAAATTTAATTAATTCTTTTCAAGGGCTGATTTTAGTAAATAAAAAAAAGAGATTAATATAAACCCTAATTCTCCAACACCAACGCACCCACTTCCCCTATTTCTCTCTTACTCTTCTTCCAGCGCCGCACAACCCTTCATCTCTTTTTCTTTTTCATTCTTTCTTAGTTCTTCTCTTTGTTCCTTCATTTTTGCTCTTGTCTAGCTCTGAAATCGTTCTCTCTTCTTTTCTTCATTCTTCGTCGTCTTTTCTTTCCCATTTCTTCTTATTCTTTCTCCCTTGCAATATTCACTTGGTGTATCCGAGAAAGAGAAAGAAAGAGCACAAGAAAGGTTTGCAATAGAGAAAAGAAAAACTCAATTTGTATTCTTTAATCCATGTTTTTTTTATTCTTTTTGTAGTTTTCATTTTTGCAGGTACATTCCAGAGGTTTTGAAGAATTTGAAGTGGAATGGTGAATAATTTCTTGGATAATTTTAATCATTTGATTGATTTTTCCTCAAGGTTTGTTCATACAAATTATACAATTGTTCTTTTTTTGTTTAAAATTTTGGTTAATGTTAGTCTATTAATTGTTGATATATTGTTAATTAACAGTTGCTGATCTAGAAAAGAGGAATCGTTGAAATGCTTTGTGTGCTGCAGTAAAATAAGAAGAAACGCTTAGAGATTTCCTTTGTAAAGCTGTGTTCGAGTTGAGTGGACGTGGGTTTGAAATTCAAACTTTGTATGGAAGAGAAAAGGGGGAAAGAAGAATAATTTCGATTGTTTTTGTAAATTTTGAATTCAAAACACAAAATTTGTGTTCGAGTTGAGCGGCTTTTGTGTTTTGTGTGTTTTTTTTTCAAATTAATAATTGAAAGTATTAGGGGCGGATGTTTGCGCCTGTAATGAAGACCTTTAATGTAATCTGCCAACGTGGCAACACAAATACTAAGGGCGGATCTTTGAGATTTTCTGCCCCTATTAGCAATAGCGGCGCCTGTATTAGGGCTCATTCTCTTTCTGCCCCTCCTTCTCATTAGGGGCGGTTTTGCAAGATATCTGCCTCTACAAGTGCTTTTAGAGGCAAATATTAAATGCCCCAAATACTCATTTTTTTGGTAGTGATATCTATCATCGAGTGAATACAAAAACATCTTTTCCAATACTGTTATTTATATGGTATCAGAGCTTTAATCTCCAACGAGTATATCTTCTTGATCCTCTTTTTTTTTATACCCTCCACAATGAGTACTAAGTCCACACAAACCCCTTAGCCCACCCCTACCTTCACTCCTAACAATTTGGTGATTAGCACTAACACCTCAAATTCGTTGATTACAATCAACACTGTTGCCCAATTACCCGTCAAACTCACACCTCTAAACTATCCGTCCTGGCATGCAAAGTTCAATGCCCTCCTCTTGGGGTATGATCTTCTAAGCTATATATATGGCACTCACCCTTGCCACTCTTTGGGTGCACCAAGACTAATTATTGCTTCATGCGATTCTCTCTTCCATGTCCGAGCAAGTCATATCTCTTTTTGCCACCGCCACCACATCTAAGGTTGCTTGGGACAAACTTAACCAACTCTATGCCAGCAAGGCTCGATCCAGAGTAATGGGCCTCAAAGAGCGCATCTTTCTCATGCGACGCGACTCCAAACCTATTTCTGAATACCTCCAGCGTGTCAAAGCCATAGCTGATGAACTTGCTCTCATTGATGTCCCTCTCTCTAATGACGATCTCGTCATCCACATCTTAATGGCGTCAGCCCCGGAGTTCAAAGAAATTTCAGCCCCTGTTCGTGCTCATGATTCGTTTATTTCCTTCGAGACTCTTCATGATAAACTTGTGGAGTATGAAGCAGCCCTCAAACGAGAAGAAAGTGCCACTTTTGGACCTATGATCACAGCAACTCCTGCTCAGCAATCTCAATCTTTTAATCGAGGACCTCGCAACAACCAACCAAATCAATCCCACCCCAACCATAACTCTAGTACTTGCTATTCTCGCGATTTTGCCACTGCCCATTCATTCGGCAACAATTTCTCTAACCGCAGCTACTCCGGTGGGTCTACCTCTCGACGTTCTACAATTTCTCTAGTCCTGGTTACTGGGGCTTTTGTCAATTGTGCGATCAACAAGGTCACAGTGCAAAACTTTGCCCTCGTATACCTGATAGATTAATATTTTGCATATATAATCTATCTATATTTGCATTGTTTTCCTGTGAAATTGGTTAGTTTAATGTGTTTCGTGAAGATTTTGTAGGCAATTGTTTCTAGCAAGGCTTTGGAGCTAAAACTATGATTTTGGAAGTTTAAGGGGTGCATTAGAAATGGGTGGAATTATCAACTCAACAAAATCTCAAGAACTCACTTTGTCATTTCATCAAACACTTGAAGTGCATCTGTGCAAGTGTCAATTTATATTCACAACTAGTCTCAGTGACCAGTACCATAAAGTTTGAGTTAGAGAAGTTTACCATCATTTGTATGCAGCTGGTAATTTTGGTGAAGACCCATTTGCATTTGATGAAGGTTGATGCCTCTGTAAGCACCAATGAGCAATTTAGAATCTATAAGAATGATTTTTTTAGCCAGAGAAGAAAAACAAAGAATTGACAGAGAGTTGATGGGCTTTGAAGAAGAATTTAGAATCTATAAGAATGATTTGTTTAGCTAGAGAAGAAAAACAAAGAATTGAAAAAGAGTTGATGGGCTTTGAAGAAGAATTCCTTGATTAATTTGTTGAAGCACACAAACCTTGCCTATAGGTATATTAGTGATGAAGACTTACCCGAAAATGGTACAACGGTGGAGTTGGCAGCTCCAGACGAGAATGGTAGTGATGAAGATGTGGGTGCACCTGCTTATGAACCTCCAAGAAGTGGGCCAACTCTATGGGAAATAGGCATTCCAGGTATTGTGAACGGCAGATTACTAGTCTATTAACTTTGCCGAAATCCGTTTAAACCATTGGTCCAATTTCTTTCCTTCTAAGACTTGGGTAATTCCTAACTCTCCCAGCTGCGTCTTCTATTTGTCCTTGAGTGGGAATTGTTTATTCCACTCAGTCGCACTTTCCTCTCCACAAAGCCACTTTCCTGTTTTGACTTGGATAATTCCCAAGTCTTCCTCAGCCGCACCCTATTTTATTTTCCTCCTCAATTTGGGTTTTCTTTTTGGCCTTCCTATTATTCCTCTACTTCCTAAATAATTATTATTTTCTTTATTTTTGGAGGAGTCCCTTTTGCCTATAAATACAAAGCCTTAACCTAGGAGCCAAGGATCTTTTTCCACCATATCTTCCCATATACAACTTTCATACACCCATAGAAATATCAGAGAGAGCCAAGAATTTACTGCTGCACTACTTGAGGAGCTTTCGAAGGTGTTCCTATGGAGATTCCGAAGATCAAGGGCGACCGAGATAAGATGTTTGGTGTTTACTTCTTGTAGCAAATACCATGTCTTGAATGAGTGTCCGAGAGGGACTAACATGACTCATGGAGTTTTCTTGTTGGTTCTCATAGGACTTAATGAGTTCTTGGTTTTCTAAATCCGTTGCTCGAGAGAGAATGAGTTGTTAATTGAGAATATTTTTGGTTGGGTTTGAGAGGGGATATCGAATGAATTAGGAGAAACCAACTGTCAACATGGATAGTAATTAGGGTTAATTGGCTATAAGAATTAAGTGGAATTGGTTATGGTGAAATCGAATGCTCTAGTGTCTCATCAACTTGATTTTCCATCGTTAATTAAATTGCTATTTTTCATAATTGTTTTAGTTTACTTAAATCAATCAATCTTCTTAATCAACTGTTCAAATAAACTTTTGAATTAATCATAATTGTTAATTAATAGGAAATTACAGTCTTCGTGGGAACGACACTCTACTTATTTCTATATTACTCATGCGGATTGTGAGCTTGCAATAATTTCACAACAATGCCGATTGGGCCGACAACCGTGATGATCGAACATCCACCACAACCTATGTTGTCTATCTTGGCGGTAATTTCTTTTCTTAGAGCTCCTGCAAACTACGATCCATTGCTCGCTCATCCACCGAAGCTGAGTACTATGTCGTTGCTTGCACCGCCGCTGAACTTGCTTGGATCAAATCCCTCTTCGTGACCTTGGTGTTATGCCCTCATCCACGCCTGCCAATTCTTGTGACAATATTGGTGCCACCTTCTATTCTGCCAATCCTGTTCTCCACTCTCGCATGAAACATATTGACATTGATTTTCAATTTGTTCGTGATTTGGTCACTCGTGGGCTCCTTCAAATATCTCATGTTTCCACTCCTGATCAACTCATCGATGCCCTCATGTTGGACAGATTTTACTCTATCTATTTCTCGCAAGTGCACGAACCAATTATAGTATAGGAATGCAAGCACGAGGTCGTTCCACAGAGACTTGGATGAAAGACACTTATTACTACTACTTAGACTCACAAGTAATCCTAAGACTAAACAGAATTTAAATGAGGTTGTGTTGAGTTTGTTTGGAGTAACAACTACAAAAAGGGAAAGCAAATAGCAAGTGACTGAAAACTATTAAAAGGGAATGCAAAATAGCAAGTGACCAGCAAGTAGATGTTTAGAAAATTTAGAGACAAAGGAGACAAGCACTAGGGTTTCAACTTCACCATGACAATCCAATTTCAAGCAACAAATTAACAATCACCTAAGTTGATTACAATTTCTGGAGTTCGTTCTTTCTTATGTATGATTATCCATATGGTGTTTGGTTTTAATCAAGTACTCAAAAAAACACAACTTAGCTATGGTGTTTAGTCTAAGCTATGAATCTAAATCCATTAAGCTTAAGAAGAACACAAAGGAACCAAGTAAACATTTAAACATGGTGTTTGTCCTAAATGCATTACCCACTCATTCACTAATCGGTTCAAGAGTCATATGGTGTTTATGTAAACTTGAACTAGATAACCAACATGCATGTGTTCATAGTGGCCAGTTATTTAAACATGCATAAAGATTCAACTAAGAACAAGTAAATGAGACCAGAAAATTAGAAGTAATCAACAAGAGCAACATTAACTTGAAAACATGAAATTGTCTTGTCATGTTACATTGAAACCCTAGCTATAGTAATTAGTTACACTCCATTAATGGAAAATGCATTTGAATCATAATAAACATGGAGAGAGTAAGGAAAACCCGTGAAGAACAAATTATGTTGTTGTAGAGCTTCTCACAACTTCCACCATATATGCTGCAGCTAGAGATGAAGAGTGGTGTAGATGGTGTGGATTGTATGGGTTGTGTTTGGGAGAAGTGTATGAGGATGTGGTTGATGAATGTTTGAGAGGGGATTGTGTTGGGATGAGTGGTCTACTAGGAATTGGAAGAGAGGGATTGTGAATCCCAGGATATGATTGATGAAAGTGTTTGGAATGGAAGTGGTATTTATAGGGAGAGGGAACTGAGAAATCTGAATTGAATATGGCTAATGCATACAACACTTGTATTAGAAAATCAGAATTGGTTGCTGTACTTCATGAATAAATCCCACCAGCAGCCATAGCTCATCATCATGTCAGCATGACCAAGCTTCCATTCAGAAATCAATAGCTCATGCCTAGCTCACCATGACCAAGCATGCAATGAACTCATCTTCCTGTCAGCATGATGAACAACTTCTTGGGCTTACGAATTGGGCTTGACTGAATCAAATGATGACTTTAAGATGTCCATTTTGAAGTTCAGAATGTCTCTGATCCAACCACACAAGAATTGGCCCAATCCAAGCTCAGATGAAGAAGATAAGTCTGAAATGAATTTCTAACTCAGTCCTCCAGTTTTTGCACGTTTTTGCACCATTTTTGCTTCAAATGCCTCAAGTGGTACCTAGAGCTCAATGAACTGAATAACAAACACAAAATGGATTAAAAGCACAAGTTTTACCTAAAAACATAACCAAACAATAGGGTAGAGTGCTACAAAATGATACATAATTATGCATTGATCAATACCCCAAACCTATATTTTGCTGGTCCTCAAGCAAAACTAAAACTTAAACACCACAAAACAACACACAAAACGAAACTTATTACACCATTTTCGTAGATGACACAATTGCATTGAGCATATGCAATAAGCCTTTAAACCTCTAGGTGTCCCTAGTATGAAGAGTTGTGTCTCCTGAGAGTTTACAGTGATGACGCCCACAAACATCTACAAATTCTGCAAGACAACTAATAGTTAAAGAATCACTTTTAAACAAACTAAGGAAAACCAATGAATGCACAATCACACTTTCAAAACTAATGGTATGCCACTTCAGATCTTCACACCAGGGTGTATAGTGTATTGCCACTGCAAAAAGAATTCCAGCATTGAAGTCACCGTACTCAAATACTTAGTTAGAAATCGCCTCAACTCTAGGTCTCATGGGTATCGCTCAAATCTTCACAAAGAACCTAAGGTTTAGTTTCTCAACAAGCATATGTGAGTGACATTATATAAAGGGAAACAAGATTTCACATATGAAATAATCATAAAACAAAAGCACGATTTCTGGAAATAAGATCTCAAGAATGGAAATCAAATGCTAAGAACATAGAAAGAATACATTGCATACCAGCACCCATGAACCGGACTTCGCCAAAGATCAGTTAGGTCTTAATCAAGCTTGTAATGTCAGGCTGAGGGTAAGGGTTATGAAAAGAGGGGAAATGAAAACTAAGAACTCAAGAACATGCCAAGAGTGCTTCTTCTTGCTGCAAGGTAAATGGCTACACTTGTGAATCTTCAAGGCAATGACTTGTGCTTCTTTGAACTGAATTTGAACTTTGATCAAGAACATGTTTTGTTTTGTTTTTTTGTTTTTTTTTTTCTAAACGAATTTGGCCCTCTTTTGCTTTTCTCCTTGAATTGCACTAGCACACTGATTCTCTCCATTTGTTTGGTATAACGCCCATCCTTGCTTCTTCATTTTGTTGAGATCTTGACATGTTCTCCAGTTATAGGGTATGGCGAAACATGGGATGGTATCTTAGATTAAGATACAAGGGTAGGAGTAATGTGGGTGATGAAAGAAAGGCTCAAGTGTTTGGATGCAAAATTGGGTAAAGGAAGCACACAACAGGGTGGGATATCAAAGCCTTTTAGTGACTTAAACACACATAGCCTACATCATATCAATGGGTACATCCTTTCCACAAATGTCAGCAAGCAACATAGCATCTGCAAAAGATCAAATAGTTCTTAGTATTCGATTAATATAATGAGATCATCATAAAAGGAATCTGGGAAGTTGTAAGAGTATAAACAAATAAAACCCTCTCAAGGAATGGAATAGACTCAAATTAGCTCACTAGGGTAGTCTCCACAATTCTTCTAAAGATATCTGAGTATGGCACCTTCTGGACCGAAATTCCAATTGCATGACAGTGTGTATGGTAGAAATTCTGATGCAAACACTTCCGCGGCAACACACTAGCAAAGAATTAGTGACAATGACATTGCATATACATCTTCATTAGTAAGCAAAAAGAAATCTTTCACTAAGACTCAAAAATTCAACAAGTTTCATCCCACACCCCAAACCTGAATGAAACATTGTCCTCAATGTTTAAAAGAAAGGAAACAAAATGCAAAAACATACTAGACATAAAATGCACGAAAGGAAACAACTCTAACTAAAATAAAAACAACATGACCTGGTATTGCAAACAGTTAGGGTGTGGTGAACTCAAGGGAGTCCACAGCTTGTGTTTCCACTGCATCATCCAAGTATTGTTTCAATCGCTGCCCATTCACTTTGAAAGTTGTCATGTCTCTTAGGTTCTCAATCTCAACAGCTCCATGAGGAAAAACTTGAAGCACCTTGAATGGCCCCAGCCATCTAGATTTCAATTTACTTGGAAAGAGACGCAAACGTGAGTCATACAACAAAACTTTCATACCTGACTTGAATTCTTTCCTGAGGATGGCCTTGTCATGATAGCGTCTGGTCCTCTCTTTGTAAATTTTTGCGTTCTCATAGGCTTCGTTCCTTAGCTCCTCCAATTCATTGAGCTGCAATTTTCTAACATTCCCAGCTTCTTGGAGATCAAAATTGAACTTTTTAATTGCCCAATATGCTCGGTGCTCAAGCTCCATTGGTAGGTGACAGGCCTTCCCAAACACAAGTCTATAAGGGCTCATCCCGATAGGAGTCTTATAAGTTGTCCTATATGCCCAAAGTGCATCATTGAGTCGTAGTGCCCAATCTTTTCGAGTAGGATTGACAGTTTTCTCCAAAATATTCTTGATCTCTCTGTTGCTGATCTCGACTTGTCCGGAAGTTTGAGGATGATATGGAGTTGACACTCTATGTGTGATATTGTACTTTTTCATTAAGGCCTCAAATAGTTTGTTACAGAAGTGGCTGCCACCATCACTAATGACAGCCCTAGGAGTTCCAAACCTAGTGAAAATCACATCTCTCAGGAATTTCAGAACAACTCTATGATCATTAGTCCTTGTAGCCAACGCCTCCACCTATTTGGATACATAATCTACAGCAACAAGAATGTAAGTATAACCCAAAGAGGAAGGAAAAGGTCCCATGAAATCTATACCCCATATGTCAAACAGGTCCACCACCAAAATGTTGTTCAGTGGCATCATATTCCTCCGGCTTATGTTTCCCATTCTTTGACACCTATCACATTTAGAACAGAAATAAAATGCATCTTTAAAAAGAGAGGGCCAAAAGAAACCAGATTGAAGAACCTTAGCTGTTGTTTTCTTAGCACCAAAATGACCTCTACATGCAAATTCATGACTAAACTTGAGTATGCTTTGCTGCTCATTCTCTGGGATACACCTCCTTATGATTTGGTTCGGGGCCATGTTTGAACAGATATGGATCATCCCAAAAGTAATGTTTGGCTGTGGCAAGGAACTTTTTCCTTTCCTGAAAAGTTAGATCATCTCTCAAAACACCACTAGCAAGATAATTGACAAGATCAGCATACCATGGTTCTTGATCATCAATGGAAAATAGTTGCTCATCTGGAAAAGATTCATTGAGGGGCAGGACATCCTCAAACTTGTCGTTACCATTGATGAGACGAGAGAGATGATCAGCAACAACATTCTCACACCCTTTCTTATCTCGGATTTCTAAATCAAATTCTTGCAATAGCAATACCCATCGAAGCAAGTGTGGCTTAGCATCCTTCTTGGTTAACAAGTACCTAAGTGCTGCATGGTCAGAATATACAATCACTTTAGAACCAACAAGATATGAACGAAACTTCTCTAAAGCAAAAATTACAGCAAGTAACTCATTCTCATTGTTGAGTAATTGAGCTGAGCATCATTTAATGTCTGACTCGCATAATAGATTACATGGGGGAGCTTGTTCACTCTTTGTCCTAGCACTGCACCAAGAGCATACTCAGAAGCATCACACATTAATTCAAAAGGTAATGACCAATCTGGTGCCTTGATAATTGGTGTCGATGTTAGTTCTAGTTTCAGAGTGTTAAATGCATTCAAACAATCTTTATGAAAGTTGAAAACAGAATCTTTAGCCAAAAGATTGCATAGAGGACGAGTGATTTTGGAGAAATCTTTAATAAAACGACGATAAAAACCTGCATGTCCTAGAAAACTCCTCACACCTTTCACTGAAGTAGGGGATGGAAAATTAGAAATCAAATCAATCTTTGCTTTGTCTACCTCAATACCTTTGCTGGAAATAGCATGGCCTAACACAATACCTTGCTTCACCATGAAGTGACACTTCTCCCAATTCAGAATTAGATTAGTTTCTTGGCATCTTTTAAGCACTAATGACAATGGTTAAGACAATCATCGAAAGAAGATCCAAAAACTGAAAAGTCATCCATAAATACCTCAATGAACCTCTCTATCATGTCTGAAAAGATAGCCATCATGCATCGTTGGAAGGTAGCTGGGGCATTGCATAAACCAAATGGCATTCGTCTATACGCAAAGGTTCCAAAGGGGCATGTGAATGTTGTCTTCTCTTGATCCTCCAGGGGCTATTGCAATTTGATTGTAACCTGAAAAACCATCAAGGAAACAATAATGTGAGTGACCAGCTAGCCTTTCAAGCATTTGATCAATAAAAGGCAAAGGAAAGTGATCCTTTCTAGTGGCAGTGTTTAGCTTCCGATAATCAATGCAAACTCTCCATCCTGTGATTGGTCTTGTTGGCACCAGCTCATTGTCCTCATTCTTGACCACTGTGATACCTGATTTCTTTGGCACAACTTGGATAGGACTCACCCATTTGCTATCTGAGATAGGATAAATGATTCCTACATCAAGTAATTTGAGTATTTCAGTTCTTACAACATTCTTCATATGTGGGTTGAGTCTCCTTTGGGGCTCACGAGTTGGCTTGGCATCCTCAATCAAAATTCGATGCATGCACATTGTAGGGCTTATTCCCTTGATATCTGCAATGGTCCATCCGATGGCATTCTTGTGCTGTAATCAACTTATCCTCCTCTAATGGTGAAAGGTCAGATGCTATAATGATGGGAAGGGTTTCTGTCTCACCAAGATTCCCTTGGTCATTGGCTGCCATCTTTTCTTCTTCTTCTTCTTCTTGATCTGAGTTAAAGATGTTGAACAGAGAGTACTCTCCTGAGCTTGTTGAATTGGAGGTTTCGGCTTCTAAGGGATTGAGAATAGATTCAATGGCTGCCTCCCTTGCTTTATGAAGCCTTCGTTCAAATTCAGCCAATGATGGTTGTTGTGTACTACGGATTGGTTGGATCCTAATGGTTCCGGATTGAGAGTGTTTCTTGACCGCTGATACAACTTGTTCAAACAATGGTTTGCTCGAACATGCAATACCTGAAAACAAAGAAAAACTAAAGAAAGTAAGCAATAGTAACAAGAGTCTTAATCAAGTCCCCGGCAGCGGCGCCATTTTCTTGTTTGACAGATTTTACTCTATCTATTTCTCGCAAGTGCACGAACCAATTATAGTATAGGAATGCAAGCACGAGGTCGTTCCAAAGACACTTATTACTACTACTTAGACTCACAAGTAATCCTAAGACTAAACAGAATTTAAATGAGGTTGTGTTGAGTTTGTTTGGAGTAACAACTACAAAAAGGGAAAGCAAATAGCAAGTGACTGAAAACTATTAAAAGGGAATGCAAAATAGCAAGTGACCAGCAAGTAGATGTTTAGAAAATTTAGAGACAAAGGAGACAAGCACTAGGGTTTCAACTTCACCATGACAATCCAATTTCAAGCAACAAGTTAACAATCACCTAAGTTGATTATAATTTCTGGTGTTCGTTCTTTCTTATGTATGATTATCCATATGGTGTTTGGTTTTAATCAAGTACTCAGAAAACACAACTTAGCTATGGTGTTTAGTCTAAGCTATGAATCTAAATCCATTAAGCTTAAGAATAACACAAAGGAACCAAGTAAACATTTAAACATGGTGTTTGTCCTAAATGCATTACCCACTCATTCACTAATCGGTTCAAGAGTCATATGGTGTTTATGTAAACTTGAACTAGATAACCAACATGCATGTGTTCATAGTGGCCAGTTATTTAAACATGCATAAAGATTCAACTAAGAACAAGTGAATGAGACCAGAAAATTAGAAGTAATCAACAAGAGCAACATTAACTTGAAAACATGAAATTGTCTTGTCATGTTACATTGAAACCCTAGCTATGGTAATTAGTTACACTCCATTAATGGAAAATGCATTTGAATCATAATAAACATGGAGAGAGTAAGAAAAACCCGTGAAGAACAAATTATGTTGTTGTAGAGCTTCTCACAACTTCCACCATATATGCTGCAGCTAGAGATGAAGAGTGGTGTAGATGGTGTGGATTGTATGGATTGTGTTTGGGAGAAGTGTATGAGGATGTGGTTGATGAATGTTTGAGAGGGGATTGTGCTGGGATGAGTGGTCTGCTAGGAATTGGAAGAGAGGGATTGTGAATCCCAGGATATGATTGATGAAAGTGTTTGGAATGGAAGTGGTATTTATAGGGAGAGGGAAGTGAGAAATCTGAATTGAATATGGCTATTTCATACAACACTTGTATTAGAAAATCAGAATTGGTTGCTGCACTTCATCAATAAATCTCACCAGCAGCCATAGCTCATCATCATGTCAGCATGACCAAGCTTCCATTCAGAAACCAATAGCTCATGCCTAGCTCACCATGACCAAGCATGCAATGAACTCATCTTCCTGTCAGCATGATGAACAACTTCTTGGGCTTACGAATTGGGCTTGACTGAATCAAATGATGACTTTAAGATATCCATTTTGAAGTTCAGAATGTCTCTGATCCAACCACACAAGAATTAGCCCAATCCAAGCTCAGATGAAGAAGATAAGCCCGAAATGAATTTCTAACTCAGTTCTCCAGCTTTTTGCACGTTTTTGCACCATTTTTGCTTCAAATGCCTCAAGTGGTACCTGGAGCTCAATGAACTGAATAACAAACACAAAATGGATTAAAAGCACAAGTTTTACCTAAAAACATAACCAAACAATAGGGTAGAGTGCTACAAAATGATACCGAATTATGCATTGATCACCTCACCATGCCTCTATCCCTCCACCGTTTTCAACTACTCCGGTCCAAGATTAGTGTTGCTGACGGTGCCCCCATCTTACAGGGGCGAATAAGGGAACCACCGTAGTCAATGCAAATCAATGCCTCATCTCCAGCAATCTTGCCGCCGCCAAATAAGGCTCTTCCTACGGCTCTTCCAGGAGCTCCATCGTCAACTCCTTAGAATCAATCAAAGGCGCCCCTTCCTAATTTATCTTTATGTTGACTTTGTATATTAACTCTAATTGATTTTGTGTTCAATCACATATCTACTTACTCTAGTTAGTATCATCAAGTCTGTATATAAGTGGTGTACTGCTCATTGTATCTATCATCGAGTGAATACAAAAACATCCTTTCCAATACCGTTATTTATAATTCAAACCCCATGACATCTTAGTAGTTTGTGTGTGTGAGTAAATTCCCTCCCCTTATAGTTTAGACTATCGCTTATATTAAAGAAAAATGAAAATAATGAAAATAAGAGGCGTACAAAGAAAAGGGGAAAAACTTTCATCAAGTCCTTTGAAAAAAATGAAAAGTAAGAGTATGCTTGGCATGTGCTAACATGATGAGGATGTGTTCCCAAAAAAAAAAAATTGTTGTTGGCAATGCGATGTGTGCATGAGCAATGGAGAAATATCATCAGTGAATGAAGTTAAGGTTCCACACTCCAAAATCAATTGGCAATGGGGAAGTACCCCAACTCCTAATAAACTCATGCTAGGTCCCTTAACTTTTTTAATATGAGACAAACACTATGAACAATGAGGTTGAATTTGCAAAGAATGATTCTAAATTTTAAAAATGAATTGTTTATGGCTTTTAATAAATTTTAGAAGTTGTCAAGACAAAGTTCATAACCAAATTACTCGTTTGATATCATATAAAGGTGAAGTTTTTTTTTATTGATATCATATGATTAATGTGAAGCTTTTCGAGTGTAATATATATGTTACTCACCATCCTTGGGATAAGTCATTGTCACTCTTATCAATTTTTTTTGGAAGCTGAAGTCAAGGTGATATAGAACAGATGGCGGAAGTAATCGAAGAGGGAAAGACGCACATGCAAGGGTAAATCGGGCAAATTGCATATTTGGGCTTCCAGTTCAAAATTAGGCCGATGACCCGTTGATTCCAAAGAGAACATCATCACAAGTAAAACTGATATCTTTGCTATGACGTATGGACTTTTTCGGACATTGAGATCGTTTAGCAACCCTAAATTCAGTTTTTATGTTTTTACAATTTTGAGAAACTTTGTTATTTTTCATATTTTAATTCCTAGTGTTTTTAGGGGTATTTAAACAAATTTTACCCATGGCTAGAGTTATGTTTTGTTATTCCAATTTATCAATAAACCCGAGGTTTCCTTATATCTTGTCGGTAGATTCAAAAGTTACATATTTTAGGCTAAAGGCTTAGTCATTCTTTGTCACACTGTGTCACAAGAAAATAAGACAACAAAAGTAATAGCCCTAAGAGCAACTCCAGCAACAAGGGCAAGGGGAGGGCTAGGGGGGGCAAGCCCAAAAACCCTTTCCAGCAACAAAACCCAGCCCGGGCAAGCTGGGGACCCAGGCGAACTGGGCTGGCCCGAGGGCAAGTCTAGCCCCAGGTCCAAAACTCGAGCAAGCTGACGTCAGCGCTCCAGTACCTCTACAGTGCCGCGTTACAGTGTTCGAGCACAGTACTCTCTGCCACGTGGTTGCTGGGCTCTGATTCGATTTTTTGTGCAATAAAAAATTGAAAAAAAATCGAAAAAATGTTTTAAAAATTCCAAAAAAATACTGAATTTATTTTCTATAAATACCAACAAATACTCTTCACTTTTAAAAAAATACCGAAAATCTTATTTGATATAAATAGTATTGACACGTAAGGAACCCAAAAATCTTACCCGAAAATATTATCCAAAATAATTGTTTAAGTAAAAAAAGTTGTGAAAAAAACAAAAAAAATGAATAGTAGTTGCCATGGCAAGGGTTTGATTGCTGGAAACACACATAGCTAAAAAAGGTGATGAGCACAAAATTAATACAAGTTTTATCCTTAAATTTATATTTGTTAGTATTTTCTTTTGTATTATGTAAATCTATTAGAGTATTTGTATTGGTTATTTCCAATCTTTGTTTTTGTATTTAATGAGTGGTTGTTTGTAGATATTAATTGTCTTCCACCAATGGCATGAGAAGGAGGAGAAATAGGCAATGTGTTGCAAAAAGAGAGAAGAACTCAAGTTGGATTTGATGACTTTGCCTTTTACAGCTCATGCTGTACAGTCCATTTGCAGGCCTGAAAACCGAACTCTCCCATGCTCAAATGAATAAATATCCTTCATGAAATTTGTTCATTAAGATGTCGACTAAGACATATCCAAAAATTGGAGCAATTTGATAAAAACTCAATCCACAGGCTGTCACACACCAAGACAGGTTCTAGAACTTTGCCTTTTACAGCTCATGTTGTATAGTCCATTTGCAGGCCTGAAAACCGAATGCTCCCATGCTCAAATGAATAAATATCCTTCATGAAATTTGTTCATTAAGATGTCGACTAAGACATATCCAAAAATTGGAGCAATTGGATAAAAACTCAATCCACAGGCTGTCACACACCAAGACAGGTTCTAGATGACAGCTTGCACATGTAGCTGGAATGAAAGGGACTTCATGCTTCTATAAATAGGCAGCAACTCAAGAGGGTAGGGGATCAGAAATTCAAGAGGAGACACATGGGAAAGAGAAGGAAAGAAAGAAAGGAAGAGAGAGAGAGAGAAAGTGAGAAAGAAAGAGAACAATGATGGAAAGGAAAGAACCGAGAGCTAATAACTCTCTTAAAATTGTTCTTCACCTTTCTTAGTTCTCATTTAATTCATGTATTTTAGTTTCTTTGTTTTGTTTTAATTATTAATTATGTCTAGCTAAATTACTTAACTAAGGTTGGATGAAACACCATTATTAAATAAAGTTCTAGTTTTTATCTTCAATTCTCAAATATTGTGGTGTTCAATGATTATAATTTTCACTTCACATGATTAATAGATTAATCTTCTTTTCACCACTTCTATCATGTATTGTGACATATAACATGTATTTGTGGTAGTTAAGAGTTTGGATTAATCTATTAATTCATCCTTGGTTTATATTTCTAGTTTACAAATTTCTTTGATATTTTGTGATTCAAATAAACTTTTTCACATAGGATGCTTAGGAAACTTTGATCCTTTGTAGTTAAATAATTTTGTTTACATTTTATGCTTAGAATTTGTACTTATGAATGGAAGGAAAATTTACTTATGATCTAAATTACAAGCTTAATTGATAAATCTTGAGAAAGCATTAGATTGATTTCTAGATTGCTACTCCGTGGGAATTGAAAGATAATTAATTAGGATCTTATGGAATAATGGTGTGGATTCTAATACCTTAGTTATTTTTCTTATAAATTTAAATCTTAATTTCAGTTTATTGTCATTTCCATATTTGTTTCATGCTTTATTAAATTTTCTTTATCAACAAACAAATCACCATTTGAATCAACTAGGTTGGAAATGAAATTAACTTGGGTATAATTGGTTTTCTATCTTTACACGCAATCCCTTGGGTACGATCTCGCTCTTACACGCTTATACTATATTCGATTCGTGCGCTTGCGAGTTTATAAATTTTAAAACACCTCTTTTGAGGAACAACAAGTTTTGGCGCCGTTGCCGGGGATTGCAACGGAAAACTAATCAAATTTTGGTTAATTAAATTCTTCCACTAGTTATAATTTAGTTTTGTAATATATATAAAACTTAAAAAAAACGAAATTATAAAATATATAATAAAAAAAATATTTAGATTTTGTCAATTCTCTTGTTTTTATTGTAATATCATTGTGTATTAATTTTTCATTTCTTTGTTTCAGTTGTATCATCAAAGCTTCTTTTGGTGCAGCTTTGGACTTGGAAGAAGTTTCATATTTTATTTTAAGAAAGTTCATTTCTTTTTTCTTTATGTCAATTTTTGTGCTTGTTTCTATTGCTTGAACTTATTTGTGTGCTTGTTTTTACAGGTATCATAAGATTTTATTGGAGGAGTGAAATTAAAGGTGCGTCTTGGACACCTGGTAAGAAAATTCTAACCCTTCTTTTAATTTCTTGCTTGAATTTTCTTTTTGTTTTATTTTTATACTGTTTTTCTCGCATATAAGTAATTAGTAAATTTAAAATTTATAGGCCCTTCTTGAAAGGCGTTAACTTGTGGTAACTTCAGTGAATAACTTCTAAACATTACAGTGTCTAGGAAAGTTCTTTAAGGAGGCACCTTCGGTGTTTAAGAAGGACTGGGTTTTAAGTGGGACCATTGTGACCCCTCCACCCTTCCCGGAAAAGACCTGGCTGTGATTTTTGGAAGCCTTTCACTAGTCATCCTTAAGTTTGCTCTTAAGAGAAGGATTTGTTTAGAGCTTTAAAATAAAAAATAAAATAAAAAAAACCTATAATTTTTGCTTATTTGTGTGGTCATTTTTGTATTTTCTTGTATATTTTAATTTTTGCTTATTTATTTGTGTGGTTATTTTTGTATTTTCTTGTTTATTTTATGTTTGGTCGTCGTTCTCAAAATTTAGACTTAGAGCCTTTCGACCCCAGAAATTGAAAGGACGCTTAGGGAAGAACGAAAACCTAGGATTGTGATAACCAACCCTCTGTTTGAAATGGCAGCAATTGAGCCAGAAAGAACTCTGTTGGAGTGCTTTGCTCCTGTCACCACTAATTCCCCATCTTGCATAGTGTTACCTAACACCAATGCAACCAGCTTTGAGTTGAGAACTCAAGTCATTCAACTTTTGCCCAATTTCCATGGTTTAGACCGAGAGGATCCTTACCTGCATGTCAAAGATTTTCTTCAAATTTGTTCAACATTCAAATTTCAGAACTTTTGATGAAAGTGTCCGAACTCCGTCTCTTCCCATTCTCTTTGAAAGATAAGGCCAAGTCATGGCTCAATTCCCTTCCTTCTGGTCCTATAACTTCTTGGGACCAACTTGTACAAAAATTATTGGCAAAATTTTTCCCCATGTCTAAAACCAATGGGCTTAGGAGAGAAATTTCTGAGTTTAGACAAAAGGAAAGCGAACAATTTTACGAAAGTTGGGAAAGGTTCAAAGACCTTATTCTTAAATGCCCCCACCATGGTTTTGAAAAATGGCGTTTGGTTCAATCCTTCTACAATGGGCTAACTCAGACTAGTCGCAATATGATTGAATCTATGAATAAAGGAGCTTTCTTACAACTTAGGGAAGCTGCAGCTTATGAATTCCTTGAGAACTTATCCGTGAATTCTCAACAATGGAATTTTTCCAACACCCCTGATAAGGAAATTAGGGAACCTAGGAAAGGAGGGATGTATGAAGTCAGAAGCGATTCTGATCTCGAGATTAAAATAGAGAGTTTGACCCGTAAAGTTGAGGCTATAGCATTGAGCCAAAACATGAACTCTGTCAACAAAGTCCACACTGAGATTTTCTCTATGTGTTGTAGCCCAACGCATTACAGAACAAACATGTCCTTCTAGTCATGGTTATGCTGAGAACAATGAACAGGCAAATGCACTCAATTATTATAGGAACCAGTTTCCTAGTCCATTTTCTGAAACATACAACCCAAATTGGAGGAATCACCCAAATTTCTCTTGGAGGTCAAATCAACCTCAAAATTCTGGAGGAAACCCATCTCAAAATAATCAGTTTCGTCAACCTCCTGCCCCTCAGCCCACTCCAGTTTTTGTTGCGACACAGCAACAACAATCATCTTCTTTGGAGGATTCAATCCAAAAGTTCATGCAATTAACTGGTCAGGCTATTAATGATGTCAAAGCTTCCACCCAACAAAATACTCAAGTCATTTCGAAGTTAGAACAACAAATGGGCCAGTTAGCAACTGTTGTGGGAGAGAGAGAAAAGGGTAAGTTTCCTAGCCAGCCTATTCCGAATCCGAAAGGTCAATTTGTGATTAATAACCCATCAAGTTCTCCAAATTCTAATGAACATGTTCAGTCCATCACCACTCTTAGATCTGGGAAACAAATTGATAATCGGGATTTAGAGCCACACTTGAGGGATAAGAATGAGTTAAAAGATGTAGAAACACAAAAGTCTAATGAGAGTCATCCTCATGCATTATCATCAACTCCATCTGATCCTCCTTGGAATTTCATTCCAAAAGCTCCATTTCCTCACCGGTTAGCAAATTCAAAGAAGAGAGCACAATTTGGTGATATCCTAGAGGTGTTTAAGCAAGTTCAAATCAACATCCCATTCCTAGATGCAATCAATCAAATTCCTTCCTATGCTAAGTTCTTAAAAGATCTTTGTACATTTAAGAGGAAGACAAATGTTCCAAAGAAAGCCTTTCTAACTGAACATATCAATTCCATCATTGAGAATAGGATTCCTATCAAGTACAAGGACCCCGGTTGTCCTACCATTGCTTGCATGATAGGTGATCACCATATTGAAACAGCTTTGTTAGACTTAGGGGCAAGTGTGAATTTATTGCCATACTCAATATATAAGCAATTAGGCTTAGGAGAGATTAAACCAACTCGGGTATCTCTCTCTTTAGCTGACAGACTCTGAAAATCCCTAGAGGCATTGTTGAAGATGTTTTGATCAAGGTTGATAAATTCTACTTTCCTGTAGATTTCATTGTCCTAGATACACAACTTGTTCCTTCAGGACAAAAACAAATTCCAGTCATCTTAGGCCGTCCATTCCTTGCCACATGTAATGCAAATATTAATTGTAGGAATGGACTCATGAATATCTCATTTGGCAACATGACTGTTGAGTTTAATATTTTCAACATCAGCAAGCAACCATCAGATGATGAAGAGATTGGTGAGATCAACTTGATTGATACTATGGTGGAAGATTCTTTTCATTACTCTAGCATTAAGGACCCATTAGAAGCATGCTTAGCTCATTTTGGGGCTAACTTTGATTTCGAAAAATCTTTTGATGAAGTCAATGCATTGTTAGATTCTGTTCCGTATATTGAAACGCCCACTTGGAAACTTAAGGTTGAACCTCTTCCTCTTTCCACGTCACCCCCACTTCCTTCCA
This sequence comes from Prunus fruticosa, assembly GCA_018703695.1. Taxonomy (NCBI): domain Eukaryota; kingdom Viridiplantae; phylum Streptophyta; class Magnoliopsida; order Rosales; family Rosaceae; genus Prunus; species Prunus fruticosa. Next base: position 16,641,768 of record CM031919.1, read on the forward strand.
TCATAGAGCCCCCTAAGCTGGACTTAAAGCCATTACCTGATACTCTCAAGTATGTGTTCTTAGAGTCTTCTGAAACCTTGGCTGTAATCATAGCTTCGGACCTTAATAACAAACAGGAAGGTAAACTTGTCAAAATGCTTAAAGAAAATAAGGAAGCCATAGGGTGGTCTATTGCTGACATTAAGGGTATTGCTCATTCTGTTGTCATGCATAGAATTCACTTAGAGGACAATGCCAAGAATTCCCGAGAACCACAAAGGCGGTTGAATCCTTCCATGAAGGATGTTGTTAGAGATGAAATATTAAAGCTTTTAGATGTTGGGGTGATATACCCAATTTCTCGCAGTAAGTGGGTGAGTCCTGTGCAAGTAGTGCCAAAAAAGTCTGGTATCACAGTTGTCAAAAATGAGAAAAATGAGCTCATTCCTACACGAGTCCGAACTGGATGGCGTGTATGCATCGACTATCGAAAGTTGAATTCTGTCACGAGGAAAGACCATTTTCCTCTACCTTTCATTGACCAGATGTTGGAGAGGTTAGCTGGTCATGCATATTACTGTTTCTTTGATGGTTATTCTGGTTATAACCAAATTCCTATTGCACCAGAGGATCAAGAAAAAACCACCTTCACATGCCCTTTTGGAACATTTGCCTACAGACGCATGCCCTTTGGGTTGTGTAATGCACCTGCTACATTTCAGCGGTGTATGGTCTCTATATTCTCTGATATGGTAGAACGATTCTTAGAGGTTTTCATGGACGATTTTTCAGTATATGGATCATCGTTTGATGAATGTTTGCACCATCTTTCTCTGGTATTAATTCGTTGCAAAGATTTTAGCAGTGAGAGAAATTAGATCATTCCTAGGCCATGCTGGATTTTACCGTAGGTTCATCAAAGATTTTAGCAAAATCTCTCGTCCTTTGTGTAGCTTGCTTGCCAAAGATTCTGCTTTTGTCTTCAGTGATAATTGCAACCATGCTTTTGAAAAACTCAAGGCACTTTTGACTTCTGCACCTATCATTCGTCCTCCAGATTGGAGTGTTCCTTTCGAAATCATGTGTGATGCTTCTGATTATGCGATAGGTGCTGTCTTGGGAAAGCAAATTTCCAAGCTTCCCCATGTCATTTACTACTCTAGTAGAGCTCTTTCTGATACCCAACTCAATTATTCTACCACTTAGAAAGAACTGCTAGCAGTTGTCTTTGCCTTAGACAAGTTTAGATCTTATCTTTTAGGATCTAAAGTCATTATCTACTCAGACCATGCAGCGCTGAAGTACCTTTTGTTTAAAAAGGATGCTAAACCTCGTCTTATCCGTTGGGTTCTTTTGCTTCAAGAATTTGACATTGAAATTCGGGATAAAAAAAGGTTCTGAGAATGTTGTAGCAGACCACTTGTCTAGACTAATTGTTGAGTCTAGTGAGGATTCCATTCCAATCACTGAAACATTTCCTGACGAGGCTTATGCATGTCTCATCCATTCCTTGGTTTACTGATATTGTAAATTATCTTGTTACTAGTGAGATGCCCTCTCATTGGTCAAAACAAGATAAATCAAAGTTTTTAGCCATGGTCAAACATTTCTTCTGGGATGATCCTTATTTATTTAAGTATTGCCCCGAATCAGATCATAAGGAGATGCATTCCAGAAATATGATCAGACCAATATCCTATCCTTTTGTCATGACCAAGCTTGTGGATGTCACTTTAGTGCCAAGAAAACTGCCGCTAAGATCCTACAATGTGGATTTTACTGGCCTTCTCTTTTTCGTGATGCTTATTCATATTGCAAAGCTTGTCAGCGTTGTCAACAATTAGGGAGTCTTTCTAGAAGAAACATGATGCCATTGAACCCTATCCTCATTGTTGATGTATTTGATGTTTGGGGTATTGACTTTATGGGACCATTTCCTAACTCTTTCGGTAATTTGTACATTCTTGTTGGAGTTGATTATGTGTCTAAATGGATTGAGGCAGTTGCATGCAAAACAAATGATCATAAGGTTGTGGTCCGTTTCTTGAAAGAGAATATATTTTCTCGTTTTGGTTCACCTCGTGCTATTATTAGTGATGGAGGTAAATATTTCTGTAATAGGCCATTTGAGCAATTAATGAAACAATATGGTATTACACATCGAGTTGCAACTCCCTATCACCCCCAAACGAGTGGTCAAGTTGAAGTGTCAAATAGGGAGATCAAGCATATTTTAGAAAAGACAGTTAATCCTAGTAGGAAAGATTGGTCTTTAAGACTCACTGATGCTTTGTGGGCTTACCGTACATCATTCAAAACTCCCATAGGAATGTCCCCGTACAGACTTGTGTATGGAAAGGCATGTCATTTACCTGTTGAGTTAGAGCATCGAGCCTCCTGGGCTGTGAAGCAACTTAATTTTTCTCTAGATAAAGCAGGAATTCAAAGAAAACTCCAACTCAATGAATTAGAAGAAATTCGAAATGATGCATATGATTGTGCTAAATCATATAAAGCCCGGATGAAGGTGTTTCATGACAAACAAATTTTGCGAAAAATGTTTGAGAATGGTCAGAAAGTCCTTCTGTATAATTCTCGTTTGCATCTTTTCCCTGGTAAACTAAAATCTCGTTGGTTCGGCCCTTTCATTGTTCGTACTGTTTACCCTCATGGAGCTATTGAGATTGAAAATCCCAAAAATGGAGACATATTCAAAGTGAATGGTCAAAGACTGAAACCATTTTTTGAGTTGAAATCCCCAGAAGCAGAGGGGATATTTCTTGATAAACCTGTTTATCACGACTTGATTATTCTGCGTGTCTGTATAAATTTTAGTTTTCTTTTTGTGTGTTTTAATTCATTTTGGTCTTTATTTATTTTTGCTTGGATTTTTTATATATATTTATTGTCTTTTATTCTGCAATGGATAAATTACAAAGGGATTGGCACGCATATTTTCCAGGTATTATCTTTCTATTTCATTTACCCTCTTATTTCATACATTTGCTATGCTTTTATTCCGAATTTCTTGTTTCACTTTGCTTTTATTACTGTAATTCTTTCTTTCTTTTACTTGTTTATGTATTTAATTTGTTGTTAAGTTTGGGAAGTAGATTGCTTAATGATTGCACACACGGAAATTTGGCTCAAAATACTTATTCATTTCATAAACATGTGATTACATACACAAATGTGAAAATGCATACATAAAATTCTCAATCACATGTTTGTTTCCAGATTCTGAGCAACCTGAGGCATCATGCTAATTGCCTCTACTTGCTCTTACTTGTAGAACCTGCAAAAGTTCGACATGATCATTATTTCTCTTCTCCAGTGCTTCTACATTCTGGTTGGCCAAGTATAGCCGTTTCTGGAGTCCGCCACCAGAGCTTTCAAGGAGGCCACCTCCTCACTCATGCTGAACACTCCCGTGTTCTCGCCAGGAAGCGCAAGCCCAGATTTGTGGCCGAGACCGCTTGGAGCGCGGTATAAGTGTGGGACTCATCCACTGCCACCTTGTTAGACCTGTGTGCTATATGCCAATGATCTGCCCGTGTGAGCTTGCTGCCAATCATGCCTCCCAGGAGCACTGCTCTCATTCGGCCTTGCCTCAGCAAAGTTCGGTATTGCCTCAGCAAAGTTTGAGGCCGTGCCGTGATGATATGTAGAGTTTGGGAAGACAGGGTTTGGAGGAGCCCTTATCTGCGCATTCGGAGGTGCAAGGGACAATTCCAGGTTGAGATCATCAAGGTGAGCGCATGAGGATGTCATTGCTTCGTTTCTGAATTATTTGATGGTTTTTCTTGAGTTTGCAGGAAGAAATGAAGGGTACTCCAACACTTAACCAATGCACGGTTTAAATAGACATCTCCTGATGAGGAGCCGACATCCACTTCGGATCTCCAGATTGCTATCCAGCCGTTGCCCTTTTTTTCTCGGATCCCTACGCTTCACGAGGATTTTACGGACGCATGCATTTAGAAGGGAGCATTTCTACTTTCACTTTACTTTTCTTTTTACCTCCGTGTTTTTCTGGTGTTTTATGTTTTTACCCGTTACTTTAATTTTCTGGTGTTTTGTGTTTTTGAGCTTTACTTTCACTTTACTTTTCTTTTTACCTCCGTGTTTTTTCTGGTGTTTTATGTTTTTGCCCGTTATTTTCATTTTCTGGTGTTTTGTGTTTTGCTTTGTTTTATTTTAAGTTTGGAAAGTGTGTTTTCCCTTTCGGCTGTCATCTTTGTTTTATTTCAAAGTTTGGGAAGTGTGCTTACTTTTTCTTTTGCAACTTAATTTCTTTTATTTCCGAAAAAAAAGAGTGAAACAAAATGAAAATGAAAAATACAAGGGAAAGGGCGAAACAAGAGGCACACCAATAATACATTAGAAATTATTTTTTCACAGTGCTTGGTGTCTCGACCATAGGAGCTTTGAGTTTGGCCCTCTGGATTTCCTCTCCAGGGTCTTCACGCACAGCCTCTTGGGGCTCATCACTTGAGCTCCCAAAGATCGCAATCTTCGCTTCAGCATAACTACTCTCGCGATCTGGTTGCTTGCGTTTCCTCGGTCGGTCTAGGTCCTCGAGTTGCTTTCGCATGTCTCGAGAGTACAACTCTACCATCTTTGATAGATTTTTATTCTCGTCCCGCAATACTTCTAGCTGGTGTCGATTCACCTCCACTATCCTTGACCTCTCCCTTTTCAAGCTTTTTATAACACTCTGACAATCTTCAACCATACTTCGCTCCGCCGCCAATTGACCTTTCAGCACCTCTATCTCATGGGACTTCGCAAGTAGGCGATGACCCAAACTTGCGACACATGTTGTACTCTGCACGCTTAGTGCCATGGCGTCGCTCACGACCCGATTGTCCTCCCTTGTGCCCAACACACGTATATCTTTAGGAGTCACTAGATTTCTCGCAACTCCACTGGCAACATCGTTGTCCAGGAGTATCGAGTCATTTACTGTTACAGGCCCCCGTGCGGAGGCAAAATAGGGCATCCATATTGGTGCCACCTGCTTGGCCCCGAGTTCTAGTCGGTGGAGCTAAGTTAAGATCCAACGAAAATGGATAGGAAGAGGCCATTTTGATTTTTCACTCTCTTTTCTTCTTTCTTTTCTCTTTTGTGTGTTTAGGAGTTTGTGTTTTTCATGTTTTTCTTTGCCTTTTATAGACTTAATTTTTTCTAAACCCTAGCCGCTGCGCTTCTTAGTTTCGCGCTCCCCTATGGCTTATCTCCATCTGCCGCACCCGTCCCCTAACCCTTTTAATTGTATTTCTGCCTTTCAGCGCTTTCAAGAAACAAAAAGTCGTCGCGCCTTCCTACGAAGCCAATAATTCTGGCTTGGGGGATGTGAAAGCGGCCTCTGCACGCTGACACGTCTCTCACCTCTTTTGGCCCGTGACCTATCAGGAATCGAGACATCCGACCCCCTTCTCTCTTTTCAGAAATATTGTTCCTTGCGCTTCTGACAACACTTCTTTGTTTTCTTTAATTTTTAATAATAATAAATAAAAATCATAAATAAAAGAAGTGTTTGGGCTTTCGTTTGGGTTGGGTTTTTCAATTGATTTGAACGTTCTCATGGGCTGGATTTATGCGTGCGTAGAACTGTTGTTAGGGCTTACTGTTGTATTTGGTTTTGGTTTGTTCCGTTTGATTTTGTTTTGTTTTTGCAACTAAATTGTAGTTTTAATTGGTTTTGTTTCGTTTGATTTTGTTTTATTTAATTGTTGATGCCTCAATTCTTCAACATTGAGGACAATGTTTGGTTTAGGTTTGGGGGTAAGGTCTAGAAGTTTTGTTTTTAAATTTTTAGGGTAGTTTTGTTTTTATTTTTATTTTATTTCAAAAAAAAAAATGGTGTTATCTCTAGATTTTTATGCTTACTATCATCAAATCAGATTTAACACTCATGAATGATTTTTACGATTGGAAACATATGATTAAATTTTAAACCCATAATTTTAGTTTTTTCACTTATTTCTATTTAGTGGATAATTCATGAGTTATACTTTGAACTCTCACATGCACATCAACACTTTAGTGAGAATGAAAGAAAAGATCAATTATAGTTAACTTTGTTGTTTTTAGCAGAGTTAGATGACATTGCTCTTGATTGACCTTGGCGTAAAAAAATAAATAATAATAATAATAATAATAATAATAATGTTAATTTATCCAGAGTTTTACTTAGTAACCGGGCCTCTTGCCTAAACAGCAGCGAGTGTTCCCGTCAAACGGTAAAGTTTTAGGGTAAATACATTTTGTGACTAGTTTAGTTCTGTAGCCTTTTTAACTCGAGTTAATAAGCCCTTAGGGGTGTTTCTACACCTAATGCCTTAAAACCTTTGGTTTGAGAGTCGTTGGCCTAAATCTCGCTACATGGGTTAATTAGAAAGCTTAATGGAACTAAACATTGCACAGTCACATTCCAAAAATTGTTCATTAAGATGTCGACTAAGACATATCCAAAAATTGGAGCAATTGGATAAAAACTCAATCCACAGGCTGTCACACACCAAGAGGGTTCTAGATGACAGCTTGCACATGTAGCTTGAATGAAAGGGACTTCATGCTTCTATAAATAGGCAGCAACTCAAGAGGGTAGGGGATCAGAAATTCAAGAGGAGACACACGGGCAAGAGAAGGAAAGAAAGAAAGGAAGAGAGAGAGAGAGAAAGTGAGAAAGAAAGAGAACAATGATGGAAAGGAAAGAACCGAGAGCTAATAACTCTCTTAAAATTGTTCTTCACCTTTCTTAGTTCTCATTTAATTCATGTATTTTAGTTTCTTTGTTTTGTTTTAATTATTAATTATGTCTAGCTAAATTACTTAACTAAGGTTGGATGAAACACCATTATTAAATAAAGTTCTAGTTTTTATCTTCAATTCTCAAATATTGTGGTGTTCAATGATTATAATTTTCACTTCACATGATTAATAGATTAATCTTATTTTCACCACTTCTATCATGTATTGTGACATATAACATGTATTTGTGGTAGTTAAGAGTTTGGATTAATCTATTAATTCATCCTTGGTTTATATTTCTAGTTTACAAATTTCTTTGATATTTTGTTATTCAAATAAACTTTTTCACATAGGATGCTTAGGAAACTTTGATCCTTTGTAGTTAAATAATTTTGTTTACATTTTATGCTTAGAATTTGTACTTATGAAGGGAAGGAAAATTTACTTATGATCTAAATTACAAGCTTAATTGATAAATCTTGAGAAAACATTAGATTGATTTCTAGATTGCTACTCCGTGGGAATTGAAAGATAATTAATTAGGATCTTATGGAATAATGGTGTGGATTCTAATACCTTAGTTATTTTTCTTATAAATTTAAATCTTAATTTCAGTTTATTGTCATTTCCATATTTGTTTCATGCTTTATTAAATTTTCTTTATCAACAAACAAATCATCATTTGAATCAACTAGGTTGGAAATGAAATTAACTTGGGTATAATTGGTTTTCTATCTTTACACGCAATCCCTTGGGTACGATCTCGCTCTTACACGCTTATACTATATTTGATTCGTGCGCTTGCGAGTTTATAAATTTTAAAACACCTCTTTTGAGGAACAACAAAAGGCAAGGGCAGCCACTATTCACATGAATAGTGTCGGCCCTAGCCCCCCCCTGCCATGACAATGTTTGTTGCTGGAAATGCTCTAATATAACATGTGCAACATGTTGTTGAGCAACAAAGAATTTGGTAAAATATCAATTTAATTGTATCTTAAATATGTGCCAACTATGGTTTTGCTTATATTCTCCTTTAATTGGCAACTCGAAGAAGAGTAAAACAAATCAGATTCAGAGGGCTAAATCTAGACCTGGCAAACGGCAAAAAAAAAAAAAAAAAAGCCCAACGCTAACGCTTCTTCCCCCAAACCCTAACCCTAACTTTTCTTCCCTCTTTCCCTCTTCGTTTCAGTCTCAACGTATCTTACAAAATTGGTCCCTCCATCTCTCTCTCTATCGGGTAACCACTTTCACAGTCACTCTTATTCAATCCAACCTTAAAACCCAACAACAACAGCAAAAACGAGAGGAATAAAGAGAGATGAGGAAGTACATGAAGAAATCTAAAATCTCAGGTGATGTCGCCGTGATGAAGGTCTTTGTTTCACAACAATCTTCTCTTGGCTGGGTTGAGTATGTTGAGTGGAGAGAAGAAGAGAATTTTTTTATAAAAAAAATGGAGAGATAGAGAATGACAGAAAGAAGAAGAAGAAAATGAAAAAAGAGAAAGCTGGAGAGAAGGGGAAAGAAGAAGAAAAGAGAGAGATGGAGAGAAGGGGAAAGAAGAAGAAAAAAAGTGAAGAGTCACGGAGAGAGAATGGGTTGAAGGAAAAATAATATTAAAAAAGAGAATGGGAAAGATAGAGAGATAAAAAGTGACAAAAAAGGCATCTGTTTGGTGTTAGGAATTAAGATATGTTTTAAAAAATATTTTGGAAATTTACAAAATTACCCTCCTTAACGGGTGACCGCGAATATTCGTGAATTGACCTCACACGACCCGTTAGCTTAACGGGTGGTTAACGGGTTCACCCGCCTTTAACCCACCCATTAAGCTCAACCCAAATACTGATAATTTCGTCGGCCAATTCGTGTCGTGTTAACGGATCGTGTGTAATATTGCCAGATCTAGCTAAATCAGTAGTCTGAAACCATATAAAATCGAAAAACACAAAAACAAGTATAATCCGCAATTTATTATTATTTCTATCGAAAGTATAATCCGCATTGGTCCTAGACGATTACTTGGCATATTCTAATTCGTCCTTGGAAAACCTCGTGATATTTCGTCCTAACCACACGTGGCACGTTTTCATAGGCCACACGTCTAAGACACTGTCTGGAAATTCCTATTCTTCTTTTTTTTTTTTTTTTTTTTTTGTCGAAGAAATTCCAATTCTTTTGTGTAACTCGAAATCCCAATTCTAGCGACAAAGGGCAAAAAATAAAAATAAAAAATAAAATAAAAAATATTAATCTTGGACCGTTTTGGTTTTTTTTAATTTTTTTAATTTTTTTTATAAAAGAGTTTGCGCGTCTGTGAGTCGACTGTAAAAGATCAAAGGACGAAGAAATCGCGAGGCCCAAACCCCAAACTCGACGCTGTGAAAAACCCTGAATTCTCTGATTTTCTTTCTCTGAGATCCGCCATGGGTTTCGCTACAGAGCGTGAAAACTTCGTCTACCTTGCCAAGCTCTCTGAGCAGGCAGAGCGATACGATGGTTAGGGTTTCTCCCTCTAATTTGGCTTCTTCTGCTACTCATTTCTGTTTGACACTGATTGTGATTATTTTGTGAATCACGTTCCTTGCTGTATCTGTGTGTTATGGAGTCTGATATTATTTTCCTGTCGCTTCATTTTTGCTAACTCAGTGTTTGGTTGGTGAGAAAGTGAAGGAAAAGAGAGAATCTTTCAAATTTTCCGTTGTATGCTGATCTGAACTAAGGATCGTTCAGATAGTTAGTTTAAAGGAGGGATAGTTATTGCTATTTATATTTTGTGTGCATTTTATTACCCATTAACATGGTTTATCTATTTCCAGAAGATTTTATTATAATTGGATCTTTGTTTGGAGCTCCAATGTGAAAGAGTAAAACTCCATGGAGATTTTAAATAAGGGAAATGTGTGGGTTCTTTTACTTGATCGTAGATTGAAACAATGATTATTTTTTGTGACTTCTCCTCTAAATTTTAACAGAGATGGTGGATGCAATGAAGAAGGTTGCAAATCTTGATGTTGAATTGACAGTTGAAGAGAGAAACTTGCTCTCTGTTGGGTACAAGAATGTTGTTGGTTCTCGTCGAGCATCATGGAGGATCCTATCATCAATAGAACAGAAAGAGGAAGCAAAAGGAAATGAGAATCATGTGAAGCAACTCAAGGAGTACAGGCAGAAGGTTGAATCAGAACTCTCAACCATTTGTGGTGATATCATGACAGTGATCGATGAGCATCTAATTCCTTCAGCTACAGTTGGTGAATCTACTGTTTTCTATTATAAGATGTGAGACACATTTCTCCAAACCCAAGCGATATTTTTCTTTTATCTTTTCATTTGGTTTTGAAATGAGCATCATGAAGGTAACTAATGTTGACCTTGAAATAATTTGGTTGTAGGAAAGGAGATTATTATAGGTATCTTGCAGAATTCAAGAGCGGTGATGATAAAAAGGAGGCTGCTGAACAGTCAAAGAAAGCATATGAGGTTACTCTCTCTCTCTCTCTCTGTGATGCTATAAAATTGTTGTTTGAGGTCTGTTACTGTTGTTTTCTATCTGGAAAGGTCGTTTTTCTTGTCCTCTATTGTTTATACATAAAAGGATTCGCACTAACTAATGGATGCTTTCTTAACTATCAACTGAGGATTTTTTTTGGAAGACAAATTGGCATCTTGGCTTTTCTTGTTCTGTCAATGTTAAAGCACTGTTTTCCTCTATTTTAATTCAGATTTTCAACTAGTTTTTATAGGACTTGTCGTCTTGGTTGATAAAAGAAAATGTTTCTCATCTTTGGTTAATTGAAAATGTATGTCAGCTGCATTTGTGCATAACTTATTTTTTTCCAGAATTACTTTTGCATATGGATGTTGTCTCATGGAGTTTTTGTTCGTCTGCTTAACATGGCAAACATTGTCCCTGAAAAAAAAAATATCTCCATGATCTCTCTCTCTCTCTCTCTCTCTCTCTCTCTCTCTCTCTCTCTCTCTCTCTCTCTCTCTCCACTTGCTTATCTTTTTAAAATTTATGCCCTTTGCAGAGTGCCACCATTGCTGCTGAGGGTGAGTTGCCAACTACACATCCCATCCGCTTGGGTCTGGCTTTGAATTTCTCAGTCTTCTATTATGAGATCATGAATTCTCCAGAAAGGTTTGTAGGATGCTATCTTCTGGTTTATTAGTGTTAATTTATGTTATAATACCCTTCTTGATGTGAATACTGTTTTCCAGGGCTTGCCACCTTGCAAAGATGGCTTTTGATGAAGCTATTGCTGAGCTTGACTCGCTGAATGAGGAGTCATACAAAGATAGCACCTTAATCATGCAGCTTCTAAGGGACAACCTCACATTGTGGACTTCGGACCTTCCAGAGGATGGAGGTGATAGTATTAATCATTTCAGGAGTTAATCATGCAAATAATTCCCATGTGTAGGAAAGTTTAGAGGATTAGTATGTTATATTGGATTAGTCCCCTTCCCCTCCTATTATTGCTTTCCCCACTTTTCGGGATTTGCTTCAGGCTATATCCTCTGGTTATTTGTTCCTTGGTTGGATTGGATTTTAAATTAATTGCATGCGCATGTGTGTTTCAACGATCTTCTTAAAGGGAAAACAATGGTGTGCGTGCTCAAGTCTCGCCCACTATTGTAGAGTAATCGCTTTAAAAGGTTGCATAAGCTAGTTGAGAAACTATGTTGTTTATTAGGATTTACAATCATAGACTGGCTGCCCTTCCTCTCTCTTCAAATTTCATGGTTCAAAGGAATTGGCTATTAACATTTGCAGTGTTTTCAAAATTTTCTGGTCAAATTTTAATTTTGTGAAAAATTACTATGGAAAGAAGATTACATTAAAAGACCTAGGATTTTTTAAATGGAATTTTGAATGTCATATAAACTTCATGGGCAAAATGGTCATGTAGTGTGCGTATGATTTCTCTAAGCAAAATCTGCTAGTTTGGTAACTGATAAACTTGGCATCTTGGTTGGAGACATATTGTTTGGCTTGTGAGTTAAATGTCACTTATCTAAAACCTAGCTCACATTTCATTTATTGCTAGCAGAATATCTCTATTTTATATGTATTCTTAGAATCAAATACCCTTCAAAGGAAATGCTCCTTTCCTAATTTGGGACTGAGAATGTTTCTGGTGACAAACAAATATATTGTTGACCAAAAAAGACAAACAAGTGTATCACAATTATCCTTGGGTCAATATTTTTTTTTTATAGCACAAGCGATAGTCTAAACTACAGGGGAGGGGCGTTTCTCACACACACACTACTATGATGCCATGGGGGTTCGAACCTGAGACCACTAGTCTTAAAGTCAAGTCCCTTTTCCACTGGGTTAGACCCTTTGGCATCCTTGGGTCAATATAGGTGTGCAGGTTCTGTCCTTCAGTGAGTTGCCTCTTCTGCAACTCATCAGTCACCCACCACAGCCAATGAGATCAAGGTTGTTATGAAAGGGAAACTTTAAGAACAAAACATGTAAACCTTAGCCTTTGGAAGTGTAAGTTCTAGGATGGCACTTGTTGCAGTATAGTTGATTTTAAGGGATCTTGTTTGGTTTTTTAAAAAAAAAATTGTAAAACAATAAATGTGCCAACGGACTCATGATAATTGACAATGGTGCATTGCATTGCATTAACTATCCCACCATCATCTTGAAAATTAAACTTACTCGGATTTCTAAGCTCTTAAAAAACTTGCTTTGAAAAATAAATTAAAATGTACATGGTTTGTCTGAAATTGATGAATTTTAGTGAACATAAGTTAAATGGAAAAAAAAATTGAGGGGAGGGCTGTGATGATGTGATTCTATAGAAGAGAAATTTTAGATAAATGGTACTTGAAGGTGGAAAACCAGTGAAAACGGTCCCATTGAGTTGTGACCATCATTTTTATTTTCTGAATTTGTATTGTATTTCATCATGGTAGTTTTCCAAAATAACTTTCTATGTGAAGGCCAGTAATATACTGGTCTAACTACGACAGGAAGACTTGAGTTTTCTTCAGAGTGGGACAAGTTGACCATAAATAGAGAGCTCAAATTACCAGTCGGAATGGTTAAGTAAAAATCATCTATAAATGAAGAGACATTGCAGTAATGTCAATGTCAGAAAGGTTTTAAAGGATTGGCTGTTGAAATGCATGTTGACATATTTTATTGATTCTATAGTCTCCCTGTTAATCATGTTGGAAGGAAATATATTTGCATGTTTGAGATCAGAATTGGTAGTAAGTTTGTGTTATCTGAACTTTAAATAATTAATTGAACACTATAATGAATGGATATGAATGTGTTAATAGTTTTATGAGCTTGGATTACGAAACGCGCTATATAGCATTCAGAGTTTCAAACATTGTAAACAAAATTGGATTGGTTCGCATCAAGTTTGTTAAGAGTATGAAATTTGAATTGTAAGAAGGCCTGGTGTGCATGCATTTAGTTGTTCAGTATCTTGGCAGGTAATTTCTGCATTGAAAACATATCAGTTAGAAGAAAGTTAGCTTATGAAAATGCTATCATCTTAGAAAGAAAAAAAAAAGACAGAAGGAAAAAGGGTGGGGGAATGGTGTGGTTAGGAAAGTGTACAAACATGTGTTTCCTTAGTGGTTTAAATAGCATGTCACTGAATTTTTTATTGTGTGAACAATTTAGGAATAGCAGAATAGGGTAGGAAACATAAATTATGTACAACTTGGCTGCTTGTTGGACAACTTTTGTCTCTGATGCTTTACATTGTATACGTTGATTCTTGACTAGCAAAAAAGCTTCTGTCTCTAATTATGACTTAGTGAGTGGATGTCAGAACAAAACAAGTTTTCAGTAAGCGCACCTATGATAACTTTCATTCAGTAATTAACGTTGAGCATGCATTTCTGATGTACATTCCAAGCATTTAGTTTATATTTGTTTTTCTACACTTTGAAATGATATGTAGAGTTGAGAAAAATTGTTATCCTTGATGTTTAGAGGTTCTTTGGGGGCAGTTTGATGGAATGGAATCTAATGATTAACCCTAAACCTTATTTGCTGTTTTGAATGATGCCTTTTTTGTATAGTAGCAATTGAGGGCACCAATTTTTTTTGTAAAATTGAAGTAGAAAACTGACCTGCCATAAATAACCAAGTATGAAATATAAGCTTGTTGATGGGTAGCAAATTGGATCAATTTTAAATACCAAGCACCTTCTTTAATTCTTACTATCGTTTTTCGTATTTCTGCTGCAGATGATTCCCAGAAGGTGAATGGCACTGCCAAGGTTGGTGGGCTGGAAGATGCAGCCGTGAGTATCTTGCATATTTCTTAGCTGTCAATTAGTATTCTGATTTGTTTGACCACTCTGCTCATTTATTTCTTTGGCAGTGATGCAGGTAGCACCTTAGAATGCACTCACTGTGTATTATGGATCAAGGATGGATCTGAGTCTTGTGTACCTTGGTGTTGGACAAAATTAGGAGTTCATTGTTTACCATGTTCTTATTTTTGTACTGATTTTCTTTCTTTTTTATTTTTAGTTTTCCATTTGAGTCAAGTCCCGTGTTATGTGGTGTGGTTTATTATAGCATTGTATCTGGACATGGTCTGAGCTGCATTCGAACTAGCTTTCCCTTTTCGGTGATCTTGGATGAAGTATAGAGGATTTGTCCTGATTGCTTAGGGTGATTTTCTTGTATTAGTGAAAATGCCATAGCCCGGATGGACGAATTCATACTGATCTGCGCTGTTTGGTGTACTAAATTTGAATGTATGTTGATGCTGTTATATTAGAAGTCTACTCGGTCTTCTTGCTTCGTACTTTGTTGTTATGCTCTAGCTGTGTATGTTAAGTGGTCTCTAGTTTGATTGTTTCATGTTGGATACTGTTTGCAACAATCTATAAAATGCACTTTAGAGATCACTAGCCATCGAATGACGACATGGAAGAATATGGTGAGAAAAGTAATCCGCTTTGTTCCATTGAGCCTATGTTTGGTGTCTAGGAATGGATCTGATTAGATAACTCACAAGAGTATAGTTCCTTCAACTTGGACAAAGTTTCGAAGTCGACGTTCGTTTCGCATCAAAACATACCTCGGATCTTGTGAGTTATCTAATCGGCACCCCCTTTAACCTTTCAACCCAAGTAGCTTCTTCTTGGTATGGGTCTTGTCGTGCTCGAACGTTGGAATGGCATGAACTTTGAGTATAAAGGAACAGGTTCCTGGGCTGGCTACCAGCTGAAAGCTGTTGTTTGAAGTGGGATTGTAATTAAAGAATATATTCGTTACAGCACGTTTGATAATGCCTCTGTAATCACTTCAACAATAATAATGCTGCTCCATGTCCGAATTCCCATTCCCCAATATAATTTACATATTTTTATATATATATATATAAAAAAAGGTATTGGTTTGCTAATCATAAACGTGATTGCAAAGACTCTTTTTTTTCAAAACAAGAAATACAAGATTGAATTAATGGCTCCAATTGCCATTACAATCAAAAGTTTATCATGCCAACGTGCACCTTCTCAACTCAATGGCTCCAATTGGCATGACAAGCCTGCCGGCTATATCCTTGTGTTGAATTTCATTATTTCAGACTTTGAAAATTTACAAATTTTGCTATCAGCATAGATAGACTTTCATTATACTCTTCTAATTTTTTTTTTGTTAAAGACGAATATTAACGTTTACATTTTTCGCTAAAATATTAAAGAGCCATTTTCTGTGTCGAAACTTCAACGGTGTTAGTTTGGTCCAACAATAAAAATAAAAATAAGAACAAAAATGTTAGTACGAGTTTTTTTTTGTTTCATTTATTTATTTATCTTTAATTGGAGGTTGTTTGTAGTTTTATCCGTCGGCATAGTATCAAAACAAAGAGAAGGAATATCCGGATCCGCCATAGGAAATGCCAAGTCCGTAGAGAATTGGAACACTTTGTAACGTTTTGCTCACCAAACATAAAAGAAAGACTCTGCCCAGCCCATTTTACCAAACAAAGAAAAAAACAAAATACTTTGCATCGTTTTTTCACCAAAAGAAAAATATATATATAAATTGTGGCAATTGATCCAAAAAAAATATCATGTGGAAGTACATATTGTGAAGAATCATTCTGCTGAAAATAAAAGAAAGGAAAAACAGAGGAGAGTGAATTTGTCTTCCTTCAATTTGCAATATCTCATCTCGATCACAACTTGCATTCAATTTGCAGGCACCTTTAGAACAATGCCATTCGAATGCCCATTAAGCTAGCAAACCCATCTTCTTCCTCACAACACCCAAAAAAGATATTTTGGCTTAACCACTCACAACTTGCCCGGCCCATCAGATGGTTTATATAATGACATACACAAACAGAAGAAAACCAATTCCAATCAAATTCTTGGTTTACAGTTTTTCTCAATCTTTGGAAAACCTCTCTTGACAATTCCTCATTTGCACACACACAAAAAAGACTGAACCTTTTGGCCCAGCCATGAGCTGCTGTGACTGTGCCTCCAAACACTGCAATGCAGAGGCCCCAAAACCCAAGATCTTGGCTGTCATTTTTGATTTGGATGGGACCCTTATAGACACAGGTCTCAAATATTTTCTCCTAATTCAAAACCCCATTTGTTTTGGCTTGCTGGGTTACTCTCTATTTTGTTTAAGTATCAAACTCTTGTGTCTTTTGTTTGTGCCTGTGGTTCAGAGCGGGCTACAAAGGGGGTTTTCCAGGAATTCTTGGCCAGGTATGGGAAAGTTTTGGATAAGGAAAGGGAAGAGAAGAAGAGTTTGGGGATGACATTGAAAGACTCAGCAACTTCTGTTGTTAAGGACTATGATCTCCCATTGACCCCTGATCAGTTTATCCAAGAAATCATCCCCATGTATCAAGAAAAGTGAGGCTTTTCTCTATGCCACAGATAACCATAATTATATATATAATCATACTTCTTTGAGCTGCTCCCAGTTTTCAAATTTATCTCATATCATTAGTGTACATGTGATGTGAGCATTCATTTAGATGTCTCAACACATTTGAAAGTTCTCTGGAAGCAAGCAAAGAGCTTTTGTGATATCAAGCCCCACATTTTAAAATAGTAGCTATGTAGTACTGATTTCAGCGTGGTGATAATTGATAAGCATTCTCATTTTATGATTTACTTGTATGTGCATGTGTTGTTGCTGGCCTTTGAATTGTCTCCTTATGTGCTAAGTTTTTGAGTGTGTACATTTAGGTGGTTGTACACGAAAGCTCTTCCTGGTGCTAATCGCCTTATCAAACATTTCCATGACCATGGCGTGCCTATAGCTCTTGCTTCGAACTCCTTACGAGAATACATAGATGCAAAGATCTCTCACCATCGAGGTTTGTACAATTTCCTCTTTACCTCTCCAGGTTCCTAAATACTTAGCTTTTCATTGTTGTTGTTAATAACATATATAATATCACTTTGCTGAGCCAAAATTTAACAATGAAATGAAAAGTCATTGCGTTGCTGCCTCTTGCCCTACTATTGATTGTAACTTTTATTTTCTTAATTGTAGTCTTTAATAAAGGTAGCTGAGATTGAAGCTACTGCTGCTAAGTAATTAAAAAAAATTGATTATTGTTGATAATGGCAAATTGGCATGATTTTGTTCACTTATTTCATTCCTTGAGCCAGTTTGATCTTTATAGTAATTATGGAGATTGCCTCTCTCTCTCTCTCTCTCTCTCTCTCTCTCTCTCTCCTCATGTTAAATTGCTCTAAAATAACCTTCAAGTCTGTTATTCTCATTCAAATTTCTTTAACATAATGGATGGCCTGCGGTTTCTCTGATTTTCTCATGTCTTATTTATTTAAACATCGATATAGGTTGGAAAGAAAGGTTTTCGGTGATTCTTGGCAGTGACCAGGTTAAAGCGGGGAAGCCCTCTCCAGATTTGTAAGTAGTGATTCACAGAAAACTTAATGCTTCCTTGAACATATACAAATGGAACTTTGAAATTCTCCACCCTTTTCAACATGGAAGGCATCTAAAGGCCTGATCAGTCTCCATGAAAATAGAAAAGAAATCATTATGAAATGAATCTGCTGAAATGATGTGAGCAAAAACTTGTGGTAGGAAAAATTTTCATTACTGTACTTCCATTTTCTAGTGTTCACTAGTATCAGAATGATAACATTTCCACTAGTGTTCGCTTCAATTTTCTGTTAAGAAGAAAATATCGTCTCATATACATTTTATTTTCCTTTTAGCTGATATTAATGTACTTCCCAAACTTTTACAGATTTGAAGAGGCAGCAAAGCAAATGGGCGTGGATGCAGTTCACTGCCTTGTGATTGAAGACTCAGTGTAAGATTAGTCACAAACATATACATCTGATATGAAATTTGTTTCAGTCTTATCAATAGTCCATCAGATTCCACGGTATGCTAAGTAGAGTTGATATTTACAGATATACATTGCTGATTAATTTAATCTGTCTTTTCGTTAAACGTTTCATTCAAGTGGTGGTTACTGATGCAACATTTGCTGCCAGGTCATTGATGTTCCTTATGCAGCCAAGAGAGAGAGAGAGAGAGAGAGAGCGAGAGCTTTGCTGACTGTAGTCTATATTAGTCACACACATTTGTAATTAATCAAATATATTTCAACAGGGTTGGTGTGAAAGCTGCCAATGCTGCCCGAATGGAGGTAGTGGCTGTTCCACCTCGTGGTGAAGCTACTTGTTATTCCCTTGCAAAGACTGTGCTTCACTCGCTTTTGGAGTTTCAACCTGAGCATTGGGGTCTTCCTCCATTTGAAGACTGTATATCACTCTTCAAATATTTGCATGTAATTGGTAATGGGGCTTTCCTTCCCTGTTCAATAATTGGTCGGTTAATGGATGCAGGGGTAGATAATGCACTGCCGATTGAACCAATTTATTTCAGTGGTCTCAATGTCAATGGGTTTGTCAGTGAAGTCACAGGTTGGTGAATCATTTTATTACATAACTTAGCATGATGTAATATATCTGTTCATCAATTTGTTTGACCGAGCAGGAGTTTAATACATTCTAAGTTTATGGTTAAGATTTGTGGAAATTTGTATTCAACTTAACCAAAACTCTAAAAATAACCAGAGGATGGAAGATCAACTCTCCCTGACCAAGTTTGGGGAGTTTTCTTTGGTTGGGCTGTAGCTGATATGGAGAAGACCTACGGAGTAGTGGTTGGAATTGGATTAGATTACAGTTCCTGTTCTCCTAATAAAAACATTGTGAGTATTCTACCCTAACTAGTTAATTTCATTCAATCTGTTTATTAAGTCTGTAATTGGAATCTGTTGAAAAGAATTAGCTTACCAACTGGCCATTTTATAAAGTGATTCTGTTTTGCTTTCTTCCAACTTTATCTAAAACAAGTTATTTCTATGTTGATTCCTAAGTTTGCATGGATGCGGTTAGTTCCATTTTGATATGCAGTATGTTTTTATCAATTCAAAAAGTTATATTGATGAAGATGTTTTTGCCCTTTGATGTAGCAAATATATACAGTTGATGGAAACAATTGCTGTATATCTAATCAGCAAATGAAACTGCTGCTTGTCGGCTACATCCGGGGATCGAATAAGGTAACAGCATGTTTGTAAACTGATACAGTTTAAAGATATGGAGGACATCATATAGTTTATGTACTGCTCTGTTCTTTTTGTTGAGTAGTGCCTCTAATTTGAATCGATGAAACCACTTTCACGATGTTCAAGTCCAAACTCAGTGACTGTGAACTGGCCTGAGGTTTCAGCTCATGAAGTATAACAAACATTAAATTCTTATTGATATTTTGTTATTTTAATGCACTGAATGTATCATTAGTCCAATTAGTATATGTTCTAAGCAAAACTATGCATGTATTGCAGGAAATTACATCCATGGATGCAGAAACACTCAAGGAATGTAAGTCTATTGCGAGTGCTTCATTGGATCTGCCAATATTTAGTCACCATGGTTGTGTGCCTTTGTATCCAGAACCTTTTCCTGTGGAAGACATTATTGGCTGTGATGAGATACAACAATACTGATTTCTTCAAGCTTTTCTTATTACTCAGATGAGAGGGAAAAAAGAAAAGTGATTATGTACCCTATTAGAACTTTGATGATAAATTTACACTGTTTTAATGGTGGAAGTTTAGTGTTTAGCTTCATTTTGTTTCCATGATTGTTATTGCCCACTTCTATCACCATGTGGTCTTGTGCACAAAATGGTCACATTTGTTGGTGGTGCTCAAAATGCTATAGATTCCAAGATAAAGCTGTCTGGAAATAATTTAGTCGAAGAATAGTTTATAAAATTTAGTAATGATAATCTGGACAGAAAATTCAACATTATTTACACAGAAAATTCAACATAGTTCAATTCAACATTATTTACTAAGTTAAAAGGCAGTTTTATCTAGTCTAGTGGAATCTTTCACTTAATTGGAAGAGATCTAAAGTTAAACTCACATGAATGACGATGATGATATGTATTTATAATGAGGTTGATGCCTAGTTGTGACTAAGCTGATGCAGCTTTGAAAATTACAGTTACGTTGTTTTTTGATATCCATTTCTTTTTTAATTTTTAGTTTTCATTTTCATTTTTTTTAAACAGAAAAATGAAAACATGT
This sequence comes from Prunus fruticosa, assembly GCA_018703695.1. Lineage (NCBI taxonomy): Eukaryota > Viridiplantae > Streptophyta > Magnoliopsida > Rosales > Rosaceae > Prunus > Prunus fruticosa. The sequence goes on from CM031919.1 coordinate 16,662,125, forward strand.
GGTTTATTTTTTTGGCCAAGGTTAAGAAGGGGAAGGGGAAACTCACAGGTCTTTGACACATATCCAAAAGCTAGAAGAAGCAAAAAAATATGATCATAGAGTGTTGAGTAAATATCAAGAGCTTTTTTTTTCACCCAGTTAGGTATGCATTGAGTTCATATTTCTTAAAAGTAATCTAACCGTGAGTGATTGAGTTCATATATATATTTTTTTACCCAGTTTCTTCTCTACTCATTCACTTGGTGAGGATAAAATGGTCAAATTCTGTGATTGATGTTGTTGTTTTGGTCCATTATCTGTACTTTTTTAAAGCACTACAGTTGGGCCCCCAGAATTTCTTGTTTGTGTCTGTACGTTCTTACATCGTTAGTCATGTTGCATGCTCAGGTGAATGAAGGGGATGGTGCTAGCCCTGACCCCGAATTTGTTGACGCTCGACACACACCGAGCCTAATTCCCCAATAAAAGCATAACACGTGGACCTTGCGCACCACGTCGGGAAATGACCAAACGACCCTCTGCCTCGGCCTTGGAGTCACCTTGGGGAAACTCGACTCGAAGGGATAAGAATCAGCACGTCGATGATAAGACCTCCTCTCCATTGTGCCTCATAAAGTGTGCCCATGTCCTATCAAAAGCCACGTCTAAACCATTTAAATCACCACCTGACCAAATAGGACTACCACCGCACGTGACAGGCTACTCTGCCCACACTCGCCCCCTAGTAAAAACGTAAAGTCATCATGAGAAGAGGACGTGAACCTCAACCGCCCATCACCTGACAAATTTGATGTGACATGGATGACTTGGCTCCTAGCCGAGGTGACCTGCTTGTAAATTATCTTGTTTAAAATCTTCCTATAAATAGAACATGTGATTTTGTAAAAAGGGATCCATCTTTTTCTCTCTTTTAGGGAATCTTGAAAGGAGAACAATATACAAGGAATACACTGAGAGAACCTTGTCCCTTATCTTTGTCCTTATCCCGACTCTCTTCAAACTTCTTATCTCTAATAATTGCGTTAAATACTTATATTTTTACACATTAGCCACGGGAATATCTGTGGGTACAACAGAATTGATAGATGTCACTATATCTAATGCATTGAGCAAAGATCATTAGTTGGCAACATTACAGTTATATGATGATCACATTTTTTTTTCCGTTTCATGAACTCTTGACGTTTCATCTTGTTGTTGTTACCATTTTGGAAAAGAGTTGTGGTTGCAGCTTGAGGATGACTTTTTCAAGTTGGTTGATTAATGGAGCATATGTCGAATACTTGGCTAGAAGAATATGTGTTGGCTGAAAGAATGTCCTTTTAAAAGTTAGTTGTGAGGATAGCCAAATAATTGGTTGAAACCAAGTCAAGGTCTTAGCTTCCCATGTCGGTGAGTTGGCTAGAGAACGAAAGTCTTGACTGAAGAGATGGTTTTGGGCAGTGGCGGAGCCAGACTTTTGTTCATTTGGGGGCGTAAAAATTAATTTTAAAGCTGACTCCTACAAAGTCTAGGTTTTCATAGCAATACCATATATGTTATAACACATAATCTATTTCAATAATTTTTTAATATATGATTTCAGGCCAAAATCTAAGGCTTTATATATTGGACCACATCTTGTTAAGTCTTGGGCCTTGATATTTTCAATATATGAGAGGTTTTGAGCTAAAACCTTGAAGGTTTTATTTATTTAGGATGTTGAGTGGGGATTTTGCATGTAAAATATTAGTCAAGTGTCTTGTTTTTATTGGCAAAGTGTTTGGCTAGATGGGTGAACAAAACACTCAAGTGTGGGCAGCTGCCCACAGTAGGCATATGCTGGGTCCGCCAGTGGTTTTGGGCATGAGAGGACCCACGTGGGATTACCTTAGTATTCTCAAACTTGGGTCAAATTGGCATGGGTGTTAAAATAGTTGTGAGCAATATATATTGCATATTATATCTTATATATGTGTGTAATTATATAATAAATTAAAGGCCTATGCCCTAGGAGGTTGGAGACAAGAATTAAAGGCCAACTAAGTGGCCTACGAACTCTCTTTCTCTATCGAAATATATAAATGTATAAATAGTGATTTATGGTCCTCAAAGTTAGTATGTGTGATCACAAATAGTCCATACCGTTAGGTTCCGTCCAAAACTCCGTTAGTTTGCTAACGTGACATATATATATATCACAAAATATCCCTTAGGTTTACACACCTATCACAAATAGTCCCTACGAAATTTTTTAATTTAAAATTCATAAAATTTGGTTTTCTTTTTAAAATTTTATGAATTTTAAATGCACGTGACATATATTATTGGATATGTGGGCTCCACATGTATACCACATCAACAAACTAATAGAGTTTTTATTATAAATAATTTAAAATTCATAAAACTTAAAAATGAAAAAAAATAAAGAGTTTAGGGTTCATAAATGGTCCTCAAGGTTAAAATCTTCTATAAATGGTTTTTTCATTTTTAAATTTTATGAATTTTAAATTACTTTAAAAAAAACTTTCATTAGTTTGTTGATGTGGCATATATGTGGAGCTCACACCTTCAAAAATATAGTTTCACATGTATTTAAAATGCAATATATATTTTTAAAAAATTTGAAAAAGAAAACCAAAATTTTATGATTTTTAAATTAAAATATTAAAAAAATTTGCAAAGATCATTTGCGATAGGTGCGTGAAGGGGATGTTTTATGATATATATTATGCCACGTTAGCAAACTAACGAAGTTTTCAAAGAACCTAATGACATGGATCATTTGTGATCACACATCTAACTTTGAGGACCACAAATGACAAAAAAAATTAAATTAAGGAAGCAATCTGAGTAAACCTTAGGAAGGTTATGTGATATTAAGCCATTTTTATATTTTTATTTCAGGAAAAAGCTGTAGAAATTCGTACAAAGATTACAAACTGCATTAAGAAGCTAGCGTCAACATATCAAGGGTATAATTGGAAGTAAAAAAAAAATAATTGCAGAGGCGAGTTGCAAAATTGAAGCGTTCGTTCGAAGTTAAAAACCATATTACCAATTTACCAGATTCCCGTTTTCTTCTTTCATCTTCCTCAGCTTCTGAGTCTTCTTCTCTTCTGCCTCTCTGTGTTTCCGCGTCTGGAACAGTAATTTCCCAAAGAGAAGAAGAGACTTGATGGCGAACAGTAATCTCCCTCGAAGAATTATCAAGGTTCACTTCTAAACCCTCCGATCTCTCCATTAATTTAATTCATCTTTCATTTTCGGTTTTTGATTTTGCGCTTATGATTTGCCTGTGATTCTGATTCATTAGGAGACGCAGAGGCTTCTCAGTGAACCAGGTCTCTCTCTCTCTATCTATCGCACACACATATTATATATGTATTAAATTGTTGTTTAAACTTAAATTATGGTAATAATTTAGAAATAGCTGTGGAGTTCTTAGGTTTAAACTTTAATTGTTGTAATTTTGGATAATCTTGGGTGCTTCAGTCCTTATGAGAAGTAGGTTCTAGATTTAATGTTAAACAAGAAAAAATGCCTTGTTAGGAGAGTTTCCTGGGCCTCTGTCTGGCAAATGAATTAACCACATCTATTTTGAGTTCTGCTTTAGTTAAACAATTTAAGACCAAATCCGTAGATAGTAGGTATGGTTAAAGGATTCCCATGGAAACTGTGCATCCCATTTGCCATAAGAATTCAGGGGATATACATATGTATTGATTTGTGTCAAAGCATTCTCATGCACCTTATGTGTTTGATCCAACTGAGTTAGATTTCAGATATGTATGTTTGATTGTCGAATTGTTTTTGTGTTCTCGTGAGTTATGACTAGACAGCACACTTTTAACTTTTAATGCATACCTTGGTTTAAGTTTGGGTACCCTATGTCACCTTGTCATCACTAGGCTATGATTCATATTCTCTTTCTTACAATCTCCCTTGTATGGTAGTAGTGAACTTCATATGTATCTTAAAGAGTCTAGAAATGATGGATAATATTAATCAAGCCTTCTAGTTATGGTAGTGAATTTATGGTACCTTGACATTGAAATTTCAAAGTTGCAGTAATGATTTTTCATCAAATTAATGATATTTTTTTACAGCTCCGGGCATTAGTGCTTCTCCTTCAGAAGAAAACATGCGATATTTTAACGTAATGATTCTTGGTCCAGCTCAATCTCCTTATGAAGGTGATTAGGCACACATTATTTCTCTAATTTAATTTTTCTGTTGAAGGATTTTCCCTGTTTAATCTTCACCTTTTACTTTCTGTTTTGTTGTGATGAAAACTGAAAATATGTTCTTCAATATGTCTGCTGATGTATTTCTATTTCTGCCTAATATTTATCTAGACTTGAACATGAAATTTCTGCATATGATAACCTTTAAATAGTATTTGTCTGCTTTTGTGAGTGATCATCACATGACTAATGTAAGTGATTATCACAAGACTAATTGCAACTCAAGAATTCATGAAAAGTTTCTATCGATCGGTAGATTTTGGATTACATTTTCTTCTGGAATAAGGAGGGAATGTGTGGCTGTGACACAAGGATGATATGGCTAGTCTTTACCTCTTCAATTCCCTTCCTTTTTCTTCTAATTGTTTTTCTTTAAAATCAAATTAAAGGTTTGTTTTAAAATAATTGAGCTATGAGGAAGAGAATGTATTTCTTCTTGGTTCAAAAGTTTTATTGGTTATACAGATGATACTTATAAGTTGTACTTATCGACTAGCCAGGGGTTAGTATTCCTTTAGTCATTCTCTTTACAATTTCATTGGCCATTCTAATGCCACCAAATTTTCCGGAATCATATTTTATAATTGCTTGATGGGCAACCTTCTCTAACATGTTACTGTATCTGTATTCAAACATTGCCATTAAACAGTTATTTATCGTTATGCAATTGTACAAAGAATTGTATCGCTTTGTTTCTTAGATACTTAGGTTTATCACCTCATGTTGGTATGCCATTTTCATATTCTTTTATTTGTTGATTTACTTAGGTGGGGTTTTCAAGTTGGAATTGTTTTTACCCGAAGAATATCCAATGGCACCTCCCAAGGTAAATATGTAATTGGGTGAAAAATAATGTCATGTGTTGACACTTGTGTTTTAATAGATGTTCATTATTAGTAATGTTGAAAGTCATGGGGTCCCTGTTAATTCAGATGGTTGTCTAGTTTTGGGAAGAAAAACTGTGCCCTGAGTTGCATCCCCCAACCTTTCCATTTTACACTTAGCGTTTTTACCCTTACAAATGCACGGGGTTTCACTTGTTTTTAAACTTCTTATGTATGTGGTATTATTGATTTATGTATATATTTTTAATTTGAATAATATTTTGAAACATTTTTATCTTCATGATATTTTCTTTTGCTACCCGTAGATTCTAATAAAAGGTGCTTCATAGTTCATCATCTAAAATTTATAATAGGTGTGCGCGCGCACGTGTGCGCCGATACATGTTCCATGAACATATTAATTTATTGGCAAAACAGGTGTGGCCTTTTCTTCTTGGTGTCGGATCTTCATGAGAGCTTTGTTTTATGATTGGAGTGCTGCTGTATTTTAGATTCATTTATGTAATGTTAGGATGTTTTTACTCTGTTTTGCAGTTGTACTTGAGTAGTCAAATGTGTCCAATGGAAAACTTCTCCCCTGTTTTGAAATGTTATTTATATTTATGAAATCAGGTTCTTGTAACAAATATAAAAATAAAATGGAGGGATTTTTATGGTATAGGTTAGATGCCAATGGTATTGAAGAACATACTTGTCATGATCAAATTTGGTTTCGGCAGATAACTTCCATCAATTTGTAGGCTGTACAGTTTTTGTACCAAAAACAGTTACTTTATTGTCAGCAAGTATATATGTTCTCTATTATGTTCTTAAGGTGAACTTTTCCAGTTGCCAAGTTGACCTGTGCACATAGCCCCATATGCTTTGTGGATGGATTCATCCAAAATGTTATTAAATTTGGGACTAAGAAAGTATACTTGACTGGCCAAGTTCTAGTTTATCTAATAACTTTACTGAAACTCATAGTTTACATCTCTTCTAATCTTTAGTTGCTGAGTTTCATGCTTTTGGCCTATAGACTTTTTTATTGTAATTGGAATTTTGTAAAGAGGAAGCTGGTTTTGGTTCCATAAAAATATTGCTCTCTTAGCACTATGTCAGCTCACCATAGGTGTTTTGGTAATGTCAAATGCTGAACAATGTCTTGTCCTCTATTTTTCTTATTCCCCTTGACAGGTTCGTTTCCTCACCAAAATATATCATCCTAACATTGATAAGGCAAGTAGTTTTCTCCTTTCACTCCATTCACTCCTTTCCATTGTTTCAACTCTAATGTTTCTTAGTAGGAAGGGTTTTCTTTTGGCAGCTTGGGAGGATATGCCTTGATATCCTGAAGGACAAATGGAGTCCAGCCCTCCAAATCCGAACAGTGTTGCTGAGGTGACATTTTTCATTACCAGAATACAACATTTCAGCTCCGTTCTGAAATGGGATGTCACAGAAGTTAATTATCACAATAAATTAAAATATGTTATCTCTGTATTCTCATGTTCCTGTGTCATGATATATAAAGTGACTAGTAACACAATTTATTATGTTTCACTGGATCAGCATCCAAGCACTTCTGAGTGCTCCAAACCCGGATGATCCACTTTCTGAGAACATTGCAAAGCACTGGAAGACAAATGAAGCAGAAGCTGTTGAGACAGGTATATCAATTATGCTCCACTTCTCGAGTTTGGTTTATATTGGGATATTAGCCCCATGTAATTTTAAAAGTTTCATGCCTAACGGCACCAGAGGCTTATCAAATCTGTCACTTTGTACAGAGCTTCAAAAAATTTCTCTATTTCATCCTTTTGTCACTTCACTCGATTTGTTGAATATAAATTCCATACCTTTAACCTGTATTTGCAGAATACTTTTGTTACGTGTAGTAATTCTTTTTTCCCTTGAATTATGCAGCAAAGGAGTGGACCCGTTTGTATGCAAGTGGTGAATAATGACGAGAACTTATTGCTCAGAATTTAATTTTTCGATTGCATGTTGAACAAAATGTATGCCTTTAGTCTTATAACATATGTACTATTAAACATGGAGATTTTCAAGCCCATCAGTCCTTGTTGATAATCACTTTCATTCTCCCCAAAGGGCCAGCTTAAACTTTGTATGACCATAATGCCAAGATAGATCTCAATTGCTATTTTTGTTTCATTTTTTGAATCATGGCTTTCAAAATGTGTTGGTTGTTGCCAATGTTGATTAGCATCTCAATTATACTGTAAGTTCTTTGTTTTAGAAAAACAACATGTGGTTTCTGAGGCCGATGACAGATTGTGAATGATATTTTCTAAAGGGTTTAGGGTTTTTCTTTTTCTTTTGGTTATTGGGAAATGAATTTTTGTCAATTTGTTTGTACTAAGGTTCTCAAATGAAAATATCAAGCTGTCCAAGTATATTATCTCATCTTTTGAGTGGATGCACAGTTGCGCATGTTTTGTTTTATTTTTTATTTTTTAGGCTTGTGTAGGTGCCATGCCGGAGCTATTGCCGGGTGGTGCCGCTGGTGGTGGTATTTGGTAACAGTGGTGGTGGTGTAGCTTGTGGCCCTGGGGAGAATGGGCTCTAGTGGTTTGCTCTTTTTTTCTCACAAAGTCTTTCCACCACAACTTCAAAAGTAGAATTGCCGTTCATGCATAGACTACTGTATGTTGTATTGGGTTCGTCATAGAGTCTGCAGATTTAATAACCTCCAATCCATCCTTTGACTTGATTATGATACAACTACAAGATATCTCTTTCAAATAGTAATAAATTGATATGATTATTATAGCACCTGGAACTTTTGATTTGGAAATGGAACTGATTGGATCAGTACCTCTTTTGACCCATGCAGAAACTCTGGAAATAAAGGTCCCATAACCTAAAGGTTAGCAGGATTCATATCTATTTTCATGATTTTTTTTAAAAGCTATTAGACCTTTGTTTGTTGAAGTATTTGGCCCCAATAAGTTTGAAGTTAAGGGAGGAATTGAACTATTGTCCTTCAACGAATGATCCCTTCCACTTGAAAGCTAGAGTCAATGATTCCAATATTGCACTCAAAAGAACTTAGGTGTATAGGTAGTTGCAGAAGTAATGGTGTTTCTTTAAGGCATCTGGTTGATATGGTGACAAAATTGCACTCAAGTCACGAATAGAATTTTCATAAGTGTATAAATGAGATGGTGGTGGTTGAAAATGAGTAGGGGTGAGCATTTAAACCAGTGAATCGGTAAAGCGAACCAAATTGGATTCAAAAAAATTGAAAATAAACTGTGATGACCAAAAAAGTCAACCTAGGCTTAAAAACCGAATTGAATCATTTTGGATCGGATCCTGTTATGATTCTTGCCTTGAAAAAAAACATTAATAACCTCAAGTAATATCTAGATATACCTTAACCCAAGTAATACCCAAATGTGTTAGTCTCAATTTATACCCAATTAAATAACAACTCTAGACCTATTTCTGTCTCTATTTGGTGAATTATAGCCGTTCTTCTTAATGGGCCTCCATCTTTATTTCTTTTTCACCTATTTATTTATTTATTTCTCTCTCTCTCTCTTCCTCTTTTTATCTCTTCACCTATGTCTCTTATATTCACCTCTTCCTCTTTTTCTCTTCTTCCACACCGAAAATCGGCCAAACCAAACCATAATCATATAGATCTAGTTTGTTTATATGTTCCTCTAGACACTTTGTATGAAAACCAAATCAAAACAAACTTTTTTTGTTTTGGTTTTGTTTAGGCCCAAAAAATCCAGGGTTGAGCCCAAATAAGTTCTCAGCCCAAGTGCAAGACCTTATTAAGAAGAGACTCGGTTCAGAGCACGCGAAATTCGTCATACACGCTCGCACGATCCACGTGTCATGTCAAATAAATATGAAATCCGTCATGCTAAGAATTGAAATGAGCCTATAAAAGGCACTGGCTCTACAAACCCCATGCTAATTATCCCATCAAGCATCATATCCATTTTCAAAGACGATAAAATTCAAGCACGCCAATCGACATGCAATGCCAAGCAAAAAACCATTTTTTGCACCTAGCCACGTTACAAGATTAAATGGGCCCAAGCCACGCAAATTCCCGAGGCTTGCTAAGTGGGTTGTGGTATGGGCGATTACGAGCATTTATGAGGCCCATTGATGAGCTAAGAAATGGAAGTTTTGGGCTACTTGGGAGCCCCAAACTTGAACCCATTTCTTGAGCACAAATATGTGGGTAAGCATAAAGGAGAGAAAAAGTTGGCCCATCACCTTAATAAAAATAGCCCATCACTATAGGAAGTTGGTGTTGAAATAAAAAATTCGTTGTCAGCAATTAAATTCTGGCCCAAGTTTAAAGAAGTTGGGCTCATGTTGCTAAATCAGTTAAGGCCCAAAATTAATTAATATTAATATTTTTACAAGAAAATATTAATGAATTAAAAGCAGGTAACAGGATATGCTTCATGTACGGAGTTGAGGGGCCGACTGAAAATGGGAAGTTACTCCCACATACAGCACCCACGCAGGTACGTGAGCCTGTAACTGGCTCCACTCCTTTCAGTTTTCTTTAGGTCTATAAAAAGAGACCCTAGGAGAGGAAGAAAAAAGGGGAGGACAGAGAGAAAACGGAGGCAGAAATTGAAGGCAAGAAGCAAAAGGAGAAAATCCAAAGTGCTGCAAAGAAGAAAGAGTCAGGTTGCTGAAATTCTAAAGACGCAGAAGGAACTAAGTGCTGCAAAAGTCACCAGAAAAAAAAAGAAACACAACCCAGCTCCAGTTAGAACAGCAAATCAGAAGCATCATTGGCAAGGTATATAAATGTATTTGCCGGTTCTGTGCTCTCTGTTGTTGAATTAACTTGCAAGCAAAAGAGCTTTGGTTGTTAACAATTGCAGCCACCATAATGACGTCAAAACAGCAGCCAGTCAAGGCTTTGAGAATGTGCAGTCCTCCATACCCTTGCTGTCAATTTGTCAGAGAGATCTCAAGAAATTGCAAGGGAAAGGATTAGATCCCTCTCGAACATAAAATGGTGATGTCACTGCAACATTGCATAGAAAGAGCTCTCGCAAGGACCTCTTTTCTGTGAAAATATACAAAGGACTTTTGCAAGAACTCCACTGTGTTAATCCTTCCAAATTGGTGATGGCTGCACAACTTACACAAAGAGAGCTCTCGCAAGGAGCTCTTTTCTGTGAAAATATGTAGATGGGCTTTCGCAAGAACCCCACTGTATTAAGTACTGTGAGCATCTTGCAGGTGTTCATAAGTATACTTGATGAGAATTTTGCAGGTGTTCTTGAGTAACAAACACAGACACAAACCAAAGAAAAAGGAAGAAGACAATATGAGACAAACAGGAGAACAAATAAAAAAAGGCTTCTCTGATGAAGAAGAAGAACCCGCAGAAACCCATATTGGAAATTCTATTATTCCTCCGGTCTTAATCTTTGCCAAAAGTCATAAATAAAGGCAAATCCAATGGCAGAGCAAAAGGGAATGAAGGGAGGAATAGCAAACCCAAAGCCCAGCCAATTGGTTTTGTTGTTCATGCAGAGACTCGCATGTTCCCAGCCAAAAATCCAAGAAGAAGTCTTGACTTTTGAAACACCAATTTGATTCATCTGAGAAACCTTTTGTGTTGCGGCTGTTGAAGAACCCAAAAGCAACATAAGCCTAAAACCAAGAAGCCAAAAAAGTTGAAGTCTCAGAAACTTAAAGAAAAGGAAAATGACGAGACTAGCTAGAAGACAAAAAATGTTGAAGCCTGAGATGACTTTCAATTCATGTTTAGTGGACTACATGGTCTACTTTGACAGACATGAGCAAAGGAAAAGTCTTGCTTTGGTTTTGGCGTCTCAGACCCAAGGCTCCGTATTGGTTGTGGCAGATGAATAATTGAAGAGATATATATAATTTGGTCCTCCAAAATGGATATCTCTCAGAGCCTCTCTGACGTGACGTGGACTCTTTTCTTACGGGCCAAATGTCAAGGCCCGCAAATAAATTGATGGGTTGACAAAATAAATTACCTATTAATTCTCAACAGTCCAAAATATTTGAGGATTGGTCCAAATAAATCATGTCATCCTCACAACCATATGTGAGAAAATTAATGGGCTCATTAAAATGCCTACTAATTTTCTTTGGACATTGACATTAAAAAATGGTACAAAACCATTCCAAGTTTTTTCATGGGTCATCTATCCATACAAATTTCAATGAGATCAAATTTAAATATCTCAACCACAAACTCTTTCAAGGGGTCATTCATTCCTTGAAAGTCAAATCTTCCGAACTACGTTAGTTTGATCCCATCAAGGGTACGTAGGCAGTCTAGCACCCCCATAGACGCAACCGCAACCAAACTTGAATCACTGGTTACATCAACCAAATTCCCACAAATCAAAAATCTATTTTCACACAAATTATTTCTGAACTACGTCCGGTTTGATTCCGCCAAGGATACGTGGGCAATTTGGAAATTCAATCCAAATACAACCGCAAGTCCAAACAGAATCCCTGGTTTACCTTAACCAAATTCGCTACAAACACTTTTTCAACCACAAAATCAAATTGAATCCATGGTCCAACCACATTCATCCAAATTCCATAAAATATTTCTCACACCACAAATTCTTTCAAGGGGTCTTTCATTCCTTGAAAGTCCAATCAAATTCTTCAGTGAACTACAAAAGGCTTGATCCCGAGGGGGTATGTAGGCAGTCTAGGGTTTCCTGGATGCAGCCATAACATCAAATCAAATCCCATTATTTATTTCATTCTTCACTTTGGAATCAAAGGGTGTTCTCTTCTCAAAGAGATTATAATTAAGAGATATTTTTTTTATCTTGAATGGGTCGAACTCAACTAATAATAAAAACTCTTATTGGTAAATAAGAGTGAAATTATGTTGGATGAATTTTTAATTACGTTATTACATTTTTTATCTAACAGTTGGCTCATTCCCTTAGTAGACTAAACCCATCACCTTATGGAGGCCCAAATGACCAAGAAAAATATCTGGAAATCTCACCACGACAAAAGCCAAAGGATGACTCACGCATGCAGGCTGCTAGGAGGCTCTAGCACGTGGCCAAAGGCAAACCTCAAGACATACCATTCAAAAGACCAAAGGGTATTAGCGCATGCAGGTTGCTAGGAGAAAAAGCATCCTTCAGACCAACGTTGCGATCTATTTCCTTCCCTTACCATCTCTTGCCATAAAATAAGGAAAGAAAGAAGGAGAAGTGATAACCAAGAGATGGGAGATTACCACTGGAACGGCTGCGGAAGACTTTTGAGCTCCCAAAAATCTTGTCTCTGTGTGTTTTGGACAGAGGAGGATTTCACAAAATAGGATGAATCAAAGGGAGAGAAGATAAATGAAGGGGAAGAATTGAAAAAATTGGAGAGAACTCATTATGGTTTCTTGGGAAGAAGGAGCTTCTAGCGGCTATAAAGGGGGGGGGGGTATCCTCTACCCATTATCTCAACCCACATCCAGAAAGAGCAAGCATCACATCGCATCTCTTGGAATCCTCCAATTTCGAGCCCTATTCCTCCATCTCTTCCCATTTTCTCTTTCTGACAAGCCATTCCAGAGCCTCGCAAAACTTTCGTCAAGCTACCTGGAAAATTGCTCAAACCACCCACTTCTCCTCCCTCATCTTTTCCTTTCTCTTCCCTCAACAAATTCTCTTGAAATTCCTTCTCCCCTTACTTTAAAACCCTATTTCTCATAGGAAATCACAGCCCTCTCTCTCTCTTTAATGCTAAACTCATGAATGCTTAGCTTCCATGCTACAAGCTTCTTAAGCCAAGCCATATCTTTATCTGTAAGCAACTGTTGGTTTCGTTGGTGAAGAAGACCAAGGTGTTTCCTAAGGCTTAGCTACCTTTTCGAAGCACTCTTGTGGTTTGATTCTTGAACTTAGACCCAGGGGCAATTTCACACATTTGTCTCTTTACCGTAGCCCAGGCCCATCAGGAGCTACCGAAACGAAAAAACCCCTACAAGTTTTGATTCCAATTCAAGATATCAACCGAACGAACCGAACAATGCCCACCCAAATAATGAGTTACCTGAGATGAATGTTATGAACACAAGTGAAGAATGATGGCTGAGTACCAATTATGAGAACTTGTAAAAACTTTTGGCATGAGAGAATTATCCATATAAACAATATATGTGCTCATCATTGTTATTAAGAAATTTGAATGAGCAAGAAGATCGAAAAAAACAAATTGAATATAATAGGAAAATCATATATGAACTTCATTATCCGAACCAACATTGCTTAGATGAATTTTGTCATCTGCCACTGGGTGGTAATTATGTTATTTAGTTGATGACTTTGATGTTATATGATACTTTAACTAAATTCTTAAACGTAGTTGCAATTGAAAAGCCCACCTCTAGTCTAGTTATGGAAAAATATTTAATCAACTCTTTTACTTTAAGAGTTTAATTAGGGTAAAGGTCCCTCAAATTGTACTTGAGTTTCATTTTGATCTTTCAACTGGATTTGATTTTCGTGTTTTTTGTTAATTCCATCAAATTTCTATTAATTTTAAAGGTAAATTAATAATGCCATCTTACATAAACAAAAACACAAACTACATAAAAAGAGGTAAAAAAATAATCTTGGAATTTAAGTTTTTTTAGATTACAATCTTTGATAAAAATAATGGTTTTTTTCATAGATGTTACTTGAGATTCACAAAATTATCACATTTAGTTATTTATGGTTTTTTATGATATGATAATCCTGAACGTTACTCCCTGTACATTAAGTTGATCCTTATTGTCAAGTTTCGCTAAAAATTATGTTAAAATGCTGATGTGGTTTTTTTTCTTACAGAACATGTCTTTTTTATTTGTTTCACATGAGAGCATGATCATATCGTATTTACTGATATGCCGCCAATTAGAAAAACATAATTAAAACTAGAATTCGTTGACATCCCATTTTGGGATTTGGCTCCTTCCACTCCCCGCCCAAAGTTTTCCCTTTCCGTGGTTTTGCCATTTTTTGGCTCTCACTCTCCTCCGACTGAAGACCCGCCAACTTTGTTTCAACCCTCTCTCATTCTCACACTTTGGTACTTGCCAGATGTCATCTCTAAATTTTGAAAATCCCTCAATTACAGAGCAAAGCTGCCCAAACATTACAAATACCTCACTCCCTCCGCTCTTGCCCCAAACCCATCTCCTCCATCTCTCACACAATAACACCAACTTTCTCAATTCTCAGAAATTTTCTCTGTCTCGAAGTTCTTATCAATGGAGGCCATAGCTTGCCGCGACCACAGCAACAAAGAGAACCTCCCTCCTTCCTCTTCCATGGCAAATCTGACGAACCCAGTTCCTGAAAATGGGTCTTCTTCCAAGAAATGTAATAAGAAGACGAGATTAAGGAGGAAGCCTCTTGCTGATATAACCAATCTCTACATTTACGGCAATCAATCAAGTTCCGGCCTTTCGGCTCATCTACCAAGCGCAACTCTTCCCTTCTCTTCCTCTTCTTCCTCTGTCTCTGGCTCTGCATCAAATTCTAGGAAAAGAAAATCAATCCAGGAGGATAATACAAATTCTAGTGAAGTCAACAGCTCCAACTCCAAGTCTCTGAGGATGGGTTTCAGATAGTTTTTCTTATGTGTTTTCTTCCTTCATTGTTTCTGTAATTTCTAATTGTTATGTTTTGAGGTTGGTTCCTCGTCAATCTCATCGTAGATACAAATTCATACCAATGAAAAAAAGGAAAAGAAATATACAGATTTTGTCTCTTCTAACCCACTTAGTTTGTGCTCTGTACAGATATGTCATTGGTTCGTACTTTGTATACCTATTGTTGGAAATCAATTGTCCCACATCGGACAGAGGGAAGGAAAAATAGTGGTTTAAATAGAAATATCTCACTCTAACTAATACCGAGGTCCTTTTGTGATAAAACCCCACACCTGAGGATTGTGCAGGTGGTTAAGTGGGGAAAGTCTCGGTGTTGTTGGAGTGGGCCCTCGCGCCGTTGACCTGAAAAATTTGACATGGTATCAGAGTAGGTTGCGGGCCCGTACTTGCCACGTGATGGGTGGGTCCCTGTTTGGCCCCGCGCGATGGGTGAGTCCCCGTTTGGCTCCACGTAGGCCAAAGGTGCCACGTGATGGGTGGGTCCTCGTTTGGCCCCGTGCGATGGGTGAGTCCCTACATGGCTCCACGTGGTTGCCGATGTGTGGATCTCCACGTGTGACCCACAAAATGGGGTCTCTCACGTGCGGGGGAGTGTTGGAAACCAATTGTCCCACATCGGACAGAGGGAAGGAAAAATAGTGGTTTAAATAGAAATACCCTACTCTAACTAATACCGAGGCCTTTTGTGATAAAACCCCACACCTGAGGATTGTGCAGGTGGTTAAGTGGGGCAGTCTCGGTGTTGTTGGAGTGGGCCCTGCCCGTTGACCTGGAAAATTTGACACCTATTTGTCCCTGTGTTAAGGAAAAATAGTGGTTTAAATATGATTTCAACCAAAAAAAACTCACTTAGTTTGTGGTTCATTGTAATTTCCAATACAAGAATCATCTTTTATTTATCTGGAAAATTAGTGACACCTATTTTGTGTTTTAATGAAATGAGATATGATTTCAACCAAAAAAATTGTAACTTTTTGAGTTACTACACAAAACCCCCAAATTTTGGTCTCCATTATTTTAAATTGATACGTGTTAATGAGTTTGTTAGTTTGCCCGTAAAATGATTACGTGACAAAAGCCGGTCCAATTTTTCATGCTTATGTTCACTTTAGGTACACTAAAAATAATTTTAAAAAAAAATAACAAAAAATATTAAAACTATCTACGCTTGAAACCCACCCAATTTGAGTTTCCGTAAAAAGAAATAAGAAATTTAAAAAGAAGGAGAAAAAAGAAAAAACAGTCTTATCCTTCACATGAGGAAAGATGTGTAGAAAATTGAACACATTTTCAATTAAATCGTCAAACTACCCGATTAACGTGTTTTGTTATTGAACATCAATTCAATTGACGAAGACATCGTATAAATCCATTATGACTACACCAAATAAAATGAACAAGTACTTAAATTTTCTTAGGTGTTGAATATAGGGTGTATAGTTTTTTCAAGTTTAGAAAAGGGTTTGATCAAAGTCACAATTTTCCAAAGCTTCCAAACCCTAAACCATGAATGTGAATGCTTCTTAAAGCCGGGCATGCTGACTTGTCCCTTGCCTTTATTGGTGACATGAGCATGATCACATTTGATCATGGCGCCAAATCAATTATTAAAATAAAATAAAATAACATAAGAGGTTTTGGGATTTGGCTCCTTCCATCCCCGCCTAAAGTTTCTACTTTCGTAAATTTTGTCATTTTCCACAGTTGCCACCTCAAAAATTTCAGTGAAAAACAAAGTCAATTGCCAACTCCCTCCTTTCTTGAAAACAAAATTCAAAACCCCAAAATTTTTAACCTTCAGAACACAAAGAAGAAGAAAAAACAACCCGATATTCAAATATCCCTCCAACAAAAACATTATAAATACCTCAGTCCTTCCCTGCTGCTGCCCCAACTCCCTCTCCAACTCAACCAATAACACCAACTTTCTTGTTTGTGCCTCCTCAAAGTTTTTATTACTCATGGAGGAGGTCGTCGGTTGCCATGGCCACAGCAACAAAGAGAACGTGATCCCTCCTTTCTCTGCAAGGGCAAAGCTCACCAACCCGGTTCCCGGAAACAGGTCATCTTCCAAGAAATGTGATAAGAAGATGAGATTAAGGAGGAAGCCTCTTGCTGATATAACCAATCTCTACATCTACAGCGACAACATTTCTGTTCAATCAAGCTTGGCTCATCTACCCAGCCCAACTCTTTCCTTCTCTGCATCAAATTCTAAGAAAAGAAAATCAATTCTGGATGTAAATAGTACCGTTCAAGCCACCAAATCCAACTTCAAGTCACTACGGATGGGTTTCAGATAGTTTTGCTGTTGTATAAGAAAATGCAAATTCTTGTAAATAAAAAGGGCAGATGTATTTTTATCTATTGGTGTCTATTTCTTTAGCCAACCAATACGAACAAATTTATTATTCCTTAACAAATTTATATGCAGCCATGGTAAATATTAAGCAAAAAGAAGAAGATAAAAACTCCAATTTCATTATATTCCAGTCATCAAACCAATACAATTAGATTATTATCAATTCGTCAACCACTTTCGAAACACAAATCTACCACTGCCTGAACGGAATGTACAGAAACACCCCTTGCCTTCTCTGAATATCACAGATCTACCACTGCGAGCACCAACCGCGTGTCAAACTCCCGCCAAGATGAAAATGCTTTCGGTGTTGCGAAACAAAAGCAGAAACCCAAATTTCAGACGCACAACGAAAAACAAAAATACAAATAGATTCAAAATTTTATTTTCCAAAAATTAAAAACAATTAAAAAAAAATGCACACAAACAAAGCGTGAGTTGTGACTATTCATTACCTGTGACGTCAGCACGCTTCGTACGAAACGCAGGCCAAAGCAGTAGAATTGCCGCCGCCGCCGCTTCTCGGCGACCTCTTCCTCTTCCTCTTCCTCTCCTGCACCGACTCCTTCACCGGATGAGTGGTATCAGAAGCCCCAGAGGACAAGGAAGCACCGTCCAGAGCGGAAACGACGCCGTAGGCTACCGAATTCAGGGGTAAGGGGGCGTCGTAGCATGGGCTTGTAAGAGGAGGAGAGCAGTGGGCGTGTTTCGATGAGCTTAGGGTCTCGATGGAGGTGACGCAGCACTCTTTCCAGTTGAGCACGTCGAGGGCGGCGATGACGTCCTCCGGCGCCGTGATTGCAAACGGCGAGATGCCGTCTTTGAGCGTAGAGCGAGCCGGCTGGACCAGGGACATTGAGCTCACGGCGTCGCTCAGACGTTGCTAGAGTGTTGAAGAAAGCGGAAAAGCAGAGTAATATGTGATGGATTAGCGTTTTCGAGAAAATCGAGGAAGAAATAAGAAACAACAAACTAAGCTAGAGAAGAAATGGAAATCATCATGATATGTAATCGATGAACATTTCATCAAAAAAAATTTCTCTGGAACCAAACAGAAGCTAAGAATGAATGAATTTTCTCACCTTGTTGACTCCGTGGATTTTCCTGTACCCGTGCATGCCGATGATCTGCAAAACCGAAATTCCAAGATGAAGAAGAAATTAATATTCCATTCAAAAATCAAAGTAAAAGATGTAGCTGAATTAGATAAAGAAGAAGAAGAAGAACCTGATTGAGATCTGGTGCGGTGAGATGGAGGTCGGAGTGAGACTGAATGAGAAGAAGGTAATCTTCCAGAGACATCTTGTGGTTGGGGCCTCTCGTTTTCACTTTGCTCACACTCACCATCGCCATTTTCGCTCTGCTTTCTCTTTTGCGTTTATCTCTGCTCTTTTAATTTTATCACCTGCTAATCCGTTTAAAGATGAGCTGCTCTTTTATCATTTTATCACCTTCTAATCTGTTCTTTTCCTTTTTTCTTCTTTTTCTTTTTCTTTTTTAAAGATGAGCTGTGAAATACGAATATTGGTGTAGCAATTTTCTGAAATAATTCTCAGTAAACTATGTGAGCTCAAATCCACTTGAAAAAGACCTAACTTTTATCAGTCGCTTTTTTTAATTTCTTTTCAAGTTGAATACGACCAATTTTGGTTCGTTATAAATTATATAAGGCCCAATTTTGAAGTTTTTTTTAATAAAAAAAAATGGAAGAGTAACTTCGTTAATTATTTATTTATTTTCTTAAGAATAACTTTATTAGATAACCTTCAACAATACAACTAATACATCAACAATATATTTAAAGCATCAAGCGCAAAATGTCAACAAAACTAACCAGCTAAAAATTGGCAAAACACAAAATTAAAACGGGCAAAATCCGTACTAACAACTACTAGCCCACACCACTAGAATTAAACCTAATCTCAATCAAAACACATAAAATCCTAAATAGTGAAAATCCTAAAACACACATGAGCCTAAATGAACAATATCACCACCACCGTCAAACCTACCACCACATCTAGCCTTTAAGCAAATGCAAAACATGTGACAAATTGGGGAAAACATGGTTTCCAGCGATCTAATTGCACATAACAGCAAACAAATATGCAAATCGAACAGTCAAGACAAAAAACAATTGGGTAGATTGCAGTAAACCCCTTCAAATGCGAGGTAGAAATAAATTTAGAGAAAATGATAAATTTTAAAGAGAAGATTTTAGGAGAAGTATTTGATTGAGGTATTAGCCCAAAAGAGTTTATGGAGAATTTCGATTCGAAACATGATTTAGAAGAAATCACCACAAGGGGCTTATTATTCAAAGTAGCTCAGAGACTTAGTTACTAACCCAAAATAAGAAGGGAAGAAAATAGGATAGGGAGGAGGGGTAAAGAAGTCAATCATTTGTTAAAACCGTCGTCATTTATGAGTAAAACTGTCGTCATTTATGGTAAAGACAACAATTGTTTGAAAAGAACCGTCGTCTATTATGTCTAAAGGCGACGGTGTGATAAAAACTGTCATCCATTAACTCTAAAGATGACAGTGTATTATCTGTAAAACTGACGTGATTTTACATTTTAGTTTTTTTTTTTCCAATGGTTCTATAGAACAATTTTAACTAGGAAAACAACCACAATGCTTTCTGAGCAATAAATTCATGTCCAAATATGCTATTATCCACACCATACATGTATATACTCAAACATTGTTTCTTTCATAAAACTTGAATATTCAATAATAATTACATAATTTACTAATCTTGATATCTACTATATCCATACAAAATACCATATCCATAGCATTAACCTATACTTATAAAGAGAGGAAGGACATGTGGTTGCTCATAAATGTTGCCCATTCGATGCGAACTTCTGCTGGACCTTCAATGTCCACACCATGGCTGCCATTATGGTACAGCTCTACCAATCCTACAATTCACCATTTACATGACAATAAACAATTAATTCAGGAAAAAAATAAAACACAATAACCAAAGCAAAAGTCTTGGAATTTTTTTATCTAACTAAAGCACTTAAAGCATAATAAAGAAGGAGAAGAAAGCTGAAGGGAAAAAAACTCTCTGTTTTGTTCCTTCTCTCAATATAGGAGGAGACTATTATTCTCCTTAACTTCTCTTCCTACACAGTAGTGCACTTAAGACCTTTATAGTCTTGTTCTCTTACAAACTGAAAGTGCTAATCTAATTAGGATAAGAACATCAAACATAAAGCTTTATCAGATAGAAGAGCAAGCTTATGCAAAGAGCAAACAGCTAGTCAATCATAAATTGCATAACTAACAAAAAATCTTTATGAGAAGCTTAGACTATAAACCACTAGCCTAACAAAAGTCAGATATCAACATACACTCACAAAAGGCAGCAAAAAAAAAAAAAAAAAAAAATCCTAGGAAAGGGATCTTACCCCATGTATAGTTTGTGACATCGAAGACCAGCTCATCTTCTCCTTTGTCTCTCTAATCAGCTCATCTTCTCCTCTGTCTCTCTGATTTGTCGCCTGAGGTTCGATGGCAGATCTGATATTCTAGGCGTTCCCCCTCTCGCCAAGTCTCTAGATATGTGACATCGTCGTCATTGACTGTGACGATGACCGTCACCTCTTCGCCTGTCCCTCTCTCTTTTTCTTTTTTGTCGAAGAGGTTGTATGTCTTCTTGGTGGTGGTGTTGACCTCACGGCATCAGTTTGCGAGTGACTATGAAGTCTGGGATGAAGATGGCGTCGATGACGGCCGGTGATGACTTATGCGAAGAAGATGATGGGGTTGACGGCGTCGCGGCGTCGATGGCTGGTAGGTACGCATGAGGAGTAGAAAGATGAGAGGGGGAGTATTTCAGAGATCTCAGGAGGGTTTCAAGGAAGGAGAGAGAAGAGCTTAGGAGGTTTCAAGGAAGGAGAGATAAGGTTTTCCCACAGACATGGAGAAATCTGAATTTTAGGTCAATTTTCTGATGATTTTGTAGAGAATTTCATGAGGGTGTTTTAGAGAGCTGAGAAGGGTTTCAAGGAAGGAGAGATAAAGTTTTCAAAGCTGAGGAGGGTTTTAAGGAGGGAAAATCTGAATATTTGTCAAGCGCAAATTCACTTAAGCGGCATCTTTTTAGCGTGTTTTAAAAGACGACGCTTGTTAGTTTCAGCATCATCTTTTAAAAATAAATGCTTTTTTTTGAATAAAAATTCATTTTTGCCTACATTAACGACCGTTTTTATAAAAGTCGTTTTCTATTAGCGCGTTTTTTAAACTTGTTTTACATTAATAAATTTTTTCAAAACATGTTTTTTCAAAAGGCCTTGTTTTTAAGATGCGTTGTCACTAACGCGTCGTCTTTTAAAATGTGGTTTTTTTGTTACGTGTTTAAAGACGCGCTTGTTGTGCACGTCGTTTTAAATTTCTCGTGTAGTGTTGTGTATATCATGCGGTTTTAATGTCTCTTTACATAACGACGGTTTTAGTGGACGTCTCTTTTGTGTCGTGGTTACTTTTTTAGGTGTGTTCCTTGGGGCTGCCGGTATGGTGGGGCGTGATCGGGGCAAGTGAGTGTATAACAAGGAATGTCTACTTTAAGTAGAAAGAGAGAATACTTTGACGATATGATTTCGAGAGTCGTTGGCTGAAACACTAGGTATGATTGAGAATAGCAATTCCAATCAAGGTCTAAAATCTCGAAGGTTTCAAAAATATGGGGGGTCTAAAAACACGGAAAATCATTTAAAGATTGGGTCTTGAATTTTTTCTTGAGCAGCTCGATTCCATCCCAAAAGGCATGGGATAGGAAGGGTAGGGAAATGGTTGGTTTTATGTATAACAAAGTCATCAGTAGTGTGGTGGATAAGGCGTTGGGGTGGCACGACTTCGAATCCCCATGTATGCGTATAAGCATTTTCATTATTTTTTTTATTCCATGTCCATATCGCGATATATTAACCAAATGTTGATGATAATTAAAGGATATTATCGGCACCGAAATTTCCCCGAAATTATTGATATTTATACGATAAGTACACATATATTTTAAAAAATATCCTTCTCCCCAAAAATGATAATATCTCCGATATTTCGTCGATATTATTGATATTTCAGTCTTTGATTTCAATTGTACTTTTATGAGTCATATAAGCTTGGATTTCACATTAAGGGCTTAACATGTTTTCCGTGCGCTAATGATGTGATTAAGAGCATTGAGTTAGAGAAAGACCATATTACATTATAATTTGAATAGGTTCTCCACCTCATTCTATATTGGCTTAGGTAACCGTGAAATGTTGCTAGACGTCACTTACAGTTTGTGGAAGCCTTGAGGACATGCCATAACTGAATCCTCATAATAAGGAGAATTAAAAAGGATTTTAATTCACAATCGATTAAGGAATAGTCCAAATTTCCCACTACCCGTAAAGCCAATCGATGGAAATTAATTAAAGATTATAAGTAGGGATTAATTAGTTATTATAAATTAATTGATTAATTAAGGCTCGGATATTGTATTGAAAATTAGATTTGGCGTTCAATGTCAATTGGGCTTGTAAAATGAGTTGTAAATGAAAACTTAAGTGAAGAATCCCAAAAGGCCCAACAAGCAAGGAATTGAGTGAGGCAGAAGGAGATGATAACACAAAGAATCCCTAGCCTATAAATACATACCTTGAGTCATCTTAGGGTTTTAAAGTTTTGGGAATTGAGTGAGGCAAGTGAAGCACTCTCACTCTCACCTGACCATGGCCGGCCACACTAGGAGGTGTTGCTAGCACCTACACCTCTTTGTGTTCTCATCTCCTTCTCCATGTTTTCTTTTTTGTTGTATATGAAATTAGAGGGCAAGCACTTGTGTGGTTTTTCTTGGAGAATCTTTTGGTGAAGGCCCTCCATGGGTGATCAACCTAGAGCTTTGCTTAAGGTAGTGCTTCAAATGTATAAAGGAACTTATTATCTTTTTCTAGTAGTGTGTAGAAGACTCTAGGTGCTTCAATCCTTTAGGATTAAAGGTACGGGAAAAAAATTTGTTTTTGAACTCATGATTTTAATTTTTAAGCTTCTATTGTCATAATAGTGATTATGTTCTTCATGTATGTTCAAATGATCTTTTACAAACACAAGGGTTTTCCTTTAGAGGAAATCAGAACATTCGAAAAAGTCAACAAAGCCATGACACGAATTGTTGACAATTTGACATGACACATTTTCAATGAGTCTCTTTCATGCCATGTCAATAATTTTAAAGGATTTTAGCCAAACATCGGTTAAAGGGTAACGTGGGTCACTTTGATTACCAAATGATAACGAGAGATTTAACAATACTTTCAAGGGGAACTAGAACAATTAAGTGTATATGTAATACAAATTAGTTAGACTATAAAGACAGTTTGTAAAAACAAAAATAATAAATAAATAAAATTTGTGCGATTGTGATGGCCTAGTGATGAACATTTAGTTAATATAGAGAAAACATGTGGGACGATAGCAAGTGAAACAGTACTTGTGACGACTAAAACGAAGCACATACTTCGATTTCCACCATGTATCTAGTTTGTTTCCATTGCACTATGTATTAGCTATATAAATGGATATAACACTTATTCCATTAACAAAATTAATTAACATAACCAGAAGCTAATCATTAAGCATGGCAGAGAAAGAAGGGGGCATAGTTAAGAAAGGCCACGAAGAAGGCCTGAAACTGGCAGTCTCTATTCTCCAAAAATTCGAACTCCCTCAAGGAGTTCTTCCCTTGGTCGGTGTGATTGAAGTCGGGTTCGTCGAAAGCACGGGGTACATGTGGATCGTGCAAGAGAAGAAGGTGGAGCACGAGTTCAAACTGATTAGCAAGCTTGTGAGCTATGACACTGAAATCACCGGCTACGTTGAGAAGAAGACGATCAAGAAGCTCAAGGGTGTGAAGGCCAAGGAGCTGGTGCTGTGGCCTCCAGTCAGTGAGATCACAGTGGATGAGCCACCAACTGGGAAGATTCACTTCAAGAGCCTTGCTGGGATCACAAAGACCTTCCCTGTTGAGGCATTTGCTTAACTTGGGCGCCAGTGAGACATTTGCATGGTTATGCATGGGTTTTAATTACTTCTTGTTCAAGTCAATGGGCTTTTGATGTTTCTTCTTCTTTTTTCCTTTTTTTTTTTTTTTTTTTTAAACAACTAAGAAGCAAGTGAGAATAAGATATTAAATAAAAGTAACTTATCTATGTTTATGTAATGTGGGGGATTTGGTGACATAAAGAATAACTTTATCTAAGGTTTTAGTATTGTTTAGTTAAGTTTTGCTTTTCTTTCTAATTTTTTTTTTATCTATTAGTTATTTCTATTCAAAATTGTTGTTAATAAAATTTGAATTCAAGAACTCCTATATATAAGAAAGTGAAAACTTGATGACACTAGTTCTAAAATCAGTCATTGATTGTGCCCAAACATGATAATGTATAGGAATTTCTACATCGCTATACTAGTTTCCTTTGGTTTGGATAAAAGAATTCAACTTTTCAAATTAGTCATCGTTTTCTCGCTCTGTTAGTATATAAAAATTCATAAAAAAGAGTCTTGAATTAGAGATAATAGAAAATTTATGTGGGAACGATACTCGTACTTCTCGCTCAGTTAGTATATAAAAATTCATAAAAAAAAGTCTTGAATTAGAGATAATAGAAAATCTATGTGGGAACGATACTCGTACTTGCATTAACTATATTATAATAAGATTTACGCACTTTTGAGGTTTAATTTGGCCTAAACTAATCTATTAATTTAAAGTTGAGCAAAAAAATAAAAATAAAACACAATTATAAAAATAAAAAGCAAATTAACGAGCACGTGAGTGTATGCCAAGGGATATGCAGAACAAGTTATTAATCCCAAATTAGCGAATCCTGAAGACTTAAACGTAAGATTATGATTTAAAGTATCAAATTCATTGATAGAGTTGGTAATAAAGTTGAAAAATTTGGGATTCACCCGATTTTCTAGGTTTCTTGCAATCATACCTTCGAAATCCAAATCTAATATACGACATCTAACTTGGATAGCATAACCACAATACCTTCGGTGAAATTGGAAAAGAAATTTGAAAGAGAGAGATTGAGATTTGGGAGTCTGAGAGGGAGAAAGGAGAAGAGTCATGAAGAACATGTTGGGAAGAAAGAAAAAAAAGTATAATAATATTTGACATTTTTTTATAATTAAAAATAAAAGTTAATTTAGATGCAAACAGGCCCATTTTCATTTGGAAGGGTGAAAGCTCAACATGCCGAGGGCCTTTATTTTTTTTCATTTATTTTGTAGCTGGGCTTAAAGGTTTTGGAGGCCCCTAATTTTAGGAGGTTCTGTGCGTTCCACCAGCCCGCACATGCTATGGGCCGGCCTTGACCATAAACATGCCTATAAATTGGGCTAAGCCTCTCCCTACTCAATTCAATTTTTGGATTTTAATGTTCCCAAATTACAATTTTAGCACCGAAGTGTTATTGATTCACTCATATTATAACCCGTATTTATTTAATAATACTATACCATAGGTTCATGAAATATCAAAACACTTAGAGCAAGTCCACCAGTTGGACTTACCATGGCAAAAGGCCCCTAGGCCAAAGAAACCTACTCCAGTGATCAAAACCAGCCCAGGAAGATGGTGGGCTCCCCCAAAATTGGGTAAACCCAAAGGCAAGAACAACCTGAGTTGGTGCCTGAGGGTGCTGACGTTAGCAAAGAAAATAATTTTTAAAAAATAAAAAACAATTCTGAAAATTTATAAAAAAAATACCTATATTTTTTTTTTACATACTTAGCAATATTTTTTATTATCAATCTCATATATATAAATAAATTTAATCTCATATGAATAGTAATTATCATTGGGTTGCCATGATAATAAGTGAAAAAGAAACAAAAAAATTTGTTAAGATAGATACTATTTACATTAACAGTAACCGCCCCCTTACTTGCCCTTATCCTTCGCCAGGGTAGAAGTGATCTTAGATTTGTAACATCATGTAATACTTTAATGGATGACTTGTTTAGGATTTAGGGCATTGACAAGAAGACAATTTTGGGAAAGCCCTGCAGTGGTCATGACAGGCACGTCCGTCCATTTCCTTTGGCGAAAATAATAATAATAAAAATCCATGTCATAAAAAGTTACTAAAAAAGTTGAGTCAAATTAGGGGGCTTTGGGCAGCACTTTCTTTCTCAAGGCAACTTAACAGCCAAATAAATAGCGCCCAATTTGGAAAATGTTTTTTGAGAAAAACCGAAATCACGCTCAATTTGTTGTCATGCTGCAAGTGGCCTATTTTCCAACCCCAAAATACCCTTTGGCTTTTGTACGTGGAATGGTCACTCCATTGGTGAAGTGGGTCTCACGAGTGCCACGCCAACATATAACGATTGACTATACAATCAACTTAACAGAATGATAAAATTGGAGGAAAATTAGGTATTAGACATAATTAACTTTAGTAATTTGGATATGAGACATTAGGTATTTTGGTTTGGGTTTTAATACCCAAAAAAGAATAGGTATTTTAGATTAGGCCAAAGAGTAGGCCCAGATTTTGTTGGGTCCTGTAGCTAAAATTAGACAATTATACCATTTTTATTAAAATATTAGGGTTGGTCTCCCTTTTTATCAAATTAGATCTCTCTCTCTCTCTCCAGGAACGACGCCTTCACTTGTGGTCGCGATGGAGTTCTCAAGCTGCTCATCCCTTCGGGTCTTCAGGGAACTCCAAGGTCTTCTAGCTCAAGATGAAGAGCGATTACGATCGCTATCTTGCTTGAGTCTCCAGATCTAGCATCTGCTACTCTTGGTTGGCTTTGTGGTTGTGGATCTGTGTCCCTTGAGCCATTCTCTTGCGCCATTTGTGATCTGAAACAAGAAGGGATGAGAACACTATTATGTCAAGTAAAGATAAACTACAAGGAAGAAGTATAAATGGTTGAGCAGAAAAAAGAAAACATCAAACATCAAACATAATAGACATATAATATGAGTTTCTGCAATGCAGTTTGTGTTTCTGCGATGCAGTGTGTGTTTCTGCGATGCAGTTTGTGTTTCTGCAATGCAGTTTGTGTTTCTGCGATGCAGAAAACCAAAGGAAAACGGAACCCCAAACTGGAATTGAGATGCAGAAAACCAAAATCAAAACCAAAACCAGAAATTGAGATGCAGAAAACCAAATTGCATTTCTTTCTACCAAAACCAGAAAATGAGATGCAGAAAACCAAAACCAAAAAATAAGATGCAGAAAACCAAAACCAGAAGCTAAATGCAGAAAACCAAATTGTATTTCTTTCTACCAAAATCAGAAAATGAGATGCAGAAAACCAAAACCAGAAAAAATGAGATGCAGAAAATTAAAACCAGAAAACCAAAAATGAGATGCAGAAAACCAAAACCAGAATTTGAGATGCAGAAACTCAGGAAATTGAGATGCAGAAAACCAAAACCAGAAACTAAGATGAAGAATCTGCTTCGACTCGTTGGTGGTCTTCGATGATGGTCGCGCGAATGGGTTGGTGGTCTTCGATGATCGTTGGTGGTCTGGAGGTTTCTGGAGGTGAAGTTGAAAGGTCGCGCGAATGGGTTGTGATTCAATTTCAGTTTCGGTTGATGTCGTTTTGGTTCAATTTTAGTTTGATGTCGTTTTTCAGCTTTGGTTTAAAACTAAATCTGAAAATGGCATATGTTGTAATTTTCATATTTTGTAATGGTATTTTTGTTACATTTTGATGTTTGGCCTTTTACTAATTAGACTAAATTGTATTTCTTTCTACTAAATTAGTAAACTATATTATGGTTTAAAACTAAAGCTCCCTAAAATTGGATGATGTTGAAAATGTAAGAGTGTAAATTGATAAAATTGATACCCTATGGTCCAAATTGAGAATCACCCTAAACCTACAGAGTGTCTTTTATCGTTAGCCCTAATTAGAAAATGTGATGACTCCAAACTTCTAAGCACTTTTCTATTGATTTTTTTTTCAGACAAGTTACACGTAATACTATGTTCAAACCAAGGATTGCTAACACAAGGGTAGGATCTAGGTCACTCTTTTTTTTTTGGAGGTCTTATAACAATAATGTAGCCAAAATTAGCCGCACGCACCTTTTTTCCTCTTTTTTTTCTGGCTCTTCACAACAAAACCGCCCCCATATGAGTAGAACTAGGAACTACTCCAACGGGAGATAACTTAACTACCATTAGACCAAAGGCTATTTCGTTCGTGGGATTTCAAATTTGTGAAATAGGGAAAAGTAAAACGGCAAGTCTTTGAATTTGGGTACAGAATACCTAAAAATGAATTTGGGCAGATATTTAAATACGAGATGAATCTATAAATGCTGCTGGTCTCAAAACCGATTCTGATACATTGACCCATCCATCCAAATTGGAAAATCAAAGACCACTGTGAGAAGAAAAAGAAGGTACATACATGTTTATATTTGAAAAAATGTGTAATGTAACATGATCTTACACAATGCCACCTACCAGCCAACATCTTCCCCTGCTCCTCTCCCTCTCTCTCCAAAAGACTCAACCAAAGAGACATAATAATTAACTATACACTTTTCTCAGCTCCTTTACTCAAAATCGGGAACATGGACACAATATGAGGCTGGCATTATGAAGCAAAAAACTTTAAAAGGACAACCAATGGAATCCAAAGGCATGGAATAATCTAGAGAGAAAATTAATAATAAAAAAATATATGTATATAATTCCAAATGTGGACTAAAAAGCTATTTCTCTCTGCAGGATTTCTCTGCCTTTAAATTCTGAAACAATTAAGTTGCTGATTATGTCACAGGTAAAAATGGTAATCCTAGTATGAAATGATTAATGGCAAATACTAGGAGAATTACCATAAAATATGAGGACAGACCAGAAATAGGCATGTCTGCTAGAAGCTGCAGGTTCTCACTGAGTCCTCTAAGAACTGATGGCTTGGACGGACCATCTCCTTAACCTTCTCTCCGTTCTTGTAAATTTTAAATGTTGGAATGGTTCTTATGCTCTCAGCTTTCGCTATGGATAAGCTCTCCTCCACATCCACCTTCAACCAAACAACAAAGCGTGTAAATGTCAATCCTCGAAAATAGATACTGATGATGCTATTATGAGAACTATGAATCCTGGTTATTCAAACGCGATTTGAAAACACAAAAAAATTGGACTCATATCATAAAAGGAAATAAAAGGCAGAGAAACCTACTATCTTATGAGATGTACAATGAATTAATGTTAGAATGGAATAAATCTGATCTGAAATGGTAGGAGCACAGTGGAATGATCTCTTTAACATGAGGAGAATATAGACCAGTGAAAAAATTACCTACCTTAAAAAAATTAACATATGGATATCGAACACAAAGCATATTTATGAATGGGGATATTTCTTCACATTTCTCATTGGATTCAACTTTGAAATGAACAACGGAAACACCTGAAACGTCAAATCTTCAGTTAGACAAGATACTTGGAATTTATTGAATTATTAGGCAATTAAAATGGATCAAGCTCACCAGGTGATGATATTGCAGCTTTAAACTTATCCAAACTAGAAACTTCTTCCACTTCACTACCAAACTTCACATTATGAAGTTCCTCTCCATGAGACTTCTTCAACGCAACTTGTGCCCGGTGAAGAGATTCAGCAACCTCATTGTCTCCAGGAAGGTCCCTCCTCAAGACCTCATAATCTCTTACTGCCTCTGCCCATCGATCAAGCTATAAAATTCACGAGAAAAGACGCCAAAAATCACATATAAATCAACAAAAAATGAATTCAAAGAATGGAATGCCCACCCACATTCCCATATGAAGAACAATTTACCTTTGCATTAGAAACAGCCCTTCGAAGAAGGGCTTTGGTGTAATTAGGTTGAATCTTGAGGGCTTGATTGCAGTCTTCAACAGACTGTTCCCATTGTCCGAGCTTAGACCGGCAAACTGCTCTATTGCAATAGAGAACAGAGTTGGAGCTATCATATTTGAGGCCCTCTCCATAAGCAGAGCAGGCTTCAGCAAATCTTCCCGAGCTAAAAAGATCGTTGCCCTGGGAACGAGCATTTGCAACCTTCTTCACTTTATTTGATACCCTCATAACTTCAACATTACTGCAGTCAATCAGTCCAGCCTTCTCTGCTGCTACTACTGCATTCTCAAACCTGCAAAAAATCTACTACCTTTTTAACTCACTCTAAAAGCCCTCGCTGCCAAAAATTTTAAGTTTCCACTTCAGAGCTTACCTTCCCA
The DNA here is from genome assembly GCA_018703695.1 of Prunus fruticosa. NCBI lineage: Eukaryota > Viridiplantae > Streptophyta > Magnoliopsida > Rosales > Rosaceae > Prunus > Prunus fruticosa. The sequence goes on from CM031919.1 coordinate 16,692,496, forward strand.
ATGCCATCTCAACCTGGGCTCTCACATACAGTACATAAGCTTCAATAAGGATACCAAAGAATTTGGATGGCAAGCAAGAAAAAGGGTAATTTTCAAATTTTGGTATATTTGTTAAGCTGGATTCAGCATCTTCGAGTTGATGGAGCTTCAATAGAGCTTCTGCTTTACAAGCCACTAGCTGTAATTTTATTCTAATTAGTTAAAGCGATTTGAAAATTTTGGTTCTATGTCAATTTGAAAAAGTGAGACTTCAAGCTAGGTTCTACCTGAGGAGAGGACTCTGCTCCAGTTGCTATGGCAGCCTCTGATTCCCTAAGCACACTTTTCCAATCGCCAAGCTTACGGGCATCCTCACATTGTTTCAGATGTTTCTCCAGTGACTTCAGCTTCTGTAACTCAGACTGATCCGGCTGTTGGCCAGGAATACAGAGGTGACGGTAGGATTTTTCAACTTGCCCAAAACTGCATAGTGTCCAAGTTATTAACTGAGATGACACTGAATGAATTTGAATAGTTCAGAGTAACATGCAACATAGAGAACGGATCAAAACATAAACATAAACTGGGGAAAACTTAAAATAATTCTAGAAGCAAATGGAGGGCTACAACTAAGAACTATGCAATTAAATTACCCATGAATTTGCATCCATGGAGGGTATAACCTTTGTACTTTTCAGAGTTAAACTGAAAAAACAGTTCAATTACAAGCAGCAAGCTCTACAATGGAAACAAAATCCAAAGGAATCGACAATCTAGAATACCAAGGATGAGGCAACAGAATATTACATATCTGAACTCATAAGGACAGGGAAACAGAAAGAACCCAACAGAGAAACATGATATCTCAGAAAGTAACCCCCTAATTGGCTGTTCTAAAAACCACTCAGACTGCCAGCAACAGAGAACAATGATATCAAAAATTATCCTTTGCCAATCCAAATAATATTAAACTGAAGCAAAAGCTGGAAGTGCCTAAACCAATGTCGCATAGAGACAACCCACATCAGATGCACCAACACCAATCAGAAACACAACTTACGCACAAAGCACATGGAAACTAAACAGACCAATCACATTCACCCAAAGAGAACCAGCAATGTAAACTAATTAAATTTCCTAGAAAACACAATCATACAAACAACAAATAAACAAAACCAATAACAAAGAAAAAGCCAATTTTTGAATAATGAAGTCTCAAGTTTTCAACAGTTCTCACCGAAGATACAGAGAACCCAACCGTTGATGCGCCCTACCATAACCAGGGTCCAACCTGACAGCCTCCTCACACTCCCTCGTGGCCTCCGGCAGCCTCCCGAGCGCCGTCAATGCCGCCGCCCGGTTACTCCGGTAGGCGGCGTTTTCCGGAGACAAGGATATAGCACGATCATACAATGCCAATGCCTCACCAAAATGGCCTCTTCTGTAAAGCTCATTGCCAGCCTTCTTCACCTCCTCTGGATCAGAGTTCCCCATTGCCCTCTTCCCCATCACAGACTCTCCACCAAACTGTACATTAGCATTACTCCCACCACTTGTATTAACATTTGAATCTAATTTCACACCTCCACCTCTCACTATGCTGCCATGACCATAGTTCCCGCACCCAGACCCCAAAACATCAGTCTTGTTGCTTGCTCTGCAGGCCAATCCAGATTTTACGATTTTCCCAGATGGGCATATATTGCCGCTTGGAAACACAGTGGTCGTTGAGGCAATTGAAGTAGAAGATGATGAAGAAGTTGCTGTATTAGTACTCGCATTAGTGCTGATACAGGTATTGACGCTTCCACCCGAGTAGATCAACGGCGGTCCAGCAGAAACCGATCTCCGGTGAGCCGGCTTCCAATTACGCGGCGTCGTACCGGATCGGACTGTCTCGGAGGCTCTCGGGCTTGTTTCGGACGAGACCGAGAGCTCGCCGGAGTGGTTGTTGGATTTGGAATCCGATCTTTTGCCCAACTGGGCATTGCTGGTTTTGCTCGAAACTGAGCCAGAAGAAGTACCTGAACTACCGCTTGAAGTGGTTGCTGCTACAACACCACCATTGACAGAACTCCGGGTCATCAATGGCGAAACCGGTGAACCCAGATCGAGTTCTTTGAAATCGGGCTTGTTCTTATTGTTGGTGTCGCTGTTGTAACTCATTGAGTCACGGAAGCGACTCGTGAGAGAATCAAAGCCCATTTCTTGCATTGATTTGCCAGTAGTGTGGGGCATTTTCTTCACTGCCTCAGCTTCCCAGAAAAATACAGAGTTCGTTAATTTCAAGCGTTCTCTGTTGCTTCAATGCTCTTTGTTAGAAGAAAGAGCAGAGAGAAGGAAGAGAGTGAAACCCAAATGTAGAGAAGTTGAGTTCAGGTGGTGGTAGTGAGGTGAGGAAGAGGAGGAAATGGAAGACATAAAAGAAAGAAAGAAAGAAAGAAAGAAGAAAGAAGAAAGGAAAGAGAGAAAGAAGGGATGGGGATCCCGTGATGTTAAAAGGAGCAAGCAAAGAATGACTGAATGAGAGAAATTTTCCCTTTTTTCCAGAAAATATAAAATATAAAAAATAGATTTTTTATTTTTTTCCCCCTATTTCTGGGTGACTTTGTATGGGCTGGTAACTATTTATTTGCTTCTATTGGATTATAAATTTTTTGATACAAGCGACATTGGAGAGCGGGGAATAGAACTTACGGCTCGATGCATGATAAACACTCTTAACTACTTACAAGCCCCTTGTCTATCGGATTAGAAATTAGATTAGGTCTACTTGACAAAAACAAATTAAAAATGTATTAGATTAAGATTATAACTGGATTATACTTTTTTTTTTAATCTTTACTATCGTTGTCCGAATTGTCTCTACCGCTACCTGCCTGCCTGTTTCTCACTATTTTGGTTTTTATTATTATTTATTTTTACTTTTTCTCTATTTATTTAAATATTTATGGTCACCTTTGAGACTTTATTATTCTGATTATCTACTCAAACTTTTTATCCATCCGCGTGACATTGATAAAATATATATCTTCTTTGTTTGGTCAGATCGGAGTTAAAAATATATATATAGTTCAACCCCCCTTGAAAAGAAAAGTAAGAAGAAAAAGATGTGGGTGTTTACAAAAACACATTTGTAACATGATTTTTGTGAAACTATTAATTTGTAAAAAATTATCAGGGGGCCATAATTGTATTTCGTTAGATTATTTTTGACCTTGACTTTTTTTTTCTTTTCTTTTTTTCTAATGAGGAAGGAAATAAAGTTCAAAGCCAATTCCATAGGGTAAACAACCCTAAATTCTTGATGAAGAGTTGTCATACCTTCTTGACTTTCTAGTGTCATGTACACCTATTTATTTGATTTGGTTGTTATTTTCTTTGTTGAATTTGTATATATAGTTTTAAATTGGACAGAAGTCAACTGTTGACCAAATTTTAGTTTTAGCTTAATTTATCCTGAAATTGCTACAATTATGAAACTATAAGGGCACAATTGATCAAATTTAAACTACATGGACCAAAAATGAAAAAAAGGCAAACTAAAAGGATCAAAAATGACTTTTGACCTTTAAAATTTCTACGTGTGAAATAGAATATAACCTCAAACATAGCTACCGAAAGACTTCTTAAACTATATTAAATTCATTCAAAAACACGAAAATTGAAGAACTTACTAATTAAATAGATAAACAATTAGGATTTAAAAAAATGAAAGAGGTGAAGAAGTGAGTAGAGAGAATTGACACAATTAATATTTTTTTTAAATGAAGTCTATTTAAATTTACTTTTATTTTCAACATCATTATAGAAATAAAAATATATAAAAAATTCCTTTAAGTCGCCTTCACCGCATTTTCTTTTTAATTAAGAAAAGGGCAAAAAAAACATATTTTTAAAATCTACAATTATCCTTTTAATTTGAATATAAGATTCATTGAACTATCCATCCTCATTTGGAAAATAATAAAATGACGTCATGTTCATGGCAAAGGAGGGAAAACTGAAAAAGGCAAAAACAAATATTATTAAAAATGAGCAAAAGCTTGTGTGTTTTCCATAAACTTGTCATTCATCAAAGTTGTCATCCCCAAAAACAAAACGTGTATTTTTTCAATTTGAAAATTTGAAAGCTTATTATAAAATTATTTCTAGCTGGGACCTACCGCTTTCATTATTAGTGGTGCTAATTATGGGCTGACGTGGATTTACCCAAATTAACTTATTTACACGCCGTTCTATGGATGCCGTACTTCTGGGATTTCTCCGGTTATGGAAGCTCTACAATTAGGATGATGTCAACCTTTCAGTTTGTGAAATTCCCAAAATACCCCAATGCCTTAGCATTGCATTACAGCCCATTATGTAGTGGCAATTATTCTCCTATGAAATTATTGTAGGGGTGGGCATTATTACCGAAAAACTTGACCGAACCGCCCGAATTGGACCGCTTTAGGTGGTTTGGTTCGGTTTTTATAGTTAAAAATTCAAGAATCGGTAAAAAAAACCTGCCGAACCGGCCATGAACCGGTAGAACCGGTTTAATTTTGCTCCAAACCGGCGAAAATTTGACCGGACCGAGTTTTTTAAATTATATTAATTAAAAATAAATTAATACACATGGCAACGGCGTCCATTTTATCCCAAGTCTACGCCTTGCCACACCCGATCACTCGCGAAACCCTAACATTTCAGCCGCTCCAAATTTTTTTTCCCTTCACTCTGCTCTCTCCTCTTCTTCTTCGAGTCTCTCAGATCTGCCGCATGCGCCTCTCACTCAACCTCCTCTCCCCAAACCAAATTCGTCGACTTCTTCTTCCAATCTCTCTTAGTAACTGTCGTTCCCTCTCTCTCTCTCTCTCACGCTCGCTATCTCTCTCTTTCTCAGTCAATCTCGCTCTCTCTAAGTCACTCAGTCTCTCTATGAACCACTCTCGCTAGCCTCTGCCTCTCTCAGTCTCTCGCTCTCCTCTCTGTCTTCGTTCTTCCTCTCAGTCACTCTCTCTCAGTCACTCATTCTCTCTCTCACCGGCTCTCTTTTAGTCACTCTAGAATTAACTTAGCCTCTCTCTCTCTCTCTCCAGCTTCTCAGGTACTATCTCTAAGTCTCTTAGTCCTTTTACTTTGTCAATCAAGAATTCTAAATAGTTCTAATAAAAGCCCAGATCTGGAGGTTCCAGGTATTGTTTTTAACTTTTTCCAATTTAATCTTTTAAGTGCGATTTGGGCATGATTTGTAGGTATTCGTTCTCTCTAGTCATCATTCTCAGTCTCCCTCTCTCGATTTTTTTTTCTCTATTTCAGGTATTAATTTATGGAAACGGTGCATATTCAGAAGCTTTAAGATCGGTGGAAGTTTCAGGGTCATCTTGTTCAAGAGATAAGATCTTCTCAACTGGGATTTTGTGATTTAGTTGTCAGATTTTTGGTTGTTTTTTATTGTTATTGTTTGATTTTGGCTGCCTGTCATTTAAGCTTTATTGATTTTGGTTGCTGTTTGGTCTTGATTTTGGTTGCTGTTTGATTTTGATTTTGGTTGCTGTTTGATTTTGGTTGTTGTCATTTAAGCTTAGATATTGAGTAATAATGTAAGCACAGTAATAATATTGCTTCCTTGTTTCCCACCTCGGATTTTCTCAGTTCATGTCACTTGTGCAAGAAAAACCTCCATGGCAAAGACATACATGTACAGGTAAAACCACAATCACTTTTTCTTGTTTACGTTTCATTGTAAATGTTTGGTTCAACCCATGTTGTTTTTTGTTGTTGAAGTTGATGTTGGGTTTGTGATTAAAAACTCTGCACAGCGACTCGTGTACACAAACTACACAACCAATTGCTCCATCCTCCACCGTCGGATCAACCATTCAATCACCAAAACCGTTTATCAGAAGCTATGGCTCCGATTGCAGTCGGCGATGTGATACCGGACGGTACTCTATCTTACTTCGACGAGGAGGACAAGGTCCAAGCTGTCAACATCCACTCTCTCGCCGCGGTAAAAAAGTCATCCTCTTTGGCGTCCCCGGTGCCTTCACCCCAACTTGCAGGTAAACCCTCAATATCTCAATCTTCGATTTTTGGGATAAAGAATTTTCTGTAAACCATGTGTTTGCTTTGCTCTGAATTTATACAAAGCGAGCCTAATTTGCCATCGTGTTTGATATATGTTAATATGTTTTAAACTTTAAAGTTTTTTTGCTGAGAATTCGAGGTTGGTTTCTTCTGGATATATGGTTTTGCAGTTTGAAGCATATGCCTGGATTCATTGAGAAGGCAGACGAGCTTAAATCAAAGGGTGTTGACAAAATTCTCTGTCTTAGCGGTAAAGCTCTCACTTCATTTTGGTTTACAAGCAGCAACTGTAGTGGCACTTTTAAGGGTTATTCTTTGAATTTGATTGATGTGTGGATTCATAGACTAAGCCAAACCACTTTTCTTCAGTTGATCAATGATCATACATATTATTCTGATATGGTTGGCTTGGCTGGATCATAGGTTCATAATATCATAAATTATAGTGTTTTAGATAATATTATGTGGGATATAAGAGTTTAAGGAGATTCATGATTCTTTGAAGACAAAGAACTTAACTTGAGTGAGGCAAATGCTTCCTATGTATGCAGTTACTGATAGTAACTAATCAAGTTTTCTTAAGAAGAAAAAAAAAACTAGTGAAGTGTTCCTGGATATTTGATTAGATCATCCTATGTTGGCTGGAACACCTATTGGATTATTTTGAATGAGTACTGTTTGCAGACTTGAGGTTAGTTTGTTTTCTGTTCTTCTGCATTGAACACAAACACGGCTTCATAACATAAGATAACATTCGTGCTCTGTGTTATCACCCGCCCCTTGTTGCGGTGCATTTCCGGTTTATGGCCATTATTAATATATGTTTTCTGTGTGGTTTGCGAGAGGAGAGAGTGCGTTTTCTTTATGTCTTATTAATTCATATATTTATTAACTGTTTTTTTTCTTTATGCAGAGGTGCTGATTTGAGGAGTATGAAACATTGAAACTCATGGAATTTTATTTCTATATGTAATGGAAATTTACTTGTTTTGATTTGATTTTCTATAATGGTCTCTAATAATTTTGACTTTCTTAGGTTTTTAACTTTGCAAGTATGCAAATTGTGATTGAGATTACTCTCACAATTTGCTTGGTCTGTAAATATATATTTATGTGAATTTGGACATGTGATGTATGATGATTTTCAGGTTTTTATTTGTATTAGAATGATATGTGCTAAAATTATGCAGAAATATAGAAACTGGAAATTATAAAGGAATCCTAAACTTGAATGGGCCTGGAAATTTGACCAAAAAAAAATTGGCATGGAATTTTTTTAAAAAAAAAACAACCTTCAGTTGTTGCTCTTTTTGGGCCTCGGCAAAAACCTCTACCGACCCAACCCGACCCGACTTATTCGGGTTTCGAACTGAATCGAAATTGGGCCTAAAAATGAGGTGTACGGTTTGCCCATTGGGCCTGCCGACATGACCCGGTTCGGTGAACGGTTTGGGCCTATACCCGACCCGTGTTCACCCCTAAATTATTGTATACATCGTGCAGTGCACACAATGTGTCCAAGTCTGAACTCCTAAAAAACGCAACAAATAGTCTCAAACAATGGTTCATGTATTTTCGTCCAAAAAAATAATTTTGGTTTATGTATTCCACATAAATAAATATATGTAGTTTTGTCCCTTGAACTATTTGCATATTATCAATTTAACCCTTTAACAAATTTTTCGGTAAATTATGGACTCCAATTGTTTAAAGATCACTACTTGAGAGCCTATTATCAATTTTTTAAAATGTCATCAAAATTTCGGTCTAAATTAAGGGTAAATTAGTAATTTAATAATTTTTTTGGAAAAAAATAAAAATAAAAACCTCACCTACCCATCCCTACCCTCGATGCACTTCCACCCTTCCCGTCCCCCCTGTCTCTCTCGCCCCTCCCATCTAAACCAACCCACCTCCACCATGCCTCACCGCCACTCGCCTCCACCCTACCCTAGCGTCGCTATTGCCCATCCCCTCCTCTTTCTCTCTTCCTCTGTCTCACTTCCCTTTCTCTCTCTTCCTAATCTCTATCTTCGAACAAACCCACCTACCATCTGCTAATTCCACAACCAGCTTTCTTGCCAAGGACGGAGCAAAAGTCACTAGAAGAGAATGCCAAGCTCAGGATTACGGCAAGACACAGACCCAGCATCACAAATGCAAATCTCAACGTTGTCCATGTAGGAGGTTGAACCAAATTCAATCAGCAAAATATGCGCCTATGTCAGCATCTTTGGCCAATATGAGGGTGAATTATTTTAGATGGGCGTCTTAGCCACCTCCCTCACTGGTCTAGGTCTTTTCTAGGGATGGTTTACCTTGCCCTCCATTTGTACTATGATTTTATTCCTGTCTAGCTACCTAGGTACCAAAATAAGTGTTTGAAAATAAAACAAACTAGTTCAAAGAGAACTGCCTATTACACAATCAAACAAAAGATACTGCTTGGAACTCCGATTTCTGCTTGAATTTTTGTCTTTGACTCGGGCTGGATTGGATATATTTGTACTGGAATTACACGTCAGGACCTTCAACTAATAGAGATCAGCTGGAAATCTATACCAATGTTGAGATTGGCAGATCTAAAATCAGATTTAGCCATGGAGAGGCTTGTCGAGTGGGTAGAACTAAGATCTCTCCAGTCTGGATTGGATTGGAAGTGGCTGGATTAACAATTGCTAACCTGGAATTGCACTTCAGGACCTGTTCTCTTGGCTAGGGATCATCTGAGAGCTTGATCGGTGCATATTTATATATCATTTTGTACCCTTCTAACTTATGATTTGATTATGTTTTTTAGTTAAACTTGTGCTTTTAATAAATTTTGTGTTTGTTTCAGTGTAATAAGCTTGAGACTCATTAAATGCATTTTGGAGACAAGTTAGCTCAAAACGGTGTCTGGAGATCAGTCAACTTCACGAATTGGACTGTACTTGCTCAGGATGAACCAGATGATGAGCCCTATATCATTGGAAATATGTAGAAGTCTATTTTTTGGAGCATTTTACGGTTCATGATTCCGAGTCTCCTAGAGGAAGTTATACAAGTTTTGGTAACTTAAGGTCAAATTCGGCAACATCTGCGTTCCTGGGCCAAAAATGACATTTGAAGGTTTTTCCAATTTTTTCTTGAGTTGGGCTGCATATGCTTGGAAAGATAATTCAAAGGGTTTGAAGATCCAGATTTTTCCAGATTTTGTAGGAGGCACAAGCTGACTGCAATGCATTGTCATGCATGATATAGGCATTCCAGCTATGAAAGTCTAAATGAGCAAAAACAAGGCATTGTGGGAAACATGTTTGGATAAATCAAGAAGCACTTTCTAGGCTCTAGTAGGATTAGTTGGTACATGCTGGAGCTATTAAAGAGAAAGAATGTGCATGCATGTGAAGCAAAAAGAAAGGAAAGAAAAGAAACGAAGTCAATTCCAGTCTATTTTCGGCAGTCAACTTGCAAGGTCCAAAACGTATACTTGTACTGCTCAGATGGGAATACATTCTTCATAAAAGTTGTTCCAATGGGTGTCTATGATGACATACCCAAATTTGAGCCCCATTGGATACATATTGAAACCTCAGGCCTTCCTACACCAAGCCTGGTTCAAAAGAATCGTTTTTTTCAGCAACCAAAAGAAAACTCACATGGGTTGGCAGCAAAAGGCAGCCACAATTGAACACATTTGAAAACCCATGTGAAGAAAGCTTGAGGTGCAGCAGCAAAAGAAGTATGGGATGGAATTGATTCCAACCACACTAACATAAACAAGATGAAGTGGGAGTTATGGATTGTATTAAAAGAGGAATGGTGGTGTTGGAATTCATCATGATGTTCCTCCCTCTTAGCCCTATAAATAGAGAAGTCTTCAAGCTTCAAAAAACATCCCCAAAGGGGGGAGCTCTCAAACACTTCTCTATAGCTCCCCTCCCTTCTCTCCCTCAAATTCTCTTAGTTTCTCTTTCTAGTTTTCAATTGTTATAATGAAATCTTTGTTCTGAAATTCTCTTTAAGTTTTTCTTAGTTCCACTTTACTTTTCATTGTTATGTAAATTCTTTTATTTAGTTTCAAGTTTGATTAGTTTCCAAGTTTCAATTATGGTTTTTGTTCTTATTCATTATGCTTATAAGTTAATATGCTAGTTTGAATGATTGATGACCATTTAGGCTTGCATGTTAGCTATCTTGGTTTGAATTAAGAGTAGACACCATGCTTTAATTCGAATTGAACTATGAATATGGAGAGTGTGTATGGACATTCGACAACAAGGATTAGATACATACTTGGTTGTTTAAAATTTTTTGTACAATATATGGCCAAGCATTCCCAAGCCAATCCAAGAGAAGGGAATGGAGTCCCACATCGACAAAACACAAGAGAAGGGGACTCTCCCTTCCCTATAAAAGGAGACCTCTCCCCTTCAAGAAGAGGGGGAGGAAAAGAGAGAGGTTGGGCAAGCTACTAGGGCCTCATGGGCTTATCCATGAACCCATTTACAAGCCCACGAATCATCGGCCAGCAGCCTTCGGCATTTGCCTTCAGCCTTCGGCATCTGCCTTCAGCCTTCGGCATCTGCCTTCGGCATTCGGTATTCTTCCTCTTCCCCTTGGGTCTAACCCTATGTACAATGTATACACACATTATCATAATGAGAACATACTTCTCTGTGGACGTAGCTCATTATTCGGGTGAACCACGTATATTTGTCTTCTGTATGCATGTTCATTTATTTACCGAATGCTCCTACATACTGAGGGTCCTCGCCTTCAACATCCATCTCATCTTTAAGTTGGCCTACATACTACATGTCTAGTTTTAGCGCAAACAGATTGGCGCCGTCTGTGGGAAGCGACACAAAACGCTATGTTGTTCTCCTTCACGAGTGCTCTCGGCACCCTTTTGAGCCATGCCCTCGGCACCTCCTACAATCTGCCTTCAGCCTTCGGCACCCTTGCATCATTCGGCGCGTGCGATGTCTTCACATCCCCCCAATGATTCGGCATCTGCCTTCGGCCTTCGGCATCCTTGCATCATTCGGCGCGTGCGATGTCTTCACATCCCCCCAATGATTCGGCATCTGCCTTCGGCCTTCGGCACCTTTGCATCATTCGGCGCGTGTGATGTCTTCACATCCCCCCAATGATTCGGCATCTGCCTTCGGCCTTCGGCACCCTTGCATCATTCGGCGCGTGCGATATCTTCACATCCCCCCAATGATTCGACATCTGCCTTCGGCCTTCGGCACCCTTGCATCATTCGGCGCGTGCGATGTCTTCACATCCCCCCAATGAATCGGCATCTGCCTTCGGCCTCCGGCACCCTTGCATCATTCGGCGCGTGCGATGTCTTCAACTCCCCCCAATGATTCGGCATCAGCCATCGGCCATCAGCTTCGGCCATCAGCCTTCAGCCTCGGCCATCAGGCTTCGGCCATCAGGCTTCAAGCCTTCAGCCATGCCTGAACGGCACCTTCTAGGAGACACTTCTCCAGCGCCTTTGTCAAAGCCATGCCGAACGGCACCTTCCAGGAGACACTTCTCCCTGACGGCTCCATCAGACCTCGGCCATCGCTTCAGCCTCGGCCTTCAGCCTTCAGCCTCGGCCTTCAGCTCGGCCTCGCCTCGGCCATCAGCCTCGGCTGTTAGCCTTTGGCCATCAGGCTTCAGCCTCGGCCATCAGCTCGATCTCAGCCTCGGCCATCAGCTTCAGCCTCGGCCATCAGCTTCGACCTCGCCTCGGCCATCAGCTTCAGCTTGAGCCATGCCGAACGGCACCTTCTAGGAGACACTTCTCCGCGCATTTGTCGAAGCCATGCCGAACGGCACCTTCCAGGAGACACTTCTCCCTGACGGCTCCATGACCTCGGCCTTCAGCCTCGGCCATCAGCTTCAGCCTCGGCCATCAGCTCGGCCTCAGCCTCGGCCATCGGCTTCGGCCTCAGCCTCGGCCATCGGCCTCGGCTGTTAGCCTTCGGCCATCAGGCTTGAGCCATGCCGAACGGCACCTTCTAGGAGACACTTCTCCAGCGCCTTTTTCAAAGCCATGCCGAACGACACCTTCCAGGAGACACTTCTCCCTGGCGGCTCCATCAGCCTTCGGCCATCAGCTTCAGCTTCAGCCATGCCGAACGGCACCTTCTAGGAGACACTTCTCCGCTTGCCTTTGTCAAAGCCATGCCGAACGGCACCTTCCAGGAGACACTTCTCCCTGACGGCTCCATCAGCCTCGGCCATCAGCTTCAGCCTCGGTCATCAGGCTCGGCCATCAGCTTCAGCCTCGGCCTCGGCCATCAGCCTTCGGTCATCAACCATCAGCCTGCTGAAGAATGAGCTGAAGCATTACTTGGCCAGTGCATTGATGACTACAAGTCCCCAATCAAGAAAAGTACCTCCTTAATCGGGAACTTGGGGGACTCCTGTTTGTACAATATATGGTCAAGCATTCCCAAGCCAATCCAAGAGAAGGGAATGGAGTCCCACATCGACAAAACACAAGAGAAGGGGACTCTCCCTTCCCTATAAAAGGAGACCTCTCCCCTTCAAGAAGAGGGGGAGGAAAAGAGAGGGGGAGGAAAAGAGAGAGGTTGGGAAAGCTACTAGGGCCTCATGGGCTTATCCATGAACCCATTTACAAGCCCACGAATCATCGGCCAGCAGCCTTCGGCCATCAGCCTTCGGCATCTGCCTTCGGCATTCGGTATTCTTCCTCTTCCCCTTGGGTCTAACCCTATGTACAATGTATACACACATTATCATAATGAGAACATACTTCTCTGTGGACGTAGCCCATTATTCGGGTGAACCACGTATATTTGTCTTCTGGATGCATGTTCATTTATTTACCGAATGCTCCTACATACCTGAGGGTCCTCACCTTCAACATCCATCTCATCTTTAACTTGGCCTACATACTACATGTCTAGTTTTAGCGCAAACAAAAATGTTCTTCTATGCTTAATGGATTCCCAATGCTTAGTTTAGGTTAGACAACAGATGATCAAATTAGGGAATTAGGAATACAAGGTTAGGACCAAACACCATGGCTTAATCATACTTTAGCTAAAATCAATCCGTTAATCTAATTGAACTTGGGAACTTATCTGTTTGAGTTATTTTCTTTTCTTTATTTCTTGTTTTATTTATTTTCTTTCTTGTTTTTCTGTTTTGTGTAGGAAAACTGAATTGGATTATTCAATCACCAATCCCTGTGGAATTGACCTCGCACTTACATATGCTATACTACTGAACGGCTCGTGCACTTGCGAGTATCACAAGTTGAGGATGCAGCTGAATCCATTTTGGTGCAGATGAATTCACGCAAGAGAGTTATTTTGGTGATTCTGGACATTAAGGTGTCTATGAAAATTTGTTGAGGTTTTCATATTATGAAAAACCTGAACTCCACTTGATTCACCTACTCTGAACTAAATTTGCAACGAGAGAAATCTTGTTTCCTTTGTGAATTGGTACTTTGAACTGAATTGAAGTTAGAAATCTAAGTTCTGCCTATTTCGTTGGAAGCTTGGGTGGCTTTTGCAAACCAGACAACTTGATTGCTTTTGAATTTGAAGACTTTTGAGATCGTCTGATCTTGTTAGATTTTTGTTAGTATGACTGAGAGTTTTTGTCTTGATTGGATTTTTTGTTGTTCCCGATCCAATTCACATCCTCCTATATTTATAGGAAATTTGCATGAGTGATGATTCCTTAATATCCGGAGGATATTTGCTGAGAGGTTTTCGCTCCATCAAACAAGGGAGTAGTAGTTATTCTTACAAGAAGAAACCACATCAAGAGTCAGTTTGTGATGATTAGTTTTGACTTTTTGACAACCAACTCTCCTATTTCTTGTCCATCCCTTTCAAATTGAAAACGTATTGACGAGCTCCTCATGAGTATGGAGAGGAAACCTAGCCTGTAGCTCTGGCATTTAATGGTTATGGGGAGTGGTTTTTGATTTATCTTTCTACCAACTCCCCTGAATGTCCCTTATCCGTTTCCTTTTGACATCTTGTCATTGGAATCATGTGGGTATTATGGAGAAAGACTCGTTCCCTTTATTTGCTGATCTGGTTGAATTGATAATCAATGGTGATGATCACACCTTGAGCCCTTGGGGACATAATCTGGAAACTTGATGTGAATTAAACCAATTAAACTTGGCTTTTTTCAGATTAAATCACCACTTAATGACATACCTTTATCCTGTGAAGATTAATTTTGTAATTGGTTTCATTGTATTTCCCTTCTTTCGAAATGGCCTGGGCCTCTGAAATGTCATGGGTTGACCTCCAATTTCGGTAAAATAAAGCCCAAACCCATGTTGTCAATATAGCCCAATAGCGAGATAGGCCCAAACAATATTATATATGCATAGTCTAAAATATCGATAATATCGACGAAATATCATGGATATTATCGTTTTTTCAGTAGTCACAGATATTTCGAAACGTATCCATACATATATCGTATAAATATCGATAATATCGGAAAATATCGATGTTAATAATTTTGCTCACCCTTCAAAAATATTTTGTCAAAATATCGCTATAATATCGAAAATATCGATGTAATGGAAAAAAAGAAAAAAAACACAAAGCTCACATGCAAAGGTGATTCAAACCCTTGCCATTTCACTCCTCCAATGCCTTTACTACCATGTTGCTTATGTTTTTGTGATAATACACAAAGGGGAACTCTATGTGGTACTAAGTCACTCTTGTATCTTCCATGCAATGTATAAAGTGTAAGATATTGTGGTAAAAATCATTATATATAAATTATTATGGTGTGTTTAATCTTCTTTCATTAACTACTACATATTTTCTACACTCACAATATTTTTCAGCTCGCTATATAATCAACTTAAATTAGTTAGACCCATCATGCAATGCATTTTCTTCCAATTTTTGTGACAAACTAATAGATAATTACCTAAATAAACATCCCCCAAAGTTTCAATAAAAATTTCCAAGTTTTCTTACAATTTCCGTGGGTTTTATTCAATTTTTATCGATATTCGATAATATCCCGATATTTCCATAGAAATTTCCGTGTTTTTGGACTACCGATATTTCTGATACCATTCGATATTTTAGACCTTGTATATATGTAACAAGTTGAAGAATATGATTTTAGAGGAGAATAATTTAGATAGTTTGGAATTTGGAGGCCACAAATATGATTACAAGTGTTTCTGAAGAGTCCAAATGAAAATTATGTAATATACAAACATCAATTGCATGTATTTAAGTATTTAATTGCCAAAAAGTATTTAATTGCTAAAAGTAGCAATCAATGAAAGAAATCCAATAGGGACTAGAAATTCTTTTATTTATTCAAAAAAATTTGTTAGTAGATTATTTAGCAAGGAAATATGAAAGAGTGCAAATTATTTGTATCCTCATTCTTGTTTATTTTTAGATTGGGCAACAATTATATAACCAATATTGGAGTCGTGTTTATTTATCCAAATTGTATTTAATTGAATAATTTTTTTTTCTTCCATGTTAGTTTATTATATTCAAGAGAATGAAATAGAAATGTGCCTCATTTTCATTTCTAGCCTAGGGCCACCCAAAAGTCAGGGTTGACCTTGTCCCTGGTTCAGTTACCACTATGTCTAGTGTGGGAGCAAATATTTTAGTCTCCAATCAAGAGACGCCACGTGGATAAGAAGAATATGCCTTAGGTTAGTTAATTGAGCCCATTTATTTGACCAATTAATTAATACTAAAAATAGGGATAATATCTTAAATATGAGATATTATCTTTATTTAAAAATATAATATCAACAATTTAGATATTATCCTAATTTGGGGATATCATCATCAAATTAGGAGATTTGATCCTAATCAAATCCCTAATGGACTCAATCTCTGCAATTTGGGGAAAGAATAAACTCCTTCCAAATAAGAGTTTATTCTTTGCAAAACCCTAGTCTCCAAGGCTCCTATAAATGCATGGCTTCATTCAACACTCAAGGTACTTCTAAAACCCGAGAAAAAATACCTGAAGCTCCATTCTCTCTCTCTCTCTCTCTCTCTCTCTCCTAGTCGACGACAACACCCTTGCCGCTGGCCTCGCCACTCTCCTCTCTCCATATTTTCTCCACCGTGCTCCGGCCACCACACACGGCTCCGGTCACTCCGTTCTCACCCTAGAGAAATCTTCGTACCCATTTTTAGCTATTGGTTCACCTAGATTCAATCAAACTAACTTAGGCATCATAGGTCCTTTGGCCAACACCCCCAGGTGTGATATATTTACTTCAGTCTTTTTTTACAGGAATCGAAAAAGAGAGAGAAGGAAGATCAAAGGTTGAAGAATCTACAAGTGGATATTCTCCAGCGAGAATATTTGCACAAATATTTGGTGCTTTCATTGAGAGATTCAAGATATACTCAATGCGATGCTGTCGAATCCAAATAAAGGGAAATTCATTTCCCCCTCGTCAATCAATTCCGTCATCGATTCAAAGCCCTTAAATCACCATGGTGAGAGGCCCCACCGCGAGAATAAGATGAGAACTTGTCATTAGCGATCGTGCAACACTGGCGAGGTTTCTCTAGCCACCCGTGGTCAAAACCAAGGAGGCCAAAGGCAACCATAAATCAAAGTCCAATGTCCGATGCTCAGGGAATGTTCGTCGGATTGGTCATCTTCATAGTCAAAAAAGGAGTTCAGAGCCATCGCTTCTCCACTCTTTCAAGCACATATGTAGGCTAAAGTTTTAATAATCAACCCAAAACATACACACAAGTTACAACAAAAATAAAAGTCAAACGCAAGCAAACCAAAAAAGTCAACCCTTTCTTCAAGCTCTCTTGGGTCAACTATGTAAAACAAAATACCCTAAATATGAGTACCCAATTCACATGCCAGCAAAAATTGCATCCAAAGCTTGTAAATTTTAAATAAAAAAGGTAATTAGGTGCCTTATTTTCTTTACCACTAATCAAGTACATATGCTAGGCATTTGGTGTCTATACTATATGCGTGCTTTCTTATCATTAAAGCTAAGTTCATGGAGGAAATATGGGAGGTTGGGGTCAGAGACAAGGAAGATGGGCAGGGTGTTTGTGAGGAAAGAAGAGTTTGTTGGGTGTGTTTGAAGAAAGTAATGGAGGGACAGAGAAGCCAAGAGATTAGGAAGAATTCAAGTAAGTGGAGGGAGTTGGCAAAGAAAGAATTTAGTGAAGGGGAGGAGCTTTAACAAGAATATTACTGGATTTGTAGAGCATTGAGGCTTGCTAAACAAGAAACAAGAGGTAAGGGAATTCTTGACTTGCAAATATTAAATTTGATTATGACAGTTATTAGGAGTGGGCATTCAAACCGAAAAACTGAAAAATTGAGCTGAATTGGGCCGAAAAGAACCGGATTGACAAAAAACTGGACTGAACCAGTTTGGTTCGATTTTTTTCAAATCAAGTGAAAAAATTGGGCAGGACCAAACCATACCGGGTGTGTATTTTTAAAATTTTTAATAAATTATTTAACCCCAATGCTAAATTTCTAAACCCATAACTAGTCTTTCCCTAAGCCCAATACCAAATCACCTCTTCTTTCTATGGCCAATCACCTATCTTTGCATAAAATTGGGCCATTTGTGAATTTTTAATCCCCAAAAATAAAATTTAAGTTGGGTTTTGTACCCAAAAATAAAAACCAAAAGTTAAATTTTTTTTTTGATCCAAAACCTGAAACCGAACTACACCAGACCGAATGAATAGTAACAGTTTTGGTTTCGATTTTGGGTGAGAATTTTCGTGCCCACCCCTAACGGTTATGTCTGAGAAAGTCAAGCACAAAGTGGTGGATTGTGTTCGTTGTCGTGTGTTTAGTTCCTATTTTTATTATGTAAAAGACTTGTTCTTCAACTTCTTACCTTGTTTTTATGCCTGAAAATCATCAATTTCAGCCCGAGTACAACCAGCTTAAGTAAAGCCCAGCATGGCATGAGTAGTATCTTTGGACGAGCCAAGACGAGATAATTTGGCCCAACGTTGGCCCGAAACCCAATGGATCGGCCCATTTATTAAATTATATTTATTTTAGAAAAAAAGAATACATAATATTATTACATTTATATATTAAATTCAAGTCTATTTCTTTTCTATAATAATATATATTAAAATTTAATGTTTTCTTTATATATAAAATAATGATTTTGTTTTTCAAGTTTCAATTTTTAAAGTCCAAACAATAATTTAGTCATTTGCTATCTAAATATACTTTAAATAAAGTTATTGACCTCTTTTTTCAACAAATAATAAATCTTGTTAGTATATACATAATTGTAAAAAAGATTTAAATGAAGTTGTAAAAAAAAAATACCAAAAAAAAAAAAAGAAGCAATACACAAGTCAAATTTCGTGTGGGTCTATCTCGGCCCCGTTTAGTGGGCCAATACGAGCACGGCCCTAATTCATATAGACGGATGGACGGACCCGGCTATGCCTGTTTATTAAATGGGCCGACTTTAAAGGAACCGAGCTGACACGGTCTATTTGACACCTCTAACCTTGTGACATTTCCGTATTAATAGTCAAATATAATTGACAAATTACCGAAGCACCAAATCATTGTTGAAAAAAGTTAAAAATCTATATATAAAGGTAACCTGATTTTTTATGTTTTTATTTTTATTTTTTGAGAATTAGCGATAGATACATTGCATTGAGGAAGGGGACACTTATCCTGGGATTCGAATAGGTGACCAAGGGGGGAAGGGAGAGGGACCTCACCACTGAGGTCAACCCCTCGGTCCCTGATTTTTTATGTTACAACATCTGATGAGTCTTATTTTGTCAACCGAGGTGCAACAAGAAGATTCCATCGTCGTCTACCAAAACACTAGAAACATGAGGGTTAAGCCCCATACTGACCATCTGGTTGTGAAGAGAAAAAGCCTCTTTCATCTCACCGACTTTGCAATAGCCATCAGTAAGTGCTGTACAAGTAACTTCATCCTGGTTCTAACCCTTTGCTAACCATTTCATGGAAGAGCTTATCTGCTTCTGCCATCTTCCCTGTCTGACAAAATCAAGGAGGCTTTCCTCCTTTCAGAAGAACCAAAGCAAAGAGGCTGCTTCATCACATCACCTATAAAGCAACAATTACTCACACCAAAAGTGACATATTATAACCAACCTTCTTCCAAGCTCTCCAATATGCTTGGAAATATGAATATGAATTGGTATGATTTTCTATTTTCAGTTTCAATTAACTTTTAAGTCCCACAAACTTCCATTCAAATGTAGATATACTTGATATGCAATGCAAAAAGTGTTCTCTATGTGAATATTCATTACTTCGGGGGAGCACCTGCACCTCTCAATTTGGCCGTAATAATCTTAGCAACCTCGGCAAGCTTCTCAGTCTCTCAGGCTTAACATCTTTCACAGCAGCATCTGCACAAAACTTGTGAGCCCATTTGGCCAGCCCTGGTGTCTTTGTTTCGTCCAGCAGTTTGACCCCATTGATCTTCTCTGTCATTCTGAGCCACCCCAAGAAGCACCCAAATGCAATGTCAAGGTACCCTATTTTGTCTTCACTGAAGAAATCCTTTCCTTTGCTAGTCTTCTCAAAGGCATCCTCCAATATAGCGCCAGCCCTTCAGCCACTTGCTCGCCTCCTCTCCCTGAGCAGCAGCAATGCCTCTCATGGACGGGAACCACTACAAGCAAATGCGACACATTGATAAGCAAATGAGTCATCAATGTATACAGAGTTAATCCTATTTTATTTAAAGTGCAGCAAAAGCTCAAAAACCAACATCTCATTAGCCAATTCACAGTCAATTATACATGCAAAATTCATTTTTAACGTCAGTACAAAGCATCATCCTTTGGTGACAAGCATGATAACCGTGAACATCAAACTCGATGTCAAGGTACTCGTCTAGCATAACCAATTCACTCATATTGTGTAACACATGTATTTATTTACGATTTTATTGTCCATCCATATTTTAATATGAAAGGAGTCGGTTTACCTATTTGCTGGGATTTGATTTCAGAAAGGAAAGGAAATGAAGGGAAGGGAAGGGAAGGGAGGTTGGTGTGTGGTGTGGCAGAGAAAAAAAATACGTAAGTAAGAAGACATTTGAACTCTGAACTTTTCGTGCTGCTTGGCTATTCTGTATCCAATCATTCCCTACGTAGAGAAAGTTTCTTGTGCGTGTGTTTTGATCCCTGACATGACATAGCTGACAAAGTCAATAAGTTGTGTATTTTTTGGTTCATTTTTCCAGCATTCATACCAGAGTAAATGCTATTATGCTACGTTTAAAAAGAAAAAAAAATAAGTATTGCGAATATAGAAAAAAATAAGTATTGCGAATAGAAGAAAAACGTTTGCACCAGCCGGGAATCGAACCCGGGTCTGTACCGTGGCAGGGTACTATTCTACCACTAGACCACTGGTGCTAATGCTTTGTTATGTTGAAACTTATAGAATCCACTAATTTATCAGCTTCGGTTAGTTGGAGGAGTAACTCTGAAAACACGGATGAGAGTAGGTTTGCAAGCATCCTTGCTCATATTGTTTAACTTACCAATGTGGTGTGTGTTAGATTGATTTAGAGCATTCACAATTATGCTCCTTATTTCTTAGTTAAAAACACAAAAATGCTATTTTAGGAGCTCTTTAAAAAATTTAACTCCAACCATACTCCCTAATTTGGAGAGTCATAAATGCTTTACTTCTTCTTGTCATAAATACTTTACTTCTTTTTAAATTTAATTCCTAATTTGCAATAAAATATTCATATTCAAATACTAATTCCCAAATAATAAACTACAAAAACAATTTAAATTTTAACTCCCCATCCATTTTGCAAGAATTTCCATTTGGCGTCCCTTATAATAATTTTCTAGCATTGGAGACATCCTAGTTGTATCTTGTAACATTATCCTTTCTTCCTCTTGAAAGGAATTAATTGTAAGTTTATTTGTTATTCAATTTTGATATTGGTTGTTGTGGTTTGCAAAATACCTACAGGGAAAAGAACTATAAAATAAAAAACAAAAAAAAAGGGTGTTCGTGTGCTGAAAATGCCTACAGTGAAAAGAATTACAGCTACGGCAAAAAGAATAAAACGGATGGTTTAGGTAGCTTGCAATTGAAAGTGATTAAAAATATAAATTGCAGAAAAAAAAGAAGATAAAATTAAAGACATCGTTAAATAAATATTTAAAATAATAATAAAATATGATATAATTTAATTATAGGGAGTCACTAGGAGTCCTTTCTCTTTCCTCAGATTTAGGAGCTCTTAGAGGTCTCCCTATTTTAGGAGCTGGATAGGGACCATGATTGGAGGTGAGTTTTTTCAATTCCTCCCCAAATTTTAGCTAATGAGGTGGTTTAGGGAGCCTATTGTAGATGCTCAGGCCTTTGGTTAAGTGGTCTTGGATTCAAACCCCCATGGTATTAGTACTATGTGTGAGTTTTTCTCCCTCCTCCCTAAATTTGGCAAAATAAAAAAAAATAAAAAAAAATAAAAAAAATCCAAACTTGAAAGCCTATTGTCTTCGAATTTTGTCCAACCCATAAAATGATGTATGATCCCTTCCTTTAGATGGATATATCTAGAGACCTTAAAATTTAACAAAAACACATCCATTTGCATGAGGACAATGCTAATGAAATGAGTGATGCGAGAGATCACATAGACGGAGCACTGTAGATGGATTATATTCAGAATCATTAGTCTTAGAATTTATTCAGTCTAGAATGTTTTAATTTAATATGTATTAGTTAAGATTTAAAAACCAATTGAGCTTGTTGATCATATATGTATGGTATTAAAATATGAATGTTAAAATAGTATGTTTAATATAATTTTGATAATGTTTATCAAAATATCTTAATTATAAAAAATGAAGAAAAAAATTGTTTTCAAGAATTCAACTAAACAAGTTTTCAAATTTTAAAAATTCAAAAATAATTTTCAAATTGCATACCAAACAACTTTTTGAAATCTTAAAAAATGAATTAGAGAACAGCTTGTGTTTAAGAAAAATCACAATTTTGAGTTCCCTACTTAGATAGGCTACCATACAGGCCCTAATTTTCTTAGAGTGCTGCTATTTCCACCAACCCTGTCCTATTTTCCCACCCATTTTATTTTCAAAATTTTGAAGACAAATTTATCCATTTGTAAAATTACTTCTAAGGACTTGGAAAAAAACATATTTAAAATTCATATAAAGTAAATTTATTTTCTTTCACAACACAATATATTAGTTTTTAAAAAAAGGAAAAAAAGAAAAGAAAGCACGCTCAGGAAACTTGCAAGATAGGAGAAAACAATTGCTTATGCAAACTTGCACAACTGCAACATCAAGGAAGGCAATGCGATGAACTCACCATTCATCAACTTATGGCAATTCCCCTTTAGAATAAAATTTTTAAAACGAAAAAAAAAAAAAAAGAACCCTCCCACCCCAACCCTGATGGCAATTCCCCTTCATGGCCGCCATTGCCGCCTCCCTCTTTGTTTCTATTCCTTCCTTCATATCTCTTTCATGTACAAAGAACAATCTTATTTAACATCTGTTGTTCGTTTTCAAATTTTACCATTTTCTTCCTTAACATCAACAATGTAATCTTAATCTAAATCCTTCAATCTTTCCATTTTCCTCAAAATTAAAAGAATCAAAAAATTAAAAAAAGAAAAGAAAGATTGTACAAAAACCACCAGCCATCATGAATCCAGCACTACCTTCCCTGGTGGACGCCTCCCACCACGAATCCGTCAATTATATGAGCGGATGAGATCTGCAAATAAGACTTGCTAGTGGGATATGGATTGCAGGTCCAACTGAACCCCAGTCAACTTATGGTAGATACACAATCAACTTATGTATTCCTTGTTTGCTAAAGAGAGAGAGAGAGAGAAAAGAAGAGAAACAGAGAGGAAGAGCGAGGGGTGGTGGGCGGTTGTTGATGGTTCTTTTTCTTTTCGATTTTTTATTTTTAATTGTTTGAATTAATAATTAAAGGGTATTTTAGAAATAATGGTAGGTGTGAAAATAAGATTATATTTTTTCAAATTTATATGGTAGGTGGGAAAATAGGACAAGGGGGTGGAAATAGCAGCACTCTTTTCTTATTAATTTCTGTCATCCAGCATTACGCTTTCTTTTTCAGTGACCTCTGAACTCTATAGTATAGACTATAAATTTACGTCAATCAAGTCAACTTTTGAATTGTCGCATAATTGATTCATTTGGGAATCAATTCCCAACAGCTAATAAAATTTGCGTATCGTTTGTTTAACTCTGATCCACTTAGCTGCTTAAGTTATGTTTTACAATAATGTCGAAATTGATTCAATCAAACAAGCACCATTCGTCCCACTCATCAGTGGCTCTCGGTCTTAAGCTGGCCCTCCCCAAAATCAGCAGCTTCAGTTGTTTCTTTCTGGGATGCAAGCGCCCCTGCATCTTCTCTGCTCATAACACCCAACTCCAACTCTACCACTGATTGCTACACCCAGTCAAACTAGTTAAGATCAGAATAATGCTGACAAAACATTTGTAAGCCGCAAATAAACGTCCTTCCATGCCAAATCTTGAAAGAAGAAGAGTAAAAAATAAAATAAAATATAGACGAACAAACAGGATACCAAACTTTACAGGGGAGATTAGTACCTGGTGTATATTCTTTTATCATTTTAGCAGTGATGCAATTCAAACGGATACACGTTTGAACAAAACAACCATCTTGAGATTCCTTGGATATGTTCATGGAACGTGTAGTCCTTACAGGCCCAGCATCATCTATCTTTCAATTCATATCAAATGCTGATACCCAGGTACTATGCATATCTCGGTCCCTGGATAACAAAGCGAAATATATCTCATAACATAGGCAGCACAGATTCATCAAGTAACAAGAAAAAACCTAGAAATGATACCATTAAGAACTCAGCATCATCATTTCCGAAAAACTGTGCAACATTCTTCGATCATTCTAAACACATAGGTCTGAGAAAATTTACCATGATGGTAGTACCCGATATGCAAGTTCTGAGAAACCAAAACTGACAATTTCTGTCCAAAAGATCTCAATAGAGCACCACACAAGATTCAGCTAAGTGTCTTCATTCTTGGGTTTGCCCACAAGACAATTCTCTATAACTTCATCACAGAGCTCAAGAGTAATGTCCATGTTACCTTCTTCATAGTTCATATCAACAAAAATGTTGTATGTTTCTCTATCTGGAACTACACCATGTCTCCGCATCTCTTCAAAGAGTTCCCTTGCCTTCACAAATTTCCTTTTCTTAAAAAGACCCTTAATAAGTGCACTGTAACAACTTGCTGTGGGAATAAATCCCTTTCCTGCCATTTCCTTATGCAAAAACCATGCCTCTTTCATATTCCTTGCCTTACAATGCCCTTTTATTAAAATGTTATAGGTGTTGTTATCAGGCATTACCCCACCAGCACACATGCTCCTATACATATCAGTTGTAGTACGCATATTATTTCTAATGCAGTACTGCTTCATGAGAGAATTATAAGTGCCGGCATTAGGCACTATACCCTTCTCTAACATCCACTTAAGTAGCCTCTCACCATCTTCTAGCATTCCTGACATACAAAATCCATTCATTAGCACATTGAATGTCACAACTGTAGGTTGAAGCCCTCTATCGAGCATCTCACTCAAGACATTGTGTGCCTTAGCCATCTCCCTTATCTTACAATATGCATCCATCAGAGTAGTATAAGTAACAGTATCAGGATGGGGCCCAGCAACCTGCATTTGTTCCATTAATTTTTCTGCCTGCGCTATATTTCCTGATTTACAAAGGCCATTAACAATTGAGTTGTAAGTAAAGACATTAAGTTGAAGGCCCTTCCTGCACATCTCTTGAAGAAGCTCATTTGCTATGTCTACCTCCCCTCGTTTACAAAGGCCATCAGTGAGTGCCGTATAAGTGACAACATTTGGGCTAAGCCCCATACTAACCATCTGGTTGTGAAGAGAAAAAGCCTCTTTCATCTCACCTACTTTGCAATAGCCATCAATAAGTGCTGTATAAGTAACTTCATCTGGTTCTAACCCTCTGCTAACCATTTCATGGAAGAGCTTATCTGCTTCTGCCATCTTCCCCATTTGACAAAATCCATGAATAATAGCAGTATACGTTATGTAATCAGGGATAACTTTCCTAAGCCGCATTTCGTCAAAAAGCCTACATGCAGCTTGAATCTTTCCCATCTTACAGAAACCATCAATTAGAGTTGTGTAGACGACATTATCAGGAAGTACTCCCAGAGCCATCATCTCCCTCAATATCACTTCTGCTTCAGATAGTTTACCAGTCTTACACAAAAGAAGTATTATGCTGTTATAGGTATAGGCATTTGGCTTCAATCCTTTTATTTTCATTTCTTCTATGAGCTTCAACACCTTCTGTAGTTCTCCATCATAACAATATCTGCTGATTAAAGTACTATAACTTACAACATCAGGTATACAACCCCTCAACTCCATTTGCAGGAGTAAATGGTGAGCTTCTTTTATTTTCCCTAATCGGCAAAGAGAATGAATGATAATATTGTATGATGCGGTGTTCCAATGAACACCCACTTCATAATATTCATTGAAAAACTTTATTGCCATCTCAATCCCATCAAAGGTGCTTGATAGAAGAGTAAGAAATAAATTACAGGAATCAACAGAGATAACCAACCCATAGCTCAACAATTTATCAAAAAGTTTTCTTGCTTCATTGAGCATCCCACTTTCAACAATAACCTGGAAGAAAACATCGAACACATGGGGATCTGAACCCCAATCCTTATAAGTGTATATCAACCGATCAGCAAAGTGAGTGAATGAAAGACTAACATCTAACTTGGGTTTTGCCCAAAACTTATAAATAAGCTCATGTGCCGTTTTAAGATCCTTGGATGCTGCAGCAATTTGTACAACAACGCAACGAGCTTCTAATGTTGGGTCCCTGCGTAGGCATGCCCAGTCGTAGAAATCCAAAACTAGTTTATAGTCATTCTTAATATTCATGAGAACCCATATAAGATGATCAGACCTGAACTGAGATTCATAAGGCTTCAGAATACGGCGTAAGGGCTCAGAGCAGCGAAGCTTTATTGTGTTGGAGATGCGTTGGACAAGTTCGGAATCGTTGATGGTCGGTCTCTTGGGGGAATAATCAGGAAAAGGCCTCGTATTTGTTGAGCCTGACGAGAGTCCATGGCTTATACATCTCCTAAAGAAGAATAGCGAAGAATTTACAGCAAGACTTAAGAAGGGACGATGAGAGGAGCTCTGAAAACAATAGAATGAAAAGATAGTGCGCCTCTTCATATCTGTAGGAACCCATCAAGACAAATTTTGGGGACCCAATTCTGGTTATGCAACGGCTCGCCTCCATTACCTGTAAAGCAACAATTACTCACACTCAATGTACACACACTCGTCAAAACCATAGTTTCCTAATTCGCTCAGCCCCTACGAATTTCGATCTGGATCGAGCGTACCCAATCGCGGTACAGTATCGATCTGGAACGAAAGATTTAACGACTCAGTTCCAGAGGCGAGAACAGTACCTGATAGACGACGTCGCTGCTACAGAACAGTACCTGACCGCCCACAGCAGACGAGCAATCGAGGGCACATGAGGGAGAGTGCTATAGCTGATGGGCCACGTTTGATTTTTGGTCTCTTGGAAGATATTGGGTTTTGAGAGGGTTTTTTTGTACGAATGGATTAGAAGAGGTGGGATGCGTGATAGATGGATAGGCGTGAGAGCAGTTCCAGCGGACAGCCCAGCCCAGGCAAAAAGCCCCTTGTCTCCCAAAATCAGCTCCAGGCGGTAACATCTAGCCCAGGCAAGAGCTGGGGTCCATCAAGCCCGGGCAAGATAGCCCGAGTTGCCGTCTGAGAGCAAGTCCAGCAGAGGGTTTTGGACTCGGGCTGGGGGGAGGGGGGTGTGGTTTTGGGAGAAAACGGGCTTCAGGAGGAAGGGTTAGCTCGAGTTGCTTGTGGGGGCCACGAAGTCGGGCTGGCCCGATGGTAGGTCCAGCCCCATATCCAAAACTCCTGGGAGCTGACGTCAGCCTTGCCCGCGCCCAACGACTCTGGGATAGGTGGCGTCGTCTGGGCGCTCCGATCTCCTTTCTCTCTCAATCCAACGACATCCAATATTTTTGCTATAAAAATATGAAAAAAAATATGAATTTTTTTATAAAAAAATACATAAAAATATTGGAATTTTTTTTCTATAAATACCTACCACTACTCTCCACTTTCAATACCAAATCCTCATACATTTTCTTCTACTTCTACTATTATTCACTTTTTACTCAACATTTTATTCACTTTTAAGTAAACAAATTTGTGAAAAAAACAAAAAATGAATAGTATTTGCCCTAGACTAGGGCAACCTGCTGGAAACCAACATTGTTTTTTGCAAGGGCTGCCACTATTTACGTGAATAGTGGCTGCCCTTGCAAAAAGCAATTTACGTTTCCAGGAGTTGCCCTAGTCAAGGGCAAACACTATTCATTTTTTTTTGTTTTTTTCACAATTTTTTTTTACTTAAATAATTAATTTGGACAATATTTTCGGATAAGATTTTTGGGTTCCTATGTGTCAATACTATTCATATCTCATAATCGGATAAAATTTTCGGATAAGATTTTCGGTTTCAAATTTCAGATAAATTTCAAATTTCAATGAAATTTCATCTAATTTCAAATTCCAATAAAAGATTTTCACCCTCTAAAATTGCGCTACGTGTCATCCTTATCGGCCAAATTTTTTCTATAAAACCAGAGCCTCAGCTCATACCTCTCACACCATATATTCTCTTCATTTTCATTTCTCAAATTTCAGAATTCATACTCTAATGGAGACATGAATGAGGTCTTGGATAGGCAAATCCAAGAATTTAGAGAAAGAAGGCGTAGACGAGCTGGAGGCAAAAGGGCGCAGGCAGAACTGGATATGCAAATTGTCACAGCAGTGACTATGCATGATGAAGAAAACCAGAGCCGTGGTGGTTCACGAGAAGGTCGTAAACCGAATGTGGACAGACATAGACATTCTCGGGGTAAGAATCTTATGGAAGATTATTTTATCTCAACTTCTCTGGACTCTTATGTTGATTTTCGAATGAGATATAGAATGCAACCCCATTTGTTCAATAAAGTCATGCATGCTATTTGCAATTATGATGAATATTTTGTTCAAAAGAGAAATGTTGTTGGAAATTTGGGACTGCTTCCCGAGCAAAAGTTCACAGCTTGCCATCCGAATGTTGGCCTATGGCTCATCTGTTGATCAAGTGGATGAGATTGCCCGGATGGGGAAGTCCACTATTTTGGAGACCTTGGTGAGATTTTGTGATGCAGTTGAAACTCTGTACACCAGGGACTACCTCGCATACCTATGCTCAGGGACCTGAACGGCTTCTACAAAAAGCGGAAGAGAGAGGATTTCTAGGAATGATTGGTAGCATCGACTCATGCACTGGCAGTGGAAGAATTGCCCGACTGCTTGGCAAGGCGATTATGGGAATCGGAAAGGACAAAAAAGCATCATCCTTGAAGCCGTTGCCGGTTTTGATACATGGGTTTGGCATGCTTTCTTCGGAGTTGCCGGATCTCAAAATGACTTGAATGTCCTGGGTCAATCCCCGATGTTCAATGATGTTTTGAGAGGTGAAGCCCCAAATATCACCTATCAAATCAACAATACCGTCTACCAAAATGGGTATTATCTAGCTGATGGCATCTACCCGAGGTGGACCACATTTGTCAAGTTAATTCCGCATCCTCGATCCCAGAAGCAAATTTTTTTTGCTACATATCAAGAGGGGTACAGAAAAGATGTGGAGAGGTATTTTGGTATCCTCCAAGCCCGATGGGCTATTATTAGGGGTGCGGCACGTATGTTTGATGAGGAGGTGCTGAGAAGCATAATGATGACATGCATCATCCTCCATAACATAATTGTGGAGGATGAGTATGATTATTCATCTGAAGACGTGTACGAACCGGATCCAATGAACACGGCCTTATGAAAAACCCATGGGGCCAAATGGAGAACCAGGCAGTATGAACCGTTGCTTAGGGACGGTGGTGTAATGACCTGTATGATTGATCGATATAGAGATGCAATCGACGTATATACATGAACAACGTCAAGTTGACTTAATCGAGCATTTATGGGTGGTGAAAGGCAATGATGGTTAATGAAGTGAAGTGAACAAGTTTGTTTTATTTATTATGTTTTTGTTTTATTTTTTGTTATGTTTTTTTTAGTTTAAGGCTTTGGTTGTGGTTTGTTTATTTTTAATGCTTTGGATGTGGTTTGTTTTTTTATGTATGGAATGTTTTTAATAAAAAGGTATTTTATTGAATGCATGAATTACAACTAATTTTCAAAATAAAACATTAAAATACAATGAAAATAAAAGGCAAGCAAACTAACTTAATTGTTTTGATCATTTAACCAATCCGTGTTGCTAGGTCCATCATCACGAAAAAGTCTTCGTTTCATAACATCCCTTCGTTCTAGCTT
Source organism: Prunus fruticosa (assembly GCA_018703695.1). Taxonomy (NCBI): domain Eukaryota; kingdom Viridiplantae; phylum Streptophyta; class Magnoliopsida; order Rosales; family Rosaceae; genus Prunus; species Prunus fruticosa. The sequence continues at coordinate 16,722,115 of CM031919.1, forward strand.
CCAAAATTGTTTTGTTTCAGGGGACATATGGCTTGTATCCATGGCCATGGTTTCCCGATCCTGCTTCACAATGTTTTGATTGCGTACATACTCCCTTTCTTTTAGACATTTTGCTTGAAATATCTTCTCATCTTCTTGGTTTTTCTTCTCAATTTCAAGTCTCATGGCGCTTTGTCTTGCAATTTCCTCCAAAAATTTAGATGAATTACTAGTAAAATTACTCACTCTCTTTGCCTTCGCTGCCTTTCTCCCAATAGGCCTCGGCTCATTTTGGATGGGTGAGTCTTCACTCATTGGGGAATCGAGAGGCGAATCCGATGCCGTTGAATTATGGAGTGGTGTCTCGTTCAACACAACGGTCGGACCCGTTAGAGTAATTCTGAAACGTTTGCAATTTTTGACTACCTCCCAACATTCATGATGGTTAAAAGATTTTTTTTCCTTGCCTAATAGCACCAAATCACATTTGTGCTTGCAGAATCTAATTATAAAAAAAAATATTGGAAATACAAGAAACATTAAAAAATATTAGCAATGCAAGAAAGATTAGAAAGATTAAAAAATATTGGCAATGCAAGAACTATTAACAAAATATTGGGTATTTATGAAATATTAACAAAATATTGACAATGCAAGAAACATTTATAAAATAATATTAGGACATTAAAATTTATTTAAAAATATTACAAATAATTTACCTCATCGGTAAGATTTTCCTTGCTTCTACGGTTGTCCATCTCTTTTGTCAAGGCATCTCTCCATTTCCCCAACTCTTTATTGATAATTTTCCACCTACTAGACAATGCCATTTCCATATGGTTCGAACTCAATCTTCCACAAAATTCGGAATGAATTGTTTTCCACAAACCCGAGAATTTTATCTCATTGCTCGTGACGGGACAATGAGAAATTTGGACCCAACACTCACACAACAAAACATCTTCCATGGTGCTCCATGCCCCAACACCGTCGATAGAAGAAGCCATAAAGATTATATGGAAAAATAAAACTAGAAAGTGAATGAAATGTTGAGCAAAAAGTGAATAATAGTAGAAGTAGAAGAAAATGTATGAGGATTTGGTGTTGAAAGTGAAGAGTATTGGTAGGTATTTATAGAAAAAAATTACAGTATTTTTTGGTAATTTGAATTTTTTTCATATTTTTATTGCAAAAATATTGATAGCCGTTGGATTGGAGAGAAAAATAACAATCGGAGCGCCCAGACGACGACACGTGGCCCATTACCGTTGGAGCAGTGCAGGGCTGACGTCAACGAGTGGAGTTCAAATTTTTTTTCCTGCTTGGCGCGTGCAGCGCACGTGCCAACAGTAAAAAAATTTAATCTCCGCTTGCCGATGCCAGCTGCCCGCGTTTTGGTCCTGGGGCTCGACTTGCCTTCCTGGTCTGGAAACCTGTCTTGGTCCAGCCCGCCCCTAGCCCCCCCAACCCCTTATGCTGGAGTTGCTTTAAGGGCAACTGCGGAAATGCTCTAGGGAAAAAACACAAAAAAAAATTCTGAAAAATTACCAAAAAATTTAGATTTTTTTAAAAATACATACCTAGCAAATTTTTATTTATTAATCTCATACATATAAATAAAATTAATCCCATCTGAATAGTAATTGCTCTTGTATTGCCATGGCTATGGGTGGAAAAGTAAAAAATAATTGCTCTTGGAGGCCTGCACCAGGAGGTCTCTATAAAATAAATGTAGATGGAGCACCAAAAAATGGGGATTCAATTCGTGGGGTAGGTGTGGTTGTTAGAAATGAGTGTGGTGACTTTATGGGTGTATGTGTTAAGCCAATCCAAGCAAACGGAACTTATGGCTGCAATTGAAGCACTGTGTTTTGCTTTTTACATGAGATATACTTGTGCCAGTCTAGAGATGGATGCAAAAGAATGCATAACTGGTATTCTTTCGGTGGAGGAATGCAATGGAACAAGTAGTCTTTTATTTGAAGAAGCAAAATGCCTATTAAGCAAATTTAGAGTAGCTTTATGTCAATTGTCCCCAAGGAGATGTAATAAGGCGGCACACACCTTGGCTCTGTTGTAAAATTGGCTCACATTTAGTATGCAAGCGAAGGAGTGAGCGACCGGTCGCAAGGTTTGGGCGACCGGTCGCTGAGAAGCAGATTTGAAGTCTGAAGGAATTCGCAGAAAGCGACCGGTCGCAGGTATCAGCGACCGGTCGCTAGGTATCCAAATGGTCGCGACGACCGGTCGCGGGGTATCACTGCGGCCGGTCGCTTCATGCTGTGCCTGATGTTTTCTTACGTGTTTTCAACTACTTTTTCGGTGGCTATCGCTTTCCACAAGATTGCAGGTGCTTAATGGGTCACTTCTGAGGTAAAAGAAGGTGGACTACCTGCTGGATAGTTGGGAGAGCACTCATTGCCAATTGGTTGTTTTGTTTTGAAGAATCCATTCTCCATTTTCTGGTGTAAGTGGAAGGTGGCTGAAGTGGGATTTGATTACTTGCATGATCTGTTCTTTAGTCTAAGTGGGAGACTAATGGAAGCAACGTGGAAGACAAGATGGTGCCTTATCTTATGTCCATTGGTTTGTGTAAGTAATGGGATGTAAAGCAAGACATTATAAGTTGAGAAAGCAAGTTGAAGTGTAGTGTGGTTAATCTCAAGGTTGTCAAGTAGCTGGGAGCTATTGTGTTCAAAGGGAGGTTAACTCACCAAGGGAGAACGTGAGGGAGAGCTATCAGTTCAAGTTAGGAGCTGAGTTGGGGTCTTGAGAGTCTAGACACCAAGGAGGGAAACACCAAGGGTTGTGAGAGTGTTCACAAGTGCATCAAAGTGTTGAGCAAGGGGTGTGAGAGAAAAGAGAGCTTGGGGAGAGAATAGAGTTCTAAGGGGGTTTTTCTGTGTAAAACCAAAGTTGTAACTTATTCTTTCATGAAGTGAATTTCTCAAGGGAATCACCAAGAGGATGTAGGCAATTGCTGAACCTCTATAAATTCTTGTGTCACCACTATGCCAAAAAAGGGCTTTAGCAACGGATAAAATCCCTTGCCTATTACACATAAATACCGTGGTATTCAAGCCTGTTGCCTATTACTATGTAATAGGCAACGGATATTATCCGTGGCTGTTTAATACTTACTACATCGGATATTTGGTAAACTCCGATGCGTAAATGATTTCCGTGTGCTAAAAAACGTTGACTTCTTACGCCTAAACCTAAAACAGCATTAGGAGTTTCAAAAGAGATGAGGCTAAAAAGGTATTACAGCATCAGTGACATCTGCTATACTGATGCGTATTATCAATTACAACATCGTAGAAACAAATAGTAGTGTTGTGAATTATCTTATACGTCATCGCTTTTTTTATTTTGCGGACATGAAAAGCCTCCAATAGTGCTGGTGATTACATAAATGCTGATGCTACTTCTAGTTTTAGGTAACAGTAATCATAGATATCTGGTTGTTATTTTTATCTTTCAGTTTCAGTTATTTCTGGAAAACTGAAGTTGTTATAAACAATACGCATCACTTATGTAAGGAAGGGGTAGGTATTTTGCTTCTTTCACATCACAATTTACTTAGTTACTTTGTTAGTATTTAAGAAAGGCCTCATTTCCAATCATATTGTGTTGCTATTGCTTATAAATATATATAAACAGTAATTTAAATATATCCGTACTTGTCTATATATATATATATGTATAAGCAAAATACTTGAATGATTCATACTTCTCACATCCAAATCACAATTTTACCAACCCTACACCACAAATTATCCATACTTGTCTATGCATAAGCAAAATACTAGCTAGAGAAACATGTAAAATGAAGGAATGTTTAGCTTAATCAAAAAGTCATTCTAGGACATGAGTTGCCAATTCTTCTCGCACCTCATCCAATTCCATTTGGGTGTACGTGTCCTTCCTTCTAGCTCTATACTAGAAAAAAAAAACACATAGAATGTAATCACAAACAGTATGTAATATTGACATAAGCTTAAAAAGTGTAAGGTACTAAATTTGCATAAGATATGTTGTTACTTCAAATTAACCAATATGCAAATTTACGAAATCATATTGGTGAACAAGAAAATCTAATTTGTGAACCAATCTAATTAGATAACAAGAAGTCATTAAATGGATCCCACTTCATGTTTCAACTAACAATTAAATGATCATGTTAAGATGGACTATAGCAGCTATGAATTCCCCATAATCAATAGTCCTACTATTGTCAACATTAGCATGGAAATAAGTAAAACATCTTAGCTATTTGAAACATAAACAAAGTCAAAGGTAATGAATTTGGCACATTAACAAGAAGATTGAGAATTAGACATGTATGTAAGCCTGAAAATCCCATTTTTACAAATCCAAGGGTGACCTGAAAACGAAAATACATCACTTGAAAGCTTGAGAGTAGCAAAAGTGTGCAATTTACACTGGGCAATTATGATGAATAACACTTCAACAGTCTTTCTAAATCTTCTTTCTTAAAATTTGAAAAAGCTCACACTAACAAGGAAAGCTAAACAATAGGTGTAAGTTGAAAAGAATGGAATATCTCCCACATCCTATACTTTAAATGGTTAATTCTAGGCAGACTTCTAAAGTTTATTCCTTTTTAGCTAAATTTTTCCTCAAGAAAACATAGCTGATTCTCTTTAGACATTGAATGTGCTGAGTTCAACTTAAAGGGCCTGAATGTTTTATCCAAATAATGACATGATCCATCCAACGAAAAGAAAAGGAGAACAACCAACAACAAATAAACTTCCTATTCCGGTCACATTAAACCATGCACATTATTGCACTAAAATAAGGTTTAAACGTACATAGCAATTCATGAGCAGTCAAGTAATCTGAAGGCCGAGAACAGAGCATTTTCCGACATTGGGCTGAATTTTTGTCGTGTTAAGGTTTACAAGAATACAAAAAGGACATTCAGACATAAATAAACAATTAACAACCTTGTATATATGTGTCATTATTATAAGGAGGCAATCCAATGGGAATCTGAGCGCTGAGCAGAGGATTTAACTTGCTAACTTGCATCTCAACCATTAGATATGGATAGTCGAGATGCATCTCAACCATTTCCCTTTGTGCGTATCAACAGTATATATGATCTAGACAGTTGAGATGCAAGTCTTCAACCTAAGTGCTCATTAGAATAAGGTCTTTAAGGCCATAACTAAACTAGAAAAGATTTAGCTGGCAGTTGGTAACTCTCAAAAGGCCATACCTGATTAAAAAGAATTTAGATAATTTGAATTGCATTCTCATGTCAGGCAGCAATCAAGTTCAGAAACTAAAGGACGACACATATATAGAGATTTCAGATACCTTTCCATGGCTATTCGTAACTCTCAATGTTTGCGTGATGGACCCACTACCACTTGTAGGCAGAGTATTGCCGCTAGCTGGATCTAAGTGTAGTTGAAGAAACTGTAAATTGGAAGCACGGAGGAAAATAAGTATCACAAAGTTTAAGTTAAGAACAAACAAACTTAGAGCATGAGAACATCCAAGGTTTCAACTGAAAAATTGGCAAACTATAATGGGCACCAATATTTTATGAGCAAAATGTGGACTTTAGTAACCAAGATTTCCTTTGGAATAGCTGCCTGAAAAATAAAATATGAATAGATATTCGTTGACAAATTAGTGAATGTAGCCTCGATCACTATCATTTGTGGATTTCCAGGCAGCTTTGAGAAGTTGAACACCATCTTCAAGTTGCTGCTCTCAAATGCCAGGAGACAGATGGATAAGCTGTGCCATTGTTTTCTGTTTCTAGAAAAAAAAAGGCTATCAGAAAATTAACCTAATCATATCTGCTAAACAAAACTCTCAGGGTTGTTAGTATTTTACCCTGTTTTGTTGGGTTGGAGTAAAAGCCGTCCAACATATCAATCATTGGAGCAGCTCCTGGAGAAGAAGTGGGTTGTATGGAATTCAAAGATGGGGATGATAATCCCTCTAATGGTGAAAGAGGCGTTTTGGTATCTTGACTGGAGGACAACATATCATAGACAGATATCTACATAAAACAATTCATATATCTACATAAAAAATTCCTGATGTCACCACACCAAGAAACAGTTGTAATCCAGAAACTAAGAAATTCAACTATGGGTTGCCAGGGCACTATAGCTTTTAAGTTCATTCCACAAAATTTTCTCTTACAGAATCATGCCTTGTCATTTCAATGCACTCAATTCCCAAAAAGAAAAAAGGAGAAAAATAACTAGTATGGATATCGTCAAAAATAAGATGTTCCATTTTACTATTAAAATTATACTATTGAAGTGCACCTGTTATTTACTATGCTCCAGATCATCAAAAATAAAAATTCAAAAAGGAAACCACATTTATTTTTGCTTGATTACCTGGTTTGAAGAAAATTGAGAGTCCAAAATCAATGGCTTTGAGAGAGAAGTCATCGTCCTTGTTAACCAACAAGAAGTTCACGGGCTTTAGATCTCTATGCATGACACCAAGTGAATGGCAAGCTTCAGCAACCCCAACAATAATCCTTGTCAACTCAGCTGCCTTTCTCTCACTGTAATGTCCCCTCTGATGATGCGGTCAAACAACTCACCGCTAGCACAAGGCTCCATCACAATATGAACAAAACCCTAACTTTTGGGGGAAAGGGAAATGCTTCATTGATATATGAAATTGTGCGAGTTGGCTTGAGAATCGTCGAAGGGAAATGCTTCACCGCTAGCACACCACATAATTCTCCATTTCCATCTTGTTCTTGATTTTGAAGATATTTATCCACATTTCCTGATTTCTGAAATTTCAAGTCCGTATTTGTAATCAAGTATGACTGATTTAAGCAATTGAATGAAGCTAATTTGTGAAGCTAATCAAGTACCCTACATTAGCATGAATCTGGATACTACCAAAAGAAAATTATCATGAAAGATTATACTAATTGGGAGAAACAAATTCTTACATTAATATATCTAGCAAAATGATTCCTTTTTGTTATGAATCTGATATGGGCATCCGCCTTTGTTAGAATACAAAACCAAACTGAAAAACAAAAGGGAATGGCTTACATCCAAATATCCTATCTTGACTTTCTTGCAACTTGAATTGAGGTTCATATAAAAAACACATATAAAGAAATGAATTTAAAAAAACATAAATAAGAGGAAGAAAAATAGGACCAAGTCTCGGCCAGTCTTTGTGGATCCATCAGATTTTCTAGTAGCCCAGGACCTAAATGTCAAACTCAATCATTCGTCGTGACATCTAAAATTAGCTCATTTAGTAAAACATCAGAACTTAGAAACAACAACACAACACAATCATGTTACCCTAAACCCTAAACACATTCACATATATGAAACTCGTATCAAAAGCTCTGCTATCCACAAGAGTATTCGAAACCAGGTGCTTTACACCCAATCTACTACACATTGTGTTGTTTTCTATAGGATGAGAAAAACCTAAAAGAAAATCACATCAAATCATGCTTTGAAAACGAATCAATCAATCAGCTTAGTTCAGCCAACTGGCAATAATGATAAGGCAAATACCTTTTGTTGACCACCGTAACCATCCCCTCCAGCAGCTCTTGTAGGCGAGTTGAACAAAACTGAAAAGAAGAAACTGTACAAGTTCAGAAGCTTCCATCCCAAAAATAAAAACAAAAAGCCCCAATTAATCTGCATCTACAACAAACACTAAATCCTATTTAAAAATCATCCACACAATTAAACCTCAACCACTGCCTTTATATGTAGGGATTTGAAATATCAAAAGCCCCAAATCTCTAACTGAAACCCTCATTGATCACAAAAATCTTCGCAAAGAGAAAACTATAGAGAGACAAAAGCGTTACCCTAGTCTTCATCGATTGGGTGGTCAGACGCAACCTACCACAACTCAAGAGAAGAATCGCGCATCCAAGGCTGCAAGAAGTCGCTCAAGTTGCGGTCCAACGTAGAGTATAGGGAAGATGGTTCCACTGAGAGTTCGCGAGCAAGGAGAGAACAGTGCGAGAGAGAGACTATTGGGAGTTGGAGAGAAGAGTTTGTCAGGAGAGAGAGAGAGACAAAAACTTTCCGCTGTTTAAGAAAGGAAAGAAAAGAAGAGTCTGAAATTGAGAGAGAGAGAGGATGAGAGAGAGTTAAAAATTTCCCAAAAAAATAGAGGGAGAGTCTGAAATTGAGAGGGAGTCTGAAATTTTTCGTTAAAAAAATCACTGGAGCGGGTTGACCATGGTTTTGGCATCGGTGGTTAAATGTTCTGTTGTAAAAGAAATTTGAAGACCATTTTAGGCATCGGTATGTTGAACCACACATGCTAAAGTACCATCAACGGCATCGTAGGCAAAGCCTAAATTTTTTTATGATGTCTTTATACCATTTTAGTCTTATTATTTATAAAACCGGTGCCTAATATACTAATAACATCATATTTAAATTTATCGATGCCTATGTGGTGTGGTGTAAAGCAAAATTTGGCATAGTGCACTTTGTGCTTGGTTGTTGTCTCAAGTGTGTGTGTGTGATTCATCCATCATTGTGTGTGTCACAAAGTCCATCAACAACAAGATCATTAGGGGAGGGTGAGTTGAGTTTTGTGCTCAATTCACAACAGGCTCAATTTGCAATCAGCTGTAATGATTTTGTTTCTTGGATTAAGGAAGCACCTACATGGTTGCTCCCATTTCTTTCTGCAGATATACTCTCTTCTTGAGTTTTTGAATGGAATCTTGATTCTCATTTAAAAATTATAAAAAACCTTGGGCTTGGCCTAGAATTATAAATGAGCTTATACGACATATCGTTTTTATGCCTTTACTTCAAATCTGGTTGACTTAAATTCTAATTAGGTCTTTTTTTTAAATGTTCATACAATTTTTAATATAATCAAGTGTCATAAACCTAACAATATGATAAAGATGAGAAAAAGAAAAAGAAATTTTGGTATACAAAAACACTCCTTGAATGAATGCTTGGTGGAATATGCACATGAAAAATTTACAAGTTTAGATTAATGTGAAGTTTTCTTATTAGTTACAACATTTGGGTAATAATTTGAATTTTTGAATACCCTACCAACTCAATTATGCCCCAGTTTATATGCATTAATGGGAATTAATTAGGATTTAAAATTTGTTATCAGCAAAACAACAACAAATAATGTTGATGATGAATGGGTTGATATAAATAATGGGGAAAAGTTGAATAATGAATGAGAGATCATCATCATTGCTGCATTTTCAATCTGGGTTCATTCCAACATTATGCTTTTGGCCTTTCTCTTTTTTCTTTCTTATCTTTTATAAGGGGCTGAAATGCTGGGAATATATACTCATTACTCAATCAAAAAAGTTGAGCTTGCAAATGGACATTCAAAATTATATGTAAAGCTGCGGCTATGCTTGTTTTGGGGTCGAAAGGGTAGGGTAGGGTAGGTATTGGGATCTCAAAACAAAGAAAGCATCATTTTACCACAGAATATTTGGATTTAGGTCCTTCCACACTCATGATATTAAGTGTTAGTACTCTGATTAAGGACCATTGTTGTAGTTACCATGCATCACACATCCTAACTTCTCTATATCTCTTTCAACCTTGTTGATCACAACAGGGTGGAAAAAGAAGTGCATATCACAAACGAAGGCCTAAACATGTCCGATTATGTCATGTATATGGTAAAGACTCCTTGATCACAAGCCATGTGATTTGTGAGATTATGAGACCAATGAATGCATGGAAGATCGGTTCATGTACTGTTAGATCCAATGAAAGCAAGCCATATATGTATACACACATATATAAAGAGAGTGTGTGTAGCCTAACAGGGGAAACATGGCATCTAATAATAAGTATGCATCAAAAGATAGCCAATAGTCATTCGACACCGAAAGTGGTGATGAGAGCCCAATTCCTGTTAAACAAAATTCCTCTTTCTAGTACAACGTTGCTATTTGTACCATCTCAACCGATCATCTCTCTAATAGAGGCGAAGCCTTTTTATTTTTTCTCATTTTTCCTAAAATCCTCAAAGTGAAAACTCACCAGCTATATAGCGTTCCACTTCAAGGCCTCACTTCTCATCCTCTCTTCAATAATCTTATTAATTTCTCTTTCTACACCTTCAACAATGAAGCTTCCCCACCATCCTTCAACAACAATTTTCTCCTTCATTTTCATCTTCCTCTTACCCTCCTCAATCTCATCCCAAATCTGCCAAAGATCCTGCGGCAAATTCCCCCTCAAATTCCCATTTGGCAGTGACCTTGGTTGCGGCGACCCGCGCTTCCACCAGTACATGTCATGCAGCCAAGGCAACCTCATGTTCACAACGCACAGAGGCTCCTACCCTGTCACCAACATAGACTACACCAACAAAGTCATGTACATCTCAGACCCCTCCATGTCAACATGTTCCTGCACCCAACCAAGCAAAGGCTTTGGCCTGGATTGGGACGGGCCCTTCTCTTTCCAAGATGACAACATCTTCGCCTTACTTGACTGCTCAACTTCTTCCTCCCCAATATTCCAATCAAACACCCTATACACTGATAAAAACAACAACTCCAAAGTGTCCCTATGTGACAACCAAGGCACCTCAATTTGCAGCTTCTTATATTCTTGCAGGGCCATAAGCACGATCAACCTCCCAATCTCCACATGTTGTGTTTACACGCCTGTTGATCTCGGGCCGGCTTTCGACATGGACTTGCAGAAACTGCAATGCAGTTCTTATTCTGGGTTTTACAGCTTCAACGAGCGCCAGTCTGACCCTAACAGTTGGAAGTATGGGATTGCGCTCAAATATAAATTCAGTGTGAATAATGAGTATCCAAGTTCATGTCCTAATTGTGAAAGGAGCAATGGGATTTGTGGCTACTATTCTGGAGGGGCTTACAATTCTTTTTTATGTAATTGTCCAAATGGGATAAACACCACCAATGATTGTTACTTCGGAGCCAATTATAATTATGGTTCGAGGCTCTCATCCTGGCAGATTGGTACGTATCAAACATGTATATTTATGTATCTTTTTTCTGTTTGATTTTATATAAGTCTATGTTTCTGAAATCCAGTTGTTTTTGTGTGCTTCCAGGTACTTGGCTATTCTATTGCTTGGCTTGCCTATTGATTTCAGTCTGGTAGATTTTGAAATTTCATAGGTTGGATTTGAAGTCCATATGAAATGCAAGAGTTGAGGTTTGACCTTTGTTTTAATAATATAAGTATGTTTGAGAATTTTCCGCAATGTTTGTAGGGCAAGTATTTTCCTCTGATGAGAATCAAGCAGAAGAGGATAACATGATGGTGTAGGTTTGTGGGTCGTCAGCTGATTTGTATCTAGCACAACTTTTAATAAGCCACCACAGGGATTGACGTATTATAAAAACAAAAAGAAGAAGAAGAAGATTAGGGAATTGGGTTCCTTCTTTCCTTGCACTATGAGTAGAGTCTATAACCACTGAGAAAGAATCGGCTTTTGTTGTAGTAAAGGTTGTTTCTTTATCATCGCTTTATTGGCAAGCTCATAATCTCTCCACTATTCTATCTCCATATTGTTAGTTTAGATTCTAAAGAAGTGGAATAGTGACTGAAGTAACTTGCGATACACTAAACAAAATTCCGCATTCTTTGTTTCAATTAGGGATTTTTGTAGACATGTGACATGAACTTATATCTCAGTTTCAATTTGTCACCTCAAAAAGAAATTTAAGAGAAATGTCACTTTAATTTTTCATGGTAACACAATCCAATTTTCCATCCATTTTTAAGGGTATTTTATACATGGTAAGAGAGATGTGTTTTGGGGGCGGGTAGGGCAGAAAGGGAGAGAGAGATCTCTTTTTCTCTATGTTTTTTCTCTTGAAAATGGAAAGACTAAAATACCCTTAAAAATGGATGGAAAATTGGATTTAGGGTTTAGTTAAATTCAAATGACAAATCATGGATTTTGAAAATTTTAAGGTGACATTTCTTTGAAATTTTTCTTTAAGGTGGCAAATTGAAACTGAAGTATAAGTTCAGGTGACATTTCGACAATTATCCCTTTCAATTAACTTCTTTTAAGTACCACAAAATTTGGTTCGATTCAAATGTAGATGGCATAGTAGCACACTTGCATGGAAATACCAATGTATCAATATAAATTGGGTGGTGCATTTTTGAGTAAGACTGACTCACACGCCCATTTTGTACCACTCATTTTGTTGTAGTAAAAGTTGTTTCTTTATCATCGCTTTATTGGCAAGCTCATAATCTCCACTCTTCTATCTCCATATTGTTAGTTTAGATTCTAAAGAAGCAGAGCATGTACAGTGACTGAAGTAACTTGCGATACACTAAACAAAATTCCAAAGTCTTTGTTTCAATTAACTTCTTTTAATTACACAAAATTTCGTTGGATTCAAATGTAGATGGCATAGTAGCACACATGCATGGCATTCACCTATGTATCAATATAAATTCGGTTAGTTTACCGGCTCTGATTGCAAAACCCTTAAAATCCATTAAACTCAATAGTTAATGATGGTGCACTCACTCAAACCCACACCCACACCCGGTCGTCACTAAGGCCATTCCCAATGAGGGCCTTAAATGGGGCTATACCTCCTTATGGCTAAAAAATATATGCTTGGGGCCCAAAAAGAATGACAGGTCTAGCTGCCAATTTTCCTTACCAGGACGAACAAAAAATAGGCTCAAAACTTAGAAGAATTCGTTACCTTCGAACATAACAAAACAATAGTCAATTAGAGGTCAAATTGTTGAAAATTTAACAACAATAATGTGAAATAATTAAGTTTAAGATCCCATATAGTTGATGGTCCATTGTGTATATATTTTATATATAATATCAAAATGAATTAGAGGTCAAATATGTGAGCTATATTTTAAAAATTAGAGGTCCATATCTGAACATTTTCTAGGGCACGTAGATTGCATATCATTTTTTGGGGCACGGAGAGGGAACGGCATGGCCATTCAGTAGAATCAATACTCTTTAAATTGTGACCAGTCTACCATTTCGGTACACCTGCTCATATCATTTACTTTATCAAATTCAAACCCCAGCTGCTTATAGTACACTAGCTATATCATGGAGCTATGGAAATGTATTGGTTTCGGCTTGATCCTCATGTTCGGGGCTTGGTCTTGTGAAGCCACCTCTCGCAGTCTCCAAGATGCATCTATGTACGGGAGATACGAGCAATGGATGACTCGTTATGGTCGCGTATATAACGACGTTAACGAGAAGGAGAATCGTTTCAAGATATTCAAAGAAAATATGGCGTTTATAGAATCATCCAATAACGATGTGAACAAACCCTACAAGTTAGGTGTTAATGAATTTGCAGACCTTACGAATGAAGAGTTCAAAGCCTCAAGAAATGGATTCAAGGGGCATGAATGTTCCACAAAGACGACTTCTTTCAAATATGAAAATGTTAAGGCGCCAGTGCCAGCTACAATGGACTGGAGAAAGAAAGGAGCTGTAACCCCCATCAAGGACCAAGGCCAATGTGGTAATTAAGCGTCTAGGTTCATTATTATTAATCATTTATAGTAACACTATATACTCTTCTTTTGGAGTTTAGTAATATTTTTATGTTATTCTAACTACTATTAATTGCAATGAAAAATATAGGATGTTGTTGGGCTTTTTCGGCAGTGGCAGCGACCGAAGGCATTACTCAGCTTACAACTGGTAAACTGATCTCTTTATCTGAGCAAGAGCTAGTTGACTGTGACACCAGCGGTGAAGACCAAGGTTGTGAGGGTGGCTTGATGGATGATGCCTTTCAGTTCATCCAACAAAACCATGGGCTTAGTGCGGAAGCTAATTACCCCTACAATGGTGTTGATGGTTCATGCAATACCAAGAAGGCAGCAAGCATTGCAGCCAAGATAACTGGCTATGAAGATGTGCCTGCAAACAGCCAAAAAGCCCTTCTAACTGCTGTTGCTCATCAACCAGTTTCTGTTGCCATCGATGCTGGAGGTTCCGATTTCCAGTTCTATTCAAGTGGTGTCTTTACAGGATCCTGTGGAACGAGCCTTGACCATGGGGTTACCGCTGTTGGTTATGGTGTTAGCGATGATGGGACTAAGTATTGGTTGGTCAAAAACTCATGGGGTACAGAATGGGGTGAAGAGGGGTACATAAGGATGCAAAGAGATGTTGAAGCAGAAGAAGGTCTATGTGGCATTGCTATGGAAGCCTCTTACCCCACTGCTTAGCTTAAAATTAAACCAATGCCTACTATATGGTTTGTAAGTACTATGATATGTACTTGTATGTGTAAAATACTTTATAAGATATGTACTGTGGCTGTAAGAAAACTTAGCCATTTGTGATAAAGCTTATTCAGTTTCTTTTTGTTGGATTATCAATACCCTGATCAATTTAGAATGGTAAAATCACTGGGTTTTAAAAAGAAACAAATATTCTTCCCAACTGTTAAATATTAGTGCACACTAGTGTGATAAAACTAGAAAATTCTAGAATAATTGAGAGAATTATCAAGTAAAAGATGATTGACTCTTACTAGAACCATCTAATAATTATCTATTGTAATTATAACTAGAGAAATCTAGGATTAGAAGACAATTGGTGGCTGAAAATGACACTACTACAATTTTGTTAAACTACGACACCCAATAGACGACCCTTTATATAAAAACTGTCGTGGTATTTTAAAAAACGACGGATGTTATAAAAACGTCGTGGTAAGGTACCTAATGCACCAATGTGTTGGTTTGATTTTTAAAATTACGACCATACCTTATAAGGACCGTCGTGTTTTTAGGAGGTGCTAAACAAAAATTCAGTTTAAGTTCGCGAGCGCTGAGCTTCCAGGAAAACCCTCGCTCGCTCAAAACACTGTACTATCTCAAATTCTCTCATGAACCTTTCAAAAAACCCTCTCTCTCTCTCACATCGATGAAGCACATCTCCCTCTCGCCGTCCACCGAACTAGCCTAGATCGCCATCTCCGTCACGCCATTTAGGACACCGAGTTCGCCGAGATCGCCATCTCCATCGCGCCGTTCAGTCCACCGAGCTAGCCGCGTTCGCCATCTCCCTCGCGCTTCCCATGGCAGTTACCCTTCCTCATCTCGACCATTTTTAAGCCCCCAAATGGATTCCCATCTTCCATTTTACGAGCTTTAGATTAGATCTTCTTCCTCGTAGACCAAAAAGGTATGAAGCAACTTTTCTAGGGTTAGCTTAGGATTCTTCTGATTTGATTTCAATTTTTATTTTGTCTTGTTTATTTGTTTGTCTGAGATATAGGGTTACGATTTGTTTGTTCTTTAATTTTGGTGCTTATTGATCTATGTTTTTGTGGTTGGATCTGACTTGATTTGCATTTTTTAACCTTTTTGCTTTTATTTTGTTCAGAAATTCTAGTTCATATGTTTTTTGTTTGTACCTTTTAGTGTTTTGTTGTTGAGTTGCAGGGCCTGGAAAGTGGCCCTGGTTTTAAGATTATGCAATTAGATGAGTTTCTTGATTTGAAAAGAATTGTCCACTTCTTTGGATGTTTTATGAGTTTGGAAATAGTGATGATCAATTATATTCTATTGAGTACAGAGACACATGCTGGCATCGCATTTCTAATTTCTCCTCTTCATTATAAGATTCCCAAATCATCTATATGACAATACGTTCCTTTTAAAGAATCAGTCTTTGATGGTTGTTCAGTTTGGGTTTTATTTCATATCTTGATGTGTATTGAGTGTAATTTGTTTGCAAGCGTATATTCTAGAATCAGCCTTCTGTGGTATTTTGGTGTATTGAGTGTGATTATTGTTAAGCTATATCAACTGATCAAACATATACTACAATCTGTAGATTGAATCAAGAACAGAGAGAGAGAGAGAGAAACTAGAGAGAGAAGCTAGAGAGAGAAGAAGAACAATCTGATATATTTTCTTAATTGATTCGTAATTACATGAGATAGTTTTAGATATAGCTACAGAATACTAACTAACCACTACAGTAAGATTGTGACAAGTGTCACAATCTAAAGCACTATACTCTAACATCCCCCCTCAAGATCTTGCTTTGAGGAACCAAGCATGAGATTGCAGCAATGAGTTCTGAAAAGAGGGCCACTCAAACCCTTTGTAAGAATATCGGCAAACTGCTCTTGTGAAGAGACAAACTGCACTGAAAGTTGTTTTTGAGAGACTCTTTTGCGAACAAAATGCACGTCTACTTCAATGTGCTTGGTCTTTTGATGCTGAACAGGATTAAAGGACAAGGCAATGACGGACAGATTGTCACAAAAGAGTACAGGCACACTAGGGAGTGGAATGCGCAGAAATGCTAATAACTGTTTTATCCAATCCAATTCAGTTGAGGTAAATGATAAAGCACGATATTCAGTTTCGATTGATGATTTGGAAACAGTTTGTTGCTTCTTAGAGGACCACGAAATTGGATTGTTACCCAAAAATACCACCAAACCAGGAGTAGATCTTCTATCATTAGGGTCCCCTGCCCATTCAGCATCACTAAAGGCCTTTAACAGCAAATCACCTCTAGTATATGATATACCAAACTGCATTGTGCCTTTGAGATAACGTAAGATACGTTTAACTGCAGTAAAATGGGACACCATTGGATTCTGCATAAATGAGAGACTTGGTGCACAGAAAAGGCAATATCTGGCCTTGTGAAAGTTAAGTATTGTAGAGCCCCGACAATACTTCTATACAACTTAGGATTTGAATAAGGTTCCCCATCCTCTTTGAGTAACCTGTTGTAAGGGAGACATGGTGTATCACAGGGTTTAGCTTCAAACATTTCAGATTTAACCAACAGATCCGCAACATATTTGGTTTGAGAGAGAAACAAACCAGTTCCAGTTTTAGTGATTTGAATCTGATCGGTGTATATTTATATATTATTTTGTACCCTTCTAGCTTATGATTTGGTTATGTTTTTGAGTTAAACTTGTGCTTTTAATCCTTTTTGTGTTTATGTTTCAGTTCATTGAGCTTTAGGTAACAATGATGACTTTGGATAGGAAATGATGCAATCCATGCATGTTAAGGCCTTATTTGGGTGAATGGAAGAAGAGCTTAAAGACAAACTCATTTTGGCTACAACTCCTTGCCAGCCCAGTTTCGTAGGTCAACGTCTTGGCCTTGGGTGAGCATGCTATGGGGCTCGAATGAGGTGATGATCTTCATGAAACTTGTTCCAATAGATGTCTAGTACAACATATCCAAATTTCAGCCCAATTGGACATATGTGGAGTGCTTAGCCTGTCCAACACTCAACCTTGCTCAGCAGGATTTGCAGCTGCCAGCTTTTTGCCATGTGCCTCACCCCAACTATAACTGACTTTGTACCCAACATAATGAGTGAAGTAGGGAGGCATTCCAGCTATGAAATTCTAAAGGAGCAAGTTGGTACATGATTGAGCTATTAAAGAGAAAGCATGTGCATTAGGCAACAATGATGACTTTGGATAGGAAATGATGCAATCCATGCATGTTAAGGCCTTATTTGGGTGAATGGAAGAAGAGCTTAAAGACAAACTCATTTTGGCTACAACTCCTTGCCAGCCCAGTTTCGTAGGTCAACGTCTTGGCCTTGGATGAGCATGCTATGGGGCTCGAATGAGGTGATGATCTTCATGAAACTTGTTCCAATGGATGTCTAGTACAACATATCCAAATTTCAGCCCAATTGGACATATGTGGAGTGCTTAGCCTGTCCAACACTCAACCTTGCTCAGCAGGATTTGCAGCTGCCAGCTTTTTGCCATGTGCCTCACCCCAACTATAACTGACTTTGTACCCAACATAATGAGTGAAGCAGGGAGGCATTCCAGCTATGAAATTCTAAAGGAGCAAGTTGGTACATGATTGAGCTATTAAAGAGAAAGCATGTGCATTAGGTAACAATGATGACGTTGGATAGGAAATGATGCAATCCATGCATGTTAAGGCCTTATTTGGGTGAATGGAAGAAGAGCTTAAAGACAAACTCATTTTGGCTACAACTCCTTGCCAGCCCAGTTTCGTAGGTCAACGTCTTGGCCTTGGATGAGCATGCTATGGGGCTCGAATGAGGTGATGATCTTCATGAAACTTGTTCCAATGGATGTCTAGTACAACATATCCAAATTTCAGCCCAATTGGACATATGTGGAGTGCTTAGCCTGTCCAACACTCAACCTTGCTCAGCAGGATTTGCAGCTGCCAGCTTTTTGCCATGTGCCTCACCCCAACTATAACTGACTTTGTACCCAACATAATGAGTGAAGTAGGGAGGCATTCCAGCTATGAAATTCTAAAGGAGCAAGTTGGTACATGATTGAGCTATTAAAGAGAAAGCATGTGCATGCATGTGAAGCAAAAGAAATAAAAGAAATAAAATGAAGTCAATTCCAGTCCCTGTTTCGGCAGCCAACTTGCAGTGGCCAAAACGTACACTTCTACTGCTCCAATGGGAATACTTTCTTCATAGAAGTTGTTCCAATGAGTGTCTAGTATAACATATCCAAATGTGAGCCTCATTGGATACGTTTTGAAACCTATGGCCTTCATACACCAAAACAGGTTCAGAAAAATCATTTTTTCAGCAAGCAAAGGTGAAGGCAACCACATGGGTTGGCAGCAAAAGGCAGCCACAACACCTTTGAACCCATGTGAGGAAAGCTTGGGGTGCAGCAAAAGAAATATGGGATGCATTTGATTCCAACCACACTAACATAGACAAGATGAAGTGTGAGTTATGGGTTGTATTAAAAGAGGAATGGTGGTGTTGGATTTCATCATGTTGTTCCTCCCTCTTAGCCCTATAAATAGAGAAGCCTTTAAGCTTCAAAACACACCAAAAGGGGGGAGCTCTCAAACACTTCTCTAGAGCTCCCTTTCCTTCTCTCCCTCAAATTCTCTTAGTTTCCTTTCAAGTTGTAAATTGTTGTAACAAAATGATTTTACTAAATTTTCCTTCAAGTTTTCTTAGTTCCACTTTACTTTTATTTGTAATGTACATTCTTTCTTAAGTATTCAAGTTTAATTAGTTTCCAAGTTTCAATTATGGTTTTTGTTCTTATTCATTATGCTTATAAGTTAATATACTAGTTTGAATGATTGATCACCATTTAGGCTTGCATGTTAGCTATCTTGGTTTGAATTAAGAGTAGACACCATGCTTTAATTCGAATTGAACTATGAATAGGAAGAGTATGTATGGACATTCGACAACAGGGATTAGATACATGCTTGGTTGTTTAAATTGTTCTTCTATGCTTAATGGGTTCCTAATGCTTAATTTTAGGTTAGACAACAAATGATCAAATTAGGGAATTAGGAACACAAGGTTATGACCAAACACCATGGCTTAATCATACTTTAGCTAGAATCAATCCGTTAATCTAATTGAACTTGGAAATTTATTTGCTTGAGTTATTTCTTTTTTTTCTTGTTTTATTTATTTTCTTTTCCATTTCTGTTTTGTGTAGGGAAAATGAATTGGATCATTCAATCACCAATCCTCGTGGGATCGACCTCGCACTTACATATGCTATACTACCGAACGGCTCGTGCACTTGCGAGTATCACAAGTTGAGGATGCAGCTGAATCCATTTTGGTGCAGCTGAATCGACGCAACAGAATCCCTAAGAAAAAATGTAGTAACCCCAAATCCTTGATATCAAACTCGGTAGTAAGAGCACTAATAACCTGTGTAATAGCACCAAAAGCACTGCCAGTTATAATGATGTCATCCACATAGAGGAGCAGCACCACAATCTCATGACCAACATGCTGAACAAATAAAGAGGAGTCAGAGTATGTGTTGTCAAAGCCCAAAGAAGGAAGAAACTGAGTAAACCGTTCATTCCAGGCCCTAGGAGCCTGTTTTAGCCCATATAGGGATTTAAACAGTTTACACACGAGCTAAGGATGATTTGGATCTTCAAAGCCAGGAGGTTGTGACATGTATACCTCATCTTGTAGGATGCCATGCAAAAAAGCATTTTTGACATCTAATTGTCTAAGAGGCCAATTGAAATGGGCAGCAAGAGCAAGAACTAACCTGACTGTGGTAGGTTTCACCACAGGGCTAAAAGTCTCCCCATAATCCAATCCAGGTTCTTGACTGAAACCCTTAGCAACTAAGCGTGCTTTGTGTCTGGAAATAGACCCATCTGAGTGTCTTTTAATCTTGAAAATCCATTTACATCCAACCAGGTTCTTGTTTGCTGGTAATGGAACTAGACTCCAAGTGCCTTGAGCATGTAAGGCATTAACTTCTTCTTGCATGGCCTTTAACCACACAGGGACTTTGATTGCAGACTTGTAAGTAGCTGGTTCAACCAAGGACATATCAATTCCCACAGAGTCCTGAACACTTGCTAAGAGAGCCTTCTGTTTAATAATCCCACTTTTGCTTCTAGTTTGCATGGGATGCAAATTGAGGGGAGGAATGGACAACACAACTTGTAAAGTATCAGGAAGAAAACCATGTGTGTCTGATCCAGAACTAGAACTAATGTCAGGTGCTATAGGGATCCGAGGAGAGGCTTGAATTGGAGCAGAAATGGACTGAGAACTTGGAGAAACTGCAAGTAAATATGAGGCAGATATATGTGATGGTGCAGGTGTAGGATTACTAGAAGGTGGAGGAGTAGAATTTGGGAAAGATGTGACAACTATATTTTCTGTAGTAACTATAGGCACATGACAAGTGGAACTTGGACACGATTGTGTTGATGTAAATGTGGGTGAAGGTGTAGTTAATAAGTCTGTGTAAGGAAAATGTTGTTCATCAAAGATAACATGCCTAGAGACAAAAACTCTCTTTGTAGGCACATGATAGCACATATATCCTTTATATTTTGTGGCATACCCAATAAACACACACTTGGTAGTTTTGGCCTGCAATTTGGTGCTATTATATGGTGTGAGTAGAGGAAAACAGGCACATCCAAAAATTCTAAGGTGAGTAAGGATTGCATATGTCCCAAATAACATCTCAAAGGGAGATTTGTTAAGAAGAACAGCAGTAGGCATACGATTGATTAGATATGTGGCTGTGACAAGCATAGGACCAAAATTGAGATGGCAATTTGGCTGTTTGTAATAAGGTGACAGTGGTTTCAATGATATGCCTTTGTTTCCTCTCAGCTACGCCATTTTGTTCAGGAGTATATGGACAAGGGAGGTGATGTGAAATGCCCTTTTCAAGGAGAAATTTTTTCAATTTGTTGCTGGTATACTCCCCCCCCCCCCCCCCTCCATCAGTTTGAAGAATTTTAATTGTAGCAGAAAATTGAGTAACAACAAAGGAATAAAAGGCAACAAATGTAGAGAACAAATCAGACTTGTTTATTAATGGAAAGATCCAGCAATATCTGGTACATTCATCTACAAAGATGGTATAGTATCTATACCCATCAACTGATAGGCAGGGTGCAGGACCCCACAAATCAGTATGAATAGTGCAAAGGGAGTTAAGAACTTATTGACATGCTGTGGAAAAGGGAGTTTGCTAAATTTCCCTTCTAGACAAGTATGACACATCATAGGTAAGGAGGTTTTGGGGACAGGGACATTAGCTTTATTCAACATCAGAGAAACAACATTATTGGTAGGATGACCTAACCTATGATGCCACAGATGAGACTGAACAAGTTGTCCAAGAAATGCCTTAGCTTGATAAGACTTCTGTGAGTTTGAAGGTGACAAGGAGTGGATAGGATACAGTCCATTACTGCACAAGCCTTTGTAAAGGATCCTCCCTGTGGCTTTGTCCTGAATCCAAAAACAAAAGACATCAAATATAAGCCAGCAATTATTGTCAAGGCAAAGTCGATGTACTGACAACAAGTTATGAGTTAATTGAGGAACATAGAGCACAGAGTTCAATTTGATTGGAGAAACTGATGTAGGAATAGTAGAATGCCCAACATGAGACACTTTCAAACCTTCACCATTTGCAGTGTGAATTGTTTCATTTGTTGGATATGGTGATGCCAGGGACAGATTAGTCAAATCAGCTGTCATATGATTGGTGGCACCGGAAATCAGTGAGCCACACCTGAGAGGGACCTAGAGAACTGGATGATTGAGATGCAGAATTGAGCACTGTGTGCATGGCCTGCATGGGGGGTTGCTGTGCTTGAAACTGAAGGTGTGAATGTGGAATGCTGAGGAGGAGCTTGATATGAAGTGGACTGCAAATGCTGTGCTTGCATATTATAGGATGACTATGGAGAATATGAAGTAGTGGTATGCATCCCAATGTAGTTTAGACCCTTATCATTATAGAAGCAATACCAGGTGGTATGATTACTTTGACCACAGATGTGACATTTGGTTTTCTCATGAGAAGAAGCTCCACAGAATGGGGGCAGTGTGGCCCTCAGAATTGCATAATTGACATATTTGAATCATGGGTGCAGAAGGACTTCCAAACTGCTGACCGGGTAATGGACCAAGAACTCCAGAATTAGAGTTGGGAAGCACATGAGCCATAGGGGAAAACACTTGGTCTGGAATTATAAAATCTAGATCCCTGAGGGAATTTGCCTCTGCCCTTGTTATTGTTCCCATTATAAGGTTTAAAACCTCCAGTGGCCACCTGAGAGTGACCATGAGTCGAGGAGAAACCCTGAGACTGAAAAGGAGCCCCTTTTGTGTAAGTGGAACCTGTGTCAGCAACCATAGCTGTTAGAAGAGGAGTATTAACTGAATTTTCAACAATGAGTTCCTCTGCAAGTAACCTTGATCGAAAATCTTTCATTGAAATCACACTTTCACGCCCCCTTATAACACATCTGAAGGTGTTATACTCGCAGGTAGTCCATTCAAAGCAAGAATGACAATGTCTTCATCCGCAAAATATACCCCAGCAGCGAGAAAGATAGTCCCTAGCTTCCTTAATGTGATGAAGATATTGAGATATCGAATCTAAACCCTTTTTAATTGTTTGCAAATTAGATTTCATCTGAAAGATGCTAGTCCTAGATACAATGGAAAATTGTTCCTTTAACCGAATCCACAGATCCTTGGAGCTAGTGCTACCAATCGCACAGGACATAGCAATAGGTGATAATGTTGTAGTAATCAATTGCATAATAGCTCTGTCATGCATTTTCCAGACTATATATTCATTAGAGTTCGGAAGAAGAAGAAGTAATACTAGAATCGCTGGACTTCGAACCGTGTTGAGATGGACAAGGGATCGAACCATCAACATACCCCATGATTCCATGCTTTCAAGCAAAAGTTGCATCTGAAAGTTCCAATTGAGGTAGTTCGAATCATCCAGTTTGACATTAACCGACGTAGAAATGGAGGAAATAAGGGCCGTAATCTGGAGATTGAAGCAACTGGAGTTGTGAAGCAGTCACCATCGTGATTTCAGTGAGACAATACAACAAACACTTGCTGTGTAAGATTCAAAAAATACCGATCAAGAAATGAAGATTCAACACGAAAACCTAGAAATTTCATAAAGCAGAAATATCAGAAATTTCAGAACCCTAGAAATTGGAGAAGATGAAGTATTGAATTGGAGAAAGACAACGATTCCAAATTAGAGAATGCAGAAGCAACAGAGGATCAAAAATATCAGAAATTTCAGAAACCTAGAAATTGGAGAAGACGAAGTATCGAATTGGAGAAAGACAACGATCCGAATCAGAGAATGCGGAAGCAACAGAGGATCGAAAAACTTAAAGCGTAAGCAACAATGGCGATTGATACCATGTTAAGCTATATCAACTGATCAAACATATACTATAATCTGTAGATTGAATCAAGAACAGAGAGAGAGAGAGAGAGAGAGAGAGAGACTAGAGAGAGAAGCTAGAGAGAGAAGAAGAACAATCTGATATATTTTCTTAATTGATTCGTAATTACATGAGATAGTTTTAGATATAGCTACAGAATACTAACTAACTAACCACTACAGTAAGATTGTGACAAGTGTCACAATCTAAAGCACTATACTCTAACAATTATGACTTCACTGGATAAGTTGTTAGATATGGAACAAAGAATTCTTTTGGACTTCATTATGGGTTCATAATTGTGCTCATCGTTGAAGCACACTCTGTTATAGATTTGAACTACAGTCTATTATCGATTTTTGGGGTACGTGGTTTGTGATACAACTCCCCAAACTCTGCTGAAATCTCAAATGCAGGCGAGATCGGTTTCCTAGCTGTGTGGCCTTGGGAAGGTTAAACTGTTGGAAAACTCTTTTATCATGCAACTGCATGGCACCAAAACTATTAGATAGGAGATCCTATGGACACGGTAATGGAGCTATGCGGATGCTTGTTGCTTCAAACCAAATCCAGAAGCTCTGTAACATTGTTCCCAAAATTCATCCTCCACTTGCAGATTTCGTTATACTTGTTGGACTGCAGAACTAACTATTTGATTTGATAAGTTGAAGAAAGAACTATCAGTTTCTTTATTCATTTGAAATGATTCAAATTTATGTCCTAATTTTTGTTGACTTCTGGAGACATAATTAACAGCAACGGAGGGGCCAATTATATCTATTTTGGTTTTGCCTAATTCTGGAATTGTAGCGTGCAGATTGGTTTCTTGGCTTAATGTTGTAGTTGGTCCATTATTTTTCCATCGGTGTCTTGCATGGATTCTAATTTTGCCAGTTTGTTGCAGCCTCCCTCGGCCTGATTGTTGTTCCCTTTTCAGGTTAAACCTATTTGTTATGTGTCTTGCGTAGATTTTTTATTTTTATTTTTATATTTTTTAACACTATCCACGAACTCTCAGTTGTAATGTCAATTGATTTCTCTAAGACAGTCAATGAAGTCTACCCAAGCTTGAGTGATCACTCCTCTGCTCATTCCAAGATTGAAAGTTTATGTGAGGTGGATGGGGTAAGAATTATGGTCTCAGCTTTAGATAAGCTAACTTTTCTAGCTGCTGCTTTTTCTCTAGTTATGATTGTGTAGGCTACTTTTTGCCCAGTTAGGCCAAGTCATTCCTTGTCTATTGTAAAGATCCTCTAAAGTGATGAAACTTTGGAAGTTATGGTCAGATTTTCTTCAATTCTGTTGACATAGGAGTTGTTTATTTCAGGTCTTGGCTCTTAAATGATCTTATCATGGTGATACTTTGGGTGCTATGGAAGCACAAGCACCATCATCTTATACAGGCTTCCCCCAACAATCATGGTATGAATTTTCTATCACAAGATACTTGAATTTTCTATGATTCTCATTGTTTCAAGTTAAGTAATTATATTATGTAGCCCTATATTAATAATCCTTTCATTATTGATAATGTTATCTGGATTGTATATCTCACTATTACATTATTTTGGCTTGTTAAGCAGTTTCCTAGGCCATGGAAGTGGTTCTAATGAAGACACTCCTAGTGGTAAAAGTTGAAGAAATGCAGAGGAAAATTGGTGATGAAGAATGTATAGCTGTGTATACATATGGAGAACTTGACTTGAAGGATAATTAGGTATAGGAAATTTGGTCTATTATTGTAATTAGGCTTGCAGCTAGTGGCCTTAGAGTACTTTCAGTTTTTAGATTTTATTTTGTTTTATGGTACTCTTGATATTCTATTTATGAAAGAAACAATTTTTGAGTATATATATATATGTATGGCTTGGGTAATAACATATTTGAGTATATATTTATGATACCATTGGAAACAAGAAAAAAAAAAACTAAAATGTAGAATTACGTTGGTTTTATAGTGAATAACCGTCGTCTTAAAGTTAATAGATGACAGTATTTGAAGATACCGTCATCTTTACACTTAATAGATGACGGTTTTTAAATAACCCGACGTCCCGCGGATATAATAAATGACGTCTTTACATATAATAGACGACCCTTTTTATTAAAAACCGTCGTCTATTACATGTAAAGACGACGGTTCTTTAATAAAAATGGTTGTCTTTACGAATAATAGACGACGGTTATTTCAAAAAAAGGTCGTCTATTATATCTAATAGATGACGGTTCTTTTAAAAACTGTCGTCTTTACATGTAATAGACGACGGTTCTTCAATAAAAAGGGTCGTCTATTATATCTAATAGACGACGGTTCTTTTAAAAACCGTCATCTTTACATGTAACAGACGACGGTTCTTCAATAAAAAGGGTCGTCTTTACGAATAATATTTATAAAAAGGGTCGTCTATTAGATATAATAGACGACGGTTCTTTAAAAATCGTCGTCTATTACATGTAAAGACGACGGTTAATTACCATCGTAGTTTGACATTCAAAAAGATAACGGTCGATTTAACGACGGTTTGAAAAAGAAAAAGACGACGGTGTTTTCCCGTCGTCTATTTCAATTTTTGTAGTAGTGTGACTTTGGATAAGTCAGTTCCTGTGCAACCACTTGTCCAAAGCAAAGTTGCCGACTTAGCATCCCTATGTCTCAAGATTTATGGGACATAGTTGATAGTGGCTTCAATAATCCATAAAATCCAACCGTGGAACAGTTGAGGCAACTAAAGAAAGATCAACAAAAAGATGCAAAGGCCTTATATGCCCTGCAACAAGCCTTGCATGATAAGATTTTTCCAAGGATCATGGGAGCCACAACTACAAAGGAAGCATGGAATACCTTAAAGGAGGAATTTCAAGGCAATGCCAAGGTACGTGCAGTTAAACTACAAATTTGAGAAGAGAGTTTGAAGACATTAAAATGAAGGATTCTAAGACCACACAAGACTATTATGATAAAATAAAAATAAATTAATTGAGAGCCTATGGAGAAAATATTAATGATTTAAGAATTGTAGAAAAAATACTTATAAGTCTTCCTGATAAGTATGATCCTTTAGTTACTGCCATTGAATAGACAAAAGATTTAACTAGTCTGTTAGTGACAGAACTAATGAGCTCTCTTGAAGTATATGAGAAAAGACTGAGTAGGCGAAATGAAAATTCAGTTGACAGCGCCTTTCAGTCAAAACTAAATTTAAGGTCTTAGAAAACTAAAGAAGGGGAAAGGAAATTTGGAGAAAGTTCTAGAGGAGAAGATTATAAATCCAATAAGAATGGGGAAATAAAAAAGAAATAAAGGAAATAAAAAACTATCGTCCCTGCTGGGTGTGTAAAAATACGAACCACCTAGAACAATATTGTTGGTTCCGTGGCAAGCCCAAATGTTGAAATTGTAAAAAATTTGGGCACATAGAAAAAGATTGTCGGACTGAGAACTATCAAGTCAATTTATCAGAAAAAAGTGAGAAGAATGAGCATGTGTTTTATGCTAATCAAGCCACACCAGAAGGAACCAACAAGAAATGGTATATTAACAGCGGTTGTAGTAACCACATGACTAGAGATGAAAGCATCTTCTCCAACATAGACAAGTCTGTAAAATCCCAAGTAAAACTGGGAAATGGAACACTGGTGAAGACAAAAGGAAATGGTACAATCTCTATCCAAACTAATAAAGGAACTAAATATATTAAAGATGTTCTACTAGTACCTAGCCTGGAGCATAGTCTATTAAGTGTTGGACAAATGATTAAAAATGGATACTCTTTGCAATTTTTTGAAGACTCCTGCACGAATATTCAATAAAAGAAATAAAAATCACATAATAACAAAAGTAAGGATGGAAAATAGAAATTTTCCCATCAAATGGGAATTTGAAAAAGCCATAGCCATGAAAGCAAAAGTAGAAGATTCATGGTTATGGCATAGACGATTTGGCCACTTTAATTTTTATGCACTAAAAACTCTTTATCAAAAAAAAAATATGATGAGAGACCTTCCAAACATAAAAGAGATCCATGATGTCTGTGAAGGTTGCCAACTTGGCAAACAACATCGACAAGCATTCCCATCTGGAAAGGCTTGGAGAGCTAAGGCCTTGTTGGAACTTGTTCACACAGACGTTTGTGGACCTATGAGGACTCCATCTCTTGATAACAACATGTACTTTATTCTGTTCATAGATGACTATACTAGAATGATGTGGGTTTATTTTCTATGATAAAGATCAGAAGTATTTAATAACTTCAAAAAAATTCAAAACCCATGTCGAAAAACAAAGTGGCCACTATATTAAAGCTCTAAGACGTGATAGAGGAAAAGAATATACCTAAAGATTTCAAGAAATTTTGTGAAGATGAAGGAGTAGAGCATCAACTAACAGTTGGCTATGCCCTTGAACAAAATGGAGTCTCAGAGAGAAAAAAATAGAACTGTCATGGAGATGGCAAGATCCATGATATTTGAAAAAGGCTTGCCAAACACATTCTGGGCAGAAGTTGTATATACAACAGTATACTTACTAAATAGATGCTCAACAAAAGCTTTACAAAATAAGACTCATATTGAGGCTTGGAGCAATATAAAGCCATCAGCAAAGCATCTCAAAGTATTTGGATGCATTTTCTATGTACACATTCCCAAGAAAAGACAAGCTAGAAGAAAAATCTGAAGTTAGTATTCTTGGGATACAGTTCCCAATTTAAAGGCTACCGAGTCTACAATCCAAGAACTAAGAAGTTCATGATAAGCCGAGATGTTGAGTTTGATGAATCGGCGTCATGGAACTGGGAGGAAGAAAAAGTTGAAAGGAAAAGTGTTACTATAACACAACCGTGAGAGAGGAAACTGAAGAAACTCCAGGTACGACTCCACCACCTACAACTCCTCCATCTAGACAATAAGAAGGCTCTCTAGAACCAAAAACTAGATCACTCCAAGATATGATGAAAACATTTGAGATGAGTGACCTTGGGTTGATGCACTACTTTTTGGACATTGAAATAAACCAAGAAGAAGGTGGAATCATCATATGCTATAAAAAGTACACTGAGAATCTTTTGAAAAAATTTAAAATGTATGGGTACAAGACTGTGGCTACTCCACTTATCACCAATGAGAAATTAAGAAAGGAAGATGGATCAAATAAAGTAGATGAATTAGTCTATAGAAGTCTCATTGGGAGCTTACTATACTTAACAACAATAAGACCCGACACCATGTACACGACAAGCTTACTATCAAGATTTATGCAAAATCCAAGCCAAATACACGATGGAGCAGCAAAGAGAATATTAAGATACTTGCAAGGCACAATTGACTATGGCATGTGGTATAAGCTCACTACAGATCCAAGACTATTTGGCTACACAGGCAGTGATTAGGCTGGATAAGTGGATGACATGAAAGCACATCAGGCCATGCATTTACAATTGGGTATGGCATATTTTCATGGTCATCAAGAAAACAAGATACCGTGGCACAATCATCGCAGAAAGCCGCGTGCGTAGCAGCAGCAAGTTCAGCATGCCAAGATATTTGGCTCGGAAGAATATTTGAAGATATGGGAGAGTGCCAAACAGAAGCTACTAACATACTTTGCGACAACAAGTCTGCTATAGCAATGGCAAAAAATCCAGTGTTCCAGGAGGACAAAACATATCGCCATCAAGCATCACTTTTTACGAGAAGTCTCAACAAACAAATAAGTTGAGCTCAAGTACTGCAAGGCAGAGGAGCAAATCGCAGACATCTTCATCAAGGCACTTCCAAAGACAAAATTTGAACTACTACGAAACATGCTTGGAGTAACACAAATATGCATTAAGGAGGAGCGTTAAATATTAATGCACAATTGTGTGATAAAACTAGAAAATTCTAGAATAATTGAGAGAATTATCAAGTAAAAGATGGTTGACTCTTACTAGAACCATCTAATAATTATCTATTGTAATTATAACTAGAGAAATCTAGAATTAGAAGATAACTTGTGGCTGAAAATGACTTTGGATAAGTCTCTTCCTGTGCAATCGACTTGTCTAAAGCAAAGTTGCTGACTTAGCATCCCTATAAATAAGCCTACAGCCTGTCAAAGTAATCAAGCTGAAAAACTACAGTTGTCCAACTCAAGCAATCATCAAACTCAAGTATTAAAGCCCTGTACCTTTCCTACCTCAATCAATAGAATAAAACTACTTTGTTACTCTTTCAAAAGTTTTCCATTCCAAGTTAAGCTATTGTCCTAAACACTACCAACCATTCTCTAAACCTCTTCTCCCTTAAACTAACACCAACAGTTCTTATTAGAGAAGAGAAATAGCCAATTGTGGTTTTAGCGTTTGAGGCCTTCACAACGAAAAAAATAAAATAGAAAATTTGGGCATTCTTCTTGAAGACAAAAGGAATTTTCCAAAAAGATAGAAGAATTCCAAAATACAATGAAGAAACCATTAGAGCCTTTTGGACTTGTACTATATATATTGTCCTTCAAATCATTATTTACTATTCTTATGGCAGTCCAGCTCATATCAGAACTTAATTTTTCTGGTCAACCAAATAAGTTAGGAAATAGTAATTTTTATTTTTATTTTTGTAAAAAGGGGGCCGAAGCCCAAACAACACAAAAAGAACTACACAACAACCATCCTTGGACGAGCCAAGGTTCTGGCATCAGTAACAAGAAGCTCAACAACCACACCCAGCACTGGAATCCGAAACATGCAAACCCAAAGGAAGATCGTGGCTCATAGAAGCCAAAGAATCAACAACAAAATTTTGCTCTTGGAAAATATGTTTGACAGAACAACACCACTCCTTTTGAATCAGCAAATGGAAGCAATTGATAATGCTAAAAAGAGGATGAGTATGACTAGTAGGATTTTGTAATAGAACCATAGCAGACTTAGAAACATATTCAACCTCCACACTTCGAAAACCAGCTTCCCAAGCTAAATGGAGCCCTAAAAAAATAACCTATAACACAGCCTCAATTACTGGCCCAACACCCAAATTACTAGAAAAACCTTTAATCCAATTACCAGCATGATCTCTTAACAGACCCCCACCTACAATGTAACCAAGAGGATGCTTTCGACTACCATCAGAACTAACCATACAAATCCATGGCAAAGGGGCTTGCCAATGAAGATAAACTACACTCTGTTGGAGAGGAACAGAGATAGACTTAGTGGTTATAAGCCAATCCTTAACATATTGTAGAATCACCTGCTGCAGCTCAGAGGGAAGCAAAAAACCTTGCTAAAAAACAAGCTTACATCGCCATTTCCAGATGAACCAAAGGGTAACAGCAAACAACGAATTCCAATCCAAACTAGTCACAAAAGTTCTCTTGGAATGCATATTCTGAAAGAACCAATCATCAAAATTAGGATAAGAAACATTGGACTGAAAGCATCCAGATCATCGTCCTTAGTAGGAGTGTTAACCTCCATATCCTTAGCATTTCCAGTTTTAGCAGCCTTAGCCTTGGCTTTCAGGATAACAGAACAAGTATCCCTACCATGCCCATAGCAACCACATTCAAAGCTAACCAACTTAATCCCTTCATAAACAACACCATAAGATCGACCTTCAACTTCAATGAAAGGAATAAGAGGCTTCGACAAATCAAGTTCAACACAAATTCAGGCAAATATACCTTTAGCTTGGCTCATAGTGAGAGCATCGACCTTGACAGGATGACGAATCAAATTGCTAATTTTTCCCATAATATCAGATTGGAAAATACTCAACATTGAGACCATTGATTCTGACCCAAGCAGTCATGTGTGTAACACGCTGCTCCTTCGGATTAAACCCAGGCTTCCATTGTTGAGTCATGATCGGTTCATAATTGTATATTATTTCTTACCCTTCTAGCTTATGATTTGGTTATGTTTTTGAGTTAAACTTGTGCTTTTAATCCTTTTTGTGTTTATCTTTCAGTTAATTAAGCTTTAGGTAACAATGATGGCTTTGGAGAACATAATTCATGCAATTCAAGCATGTTAAGACCTAATTTGGATGAATTGATGAAGAGCTTAAAGACAAATTCATTATGGCTACAGCCCCCTGCCAGTCCAGTTCCGTAGATCCTATTGCAAGCTTTGTTTCAGCAACCTACATAGCTCAGATGAGGCCGCATTCTTCATGAAAGTTGTTCCAATGGGTGTGTACTATAACATATCCAAAATTCATCCCCATTGGATAAATCTGGAGTCCGTTACCTAGCAAACACAGAGCCATGCTCAGGATGGATTTTTTTCAGTGCAGAAAATGAGTTAGCAATTTGTTTTGGCCTTATCTTCTTCCTCCAACTTTGGATTGGCCCAAATAACATATGGCTGGAAAGAAGACATTCTGAACTTCAATTTCGAGTGCTTAAAATCCTAATTTGATTAAGAGAAGCCCAAGTTGTAAGCCCTTGAAGTTGCTGGTCATGCTGACCTCAGCATGTGCTGGTTGGATGCTTGGTCATGGTGAGCTAGGCATGAGCTATCATTTCTGGTTGGAAGCTTGGTCATGGTGACATGAAGATGAGCTAGGGCTGCTGGTGGGATTTATTGGGGAAGTGCATCAACCATTCAAGATTTTCTAATACAAGTGCATCACCCAATTTAGATTTTCTAATACAAGTGCATCAACCATTTCAGATTTTATAAAACAAGTGTTGTATGCATTAGCCATATTGAATTCAGATTTTTACTTCTCCTAGGCCTATAAATAGGGAGGTTCTCTAAGCTTGTAATAACACCCCAAGGGGGGAGCTCTCAAACACTTCTCTAGAGCTCCCTTCCCTTCTCTCCCTCAAATTCTCTTAGTTTTCCTTTGTAGTTCTCAATTGTTGTAATAAAACACTTCTACATTCTCTTCTCAAAAGTCTCCATGTTCTTAAACACTTCTCCCATCTCTAAAGTTCTCCAAACACTTCTCCTCCCTTCTCAAAATTTCCCAAACACATTTCCCTTCTCTTCCAAAAGTCTCCATGTCTCAAACACTTCACAAACACCTTTCTTTCCACTCCCTAAGTTCTCAAATTCTCCAAGTTCACAAACATTCTCCATGTTCTCCAAACACTTTCTCAAACAACTCTCTACTTCTACTTTCTTCTTCCAAAATCTCCAAATCTCTCAAACACTTCTCCCCTCTCTAAAGCTCTCAAACACTTTCCCTTCTTCCTCAAATTCTCTCTTTAATGTTTTCTTAGTTGTAATTTATTTTTCTTGTAATGTACATTCTTTCTTAAGTATTCAAGTTTGATAAGTTTCCAAATTTCAATTATGGTTTTTGTTCTTATTCATTATGCTTATAAGTTAATATGCTAGTTTGAATGATTTATCACCATTAAGGCTTGCATGTTAGCTATCTTGGTTTGAATTAAGAGTAGACACCATGCTTTAATTCGAATTGAACTATGAATAGGAAGAGTGTGTATAAAATTCGACAATCTGGATTAGATACATACTTGGTTGTTTAAAATGTTCTTCTATGCTTAATGGATTCCTAATGCTTAATTTTAGGTTAGACAACAGATGATCAAATTAGGGAATTAGGAATACAAGGTTAGGACCATACACCATGGCTTAATCATACATTAGCTAGAATCAATCCATTAATCTAAATTGAACTTGGGAACTTATTTGCTTGAGTTATTTTCTTATTTTCTTTCTTTCTTGTTTCATGTTCTTTTGTTTTTGTTTATGTTTTGTGTAGGAAAACTGAATTGGATCATTCAATCACCAATCCCTGTGGAATCGACCTCGCACTTACATACGCTAAACTACCAACGGTTCGTGCACTTGCGAGTATCACAAGTTGAGGATGCAGCTGAATCCATTTTGGTGCAGCTGAATTCCACACAACAAGTCACAAGGTACTGACCAACAATTTGCCAAGGGCCACCAGTCATACCTGCATATCCTCCTCAAGCAAAAACTTAACAATGAAATAATTGTTCTCCAAATCAATCAAACTGATCGGACCCTTCAGGGCTTAGCGTTGAAGAAGCCGAGCATGAAGACAATTATAAGTCAACGGACAACCCATAAGCTTGATGATTACAGAAGTTCTCCAAGGATGATACAGACACTCCTTAATTGACTCAGAGAATTTAATGCAAGGAATATCCCCATTCATAACCACACAATTGCCCTCACCAATAACTAGATTATCTTCAGCCATGCAAGGGACATCAGAAACCTTATCTTTAAAACTCATCAGCAAAGGAGGCACAGGAAGAGAAGAATCCTCACCATTGCTACCTCCAACATCACTCATCTCATGGGTATGAGCTCTTTTCTCACCAATACACACTCCATCTTTACCCGATCCACTAGATCTAGCAGAAAAAATGAATTTTGACATCGAAGCCACCACCGTGAACGATGGTACCAACCACTAGAAGCAAAAAAAGAGAAAGGTGCGAGAGAAAAAATCATCTAGTTCTCCCGAGCCCTAGAGACTCTTTTCCGAGGGAATCAAAATGGGTGGTGCATTTGTGAGTAAGACTGACTCACACGCCCATTTTGCACCACCCATTTTGCACCACCCATTTTGTTGTAATAAAGGTTGTTTCTTTATCATTGCTTTATTGGCAAGCTCATAATCTCCACTCTTCTATCTCCATATTGTTAGTTTAGATTCTAAAGAAGCAGAACATGTACACAGGGACGGTCCTATGACTTGTACAACCTGGGCTATAGCCCAGGTGAGTTTTATTTATTTATTTCTTATAGTTAGTGTTAATGTTAATCCCATTTATAGCAGAAATATTAATTTGAACTAATTGGATAATTGTAGTGTTACCTTTAGTTGCCGTGTGTCTATCTGACTCTATCTTTGTGATGACAAATTTTCATTTTTGAATTTTCTTATGAATTTTTATTTCTTTGAATTCATTTTTGTTCATAATGGTAGACCTTAGTTGGCATTGTTGGTGTAAAATAGGTCTTTTAAATAAATAAAATAAAAATGATATGTTCTTACATTATATATATATGATCAATTCCATAAGCCTAAAATCTAATAGTTCAATAAGGTAAATCTAGCCCACCCCATTTTAAAATCCTGGGTCTGTCCCTGCATGTACAGTGACTGAAGTAACTTGCGATACACTAAACAAAATTCCAAAGTCTTTATTTCAATTAACTTCTTTTAATTACCACAAAATTTCGTTGGATTCAAATGTAGATGGCATGGTAGCACACTTGCATGGAAATACCTATGTATCAATATAAATTCGGTTAGTTTACCTGCTCTGATTGCAAAACCCAGAAAATCCATTAAACTCAACAGTTAATGATGGTGCACTCACTCAAACCCACAACCCACACCCGGTCGTAACTAAGGCCATTCCCAATGAGGGCATGAAATGGGGCTATACCTCCTTGTGGCTAAAAAATATATGCTTAGGGCCCAAAAAGAGTAACAGGGCTGGCTGCCAATTTTCCTTACCAGGATGAACAAAAAATAGGCTCAAACTTAGCAGAATTCGTTACCTTCAAACATAACAAAACAATAGTCAATGAATTGTGCATATAATTTTCAAATTGTTGAGCATTTAACAACAATAATGTGAAATAATTAAGTTTAAAATCCCATATAGTTGATGGTCCATTGTGTATATATTTTATATATAATATCAAAATGAATTAGAGGTCAAATATGTGAGCTATATATTTTAAAAATTAGAGGTCCATATCTGAACATTTTCTAGGGCACGTAGATTGCAGATCATTTTTGGGGGCACGGAGAGGGCATGGCATGGCCATTCAGTAGAATCAATACTCTATAAATTGTGACCAGTCTACCATTTACTTTATCAAATTCAAACCCCAGCTGCTTCTACTACACTAGCTATATCATGGAGCTATGGAAATGTATTGGTTTCGGCTTGATCCTCATGTTTGGGGCTTGGTCTTGTGAAGCCACCTCTCGCAGTCTCCAAGATGCATCTATGTACGGGAGATATGAGCAATGGATGACACGTTATGGTCGCGTATATAGCGACGCTAACGAGAAAGGAGAATCGTTTCAAGATATTCAAAGAAAATGTGGCGTTTATAGAATCATCCAATAACGATGTGAACAAACCTTACAAGTTAGGTGTTAATCAATTTGCAGACCTTACAAATGAAGAGTTCAAAGCCTCAAGAAATGGATTCAAGGGGCATGAATGTTCCACAAAGACGACTTCTTTCAAATATGAAAATGTTAAGGCGCCAGTGCCAGCTACAATGGACTGGAGAAAGAAAGGAGCTGTAACCCCCATCAAGGACCAAGGCCAATGTGGTAATTAAGCGTCTAGGTTCATTCGTATTAATTATTTATAGTAACACTATATACTCTTCTTTTGGAGTTTAGTAATATTTTTATGTTATTCTAACTACTATTAATTGCAATGAAAAAAATAGGATGTTGTTGGGCTTTTTCGGCAGTGGCAGCGACCGAAGGCATTACTCAGCTTACAACTGGTAAACTGATCTCTTTATCTGAGCAAGAGCTAGTTGACTGTGACACCAGCGGTGAAGACCAAGGTTGTGAGGGTGGCTTGATGGATGATGCCTTTCAGTTCATCCAACAAAACCATGGGCTTAGTGCTGAAGCTAATTACCCCTACAATGGTGTTGATGGTTCATGCAATACCAAGAAGGCAGCAAGCATTGCAGCCAAGATAACTGGCTATGAAGATGTGCCTGCAAACAGCGAAAAAGCCCTTCTAACCGCTGTTGCTCATCAACCAGTTTCTGTTGCCATCGATGCTGGAGGTTCTGATTTCCAGTTCTATTCAAGTGGTGTATTTACTGGATCCTGTGGAACGAGCCTTGACCATGGGGTTACCGCTGTTGGTTATGGCGTTAGCGATGATGGGACTAAGTATTGGTTGGTTAAAAACTCATGGGGTACAGAATGGGGTGAAGAGGGGTACATAAGGATGCAAAGAGATGTTGAAGCAGAAGAAGGTCTATGTGGCATTGCTATGGAAGCCTCTTACCCCACTGCTTAGCTTAAAATTAAACCAATGCCTACTGTATGGTTTGTAAGTACTATGATATGTACTTGTATGTGTAAAATACTTTATAAGATATGTACTGTGGCTGTAAGAAAACTTAGCCATTTGTGAAAAGCTTTTTCGGTTTCTTTTGTTGGATTATCAGTACCCTGATCAATTTGGAATGGTAAAATCACTGGGTTTTTAAAAGAAACATATATTCTTCCCAACAGTTCTTATCCTGTGTAGACTTTCTAAAAAAATCAACAAATATTCCACTATATCAAGTTAAACTTAATTTTAAAACTCACTAAACATTTCATAGTTGAAACCTAACCTAATCTTGGATCCCAATCTCTGCATTTAGAATTTACACATTTTTCCGCATTTCGCTTCATTTTAGTCGTTGTAATAATCTACCGTCCTATAACATGACACGTCAACTACTCTACAATTTAGATTTATTTTATGAGACCCACTAGTTTTTCTTAATTAACAGCCTAAAGGGCAATTTTGCCCTTCTAATAAAACTAAAAAAATATAAAACTTGAAACTTGGAACTTCAAAAAAAAATAGAAGAAAAATAAAAACAATCGCAGCACAAACTTCCCATTGACGACCCACTACTCCTCCCTCCTACTGCCACCAGCACCTCCCCATCTCTTCCTTTCTCTATTGTTTTCAGGTCCTCAGCAATGTTGAAAAGGCTGGGTTTTAACCAAGGCCGAGGAGCTTGGCTGAGCCCCTCTCGATTGAGAAATTAGGCATGCTTTCGAAGGCCGAGGAGCTTGGGCTGCTCAGCCTGCTCGAGAAAGCTACAGGCTTCTCCCCCTCCATCTCGGCCTCGGTGGCGCTGCAGACTCTGGTGGCAGCGGTGGCGGCTATCGCACTGATACTAGATGACTTGACGGCACTCGTGGCGGTGCAGGTTGTGGTGGCTGGCGCTGCTGGCGTGTTGGGTCAATTGTCTTGAATGGCTTGCAAGAAGCCGATTGAGTTTTCCACACAAAAAAATTTAGTGAGGTATTGAACAACGAACATTGAATTCCTTGTCTCTGTTGTGAATTAATACTAACTCACTTCCCCTTAGGACCTTGTTGTTGATGAACTTTGTGACAAACTCAAAGATGGATGAGTCTTACACACACACAGAAATTTAACCAAAATAGAAATGACACAAGTGTTTATAGAGGTTCAGCAAATTGCCTACTTCCTCTTTGGTGATCTCCTTGAGAACTTTCACTAATGAAGATAGGTTACAACTTTGGTTTACAAA
The DNA here is from genome assembly GCA_018703695.1 of Prunus fruticosa. Lineage (NCBI taxonomy): Eukaryota > Viridiplantae > Streptophyta > Magnoliopsida > Rosales > Rosaceae > Prunus > Prunus fruticosa. Next base: position 16,760,132 of record CM031919.1, read on the forward strand.
GAAAGGAAACCCCCTTAGAACACTACCCTCACAATCTGTTTCTCTCTCACCCTTGCTCAACACCTTGACACACTTAGAGAACTCTCTTGCTCTCCCCTTGGTATTTTCTGAACTTACAAGTTTCAGCTTGCTTTCAACTCTCTCTACTTTGCACCAACTTATGCACTTAACAACTTAATGTTCTCTTGCTTCCTCTTCCCTCTTATATAAGCCTTTGGACTCCAAGATAAGGTATCATTAAGTTCTGCACGTTCTAGCTTTAGTTATCCAACTTCGGACACCTGTTATGGCAGCTCACAATGCAAGTGATTAATGGTTGCTAGCTGCCATCAATCTCTTGAACCAAGAGAGAAAACACTCATGAAACAAGTTATCAATTTGCCATAGAGTTCTTCCCAACTTTCCAGCTGCTATGCCACCTTCTAATATCTCAGATTTGATCAGAAATATCCTTGCAAGTCGATAGGAAGTGGTAGAACACCAAGGAAGACTTGAAAACGCGTAGAAAACTGAAACAGCATTGTCTGGGCGACCGTCGCCCAGATCCTGGCGACCGTCGCTTTCCACAGATTCGTTTTTAGCTTCAGACTTCACTGGGCGACCGGTCGCCCGGTCCTGGCGCCGACCCGTCGCTTTCCACAGATTCGATTTTTCCCTCCAGACTTCAACCTGCCCGAACCGACCGGTCGCCACAGCCTTGACCGGTCGCTGGTCTGAATATTTTTGTATCTTTTTTTTAATTGAGCCATTTTTTCTCAACAATCTCCACCATGGCGAGATTAAAACTCCTTGTGGACATCATTGCTTTTCCAGGACATCTTTAATTTCTTGAGAATCGTCCGGATAACTCTCAAGAACTCCACCTCAATCTTTAGCATGGAACAAGATTGAGCAAGCCCAAACAATGTTTGAACTTTGCTGCCTGTGACTGGCTTTGTTAGGCAATCTGAAGCGTTCTCCTTTGTATGAACCTTCTTTATCATGACGTCTCCATCATTCACCCAATCCCTTACCCGGTGGTATCGGACATCAATGTGTTTAGATCTTCCATGAAATACTTGGTTCTTCACTAGGTAGATTGCACTTTGACTATCACTTTGAATCACCACCAAGTCTTGGGCTATTCCGAATTCCTTAGCCAATCTTTTCAGCCATACTGCTTCCTTCGAAGCTTCCGTGAGCGCCATATACTCCGCTTCTGTTGTAGACAAGGCACTAACCGATTGTAACACCGCTCTCCAACTAATCGGTCCTCCACCACAAACGAAGACGTATCCAGTGGTGGATCTCCTCTTGTCTAGATCCCCTGCATAATCAGAATCTACATACCCTGACACACATGCATTACTTTGTTGTTTTTCAAACAATATCCCAAGCCTCCTTGTGCCTTTCAAGTACCTGAGAATCCACTTCGCTGCTGTCCAATGAAGTCTGCCCGGATTCGCCATGTATCTTGACACCACACTTACGGCTTGAGCTAAGTCGGGGCGTGTGCAAACCATTGCATACATGAGACACCCTACCAAGCTTGCATATGGAACTTTGCTCATTTCTTCCTTCTCATCATCCGTAGAAGGACATTCCTGCGCACTTAATTTGAAATGCTCCGCCAAAGGAGTAGACACGGGCTTGCAATCCATCATATTGAATTTTTCAAGTACTTTGGAAATGTACTTACTTTGTGACAGCCATAGCTTGCCTGCGTTTTCTGTCTCTCCTTATCTCCATTCCTAGGATCTTCTGTAGAGCCTAGATCCTTCATGTCAAACTCCCTTCCAAGCAATGTCTTCAATTCCTGGATTTTTGACATATCTCTACATGCAATTAGCATGTCATCAACATAAAGAAGTAAAAGGATGAAGTTACCATCCTTAAATGCATGACTATATACACAGCAATCTGATTCACATCTTCTATATCCAATCTTCATCATGAAAGAATCGAAGCACTTATTCCACTGCCTTGGAGATTGCTTCAGCCCGTATAAAGACTTCTTCAACCTGCAAACCAGATTTTCCTTGCTTGCTTCAATGAACCCTTGAGGTTGGCTCATGTAGATGTCTTCCTCCAAGTCTCCATGGAGGAAAGCAGTCTTCACATCCATTTGCTCCACCTCAATGTCTTCTTGGGCTACTATGGAGAGAAGTAGTGTTGTGTAGATTCAGCTGCACCAAAATGGGTTCAACTGCATCCTCAACTTGTGATACTCGCAAGTGCACGAACCGTTGGTAGTTTAGCGTATGTAAGTGCGAGGTCGATTCCACAGGGATTGGTGATTGAATGATCCAATTTAGTTCCCTACACAAAACAGAAATGAAAAAGAAAGGAAATAAAACAAGAAGAAAGAATGTACATTACAAGAAAAATAAATTACAACTTAGAGAACATTAAAGAGAGCATTTGAGGAAGGAAGGAAAGTGTTTGAGAGATTTGGAGAATTTTGGAAGAGAAGGGAAATGTGGAAGAGAGTAGAGAAGTGTTTGGAAAGCTTGAGGATTTTGGAAGAGAAAGTGTTTGAGAACTTTGAGAATTTGGAAGAAAGTGTTTGAGAACTTGGATGATTTTTGGAAGGGAAGAGAAATGTGTTTGAGAACTTGGAGAATGTTTGTGAACTTGGAGAATTTGATAACTTAGGGAAGGGAGAGAAAGGTGTTTGTGAAGTATTTGAGACATGGAGACTTTTGGAAGAGAAGGGAAAATGGTGTTGAGAACTTTGTGGATTTTGGAAGAGCATGTGTTTGAAAGCTTTAGAGAATTTGATGAAGGAAATGGGAGAAGTGTTTGGGAAGTGTTTGGAGAAGAGAGTGTTGAAGAATTTAGAAGAACAGAAAGGAAAACTAGAATGATCTTATTACAACAATTGAGAGCTACAAAGGGAAACTAAGAGAATTTGAGGGAGAGAAGGGAGGGGAGCTCTAGAGAAGTGCTTGAGAGCTCCCCCCCTTGGGGTGTGATTACAAGCTTATAGAACCTCCCTATTTATAGGGCTAAAGGAAGTGAAAATCTGAATTCAAAAAGACTAATGCATACAACACTTGAATTATAAAATCTGAAATGGTTGATGCACTTGAATTAGAAAATATGAATTGGATGATGCACTTGTATTAGAAAATCTTGAATGGCTACTCCACTAAATCCCACTAGCAGCCCTAGCTCATCCTCATGTCAGCATGACCAAGCTTCCAACCAGAAATGATAGCTCATGCCTAGCTCACCATGACCAAGCATCCAACCAGCACATGCTGAGGTCAGCATGACCAGCAACTTCAAGGGCTTACAACTTGGGCTTCCCTTAAGCAAATTAAGACTTTAAGCACTCCAACTTGAAGTTCAGAATGTCTTCTTTCCAGCCATATATCATTTGGGCCAATCCAAGGTCGGAGGAGGAAGTTAAGGCCAAAACAAATTGCTAACTCATTTTCCGCGCTGATAAGATCCATCCTGAGCATGGTTCTGTGTTTGCTAGGTAACGGACGCCAGATTTATCCAATGAGGCTGAATTTAGGATATGTTATAGTACACACCCATTGGAACAACTTTCATGAAGAATGTGGCCTCATTCGAGCTATGTAGGTTGTTGAAACAAAGTTTGCAATATGACCTACGGAACTGGACTGGCAGGGGGCTGTAGCCAAAATGAGTTTGTCTTTAAGCTCTTCATCCATTCATCCAAATTAGGCCTTAACATGCTTGAATTGCATGAAGTATTCTCTCTAAAGCCATCATTATTACCTAAAGCTCAATGAACTGAAAGATAAACACAAAAAGGATTAAAAGCACAAGTTTAACTCAAAAACATAACCAAATCATAAGCTAGAAGGGTACAAAATGATATACAATTATGAACCGATCAAATACCCCCAAACCTTGATTTTGCTAGTCCTCGAGCAAAACAACACAAAACAAAGTTAAAAATAAAACAAGAAGTTAACTAGACCACTTTCGTAGGTAACTCGATTGCATTGAGCATATGCAACAAGCCTTTAAACCTCTAGGCATCCCTAGTAGGAGGAGTTGTGTCTCCTGAGGGTTTAACAATTATCGAATACCCACAAACGTTTTTCTAACTCTACAAAACAAAATGGTTAGAAAACTTAAAAGATTGTTAGTCCTTAAGCAAAATAACAAAAACAAAAATAAAAGCAAAAACAAAAATAAAAATAGAAACAATCACAAAAAACAAATCACAAAAAATCAAAATAAAAACTCAAAACAACATTTCCGAACCTTTCTGAAGAGAAATGACTCATGCACATGACTCAAAAGTTTTAACAATAAAAGCTCAATTTTAGACATTATTAACAAAGCGGCAAAGTTCTAAACACAATATGCTCAAAGTGTAGTAGTGTGATAGCCAAATGCAACAAATTCTCCAATCTTAGTTTTCACACAAGTTCAAAAATCATACAAAGCACAAATTCAACTTCAAATCTCACCAAAGTTGTCCTCTCACAAATGAATCACTCAGAAGAGGGCTATAATGCAACACTCAGTTATAAACATGAGATTAGAGTTAAACCATAAGGACTTAACTCGAAATAGAAAGATGAAGAACTTGCATTAATATGATCTCAAGAAGGATGCCAAACACTTAAAAGTAAGAAATTGGATGCAATTCAACCACATGACATTTAAGATCAATTTAGGTCTTTAGTAAAGGTTGTAATTGGGCCAAGGGTGTAAGGTGAGTAAGAAATGAAGGGTATGGATAAAACAAAGTCCAAGGAACTCAAAATGTAAGAGCATCAAATTATTATTTACAAGACTTCGAATCATCACGACGAGAATTTTTCTTTTACATGATCAAAACTCCTTATACCTTCATTTACAATGATTTAAACTCCTTTCCAAACACCAATGAAACCCAAAAACGAAATTTCATTCAACTACCATTTACTCATAACATTTTTTTTTCTTTTCATTTCACCAATTGTGTAATATCCATTCCCAAATTTAGCATGAAAAACACACCCGAATTAAAGCTCATGAGTTCCTTAGAAAAGGTAAATATTTGTTTTTCGGGCTAAGGCGAGGAAATAAAATTGGTAAATAAAAGAAAAGGTTTACATGTAGGCTCAAAATGGTTAACAATGGAAAATCATGCTTAAGCATGCATAAGGTTAGCTTGAAAGGCACAAACGATCCAAAGAATGCCTTAATATCATTTCTTTAAATGTCATGAAGTCAAATTGCACAAGAATGAATGACTTTTAAATGTTCAACCAAATCAATGAATAATGAGATCAAACAACAACTTAGATGACAAGAAAATAAGAGTATGTATATAACACTCATGAATTGAAGGACAAGGCTCAAAAGCTCACTTTATATGGTTGGTTATATAAGTCTAATTTATGCTTCATACAATTCTTTAGATAATGCAAATCCTTTAATTGGAAAATTATGAAACAAATGACAAGTGTAAAAAAGGTTTGAAACATATCATGCTAGAACAATGCAAAAAAAATTTATTTTTTAATTTTAATTTTTTTAAAAAAATTAAAAAAATTAAAAAAATTACAAGGAAAAAGAATAAATAATAAATAAATAAAATTCAATTTTCATTTAAGTCATGCAAACATTTATCACAATCTCATCATAAGTATTCGGAAAGTGACTCAAAACAAAAATAAGACTCAAATAGAAGAAAAACAAGCATTTTTTTTTTTTTTTTTTAATTTTAAAATTAAGAAAAAAAAAACAAATACATGCTAAATTTATGAAAAAAACAAATACATGCAAAACTCCAATACCCCCAAACCTAGAAATGAACATTGTCCTCAATGTTTAAAAATTAGCCACAAACAATGTCATAACAACAAATGAATGGTATTAAAGCAAATAAAAATCACAAAACATACAAAAATAAAACAAAAATAAAAATTACAAAACAAACAATCAAATTTAAAAAAAAAAAAAACTAAACAGTAAAACACTCAAAACAGTAAGCCCTAACAGATAGTCTTACACAAACTGAAACCCAAATAATTGAAAGCCCAACCCAAAATGAAATTAACCCAACAACGGTAAAACCCGACCCAAAATGAATTCCGAAGCCCACACGTTTAAATTTAATTTTTGTTTTTGTTTTTCTTAAAAAGATAAAACGTGAATTATGAGCGCAAAGCGGGATTTCTAAAAAGAGGGAATGTGGTCCCTGATGTCGTCTCATGGATAGTCACGGGCAGAAGCAGGAGCCACGTGTCGACGGGTTGAAGCACCGCAGATTTCACAAGCTGAAATTACGGGCTCATGGAAAGGCGCGAGGCTTTTACCTGAACGCGTCCGTTCAGAAAAGACATGTCGAGATAAATGAGTTGGGTACGGTTGGAAAGCGAGAAGGTTGTGGGACTCGAGGAATGCTGAGAGTTTAGAAATGCTGCGATGGCTAGGGTTTTGTGAAAGACTGTCTATAAGAAGGAAAAAGAAGGGGAAAAAAAAACAAAAACACAAACTCAGAAACCCAAAAGAGAAAAGAAGCAAGAAAAAAAAAACTGAGAAATCAAATGGCCTCTTCCTACCCCTTTTCCTTGGATCTCAACCTAGCTCCACCGACTCAAACACGAGGCCAAGCAGGAGCACCAGTATGGATGCCCTACTTTGCCTCCGCACGGGGGCCTGTGACCGTCAATGACTCAATACTCCTGGACAACGATGTTGCCATTGGAGTTGGCAGAAATTTGGTGACTCCTAAAGATATACGTGTGTTCGGGACAAGGGATGACAATCGGGTCATGAGTGATGCCCTGGCACTGAGCATGCAGAGTCCAGCATGTGTCGCAAGTTTGGTTCATCGCCTACTTGCGAAGTCCCATGAGGTAGAGGTGCTGAAAGGTCAGTTAGCGGCGGAGCACAGGATGGTTGAAGAGTGTCAGAGTGCTATAAAGAGCTTGAAAAGGGAGAGGGCCAGGATAGTGGAGGTAAATCGACACCAGCTAGAAGTATTGCGGGATGAGAATAAAAACCTATCAAAGATGGTAGAGTTGTACTCTCGCGACATGCGGAAACAGCTGGAAGACCTAGACCGACCGGGTAAACGCAAGAAACCAGATCGCGAGAAAAGTTATACTGAAGCTAAGATTGCGATCTTTGGGAGCTCAAGTGATGAGCCCCAAGAGGCTGTGCGTGAAGCCCCGAAGAGGACAACCAGATGGCCAAACTAAAAGCTCCTATGGTCGAGACACCGAAGGCCAAGGAGAAATGATTTCAGTTTTTATTTATTATTTACTTTAAAATGTATGTTTGTTTTTTTTTTTTTTTTTAATTGGGAAATAAAAAGTTATGTTATCTCAAAGACACGAATGATCCTAAATTTAAAGAACGACGATCAAACAAAAACATGAAAACCCAAACATGCATTTTTATTTTTAGTTAAGTAAACACACAAGTAACTGTTTTTTCTTTTTAAGAGAAAAACTTAAGGATGACCAGTTAAGGGCCTCAGAAAAACACAGCCAGGGGATCCGGGAAGGTTGGAGGGGTCACAATGGTCCCTCTTAAAACCCAAACTTCTTAGACACCGAAGGTGCCGCCTAAAGAACTCTTAGACACTGTATAGACTGCGGTTGCTCACTGGAGTTACCAAAAGTTTAGCTCCTTCAAAGAATATACTATGAGTTTTAAATTATACTACCTAATTAAATAAAAACAAAATAAAAATAAAAACTGAAATAAACACACAATTCAAACAAGAATTTAAAGGAAGAGATGGGATTCTTGCACCAGGTGTCCAAGACGCATCTTTAATTTTATCTCTTCTTCCAACTAAATCCTTGAGAAACCTGACAAACAAGAAGAAAACAATTGAAAAATAAATAAATAAATAAAATAAAATAATAACTAAAAAAAGCAAAAACACAAACATCAGAAAACAGGGGAGGCAAAAGTAAGTGAAAGTGTAGACATGCTCCCTTTTAAAAAAAACGTGCTCGCAATTTGCGCCGGAAATGAAGGGATCCGAGAGAAAAGAGCACAGGATAGCACCCTCGAGATCCGAAGTGCTTTCGGCTCCCTCGTCTGTATAAGTCTATTTAAACTCCTCTCGGTGAAGTAGAAGAGCACCCTCATTTCTTCCTGCAAATTCAGAGAAAAACATCAAAAAATCCAAAAACAAACAAATGGCATCCTCATGCACTCACCTTGATGATCTCAACCTTGAATTGTCCCTTGCGCCACCGAATGCGCAGATAAGGGCTCCTCCAAACCATGTCTTCCCAAACTCCACATATCATCACGGTACGGCCTCAAACTTTGCTGAAGCAATACCGAACTTTTCTGAGGCGGTGTCGAACAGAGGCAGTGCTGCTAGGAGGCATGGTTGGCAGCAAGCTCACACCGACGGATCATCTGCATGTGGCGCAGAGGTTTGACAAGGCAGCGGTGGAGGAGTCCAACAATTTAACTGTGCTCCACGCGGTCTCGGCTACCAACTTGGGCATGCGATTATTGGCGAGGACACGGGAGTGTGCCGCGCTAAGCGAGGAGGTAGCTTCCTTGAAGGCTATGGTGGCGGACTGCCAGAAGCGGCTCACCCTTGCCAATCAGCACGTGGAAGCACTGGAGAGAAAGAATGAGGACCATGTGGAGCTGCTGCAGATTCTGCAAGTAAGAGATAACAGAGGCATGCCATGAAGATGAAGATGAAGAAGTTGTTTTTATTTTTACTTGAATGTTTTTTTTTTTTTTTTTTTTTTTTGTTTTAACTTTTTTTTTTTACTTTGTTTGTAACGTTTGAAATGAAATAAAAATGTGTTTTTAACACTCAGAAAATAAACTAACTAACCACACCACATAAATAAATACATAAACTAACTTAACAAAACAAAAAAAAACATAAAAGAAAACAAAGAAGTTCCAAATTGATTTTTTTTTTAAATTTATTATTATTTACAACTAATTGACCACACAAAGGAAAAAAAACAAAGAAGTTCCAAATTGCAATTTACAAGGAAAAATAAATAAAAACTCAAATTTCAATTTTTTTTTTTTAAAGTTTTTTTTTATAGTTTTTTTTTTATTTTAATTTTAGTTTTGTTTTTTTTAAAAAAAACACACAAATATACAAGCAACTCATAGATGACCAGTTAAGGGCCTCAGAAAACACAGCCAGGGGATCCGGGAAGATTGGAGGGGTCACAAAGGTCCCACTTAAAACCCAAACTTCTTAGACACCGAAGGTGTCGCCTAAAGAACTCCTAGACACTGGATTTTGACGGAGACGCTCACTGGAGTTACCACGAGTTAGCTCATATAAAAATCTTTTTAATTTTTTTTTAATAAAAGAAATAGAAAATTAAAATTACTGATATAATAACAAAACAACTAAAGAGAAAGGATTGGAATACTCCCCCTTGAAGCGATTAGGTCGAGCATGGATGCACTTGGAGGTCGCGACTTCTCCCACTGCTCCACACTTCCCATTCTTATGATTGAGGTTACCATCTCTCTCCATTTTTATTAGGCTGACATTACTTGCTAAAACAAACACAGAAAACTTGAAACAGAATTAAAGGATTAGGAAATAAAAACTAAAATGGAAAGGAAAATCAACACACGTCCAATTTCATGCTTCAAAGTAATAAGTAACAAAGTAAATCAAACTAGCTTATGGAGTTCGTTCTTTCTCAAATATGATTATCCATATGGTGTGTGGTTTTAATCAAGTATTCAGAAAATATATTTAGCTATGGTGTTTAGTCTAAACACAAATTCTGAACCCATTAAGAACAAGAAGAACAATAAAGAACCAAGTAGAATTTAAACATGGTGTTTGTCTTCAATATCTACCCATTCATTCACTAATCAGTCCAAGAGTCATATGGTGTTTATGTAAACTTGAACAAGATATTTAATTAAGAGCAAGTGAATGAAACCATAAACTAGAAATAATCAACATGCTACTTGAACCTTTTTGTTTTTGGGTGTTGTGTAAGCTGGGACTCAAACCCAGTTCTCTTGCTTGTCAGGCAATTGTCCTTGTCTGTTGGACTACAAACACAACTTATCAATTAACCTCATTAACTTTAAAACATGAAACTGTCCAGTTATGAAAAAGATAAAAATAAAAAAAAAAGGAAAACCAAATAGAATCAAACAATGTTACCGATCCCGGCAACGGCGCCAAAAACTTGTTGTGTAGATTCAGCTGCACCAAAATGGGTTCAACTGCATCCTCAACTTGTGATACTCGCAAGTGCATGAACCGTTGGTAGTTTAGCGTATGTAAGTGCGAGGTCGATTCTACAGGGATTGGTGATTGAATGATCCAATTTAGTTCCCTACACAAAACAGAAATGAAAAAGAAAGGAAATAAAACAAGAAGAAAGAATGTACATTACAAGAAAAATAAATTACAACTTAGAGAACATTAAAGAGAGCATTTGAGGAAGGAAGGAAAGTGTTTGAGAGATTTGGAGAATTTTGGAAGAGAAGGGAAATGTGGAAGAGAGTAGAGAAGTGTTTGGAAAGCTTGAGGATTTTGGAAGAGAAAGTGTTTGAGAACTTTGAGAATTTGGAAGAAAGTGTTTGAGAACTTGGATGATTTTTGGAAGGGAAGAGAAATGTGTTTGAGAACTTGGAGAATGTTTGTGAACTTGGAGAATTTGATAACTTAGGGAAGGGAGAGAAAGGTGTTTGTGAAGTATTTGAGACATGGAGACTTTTGGAAGAGAAGGGAAAATGGTGTTGAGAACTTTGTGGATTTTGGAAGAGCATGTGTTTGAAAGCTTTAGAGAATTTGATGAAGGAAATGGGAGAAGTGTTTGGGAAGTGTTTGGAGAAGAGAGTGTTGAAGAATTTAGAAGAACAGAAAGGAAAACTAGAATGATCTTATTACAACAATTGAGAGCTACAAAGGGAAACTAAGAGAATTTGAGGGAGAGAAGGGAAGGGAGCTCTAGAGAAGTGCTTGAGAGCTCCCCCCCTTGGGGTGTGATTACAAGCTTATAGAACCTCCCTATTTATAGGGCTAAAGGAAGTGAAAATCTGAATTCAAAAAGACTAATGCATACAACACTTGAATTATAAAATCTGAAATGGTTGATGCACTTGAATTAGAAAATATGAATTGGATGATGCACTTGTATTAGAAAATCTTGAATGGCTACTCCACTAAATCCCACTAGCAGCCCTAGCTCATCCTCATGTCAGCATGACCAAGCTTCCAACCAGAAATGATAGCTCATGCCTAGCTCACCATGACCAAGCATCCAACCAGGCACATGCCTGAGGTCAGCATGACCAGCAACTTCAAGGGCTTACAACTTGGGCTTCCCTTAAGCAAATTAAGACTTTAAGCACTCCAACTTGAAGTTCAGAATGTCTTCTTTCCAGCCATATATCATTTGGGCCAATCCAAGGTCGGAGGAGGAAGTTAAGGCCAAAACAAATTGCTAACTCATTTTCCGCGCTGATAAGATCCATCCTGCGCCCGAATCCTGGCGACCGGTCGCTTTCCACAGATTCGTTTTTAGCTTCAGACTTCGACTGGGCGACCGGTCGCCCGGTACCTGGCGACCGGTCGCTTTCCACAGATTCGATTTTTCCCTCCAGACTTCAAACCTGCCCGAAACCGACCGGTCGCCACAGCCTTAACCGGTTCGTGTCCTGAATATTTTGTATCTTTTTTTTAATTGAGCCATTTTTTCTCAACAGTCTCACCCTAAGATGAGAGGGGAGGTTGATTTTGCCTCGAATTAAAGAAGAGAAGCACATATGATCAAGGCCGGTTTTGAGATTTTGAGGGCCCTGTGTGAAACTTAAACTGGAGCCCTCACATAATCTAATATAAAAATACTCGGTAAAAAAAAAAGAGTTCAAGAGAAAAAAGAAGGCATGAAATTTTATTTTTTGTTTTGTTTTGTTTTGTGTGGAAGAAAGTACATTTTTTTTTAGGAGAAAGGGGTGTGTGATATATGCTATTAGTTTAGTTGGTTCTTTCCCCCCCGCCTCCCCTTTTTTTTTTTCATGTGCTTCTGTTTAAAAAAAAAAAACTATTTTAAATTTCATTATAATGTAAAAGAATAAAAATGCAAATAGTTAGTTTAGTTGGTTCTTCCCCCCCCCGCCTCCCCTTTTTTTTTTCCATGTGCTTCTGTTTAAAAAAAAAAAACTATTTTAAATTTCATTATAATGTAAAAGAATAAAAATGCAAATAGAATGACATCATTGAGACTCAAACTTGGGCCTTGTACCAAGAGATACACACTAGAAATAAACTCCACCAAATACACTTTTGTGTTAATATGCTGCACACTGGAGTATATATCCAATTTTTATAATATTAATATATATTATAAAGTAAAAAATTTCAAAGGCCCTCAAAAATCGAGGGCCTTATGCGGTGGCACCACTTACACCATGCCAGGGCCGCCCCTGCATATTATATGGCTAGCTAAGGGCTCTTAAATGACAACTTCCAGTAGCTTTGACCTCTCTCTGTCTTTGGAGTGGCGGTGCAACAACGCGGAGGTCCTGGGTTTGGTTTCTTTTTTCCTTTTCTTTTCTTTTTCTTTCTGTTTTTTGTTTTGTAGTTGACATGTTATAATTGGACTTTTTGCTTGTTACAACTAAACTAAACTTAGTAGTTTTCATGTTATGTTATAGGTCGTTAGATTATTACAACAACAAAGATGAAGCGAAATGCGAGAAAATGCATAGACTCCAAATGCAGAGGCTCGGTTTCCTAACCCATTCTCTCGCCTACACTTACCTGAACTTAATTTTTGGTGCTATAAAAAACTTATTGCTTATTTAACAATTCCCTCCAAGTTATTAGAGAAGAGAAATAGTCAATTGAACAATGTAAATAGTTTTTCGTGTTTTTAGCGTTTGAGGCCTTCACAACGAAAAAAATAAAATAGAAAATTTGAGCATTCTTCTTGAAGACAAAAGGAATTTGTCAAAAAGAGACAGAAGAATTCCAAAAAACAATGAAACCATTAGAGCCGTTTGGACTTCTACTACATATATTGTCCTTCAAATCATTATGTTATGTACTATTCTTTTGGTAGTCCGGCTCATATTAGAACTTATGACATGTTTACTAATCCGTAATTGAATTCGGAGGAATTAAATTGATGATGACTTGAATTGAGGAGGAGTTGGATTGAAGAGAATTAGATTCCGAATTTCTATTGAAGTTGTTTACTTTACCATATGAATTGAGGGGAGTTAGATTCCGGATTCCTATTGAAGTTGTTTACTAAACTATATAGAATTGGGGTAGGAGTGGTACTAATTACTAAAATATCCTCGTTGGGTTAAAGTACGTGGCAAATTTGGAATTTTGAAATTTGCGTGAGGATATAATGGGTAAAAAAGATGAATTCCTAATGGGTTAGTTCTCCAGGAATTAGAATACCACCTCCCACCTAAGAATTAAATTCCTCAAAAATCAGGAATTCAATTCCTAATTTTGTGGGAGCCTCACTTACTTTTCAATACCTTGATGTGAAGTAAATACAGGAATCCTCCATAGGTGGAATTTAATTCATGATTAGTAAACACACCATTAATATTTCTGGCAGACCAAATAAGTTAGCAGATAGTAATTTTTTTTGGGGGGGTAAAAAGGGGGCCAAAGCCCAAACAACACAAAAAGAACTACACAACAACTATCCTTGGACGAGCCTAGCTTCTGGCATCAGCAGCAAGAAGCTCAAAAACCACACCATGTGCTAAATCCAAAACATGCAACAAAATTCTGGCATCAGCAAGAGCCATGGCTCATAGAAGCCAAAGAATCAGCAACAAAATTCTGCCGTCGAAAAATGTGCTTGACAGAACAGCACCACTTATTTTGAATTAGCAAATGGCAGCAGTTGATAATGCTAAAAATAGGATGAGTAGGACTAGTAGGATTCTATAACAGAACCACAATAGACTTAGAATCACACATTCAACCTCCACATTTTGAAAACCAGCTTCCTAAGCTAAATGGAGCCCCCAAAAAAATGCCCCATAAGTCATCCTCAATCACTGACCCAACACCCAAATTAATAGAAAAACCTTTAATCCAATTACTAGCATGATCTCTTAATAGACCCCAGCTCCAATGTAACTAAGAGTATGCTTTCAACTACCATTGGAACCTTACAAATCCCTGGCAAAGGGACTTGCCAATGAAGATAAACTATACCCCGATGGAGAGCAACAAAGATAGACTTAGTGGTTGTAAGCCAATCCTTAACATACTGCAGAATCACCTGCTGTGACTTAGAGGGAAGCAAACAAGCTTACATCGCCATTTCCAGATGAACCAAAGGGTAACAACAAACACCAAATTCCAAGCCAAACCAGTCATAAAAGATCTATTGGAATGCATATTATGAAAGAGCCAATCATCACAACTAGGATAAGCAACATTGGATTCCTCAAACCAACTGCCAAACTGATTCCAAATTAAAAAAAGAAAACCTACAACCTTTAAGAAAATGATCAACATATTCAACTGGATAAATGCATCGAGGACAAGAAGCATTAACTGCCATACCTCTATGTTGCCTTTGAGCATTAGTGAGGAGCTTTTTGTGGCAAAGCACCCAAAGGAAGGTCTTAACCTTAGGAGGAAGCTGCAACCTTCAAATAAACTCCCATTGCCAATTAGAACCAGCCTCAACTGGACAAAACAATAGATAGGCAGATTTCACAGAAAAATTTCCATTAGAAGTAAACCTCCAAATGCACATATCTGGACCACTATCAATGAAACCAACATGAATACTAGTTAGTAATCATCAACACAAATATTAGGAGGTAGACACTCTTGCAAACAAGCAATATCCCACAAACCCTCCTCCAGAAAATCACTCACATTCAATTGGAGCATTTCCTTAGACAAATCAATGAGGGCATAATTTATAAGAGCACCACAACTCAGCCAAGCATTAGTCCAAAACAAAATGGAATCACCAGAACCTATTCTCCATTTAACACCAAAGGGAAAAAGCTTAGCACCAAACAACACACCCCTCCAGCTGCTAGAGCAACTATGAAACTTATGCTCATTAGCAGAAATTAAATATTTAGCCCTAAGCACTTTGGCCCAAAGCCCTTGGTCATTCTGAAGAAGTCTCCAATCGGATTTAGCCAATAAAGCTTGATTTATCCAAGCAACCTTCTTCACTCCCAAACCACCAGCACACTTAGACTTACACACAGTTTCCCAATTCACAAGATGCACCTTAGCTTTATCAAAGGCATGTCCCAAAAAGAAAGAAAAAAATTTAACTGATCCAGCTTGTTACAAACAGAAGCAAGCAACATAGAATATATAGGAATTGTAGAGGTGACTAATTGCAATAACGTGAGCCAGCCAGCCATAGACAAAGTGTGGCTTTTCCAAGAAGAGAGTCGTTTTTGGACTTTGTCAATAATTTCCTAATAAGTATCTAGTGTGAATTAAAGGAACTCCAAGATACTTACCGAGATTATCTGATAAAGGAGAACCACTAATAGAGGCTATATGAGCCAAAACAAGACAACTGTTAAGGGACACACAAACCATACACTTTTCAAAATTGACCTTCTAACCATAAAGGGAGCAAAAATCATCCAAACACTGCTTCATCACCAAAGCCTGCTCTAGAGAGGCTTTCCCAAACAAAACCAAATCATCGGCAAAAAATAAATTAGAGACAAAGGGCCTTCCTTGGCAAATCTGCACAGTCTTCCAACTTTGGTCAAGAACTCTCCTTGTAGTATGCCACACTTAGGAGAGAAATCAGTTGTTAACTCACCATTTAAAATAGCTTTATACTGCTGTTGAGGCCCAAAAAATCCATGGTTGGGCCCGAATAAATTCCTAGCCCAAAACGATATATTATTGGAAAAAGACCCGATTTGAAGCACACAAAAGTCTGCCATGCACAAGCCATATCCTGCATGCCATGCCGAATAAAAATCTGTCACGCTGAGAAATGAGATTAAAATTATAAGGATGCGTTTAGCTCTGCAAATCTATGCCAATTATCCTATCAAGCGTCATACTTAAAAGCATGCCAAGCGACATGCCATGCCAAGCGGGAAATTATTATCCCACACCCAATCGCACTACAAACTTAAGTGGGCCCAAGCCACTCAAATGCCCGGGGCTTGCTTGAGTGGGTTGTGGTATGGATGGTAACAAGTTGTCATGGGGCCCATCGGCGGGTTGAAAAATGGAAGTCTCGGGTTGCTTGGGGGCCTCGGGACTCAAGCCCATTTTTTAGGTCCAAACGTGGGTAAGCACAAGAGAGAGAATAGCCCATCACCTTAGTAAAAAATAGCCCACTATCTCTAATAGCCCACAAAGCCCAAAATATTTGGTAAACTTAGCCCACTAGTTAAATAACTTGACCTTCCATATTAAAAGGCCCATGCAATTTGAATAAAGAAGGTCCAAGGCCCTCAGCATGTGGCTGAAACAGAAAGCCACGAAGGGACCAAAGGAACCACATGAGGAGGGGCTGCCGGGAGGTTCCCCATGGGAGGAGCAAATTCCAAGCAAAAGCATTAAAGGGGCCAAAGGATGTTGGGGCGTAGGGAGGACGCCATCCCTTGAACCAGCATGTATACCCACTTTCTTTCCTTCATTAGA
Organism: Prunus fruticosa; assembly: GCA_018703695.1. Taxonomy (NCBI): domain Eukaryota; kingdom Viridiplantae; phylum Streptophyta; class Magnoliopsida; order Rosales; family Rosaceae; genus Prunus; species Prunus fruticosa. Next base: position 16,776,708 of record CM031919.1, read on the forward strand.
TTTGGCCATGGGGGGAGGAAGGAAGAGAGGAAAGGAAATGGGTGAAAGTAGAAACCCTCCTCAGAGGCGGTCGCGGGAAATGGGGGCCTTGAGCTCCCAAAACCCCTGATTTTATGCAAAGAAGCAGAGTTGACTTCACCAAAAGAAGATGATTGAAAGGATGAGGAGAGAAAGGAAGGGAAGAACTTGGCAAAAATAGGATGGAAGCCATTAGGGTTTCTTGAAGAAGAACCATTCCCAGCAGCTATAAATAGGACCCCTTCTACCCAACACAGCACAACACACATCCAGAGAGCAAGCTTCCTTTCTCACGTGCAAACCCAATAACTTTTGTGCTATCCTTGCCCATTTTCCTTTATTTCCCCTGTTTTGGCAGATTGACAGAAGCTTTGACAGAGCCACTATCAAGTTGCCGGAAACTGCGAAAGTCACCAAAAATTCTTCACCATCCTTCTCCCTCTTCATCAAACCTCCTTAGAACCCCTTTCTCCTTCCATTAGAACCTCTGTCCTTCATAGAAACCCATAGCTCTCTCTCCTAAAGTGCTAAACCCATGATAATTTTCGCTCCCATGCCACAAGTCCCTCATGCCAAGCTAGAAGATTTATCTGTAATTTGTTGTTGTTTTCATTGGTGAAGGTAACCAAAGAGTTTCCTAAGGCGTCATCACCCTTTCGAGACATCTTTGGGGCTTAATCTTCGAACTCAGACACAAAGGGGACACTTGCATCAGATTGCTCTTTCAGCAGCCCAGCCCACTTGCTGCCGGAAGAAAAAGGCCCCTACAACTGCATAGAACTAATACAATGCATGATGAGCTCCAAAACTCTTCCCCCAATACCAATTTCACAAAGAACCTCTCTAATAAAAGACCAACTTAAATGATCATAGGCCTTAGAAAGATCAATTTTCCAAGCAATAAAACCATTTTGCCCTTTAGCAATCTTGAATTTATGAAGCATCTCCTGAGTAATCACAATATTATCAACTATATGTCTCCCTTGCACAAAACTGACTTGAATGGGGCTAACAATTTTAGTCATAATATGACGAAGCCTAGAAACCAAAATCTTAGAAACCACTAGATAAAGACTATTACATAAACTAATAGGCCTAAGTTGAGCCATATTAAGAGGCCTTTCAACCTTAGGAACCAAAGCAATTAAAGTATCATTTAGGTGCTCAGGGAGATAATCTCTAACAAAGCAATCCTTGACAAGAGAAAGGATATCCTTAGAGCAAAGATTCCAATAATTTTGATAAAAAAAGAGCAAGAAACCCATGAGGGCCAGGCGTTTTCAACCCACCAATAGCAAATAAACTACTTTGAATCTCCACATCAGAAACCTCACCATTTAACCATGTACAATCAGAGAGCTCAGCTGAGGAAAATATTGAGGAAACAAAGAATACTCACCATATAAAGCTGGCTCACTAAATAAACAATCTGTTTCATACCTCCTTTCTCATAAATCCACTTTCCGACATCATTAGTCAACCCTTATAATTTATTTCGGCGCCTTCTAATAATAGTAGAAAGATGAAAAAAATTTGTATTCCTATCACCTTCCTTAAGCCAGGTGTTTCCAGGTTTTTGCAACCAAAACATCTCTTCTTGATCAAGAATGAGATTATACTCTGTAGTCAAATCAGTTTCCAACTGAACTAAGGAAAGGATTAAACTACATACATAAGCTTCTTTGAATACTAGCAAGACGAGCCAAAATTCTTCTTTTCTTTTGAAAAGACACCCAAATAACTGTTTATTCCAATGTTGTAGAGGCCAAATAAGACTAGCAGACTTCTTGAACAGGCATGACCTGTACTAGAATTCCACAAACCAGAAATGAACTCATAAAAACTAGGATGACTTAACCACATTGCTTGGAATCTGAAAGACATAGATTCTGGAGCAGGAAGATGGTTAGAAAAAAACTTAACCATGACTAACAATGCTTAGAATTCACTCCTGGTAGGTGAGATAAGTGAGCTTCAGAGAACAAAAATCTCCAATCAATATTACAAAGACCTCTATCAAGCTGTTTCCAAATAATATCCTCTTCATCCCTTTTATTACACCAGGTAAAATTAGGTCCAGAAAAACCCAAATCAACAAGATGATTCCTATCAATCCACTCAATAAAATGCTGAACACCAACATCCAAATTACCACCTAGCTTCTCCTCACCACAAACAATGTCATTAAAATCACCAAGCAACAACCAAGGTTAATTACAAACAGCAGTCAACCCATCAAAATACTTCCAAAGAGAAGTTCTCACACTAGAACAAGGACTAGCATAAACTGTTGTTAGCAACCATCTTTTAGCCTGCATAGTAACTAAAGTAGTAATGGTTTGACTTCAATGCGCAACAACTTGTAAAGAAATAAAACTTCCATTCCAAAGTAGCCACACACCCCCAGAAAAACCAATGGGATCCACAATATGATAAAGAGTAAATTCCAAACTCTTTGCAACAAAGAGAGCTCCAGAACCACCAACTCTAGGCTCAAGCACAACAAAAATATCAATACCATAAGCCTTTTTTAAGTCCCTAATGGTACTGGCACACTTTACCTTGCCAACACCTCTCACATTTCAAGAAACAATTATCATAAAAATGATATATAAAAGGATGACAAAGAGAGGGAAAACCTCATCAAAAAGCAACATGCTCAGACTCAACATCAGAGGCATCAAAATCAATTGACATACCAACCAAACCAACCGCATCACCAACTGAATCATGCTCATCCTCATTGGAAACACCTGTAAGGTTTTTATTTTGACCTTTATTGTATTTTGGCTCTTCTCTTAAACCAACAAAATCATTGTAATATTAAGTAGATTCTAGGTTAGAATCAGTGTGGGTTGAAGGTTTTCTATGTCTCCTCGTTGCAGTTCAAAAGGTAAAATCATATGCATATATCACTTGGATTAATACATTCTCACATGTATTAATCCATTCTGCGTCAGTTTTTACAGCTTTGTCAGATTCCTTTATTGCATGGATATTTCTTATCTTGACCAAAGCATGGGGTTTATTATATTTATCATTGACTATCTTTACAAAATATTAAACCGCTTCTTTCTAAAGACATATTGATTATTATATTCTTTCTTGAAAAAGAATTGATTTCTAAAGTCTTTTGCACACACATCTCAACTATACTTTTGTAAAACATGTGCCTACGTACCCTTGGACAAGGGATCAAGCCACACGTAGTTCTCATCTCAACGGTCACAACTCCGATAATAGATAATTATTTACAACATAACCAACCATACATTTCAGATCCATCACAATTCTAAATCCGATAAAAACACATTGATACATTATCACTTTCCTCCCAAGGCATCGTATTAAGAACACATTCGAAGGGCCTGGACAAACTCCGACGGGCCTGGGCAAAATAATCAATCTCCGAAGGGCCTGGGCAAACTCCGACGGGCCTGGGCAAAATAAATAAATCTCCAAAGGCCTGGGCAAACTCCGACGGGCCTGGACAAAATAAATCAATCTCCGAAGGGCCTGGGCAAACTCCGATGGGCCTGGGCAAAATAAATAAATCTCTGAAGGGCCTGGGCAAACTCCGACGGGCCTGGGCAAAATAATAAATCTCCGAAGGGCCTGGGCAAACTCCGACGGGCCTGGGCAAAATAAATCAATCTCCGAAGGGCATGGGCAAACTCCGACGGGCCTGGGCAAAATAAATAAATCTCAAACATAAAACCCATAACCGGGGAGGTACCTAAGGTAGTGCTAAAGCATTCAAATTAACATTCTAAGTACCCCACACAAAATCAACAACGATAGCACTTTCTCAATTATTGTAAATCTACACTCAAGATATTCAAAAGTATCCAAACCCAAATATACAACACAAATACTTCATAATATATGAAATCCATGAATCAAATATATAATATATTTCAAATGAAATCATTAAAACAATATACACAAACTTTCCACATTTGGTCAACTGGGCCCGCGGGGCCCACGACCTCCGTTTTACTATCCAAACGTTCCTATGGATTCTTCGAGGTTTAGGAAACATGTCCTACAAGTTTGGTTCAGATTGGACGGTTCGGATCGCTCACGATCGCACGATTTTGGACGGTTATCGTAAAACACAAACTTTAAGTTATTGAATCGGAACATCCGGGCTCCGATTCACGATCCGTCGAATCCTACACGATCCTAGGAATACCTAGATCAACATATATTAATTTGGAAGTGATCCAACGGTTCTAACATATCGAACCCGGAAATAACACAATATGTAAAATCCGTTCGGGTTCAAAAGTTATCCGAATTGAGATCCGTAAAATCCTACACGCTCGTGACAACCAGAGGATCGTATTGGGACAAAATGCCCCTCTGATACAGTGCCTACGTGCCGCCTCACGCGCTGGCAGCGCGTGGGTGTCCCAAGCGATATCGCATCGCCGGAAAATCTCAAAATCACGGCTCCAAACTTCTACCCTAGGTAAAACCCCTAATTTGGAGCCACTTTTGTTCTTGAACATACCCCAAATTCTCGACGGAAGTGGCCGGAATTTCAAATTGAAAACCGGCTGAAACCTAATTCCAAAATCGAGCTACAAACTCTCAAAATTTCTGGAATCCTATCCAACCAGCAGCTAGAACATGAAAATCAGTCGAAAAACCATACCTCATTCGTCCGATTTGGTGGAGAATTGAGGGAGAACGAGCGATGGGAAAATCTGTCAAAAACCAGCCGCGATTTTCTGCATTTTCCGGTGGCTTCCGGTGGTGGTGGCGGCTGGGCTTGGCTGGGATTGGAAGAGGAAGACCAGCCGGTCAGTTGGGACCGGTCTCAGCTCCGGTGGTGGACCGTGGCGGCGACGGTGGCTCAAAGAAGCCGCTGGTGAACAGTAATAGCGAAGGGGGGGGGGGTTTGGCTTGCACGGGAGAGAGAGAGAGAGAGAGAGAGAGAGAGAGAGAGAGAGAAAATGAGGGATTTTCTGATTTTTATTCAAATTAAACTTCGAAATTATTACGAGGTTTTTACCTCGTATCTCTCTCGTTAAAAGTCCGATTCAGCCTACCGCATGTCTACGAACTCGTTTCGACGTGCTCTACCAAAGAGTACCACCGAAAGTCCCAAATTCCTTCCCGAACTTAAAATGACCTTTTTGCCACCTTTTAAAATTAAGTAAATAATTATTGTTCTCAAAACCCTTAATTAATCCAAATCATTTTATTTTTATTTCAAATTATTTTCTCATTTCAATTTATTTCCTCTTAATTTAATTATTTTATTTCTTTTTCGAACCGGGATGTTACATTATCTTTGTTGTGGTGACTTGAGCCGCTCCTCGCTTCAGTCTGGAGCTTTACAACAAAGTGTTTTTAAAAGCTCTATATATATTCCTTCTTAGAGAGTTGAAAGGTGGGGATTCCACTCATGCATTTAAAAGGAGACTTATGTCTTGTTTCAAGTTATACTCTTGAGGGTTATGAGAATGATTGCATTCACATAAGTGCTTCCCCAAGATGACTTTAAATCTTTAATGGATGAATGCTCTCTTTACTTCAATCTATTCATTAATGTTTCAGCTAGTATATGTTACTTGAGAGTATACGATTGATAGTATACATATAACCTTCTCCAAGTATACATTAAACCTTTTTATTGTTGTTATGTTGAATTAAACTATATGCTTCAATTTCATTACTTCTAGTTTAATCATCACAACACTCAGGTTTCATTTGTCTTGCTCAATCATACTTTGTGATTGAGATAGATGAATCTGTGAAACACTACAAAAAAAGTAGTCATTTGCGACCAATTTTTTTCCGAGGGACTCCAAATATCCTCGGAACAAACACTATTTCCGACAACAAAGTACCATTCGTCGGAAATATGTCAATGAGGTGTTCACCATTTCCGATACCTAAATTTCCCTCGGAAAAGAGTTCTTTTGCCGTCGGAAATAACTGTTTTTTAGCGGGAAAAATTTGCGCCACATTTATTTACGACCAAAGGCATCCTCGTCGGTAATAGTTGTGCTTTCTTCCGACGGAATGTTCACATTGTCGGAAACCATAACCATTTCCGAGGGAGCTTCGACGGGAATTAGAGGTCGTCGGAACTTATTATTTATTTCCAAGGGCAATCAGGAGCTCTCGCAAAAGGATGTCTATTTGAGAGGGCATCTAGTGGTCGTTTGAAAACAATCTAGCACCCAATTTATAATTTTCCACCATTCCAATGTTTTTTTTCTCTTAATATTATTACTATTATGATCATCTAATGTTATATGTGTTTACTTTCTTTGTATTGACAATAAAAAGGGGTTTCAAACTTTGACAAATTTTCACCATTTGAAAAAAATCAATACCACACTAGCCAATGACTAATTGGTGTAATGTGTGGTTACTTTATGTTCGTTTTTATATACTAATTACTAAGTTAAACTTAAATGAAGTTTAAATGTCCAATTTCAATAAATTATAAATGCATCATTTGCTTATAGTTCAATTCAATGTTTTAGTTATACATGTACACTATATATATATCAATAGTGTTTTTTTATTATCATATAAATAAATTTAGACACATATTTTATATTGTGAAACTGTGAATATGAATTATAACATTCCTAAAATAAAGTAATACGTGGTCAAAGAGAACATTATAGTTCATTTTTGTATGACATCCTCTGAAGAACCTAACTTGGAATATCCAATTGAGGATGATTACACAATTTAATAATATAGTAGTCACTTCTCATTGAACAAAAGGTGGTACCCTCTAAAATTTGTTTTATTATTGTTACCACAACATAAACTTGTTCTTTAATTGAGAACTAGATTATATTCTATAGACTACTACTAATATCTTGTCACGAGCTCACATGCGTCCCACTAGGCTTTCTTTTTGTTTTTTGTTTTTTATTTGTTATTTTATCCTTCTTTGTCGAAAATATTTGCTGATCATTAACTCTTAATTTTTTTAATTACTTATAAATTTATATACTTTTTTTTTTATGTATTCGACCCTCCAAAAAAATTTGATTGAAAAAAAAAGACCCTCTAAATATTTTGTTGTCGCCTATTTTTTCCCTAAAAAGTAAGAAACTCCCGCTCCTAGCAAAAATTTAAAAAGTTCGATGCACAAACAAAATTAGGGAACTACACGCCCTAACCCCATTATCTTTTCAACACGCCGTAAGCCCATTCTCTCTTTCCCTCTGTAGTCGTAAGGAAAACTCAACATCGATCTTCCTCTTCCTCATCGTCAACTGAGAACCTCTCATCCTCGCGGGTAAGCACCTCTCCCTTTATCATTTGTATCTCTCTCTCGCTATTTCTTTTTATGTAGACTTACAAAGTTCCAGATGTTCTTTCAAGGGAATGACTGCCCTCGTCACCGCTGGCACTCGTGGAATTGGGTCTCTCTCTCTCTCTCTCTCTCTCTCTCTCTCTCACTTGTTCTCATTTTCTTAGAAATTTTTTCAATTGGTTTTATGGGTTTCTTCTAAACTAAGTTTTTTGTTGAAATTGATTATATGGATTTTGGTCTTGCTCTCTTTTCAATTCACGTATGTCATGGTGAAAGACCTAGCTGGGTTGGGTGTGGCTGTGCACACTTGTTCTCGGGATGAAGCAGAGCTTGACAAGTGCTTACAAGAATGGGAGTTTAGGGATTTCTGAATGCTAGGCCTTGTAAGTAGCCCCTGTTTATTTCGTGCTCTAGCTACTTGTTTAAATGTCACAAAGAAGAGAACTTTTTAATACTTCATAGTATAAGGGATTTTTGAACTACTATTTTATAGTTATTTTATTAATTTAGCAGGAGTTTGGCCAGAGTCAGAGAGCTTCAGTAATAAAGGATTGGTATAGAGTCATTTGGCTTTTTCGGGCCATATCTCATTATCAAAGCAACCCTTTTGCTGGCATTAGCTGGGAAGTTGGACCCAAGCTTGAAGGTCAGTCCTAAGCTCCAACGTGTGCTTTGAACTAATTTATTTTATCATTAGCTTGACCTGTTATACTATAATATAAAAACATTTTCAAACAATTTTTCAATCTGAGTCTTTAATTATGTTTATAATCTTAATTTTAATCTCAATGGAGTTTTTAGTTTTGTCTCAGTTGCAATTTGCATGTTCTTAATGTGTTTCTTCTTGGAATTCCCCATAGGGCAGGATCTTCATGAATATCATAGTTATTGATAATTAAAAGCTACTGGGGCATTCAGGAAGACTGCAAGTTGAGAGACTTAGTGGTGAAAGATGGTATGGGGTAATTAGTAATGTAACAATATGAATCTAATAATTACTCTCAGGTTTTAGTTGCTTTGAGTTTGTGTCTATTTTTTTGTTATTTTATTACTCTCATGTATTGTCTTCTTACTTGATATATTTGATTTAAGACACTGACTAAAAGTTTGTTTTGGTAATAGAACTAACTCTGTTCTTGTTTTGGTAGGATTAACAAACAATGTTATTGTTAATGGGAAGCAGCAGCAGCCCATCATTGGTGATGATTCAAAGGAAGCTATGAAGCATGCTTACGAACTCTTTAATGTTCGATTGGAAGTATACTTTGGGACTAGTGATATAGGATATAGCTTAGGATTGTAATGAATATTTGTAATTTATTACATTTGTCTTTTATTAATGATAATATATATTATTTTTCGAACAACAATTTCTCAATTGAAATGTTATTTATATGTTTGGACCAAATTTGTGTACGTTTAATGCAAATAAATGTAGTTGGAAAAATATTTTTTCGACAAACTTCCATGTTGAAAAAGCACAATTCTAGCTATATTTATCACAAATAGTAATCGAGGTTCAAAAATACTATTTTTGACAAATAGTCATTAGTCGAAAAAATAGCATGACAAAAACAAAAGATCTCGATCAAAACTTATTTCCGATAGGTGCGCTAGTATTTGCGACCACATTTATGGTTGGAAATGAATTTATATTGTTGTTTGGAAAATTTATTTCCGATAGAAACATAAGCAATATCGACGGAATATGAGTGTCGGAAATACATTATTTCCGACGGAATGGTCGGAAAAGAAGTATTTCCAACCGCGTTTTACCGACGACTTCTACGGAGTTTTGCTGTCGAAAAAGGTTATTTCCGACGGCAAAAGGCTTTTTGCGACGACAAAATGCCCTCGCTAAAAGCATTCTGTTTGGTAGTGAAACCATAACTCACTTCATACATCAAACTACATGCAACTTGAGCTTGGTGCTCTTGAGAGCATTTGCTACTAAGAGATAAAGAAAAGGTGCTTGCTGAAAGATTGGATTGCCACTGCCTATAAGTGATAGATGAGCTAAGTCTTCTTTCGTTTTTCTTGTATCTCTTAATTGAGCAAATTGGATCTCTCCTGGCTTGGTGCCCCTAGTTTTTCACCCTGTTGGGTTTTCTAGGTCAACAATTATCGTGTATTATTTACATTCCGCGGTTACTAGTTTTAATTTATTAACCACGAAATTGTTTGTGTTTGTGCTTGTGTGTTTTTGAAGAAGTTTAATTTAAAAATGGTAGTCTTTTTCTTCTCGCCTACTTCACCCCCCCTCTGTAGGCTTTTAGAGCTTAGGGCCTGGTTTTACAACACCAGACTTAACCAAATGAGACTCACCCTTATTCAGCTCCATTTGACCAATATCAGGAGGCTAGGGTCATGCAACACCACATTAGCGCCCCGAAAATCTGCAGACGAAAAAGCAACATCCACATTAAAAGAGAACAAGCCATGAACATCATTGATCGGTGCATAATTACATATCATTTTGTATCCTTCTAACTTATGATTTGGTTATGTTTTTGAGTTAAACTTGTGCTTTTAATAAGTTTTGTATTTGTTTCAGTGTAATAAGCTTGAGACTCATTAAATGCATTTTGGAGACAAGTTAGCTCATCGGTGTCTGCAGATCAATCAACTTCACGAATTGGACTGTACTTGCTCAAGAAGAACTAGATAACGGGCCATACATCATTGGAAATATGCGGAAGTCGAGTTTCTTGAGAATTTTACGGTTCATGAATCCGAGTCTTCTAGAGAAAGTTATACAAGTTTTGGCAACTTAAGGTCAAATTCGGCAGCATCTGCGTTACTAGGCCAAATATCACATTTGAAGGGCTTTCCGATTTTTCCTTGAGCTGAGCTGCATATGCTTGGAAAGATAATTCAAAGAGTTTGAAGATCCAGATTTTTCCAGATTTTGTAGGAGGGAAGATCAAGCCCAAAACAAGCCCCCAAGCTGACTGCAATGAAGTCAATTCCAATCTATTTTCGGCAGTCAACTTGCATAGCCCAAAACGTACACTTGAACTGCTCATATGGGAATACTTTCTTCATAAATCTTGTTCCAATGGGTGTCTATTATTACATATCCAAATTTGAGCCCCATTGGATACATATTGAAACCTCAGGCCTTCCTACACCAAGCCTAGTTCAGAAGAATCGTTTTTTCCAGCAAAGGTGAAGAAAACCCACATGGGTTGGCAGCAAAATGCAGCCACAATTGAACACCTTTGAAATCACATGTGAAGAAATCTTGAGGTGCAACAAAAGAAGTATGAGATGTGATTGATTCCAACCACACTAACATAGACAAGATGAATTGGGAGTTATGGATTGTATTAAAAGAGGAATGGTGGTGTTGGAATTCATCATGATGTTCCTACCTCTTAGCCCTATAAATAGAGAAGTCTTCAAGCTTCATAAAACACACCCCAAGGGGGGAGCTCTCAAACACTTCTCTAGAGCTCCCTTCCCTTCTCTCCCTCAAATTCTCTTAGTTTCTCTTTCTAGTTTTCAATTGTTGTAATGAAATATTTGTGCTGAAATTCTCCTTAAGTTTTTCTTAGTTCCACTTTACTTTTCATTGTTATGTAAATTCTTTTCTTTAGTTTCAAGTTTGATTAGTTTCCAAATTTCAATTATGGTTTTTGTTCTTATTCATTATGCTTATAAGTTAATATGCTAGTTTGAATGATTGATCACCATTTAGGCTTGCATGTTATTTTCTTATCTTTTTTATTTATTTTCTTTCTTGTTTTTCTGTTTTGTGTAGGAAAACTGAATTGGATTATTCAATCACCAATCCCTGTGGAATCGACCTCGCACTTACGTATGCTATACTACCGAACGGCTCGTGCACTTGCGAGTATCACAAGTTGAGGATGCAGCTGAACCCATTTTGGTGCAGCTGAATCGACGCAACAATCATCTTGCACATCAAAGCCTCGAACTTGCATAACCAGCACTCCAACATTCAAATTACTACGATTATGCCCAAACCTAGCCTTCCCATTGTTCTTAGACCCAAAACCGGGCTTCAAACCCACAATACCGCTCTTCTCCAACTTAGCATTAGTAATGTCCTTCAAAGAGCGTTTTTTGAAAACACACACCTTAGAATCCTTAGCAAGAGCATTTCTCTTCCCAACCTCATTTATGTTACTCCCAGGAGACTTAGTAGAACCACTAGCAGGGGTAACCACATGCTCCGTAGGCTTACTACCCTCATACTTAAAAGGATTCACAACTGGCTCATCTACAATTTCAACCCCTTGAGTAATATCATTGTCCAGAATAGCAAACCTTGAACCAGAATATGCATTCTTAAAACCTCCCTCAATTTGAGGGGAAGCCTTAGTAGAATTAACACTAAAAGGCATCTGCTCCTTCTGAAACTTATTCTTAAAATTCTTATGCTGCAACAACATCCACTGACCATGAAGTTTCGTAGAACTCCCCTCCCCAACCTTCTTGGGATTGGAAGCATCTAGATCATCCTCCTTAGTAGGAGTGTTAACCTCCATATCCTTAGCATTTCCAGTTTCAGCAACCTGAGCCTTGGCTTTCAAAATAGCAAGACAAGAATCCCTACCATGCCCATAGCAGCCACATTCAAAACAAACCAACTTAATCCCTTCATAAATAACACCATAAGATTGACTTTCAACTTCAATGAAAGGAATAAGAGACATCGACAAATCAAGTTTAACACAAATTCATGTAAATTTTCCTCTAGCTTGGCTCATAGTGAGAGCATCGACCTTGACAGTATGATCAATCAAATTGCCAATTTTCCCCATAACATCAGGTTCGGAAATACTCAACATTGAGACCATTGATTCTGACCCAAGTCGTCATGTGTGTAACATGCTCCTTCTTCGGATTAAACCCAAGCTTCCATTGTTGAGTCACAAGGTATTGACCAGCAATTTGCCAAGGGCCACCAGTAAGCACATACTGCATATCCTTCCCAAGCAAAAACTTAAAAATGAAATAATTGTTCTCTAAATCAATCAAACTCATCGTACCCTTCAAGGCCCAGCGTTAAAGAAGCCGAGCACGAAGCAAATTATAAGTCAACGGACGACCCATAAGCTTGATGATCACAGAAGTTCTCCAAGGACGATACAGACACTCCTTAATTGACTCAGATAATTTAATGGAAGGAATATCCCCATTCATAACCACGCAATCGCCATCACTGATAACCAGATTATCTTCAGCCATGCAAGAGACATCAGAAACCTTATCTTTAAAACTCATCAGCAAGGGAGGCAAAAGAAGAGAAGAATCATCACCATCGCTACCTCCAACATCACACATCTCATGGGTACGAGCTCTTTTTTCACCAATACACTCCATCTTTACCAGATCCACTAGATCTAGCAAAAAAAATGAATTCCGGCATTGGAGCCGCCACCATGAACGTTAGTACCAACCACTAGAAGCAACAAAAGAGAAAGGTGCGAGAGAAAAAAGCGTCTGGTTCTCCAGAGCCCTAGAGACTCTTTTCTAAGGGAATCAAAATGAGTGGTGCCTTTTTGAGGAAGATTGACTCACACGCCCATTTTGCACCACCCATTTTGTTGTAGTACAAGTTCTTTCTTTATCATCGCTTTAATGGCAAGCTCATAATCTCCACTCTTCTATCTCCATATTGTTAGTTTAGATTCTAAAGAAGCATAACAGTGACTGAAGTAACTTGCGATACACTAAACAAAATTCAAAAGTCTTTGTTTCAATTAACTTCTTTTAAGTACCACAAAATTTCGTTGGATTCAAATGTAGATGGCACACTTGCATGGCATTGACCTATGTTATCAATATAAATTCGGTTAGTTTACCTGCTCTGATTGCAAAACCCATAAAATCCATTAAACTCAATAGTTAATAATGCTGCACTCACTCAAACCCACAACCCACACCCGGTCGTAACTAAGGCCATTCCCAATGAGGGCATGAAATGGGGCTATACCTCCTTAGGGCTAAAAAATATATGCTTAGGGCCCAAAAAGATTAACAGGGCTAGCTGCCAATTTTCCTTACCAGGACGAATAAAAAATAGGCTCAAACTTAGTAGAATTCGTTACCTTCGAACATAACAAAACAATAGTCAATGGATTCTGCATATAATTCTCAAATTGTTGAAAATTTAACAATAATGTGAAATAATTAATTTTAAGATCCCATATAGTTGATGGCCCATTGTGTATATATTTTATATCTAATATCAAAATGAATTAGAGGTCAAATATGTGAGCTATATATTTTAAAAATTAGAGGTCCATATCTGAACATTTTCTAGGGCACGTAGATTGCAGATCATTTTTGGGGGCACGGAGAGGGCATGGCATGGCCATTCAGTAGAATCAATACTCTATAAATTGTGACCAGTCTACCATTTACTTTATCAAATTCAAACCCCAGCTGCTTCTACTACACTAGCTATATCATGGAGCTATGGAAATGTATTGGTTTCGGCTTGATCCTCATGTTTGGGGCTTGGTCTTGTGAAGCCACCTCTCGCAGTCTCCAAGATGCATCTATGGACGGGAGATATGAGCAATGGATGACTCGTTATGGTCGCGTATATAGCGACGCTAACGAGAAGGAGAATCGTTTCAAGATATTCAAAGAAAATGTGGCGTTTATAGAATCATCCAATAACGATGTGAACAAACCCTACAAGTTAGGTGTTAATCAATTTGCAGACCTTACGAATGAAGAGTTCAAAGCCTCAAGAAATGGATTCAAGGGGCATGAATGTTCCACAAAGACGACTACTTTCAAATATGAAAATGTTAAGGCGCCAGTGCCAGCTACAATGGACTGGAGAAAGAAAGGAGCTGTAACCCCCATCAAGGACCAAGGCCAATGTGGTAATTAAGAGCACTATAAATTCTTCTTTTGGAGTTTAGTAATATTTTTATGTTATTCTAACTACTATTAATTGCAATGAAAAAATAGGATGTTGTTGGGCTTTTTCGGCAGGGGCAGCGACCGAAGGCATTACTCAGCTTACAACTGGTAAACTGATCTCTTTATCTGAGCAAGAGCTAGTTGACTGTGACACCAGCGGTGAAGACCAAGGTTGTGAGGGTGGCTTGATGGATGATGCCTTTTGTTGAAATGTAAATTCTTAACTGGTTTTAGTTTTATATTTGTCCAGGTGTAATTGTTTGATTGGCTGAGTCTTACATGACTTAGATTAGGACAAGTGTCCAGCTTACATTGCTGGATCAATTTGTAAGGCTGAGATCACATTCTCAGCATTGTAAAAGGAATGTTCCCGTTAGAAATTAATGCACTGTGCTCTGCCATGTATTGAGCATAGCAACGAACTTTCTGAATCTCTCTCCCTCTCTTAGTTTGTTTTCCTTCTGCATTTGCTTTGTGTGAGCTGATGCATTCTCTGTGAGAAGCTCAGATTCAAAATCTCAACATGGTATCAAGAGCCTAGGTTCGACTCTGTATCTGGGCGTTGTGAAATTGAATCAGAATCGAGGTCATCCAACGTTGATAACCTCTATCGCGTGAAGGATTCGGTCTCAGATGGCGGGATCTGGAATGAGTGAGCTACGAGCTCCCATCTTCAATGGCAGCAATTACGACTTCTGGAGAATCAAGATGTGTACGATTTTCAAATCGCACAGACTCTGGGAGATTGTGGAACAAGGTTTTGAGACTCCGGTAAAGAAAGAAGGCGATGATGCTCTGAGTGCTGCTCAGAAACTCACGCTGGAGGAAAATATTGCTAAGGATGCAAAAGCATTGGGGCTGATTCAAAATTCCGTCTCCGATGACATTTTTCCTCGAATTGCTCTGCAAGAAACTGCCAAGGATGCGTGGGCGATTTTACAGAATGAGTTTCGAGGAGATAAGAAGGTACGATCAGTTAGATTACAAGCACTGAGACGTGATTTTGAATATATGCGTATGCAAGATGATGAATCCTTATCTGGATATATTACAACACTGCTTGAGCTTGTGAATCAAATGAAGTCCTATGGAGAGAATATTTCTGATCAGAGAATTGTACAAAAATTACTGATTAGTTTGACTAGAGACTATGACTCAATTGCAGAAGTAATAGAGGAGACTAAGGATACAGAAACTATTGGGGTTCAAGAGGTTATAGGATCTTTGAAATCTCATGAGCAACGGCTACAAAGGCACAATGAGAAAGTGACAGAAAAGGCTTTCTCTAGCCTAAGTGTGAGCTCTAAGGAGCAGTCAAGTGTTACTCGAGAAGGAGGGTCTAAGCCAAAGAAGAACTGGAAGTCACAAAACAAGAAGAAATGGGATGGAAAATCTGGAAATTCCCATAAGAAGGAGAACCAGAATGAAGGAACCAAGAATCCTTGCAAAATCTATGACAAACTTCATTATGGAGTTTGTTGGTTTAAAGGCAAACCGAAGTGCTATAAGTGTGAGAGGTTTGGGCATGTCGCAAAAGACTGCAATGGCAAGGCTCCACAAGCAGCACACTATGCAAAGCATATGGAGGAAGAAGGGATAATGTTCTATGCATGTCATGCAGCTTCTGTACTTAAGAACAGTAGTGTGTGGTATGTGGATAGTGCTTGCAGCAACCACATGACCTCACATGAATCACTTCTTATTGATATAGATAAACATGTTACTGCAAAAGTGAAAATGGGAACTGGTGATTTGGTGCAGGTTACTGGAAAAGGCACTTTGGTGATTGAGACAAAGTCTGGACCAAGGCATATCAAGGAGGTGATGCTTGTGCCAGGATTAGATGAGAATCTGTTAAGTGTTGGGCAGATGATTGAACATGGATACTTCTTGGTATTTGGTGATTCAGTAGTAGAGGTATATGATGACAGGTCACTCAAACATCTTGTGACTAAAGTTCCAATGACTGGAAATAGGTGTTTTCCTCTTTCTCTTCAGTATGTGAATGCAGTGGCTATGAAGGCAACAACTAAGGAGACTACTTGGTGTTGGCATAGAAGATATGGCCATCTCAATTCTGCTAATTTGAAAATGCTGCAGCAGAAAGAACTTGTGTATGGTTTACCTGAAATTGGTGACTTAGAACAAGTGTGTCCAGGTTGTGCAATGGGAAAGTCACACAGAGAGGCATTTGATACTGAGAAAGCTTGGAGAGCAAGTGTGCCTCTCGAACTCATACACTCAGATGTGTGTGGACCAATGCAGTCCACTACAATTGGAGGCAATAGATATTTTTTAACCTTCATTGATGATTGCACAAGAATGTGCTGGGTGTATTTCATGAAACTTAAGTCTGAAGTGTTCAACATTTTTAAGAAATTCAAGGCAATGGTAGAATTACAGAGTGGTTATCAGATTAAGAGGCTGAGAAGTGACAGAGGTGGAGAGTACACCTCAGCTGAATTTATGAACTTCTGTGAGGATGTAGGCATGGAAAGGCAGTTAACAGTAGCCTACTCACCTCAGCAAAATGGGGTAGCTGAGAGGAAAAATAGGACTATTGTGGAAATGAGCAAGGCCATGATGCATGAGAAGAAGTTACCATCCAAGTTTTGGGGAGAGGCAGTCAACACAGCTGTTTATCTACAGAATCGATGTCCAACCAGGGCTCTAAATGATTCAACTCCTTTTGAATAATTTAGTGGGAGAAAACCTGGAATCAAACATCTGAGGGTATTTGGTTCTGTGTGCTATTGCCATGTACCTAATCAATTGAGGTCTAAACTGGATGATTCAGCAGTTAAGTGTGTTTTTGTTGGATATGGTAAGTGTGAGAAGGGTTACAGGGTTTACAATTTGCAAACCAACAAAGTTACAGTTTCTAGAAGTGTCATTTTTGATGAAGATTCTCTGTGGGATTGGGAAACTCAGACTGTGCAGCATATCCTTATTCCTATCACTATGAATGATACTGATTTGAAGCATGAAAACTCTGCCCAAACAACTCAAGAGATTCAGATTGAAAGCTCTAGCTCTTCTAGATCTGTATCACCTGAAACTGTCACACACACTCAAAGTAGAACACCTGTGAAACTCAGGGATATTGCTGAGATTTATGCACGGTGTAATATGAGTATGATTGAACCAGAAAATTATGAAGAAGCCTCAAAAGATGCAGCTTGGAAGAAAGCAATGGAGGATGAGATTGAGATGATTAACAAGAATGAAACCTGGGAATTGGTTCATAGACCATCAGAAAAACCTGTTATTGGAGTTAAATGGGTTTATAAAACCAAATTGAACCTTGATGGTTTAATTCAAAAACATAAGGCCAGATTAGTTGTCAAGGGTTATGCACAAAAGCCAGGTATTGACTTCAATGAAACGTTTGCTCCTGTGGCCAGATTGGACACCATCAGGACACTCATTGCCTTAGCAGCTCAAAAGGACTGGAAGCTGTACCAATTGGATGTTAAGTCTGCTTTCCTGAATGGAGTTCTTAAAGAGGAGGTTTATGTTGATCAGCCGGATGGTTTTGTGATTGAAAATTCTGAAGACAAAGTCTACAAACTGAAGAAAGCTCTTTATGGCCTTAAACAGGCTCCAAGAGCATGGTATGAGGAGATTAACTCTTATCTTCTTGATTGTGGATATGTGAGAAGCACCAGTGAAGCAACACTCTACTGCAAGACAAAAGAAAATTCTGGTACACTGATTGTGTCGATTTACGTAGATGACATAATCTATACTGGGAGCAGTGAAGAGTTGATTGCAGAATTCAAAGCTGAGATGATGAGAAGGTATGAGATGACTGATTTAGGAATGTTGTACCACTTTCTTGGAATGGCTGTGATTCAAACTAAAAGGAGTATTTTTATAAGTCAAAAGAAGTATGCACTAACTTTGCTGAGCAAATTTGGCTTGAAACAATGCAAACCTGTTAGTACTCCTTTGGTAGCAAGTGAGAAGCTTTGTAAATCTGATGGAAGTGATTCTACAGATGAAAATGAGTATAGGCAGATTGTGGGCAGCTTGTTGTATCTAACAGCTACAAGACCTGATATAATGTTTGCAGCTAGCTTATTAGCTAGATTTATGCACTGTCCTACTAAGAAACACTATGGAACAGCTAAGAGAGTATTGAGGTACATTCAAGGAACAATTGACTATGGCATTGAGAAAGGAAAGGAGGCTGTCTTGATAGGGTACTGTGATAGTGATTGGAGTGGCAGTCAAGATGACATGAGAAGCACCTCTGGCTATGCTTTCTCATTTGGAAGTGGGGTGTTTTCTTGGGCATCTGTCAAGCAACATAGTGTTGCTCTCTCCACAGCCGAAGCTGAATATGTAAGTGCAAGTGAGGCTACAACTCAAGCTATTTGGTTGGGTTTTGTTCTTGAAGATTTTGGAGAGTTGCAGGCTGAGGCAACACCATTAATGGTAGACAATACCTCTGCCATTGCAATGACAAGAAATCCTGTCTTTCATCAAAAGACAAAGCATATCAATCGAAGATACCATTTCATAAGAGATGCTTTGCAGAATGGAGTGGTTGATTTGAGGTATTGCAAATCTGAAGAGCAGGTGGCTGACATATTCACTAAAGCTCTAGCAAAGGATCGATTCAATTACTTGAGAGGATTGCTTGGAGTTAAACCAGTCAACAATTTAGAAGGGACTGTTGAAATGTAAATTCTTAACTGGTTTTAGTTTTATATTTGTCCAGGTGTAATTGTTTGATTGGCTGAGTCTTACATGACTTAGATTAGGACAAGTGTCCAGCTTACATTGCTGGATCAATTTGTAAGGCTGAGATCACATTCTCAGCATTGTAAAAGGAATGTTCCCGTTAGAAATTAATGCACTGTGCTCTGCCATGTATTGAGCATAGCAACGAACTTTCTGAATCTCTCTCCCTCTCTTAGTTTGTTTTCCTTCTGCATTTGCTTTGTGTGAGCTGATGCATTCTCTGTGAGAAGCTCAGATTCAAAATCTCAACACCTTTCAGTTCATCCAACAAAACCATGGGCTTAGTGCGGAAGCTAATTACCCCTACAATGGTATTGATGGTTCATGCAATACCAAGAAGGCAGCAAGCATTGCAGCCAAGATAACTGGCTATGAAGATGTGCCTGCAAACAGCGAAAAAGCCCTTCTAACCGCTGTTGCTCATCAACCAGTTTCTGTTGCCATCGATGCTGGAGGTTCTGATTTCCAGTTCTATTCAAGTGGTGTCTTTACAGGATCCTGTGGAACGAGCCTTGACCATGGGGTTACCGCTGTTGGTTATGGCGTTAGCGATGATGGGACTAAGTATTGGTTGGTTAAAAACTCATGGGGTACAGAATGGGGTGAAGAGGGGTACATAAGGATGCAAAGAGATGTTGAAGCAGAAGAAGGTCTATGTGGCATTGCTATGGAAGCCTCTTACCCCACTGCTTAGCTTAAAATTAAACCAAAGCCTACTATATGGTTTGTAAGTACTATGATATGTACTTGTATGTGTAAAATACTTTATAAGATATGTACTGTGGCTGTAAGAAAACTTAGCCATTTATGAAAAGCTTTTTCAGTTTCTTTTTGTTGGATTATCAATACCCTGATCAATTTGGAATGGTAAAATCACTGGGTTTTTAAGAGAAACAGATATTCTTCCCAACAGTTCTTATCCTGTGAAGTCTTCACAGTGAAGACTTTCTAAAAAATCAACAAATATTCCACTATCAAGTTAAACTTAATTTTAAAACATTTATGAACACTGCACTCACTAAACATTTGATTGCTAAAATGGATGGAGTTGAACCCTAGCCTAATCCTAACCCATTCCCTCGCCTACACTTACTGAACTTAATTTTTGGTGCAATAAAAACTTATTGCTTATATAACACAGTTCCCTCCAAGTTATTAGAGAAGAGAAATAGCCAATTGAACAACGTAAATACTTTTTTGTGTTTTTAGCGTTTGAAGCCTTCACAACAAGAAAAATAAAATAGAAAATTTGAGCATTCTTCTTGAGGACAAAAGGAAAGCCAAAAAGAGACGGAAGAATTCCAAAAAACAATGAAGAAACCATTAGAGCATTTTGGACTTTTACTATATATATATTGTCCTTCAAATCATTATTTACTATTCTTCTGCCAGTACGGCTCATATCAAAAAGAATTTGCCAGAAAGAAACTGAGGAATTTGAGAAAACAATGAAGAAACCACGCGCATTTTTTATGTGTGCTATTGTCCTTCATAGCTTTGGGTCCATCAGCACATAGTACGAACCCATTTATTTACTATAAATCTGACAGCAGGGTTCATGCAAGAACTTTTATTGGGCGAAATAAGATTGCAGATATTGAGATAGTAAGGTCATCAAATCACTATTTAAACTGCACTTTGATTCATTTACTTTACCGAACCTTTGCTTCTCCCAGTACTAGCTATACAATGGAGTTCATTAAGCAGCTGTGGAGATGTGTTTGTTTGGTCTTGATCCTTATGTTGGGGACTTGGTCTAGTGAAGCCACTTCTCGTAACCTCCAAGATGCATCAATGTACGAAAGATACGAACAATGGATGGTTCATTATGGACGCGAATACAATGATGTTAATGAGAAGCAGAAGCGTTTTGAGATATTCAAGAAGAATGTGGCATACATTGAATCCTCTAATAGCGATGTAAACAAATCTTACAAATTAAGTGTTAATCAATTTGCAGACCAAACGAATGAAGAAGTGAAAGCCTCAAGAAATGGATTCAAAGGGCGTGAGTACTCCACAAAGACTACTTCTTTCAAATATGAAAATGTGACAGTAGTACCAGCTACCATGGATTGGAGAAGCAAAGGAGCTGTAACTCCCATGAAAGACCAAGGCCAATGTGGTAAGCCTCTAATTTTTATTTATAAGTCAAAATTATTCTTCTTCTGGAATGTTTTCAATTTTTTTGTTCTAGATACTATTTAATTGCAACAAAACTTATATGTGCAGGAAGCTGTTGGGCTTTTGCAGCAGTGGCAGCTGTCGAAGGAATTACACAGCTTACAACTGGTAAATTAATCTCTTTATCAGAGCAAGAGGTGGTTGATTGTGACATCGAAGACCTTGGATGTGGCGGTGGCTGGCCCGATGGTGCCTTTGAGTTCATCAATCAAAACAATGGCCTTAGCTCCGAGGCTAGTTACAACTACACGGGTGTTGACGGTAGATGCAACACCCAAGCTACCCACGCAGCCAATATAACTGGCTACGAAGATGTGCCTGCAAGCAATGAGGAAGCCCTTCTTAAGGCTGTTGCTAACCAACCTGTTTCTGTTTGCATTGATGCTGGAGAAAACGATTTCCTATACTATACAAGTGGAGTCTTTGCAGGATCATGTGGACTAGAAATGGATCATTGTGTTACCGCAATTGGTTACGGCGTCAGTGACGATGGCACAAAGTATTGGTTGCTGAAAAACTCATGGGGCACGGATTGGGGTGAAGAAGGGTACATGAGGATGCAAAGAGATGTTTATGCAAAAGAAGGTCTATGTGGTGTAGCTACGCATGCGTCTTACCCCATCGCATAAATAAATTTACCATCAAACTAATAAAAATACCAAGATATACTTGGAGGTGCTATGATGTGTATCAGCTTGTAAAACTTCATAAACACATTGCATCCGTTCAGCTTTGTTTAGTTGAACTAATAATATTTAGGGTTTCTTAGATATAGGCCCATTTTCATCAAGATGTAATGAATCCAGTCCACATGCTTTTTCTTCTCAATTGCAGTCCATTCTCACCAAGTAATCAATTAGTATGTCTATAATTTTAATGGTGCGTTTGGATGAGGGAAATAAACTTGGGATTTTGACAAAACGCAAAATTTCTAAATTGACATGAACCAATTCCGGTGTTTGGATAAAAAAACATAGAAATTTAGAAATTCAGCGTGGAAAAAAACATGGAATTTGGAGATCATAAATCCCAAGTTTAAATTCTATCTAAAAGTCGTCATTTCTAAAATCCCAAGAGAGATGGAGTTTTAAAAAAAGATAACTTTACAAATAAAGGTTAAATTCCGTGTTTTAAATCAGTCACCCAAACAATAAATAAAAGAATTTACAGTATATGGCATTATCATAAAAAGAAATTATATGAAAACACTTTTCCTAAAATTTGGTGTTTCTATGTATATATATGTGTGTGTGTGTGTGTTTCCTTATATATGATGTTTCCTCTTATATATATATATACCCTAAAGATCCATAACCAAGGTACTATATGAGTTCAATTACCTGGGCTAGGGGGTATAACTACCTATACTAGAGGTAACTTATGGATTTAATTACCTTGACTAGAGGTAATTTATGGGTTTAGTAACATGCACAAGAGGTGTACGCATAGGAACCTTACCTATTGTTAATGTATGAAGTTTCCATGAACTCCTATTACAAATTTTAAGGTAGGTATACCTTGGGAAGTTTTCAAAATTCAATTAAATTCAAATAAAATATGATAATTAATGTCCTACAAAATAATTAATTAATTAATTAAGTAAAAGTAAACATCAATAAATTGAAAAAGCCATGTAATCTTAGGTGATGCAAAAGTCAAGGGACTTGGATCAATAACAACTTCTGTGTGGATCACACCTAATATCTCTCATCATAATTGGACTTATGCTAAATTTTCTATAATATTTAATTATTTTGAATTTAATTTTTTTAGGATCTCTATATAGCAAAAAGCGTTTTCCTATCAAAAGGGAAAATATATGACCCTGTCTTTTTTGGTCAATCACAGTTCATTCATGCCCCAAAACTATAGGGAGAAAAAAAGAGAGATTAGAGCACCTCCATCGGAGGTCTTTTTGCCCGGGAGGAGGGGGCCTAGGCCCAGCTTTTGGCTCTAGCACACAATGGCAAGACCAGACAGTTGATGGGGTCCACAAGCCTGGGCAGGCCCAAAGGCAAATCTTGCCTAGGTTTGCTCACGTCATTAATGACGTCAGGCAACTAAAAAAATTTAAAAAAATCAAAAAAATACCAAAATTTTCAGAATTTATATATATATATATATAAATACCTAGTCCTATTTTACACTTCTCATGCCAAAATTAATAGTTTAAGTATAAAAAATATAAAATAAATTAAAATAAATAGTAATTGCCCTTGCCCTTGCCATTTGGGGTGGAACCAAAAAAGGCAAGGCTGACACTATTCACATGAATAGTGTCAAACCTTGCCTTTGCCTTTGCCTTACCCTTGCCTTTTGGGGTGGAGGTGCTCTTACAAGAGCCGAAATGGCCAATACATAGGAACAAAGAACAAGAAGCACATAGGATGGGAGTTCAAACTAAAAACCAGTATAGTCTAGCAAAATGAATCTTCCCTATTACAAAGCCAAGACAAAAGCAAACAAAGCCATCGCCGCAAAGGGAACAAGGACGACACCAACATAACCACAAAAGATACACTTCCCTCACACAAATCAGCACTTTGCACAAAGAAACCCACCAGTTTGCCGCCGAGAACAAAATTTCCCCAAAGCACAAAAGTACATCAACACAAAAACATCCATCCAAGACTCACAATTTCCAAGGCCGAATCCGCCTATGTACCATTGAGAAATCAACAACCATTCCAACCATGGTATATCCCAAAAGACCAAAACCAAGAGAGTGGAAGATGGTGGTGCAAACACCAGAGCAAGAGCCATTGCAAGAGCTCTATACATTTTCCAATAAATATGCGAAACTTCACTTGTAGAAGTAGTTGTTGTAGCCCAATGGAGAGGCCAAATCTAAGGAGAGGGCAAGAAGAGGAGGGGATGTAGAGGAGGAAGTAAATCTGTTTGTAGGGGGTGTTTGGCAAGGAATGAGGGATACAAACTCTGCTTGAGACATTTAAGCTTAGTTCTTAGCACAAGGCTCAAACAACCACCACTATGGGGAGGAGCCACCAACACTTAAGAGAGCCAGAGGCACAGCCAAACAGGCTCTTGCCAAAAATAAAAACACCCACACCAAGAGAAACCAATGCATGAGATAGAGAGGTAGCAGAGAGCAAGAGAAACCAATATATTCTTGTGTCATTTTCATTACATCGCATGCCTTGAACATTAGTATCATTACAACTCATCACCTAAATCAATCCCAAATGTGCTGGCCAATTGTCGCGTAGATTTAGCTTCACCAAAATGGATTCAGCTGCATCCTCAACTTGTGATACTCGCAAGTGCACGAGCCGTTCGGTAGTATAGCATATGTAAGTGCGAGGTCGATCCCACGAGGATTGGTGATTGAATGATCCAATTCATTTCCCTACAAAAAAACAGAAATGGAAAAGAAAATAAATAAAACAAGAAAAATGAAATAACTCAAGCAAATAAGTTCCCAAGTTCAATTAGATTAACGGATTGATTCTAGCTAAAGTATGATTAGGCCATGGTGTCTGGTTCTAACCTTGTGTTCCTAATTCCCTAATTTGATCATTTGTTGTCTAACCTAAAACTAAACATTAGGAACCCATTAAGCATAGAAGAACAATTTAAACAACCAAGCATGTATCTAATCCCTGTTGTCGAATGTCCATACATACTCTTCCTATTCATAGTTCAATTCGAATTAAAGCATGATGTCTACTCTTAATTCAAACCAAGATAGCTAACATGCAAGCCTAAATGGTGATCAATCATTCAAACTAGCATATTAACTTATAAGCATAATGAATAAGAACAAAAACCATAACTGAAACTTGGAAACTAATTAAACTTGAATACTTAAGAAAGAATGTACATTACAAATAAAATTAAAGAAGAACTTGAAAACTTGAAGAAAAATTCAGTAAACTCATTTTATTACAACAATTGAAAACTTGAAAGGAAACTAAGAGAATTTGAGGGAGAGAAGGGAAGGGAGCTCTAGAGAAGTGTTTGAGAGCTCCCCCCCTTGGGGTGTTATTACAAGCTTAGAGAACTTCCCTATTTATAGGCCTAGGGGAAGTGAAAATCTGAATTATACAATTGAATTTTATAAACACACTAACTTCACTAACTTACAACACTTAAATCACTTAACCCACTATTGCATTTGAAAACAATTCCTCTTGTCTTTAGGCTTAGTGTTGCAACTCCCACTTCATCATATTTTGGCATTAAGCTTAGTGTTGCATCATCCACTTCACCATCTTTTGTCTGCTGCAAAATTCCACTCAAAAATAGGAATTGAATATGCTTCCACAAACTTTCCCACAATCAACAACAATTCATCATGCATATGTCATGCATGACAATGCATTGCAGCCAGCTTGTGGGCTCGTTTTGGGCTTGTTCATCCATTCTGAAAAATCTGAAAAAATATGTATCTTCAAGCTATGTGTCTTATCTTTCCAAGAATATGCAGCCCAGCTCAAGGAAAAATCGGAAAGGCCTTCAAATGTGATATTTGGCCCAGTAACGCAGATGCTGCCGAATTTGACCTTAAGTTGCCAAAACATGTGTAACTTCCTCTAGGAGACTCGGAATCATGAACCGTAAAATTCTACAGAAACTAGACTTCCGTATCTTTCCAATGGTATATGGCTCATCATCTGGTTCTTCTTGAGCAAGTACAGTCCAATCCGTGAAGTTGACTGATCTGCAGACACCGTTTTGAGCTAACTTATCTCCAAAATGCAATTAGTGAGTCCTTAAGCTTATTACACTGAAACAAACACAAAACTTATTAAAAGCACAAGTTTAACTCAAAAACATAACCAAATCATAAGTTAAAAGGGTACAAAATAATATGTAAATATGCACCGATCAAATACCCCCAAACCTAGATTTTGCTAGTCCTCGAGCAAAACAAAAGGAAAACAAAGATAAAAACAAACAAGAAGTTAACTTGACCACTTTCGTAGGTAACTCGATTGCATTGAGCGTATGCAACAAGCCTTTAAACCTCTAAGCATCCCTAGTAGGAGGAGTTGTGTCTCCTGAGGGTTTTAACAATATCAATACCCACAAACGTTTTTCTAATTCTACAAAACAAAATAATTTAGAAAACTTAAAAGATTTGTTAGTCGATAAGCAAAACCAAAAACAAAAACAAACATAATTAACAAAAACAAAAATAAAAAGAAAAATAAAAAGAGAATAAAAAAATAAATAAAAAGAACTCAAAACAATCTTTCCGAACATTTTCTGAAGAGAAATGACTCATGCACATGACTTAAACGTTTTAACAATAAAAGCTCAATTTTTAGACATTATTTACAAAGTGGCAAAGTTCTAAACATAATATGCTCAAAGTGTAGTAGTGTGATAGCCAAATGCAACAAATTTCCCAATCTTAGTTTTCACACAATTTCAAAAATTATACAAAGCACAAGTTCAACTTCAAATCTCACCAAAGTTGTCCTCTCACAAATGAATCACTTAGAAGAGGGCTATAATGCAACACTCAGTTATAAACATGATATTAGAGTTAAACCATAAAGACTTAACTCGAAATAGAAAGATGAAGAACTTGCATTAATATGATCTCAAGAAGGATGCCAAACACTTAAAAGTAAGAAAATGGATGCAATTCAACCACATGACATTTAAGATCAATTTAGGTCTTTAGTAAAGGTTGTAATTGGGCCAAGGGTGTAAGGTGAGTAAGAAATGAAAGGTATGGATAAAACAAAGTCCAAGGAACTCAAAATATAAGAGCATAAAATAATTGTTTACAAGACTTCGAATCATCACGATTAGATTTTTTTTTTCTTTTACATGATCAAAACTCCTTATAGGTCATTTACAATGATTTAAACTCCTTTCCAAACATCAATGAAACCCAAAAACGAAATTTCATTCAACTACCATTTACTCATAACATTTTTTTTTTCTTTTCATTTCACCAATTGTGTGAATTTCTTCTTCTTCTTTTTTTTTTTTTTTTTTTTTAAGTAATATCCATTCCCAAACTTAGCATGAAAAACACATCCGAATTAGAGCTCATGAGTTCCTTAGAGAGGTAAATATTTGTTTTTCGGGCTAAGGCGAGGAAATATAATTGGTAAAATGAAAGAAAAGGTTTACATGTAGGCTCAAAATGGTTAGCAATGGAAAATCATGCTTAAGCATGCATAAGGTTAGCTTGAAAGGCACAAACGATCCAAAGAGGGCCTTAATATCACTTCTTAAATGTCATGAAATCAAATTGCATAAGAATGAATGACTTTTAAGTGTTCAACCAAATCAATGGATAATGAGATCAAACAACAACTTTGATGACAAGAAAATAAGAGTATGTGTATAACACTCATGAAATGAAGCACAAGGCTCAAAAACTCACATTATATGGTTATATAAGTCTAATTTATGCTTGATACAATTCTTTGGGTCATGCAAATCCTTTAATTGGAGAATTATGAAACAAATGGCAAGTGCAAAGAAGGTTTCGAACATATCATGCTAGAACGATGCCAAATTAATTAATTTTTAATTTTAATTTTTAAAAAAAAATTAAAAGAATTAAAAAAATTACAAGGAAAAAGAATAAATCATAAATAAATAAAATTCAATTTTCATTTAAGTCATGCAAACATTTATCACAATCTCATCATAAGTGTTCGGAAAGTGACTCAAAAACAAAACAAGACTCAAATAGAAGAAAAACAAGCAATTTTTTTTATTTATTTATTTATTTTTAAATTAAGAAAAAAATAATAATACATGCTAAACTCCAATACCCCCAAACCTAGAAATGAACATTGTCCTCAATGTTTAAAAATTAGCCACAAACAATGTCATAACAACAAATGAAAGGTATTAAAGCAAATAAAAATTACAAAACACACAAAAATAAAATAATTACAAAATAAAAATTACAAAACAAACAAACAAACAAACAAACAAACGAAATGAAACAGTAAACCCTAATCACACAATTCTGAAACCCAAATTTTTTTTTTTTGAAGCCCAAAGCCCACAATTTTAAAACCCAAACCACGGTGAATTTAACCCATTTTGAAACCCAAACAAGGTGAAAAATCCAACCGAAAATGAATTCCGAAGCCCACACATTTTAATTTTAATTATAATCTTCTTTTTTTAAATTTAATATCAAACGTGAATTGGATTCTGAAACATGGGTCCTAATTTTGTCTCGGTTCAGTGTGAGGGACCAACAGACAGGGCAAGACACGTGTCGATGCATAGAGGCGCCGCAGACTACACAAGCAGAAATTACGGGGCCATGGAAAGGCGGCGACTTCCTTGCTGAACGCGTCCGTTCAGACAAAGCAAGTCGTGACAAATGAGTTGGAAACGGTTGGAAAGTGAGAAGGTTGTGGGACTCGAGGAACGCTGGGGATTCAGAAAAATGCTCAGACGCTGCTAGGGTTTGTCAAAGTCTACGTATATAAGAAGGAAAAAGAAGGGGGAAAAAAACAAAACCAAAAACTCAAAAACACAAAAGAGAAAAGAAGCAAGAAAAAGAAAAAAAAAGTGAGAAATCAAATGGCTTCTTCCTACCCTTTTTCCTTGGATCTCAACCTAGCTCCACCGACTCAAACATCGAGGCCAAGCAGGAGCACCAGTATGGATGCCCTACTTTGCCTCCTCACGGGGGCATGTGACTGTTAATGACTCGATACTCCTGGACAACGATGTTGCCATTGGAGTTGGCAGAAATTTAGTGACTCCCAAAGATATACATGTGTTCAGGACAAGGGATGACAACCAGGTCACGAGTGATGCCCTGGCACTGAGCGTGCAGAGTACAGCATGTGTCGCAAGTTTGGTTCATCGCCTACTGCGAAGTCCCATGAGGTAGAGGTGCTGAAAGGTCAGTTAGCGGCGGAGCACAGTATGGTTGAAGAGTGTCAAAGTGCTATAAAAAGCTTGAAGAGGGAGAGGTCAAGGATAGTGGAGGTGAATCGACACCAGCTAGAAGTATTGCGGGACGAGAATAAAAACCTATCAAAGATGGTAGAGTTGTACTCTCGTGACATGCGAAAGCAGCTGGAGGACCTAGACCGACCGGGTAAACGCAAGAAAGCAGATCGTGAGAGTAGTTACGCTCAAGCTAAGATTGCGATCTTTGGGAGCTCAAGTGATGAGCCCCAAGAGGCTGTGCGTGAAGCCCCGAAGAGGACAGCCAGAGGGCCAAACTAAAAGCTCCTATGGTTGAGACACCGAGCGCCAAGAAGAAATGATTTCAGTTTTTATTTATTTAATTTTAAAGTGTATGTGCGTTTTTTTCTTTCTTTCTTTATTTGGGAAATAAAAATGTTATGTTATCTCAAAGAAACGATTGACCCTAAATCTAAAGAGACAGCGATCAAACAAAAACATGAAAACCCAAACATGCATTTTTATTTTTAGTTAAGTAAACACACAAGTAACTGCTTTTTCTTTTAAGAGAAAAACTTAAGGATGACCAGTTAAGGGCCTCAGAAAAAACACAGCCAGGGGATCCGGGAAGGTTGGAGGGGTCACAATGGTCCCTCTTAAAACCCAAACTTCTTAGACACCGAAGGTGCCGCCTAAAGAACTCCTAGACACTGTATAGACCTCGGTTGCTCACTGGAGTTACCAAAAATTTAGCTCCTTCAAAGAATATCCTATGAGTTTTAAATTATACTACATAATTAAATAAAAACAAAATAAATAAATAAATAAATAAAAACTGAAATAAACACGCAATTCAAACAAGAATTTAAAAGAAGAGATGAGATTCTTGCACCAGGTGTCCAAGACGCATCTTTAATTTTGTTTCTTCTTCCAATTAATTTTTAAGAAACCTGTCAAACAAGAAGAAAACAAGTTATTTTTAAATTAAAAAGAAAAACAATGAATAAAATAAAATAAAATAAAAAGAAAAAGGAAAATACACTTCCCCAAACTTAAATCAAACAAAGACGACAAACGGAAAAGAAAGCACAGTTCCCTAACTAAAATAAACTAAAGATGATAGCCGAAAGGGAAAAGCAAAAACACAAAGCTCTAGAAAATGAAAGTAATGGGCAAAAATAATAAACACCAGAAAACACGGAGAAAATAAAAAAATAAAAAAAAAGTAAAGTAAAGGTGCTCCCCCTTGAAGCAATTAGGTCGAGCGTGCCCTGGAAATCCGAAATGGTGTTGGCTCTCTCTCATCAACATATGTCTATTTAAACCACGCCTCTGCAAGCGGATGATACCCAGCATTTCTTCCTGCAAACTCAAGGAAAAACATCAAAAAATCCAAAAAAAAAAAAAATGGCATCCTAATGCACTCACCTTGATGATCTCGACCTTGAGCTGTCCTTTGCACCTCCGAATGCCCAGAAAGGGCTCCTCCAAACACTGTCTTTCCAAACTCTTCATACCATCACGGCACGGCCTCAAACTTTGCTGAGGCAATACCGAACTTTTCTGAGGCAATTCCGAACAGAGAGCAGTGCTCCTGGGAGGCATGATTAGCAGCAGGCTCACATCGACAGGATCATCTGCATGTGGCAAAGAGGTCTGACAAGGCAGCAGTGGAGGAGTCCCACAATTTAACGGTGCTCCACGCGGTTTCTGCTACCAATTTGGGCATGCGATTGCTGGCAAGAACAAGGGAGTGTGCCGCACTGAGCGAGGAAGTAGCTTCCTTGAAGGCTATGGTGGCGGACTCCAGAAGCGGCTATATTGTGCCAATCAGCACGTGGAAACATTGCAGAGAAAGAATGAGGACCATGTGGAGCTGCTGCAAATTCTGCAAGTAAGAGAGAACAGAGGCATGCCATGAAGATGAAGATGAAGATGATGAAGATGTTGTTTTTATTTTTAATTTACTTGAATGTTTTGTTTTTGTTTTTAGTTTTTTTTTCTACTTTTTTACTTTTTACTTTGTTTGCAGTGTTTGAAGTGAAATAAAAATGTGTTTTTAACACTCAGAAATAAACTAACTAACCACACCACGTAAATAAATACATAAATTAACTTAACAAAACAAAAATAAAAAAAATAAAACAAAACAAAGAAGTTCCAAATTGAATTTTTTAATTTTTTTTTTAAATTATTATTATTTACAATTAACTGACCACAAAAAAAACAAAGAAGTTCCAAATTGCAATTTACTAGGAAAAATAAATAAAAACTCAAATTTCAAATTTTTTAATTTTTTTAATTTTTTTTTTAAATTTTGTTTTGTTTTTTTGTTTTTTTAAACACACAAATATACAAGCAACTCATGGATGACCAGTTAAGTGATCGGTTCATAATTGTATATTATTTCTTACCCTTCTAGCTTATGATTTGGTTATGTTTTTGAGTTAAACTTGTGCTTTTAATCCTTTTTGTGTTTATCTTTCAGTTAATTGAGCTTTAGGTAACAATGATGGCTTTGGAGAGCATAATTCATGCAATTCAAGCATGTTAAGGCCTAATTTGGATGAATTGATGAAGAGCTTAAAAAGACAAATTCATTATGGCTACAGCCCCTTGCCAGTCCAGTTCCGTAGGTCATATTGCAAGCTTTGTTTCAGCAACCTACATAGCTCGAATGAGGCCACATTCTTCATGAAAGTTGTTCCAATGGGTGTGTACTACAACATATCCAAAAGTCAGCCTCATTGGATAAATCTGGAGTCCGTTAGCTAGCAAACACTGAACCATACTCAGGATGGATCTTATCAGCGCGGAAAATGAGTTAGCAATTTGTTTCGGCCTTAACTTCTTCCTCCGACCTTGGATTGGCCCAAATAACATATGGCTGGAAAGAAGACATTCTGAACTTCAGTTTAGAGTGCTTAAAGTCCTAATTTGATTAAGAGAAGCCCAAGTTGTAAGCCCTTGAAGTTGCTGGTCATGCTGACCTCAGCATGTGCTGGTTGGATGCTTGGTCATGGTGAGCTAGGCATGAGCTATCATTTCTGGTTGGAAGCTTGGTCATGGTGACATGAAGATGAGCTAGGGCTGCTGGTGGGATTTAGTGGGGGAAGTGCATCAACCATTGAAGATTTTCTAATACAAGTGCATCAACCATTGAAGATTTTCTAATACAAGTGCATCAACCATTTCAGATTTTATAATTCAAGTGTTGTATGCATTAGTCTTATTGAATTCAGATTTTCACTTCCCCTAGGCCTATAAATAGGGAAGTTCTCTAAGCTTGTAATAACACCCCAAGGGGGGGAGCTCTCAAGCACTTCTTTAGAGCTCCCTTCCATTCTCTCCCTCAAATTCTCTTAGTTTCCCTTTGTAGTTCTCAATTGTTGTAACAAGATTCTAGTACTATAAATCTCAAGCATTTTTCCTTTCTCTTCTTCAATAAATTCTCCAAACACTTCTCTATTCTCTTTCAAAGTTCTCCATGCTCTAAAACATTTCCCAAACACAATTCCCATTCCCTTCCAAATTCTCAAAGTCCTCAAACACTCTCTTCCAAGATTCTCAAAATTCCCAAACACTTCTCCCATTCCTTCATCAAATTCTCAAACACTTTCCAAACACTTTCTTCTCCCTTCTCAAAGCTCTCAAACACATGCTCTTCCAAAATCCACAAAGTTCCCAAACACCACTTTCCTTACTCTTCCAAATTCTCCAAATCACTCAAACACTTTCTCCTCCCTTCTCCAAATTTCCCAAACACATTTCCCTTCTCTTCCAAACGTCTTCATGTCTCAAACACTTCACAAACACCTTTCTCTCATTTCCCTAAGTTCTCAAATTCTCCAAGTTCACAAAATCCTCAAGCTTCCCAAACACCTTCCTTTCCCTTCCAAAATCCTCAAGCTTCCCAAACACCTTCCTCCAAATTCTCAAGCTCTCAAACACTTTCCTTCCTTCCTCAAATTCTCTACTTAATGTTTTCTTAGTTGTAATTTATTTTTCTTGTAATGTACATTCTTTCTTCTTGTTTTGTTTCTTTTGTTTTCATTATTGTTTTGTGTAGGAAAATTGAATTGGATCATTCAATCACCAATCCCTGTGGAATCGACCTCGCACTTACATACGCTAAACTACCAACGGTTCGTGCACTTGCGAGTATCACAAGTTGAGGATGCAATTGAACCCATTTTGGTGCAGCTGAATCTACGCAACAAGTTTTGGCGCCGTTGCCGGGATCGGTAACATTGTTTGATTCTATTTGGTTTTCCTACTTTTTATTTATTTTTATCTCTTTTTTTCATAACTGGGCAGTTTCATGTTTTGAAGTTAATGAGGTTAATTGACAAGTTGTGTTTGTAGTCCAACGGACAAGGACAATTGTCTGACAAGCAAGAGAACTGGGTTTGAGTCCCAGCTTACACAACACAAAACAAAAGAGGTTGAAGTAGCATGTTGATTATTTCTAGTTTATGGTTTCATTCACTTGCTCCTAATTAAAAATCTTGTTCAAGTTTACATAAACATCATATGACTCTTGGACTGATTAGTGAATGAATGGGTAGATATTGAAGACAAACACCATGTTTAAATTCTACTTGGTTCTTTATTGTTCTTCTTGTTCTTAATGGGTTCGGAATTTGTGTTTAGACTAAACACCATAGCTAAATGCTTTTTCTGAATACTTGATTAAAACCACACACCATATGGATAATCATATTTGAGAAAGAACGAACTTCATAAGCTAGTTTGATTACTTTGTTGCTTGTTACTTTGAAGCATGAAATTGGACATGTGTTGATTTTCCTTTCAATTTTACTTTTTATTTCCTAATCCTTTAATTATGTTTCAAGTTTTTTGTGTTCGTTTTAGCAATTTATGTCAGCTTAATAAAAATGGAGAGAGATGGTAACCTCAATCATAAGAATGGGGAGTGTGGAGCAGTGGGAGAAGTCGCGACCTCCAAATGCATCATGCTCGACCTAATCGCTTCAAGGGGGAGTATTCCAATCCTTTCTCTTTAGTTGTTTTGTTATTATTTCAGTAATTTTAATTTTCTATTCCTTTTATTAAATTAAAAAATTAAAAAGATTTTTTTTATGAGCTGACTCGTGGTAACTCCAGCTGAGCGTCTCCGTCAAATACAGTGTCTAGGAGTTCTTTAGGCGACACCTTCGGTGTCTAAGAAGTTTGGGTTTTAAGTGGGACCTTTGTGACCCCTCCAACCTTCCCGGATCCCTTGGCTGTATTTTCTGAGGCCCTTAACTGGTCATCCATGAGTTGCTTGTATATTTGTGTGTTTAAAAAAAAAAAAAAAGAACAAAACAAAAATTAAAAAAAAACAATTTTTTTTAAAAAAATTAAAATTTGAGTTTTTATTTATTTTTCCTTGTGTGGTCAGTTAGTTGTAAATAATAATAAAAAAAAATTTAAATAAAAAATAAAAATAAAAAAATCAATTTGGAACTTCTTTGTTTTTTTTTTTTTTTTTTTTTTTGTTAAGTTAGTTTATGTATTTATTTACGTGGTGTGGTTAGTTAGTTTATTTCTGAGTGTTAAAAACACATTTTTATTTCACTTCAAACACTGCATTACAAACCTAGAAAAAAGTAAAAAAGTAATTTAAAAAAAAAAAAAAAAAAAAAAAAAAAAAAAAAAAAACAACAACAACAACTTCTTCTTCTTCTTCTTCTTCATTTTCATCTTCATCTTCATGGCATGCCTCTATTATCTCTTACTTGCAGAATCTGCAGCAGCTCCACATGGTCCTCATTTTTTCTCTCCAGTGCTTCCACGTGCTGATTGGCACAGGAGAGCCGCTTCTGGAGTCCGCCACCATAGCCTTTAAGGAAGCTATTTCCTCGCTCATCGCGGCACACTCCCGTGTTCTCGCCAGCAATCGCATGCCCAAATTGGTAGCCGAGACCGCGTGGAGCACAGTTAAGTTGTGGGACTCCTCCACCGCTGCTTTGTCAGACCTCTTTGCCATATGCAGGATGATCTGTCGATGTGAGCTTGCTGCCAATCATGCCTTCTAGCAGCACTGCTCTGTTCGACACCCCTCTCAGAAAGTTCGGTATTACCTCAGCAAAGTTTGAGGCCGTACCGTGATGATATGTGGAGTTTGGGAAGACATGGTTTGGACGAGCCCTTATCTGCGCATTCGGTGGCGCAAGGGACAATTCAAGGTTTAGATCATCAAGGTGAGTGCATGAAGATGCCATTGTTTTGTTTTTGGATTTTTTGATGTTTTCTCTGAATTTCAGGAAGAAATGTGGGGTGCTCTTCTACTTCACCGAGATGTGTTTAAATAGACTTATGCAGGGCGAGGGAGCCGAAAGCACTTCGGATCTCGAGGGTGCTATCCTGTGCTCTTTTTCTCTCGGATCCCTTCATTTCTGGCGCAAATTGCGAGCGCGTTTTTTTAAAAGGGAGCATGTCTACACTTTCACTCACTTTTGCCTCCCCTTTTTCTGATTGCTTTGTATTTTTGTCTGTTATTTCCAGTCATTTTGTTTTTCTTTTCTTTTGTTTAAGTTTCGAGAAGTGTGTTTTCCTTTTTTTTTCTATTTTATTTTGTTTTTATTTATTAATTGTTTTTATTTTTAATTTAAAAATAACTTGTTTCTTCTTGTTTGTCAGGTTTCTCAAGAATTTAATTTGAAGAAGAGACAAAATTAAAGATGCGTCTTGGACACCTGGTGCAAGAATCCCATCTCTTCTTTTAAATTCTTGTTTGAATTGCGTGTTTATTTCAGTTTTTATTTATTTATTTATTTATTTTGTTTTTATTTAATTAAGTAGTATAATTTAGGATATTCTTTGAAGGAGCTAAACTTTTGGTAACTCCAGGAAGCAACCGCAGTCTATATACAGTGTCTAGGAGTTCTTTAAGGCGACACCTTGGGTGTCTAAGAAGTTAGGGTTTTAAGCGGGACCATTGTGACCCCTCCAACTTCCCCGATACTCCCTGGCTGTGTTTTCTGAGGCCCTTAACTGGTCATCCTTAAGTTTTTCTCTTAAAAGAAAAAGCAGTTACTTGTGTGTTTACTTAACTAAAAATAAAAATGCATGTTTCAGTTTTCATGTTTTTGTTTGATCGTTGTTCTTTAAATTTAGGGTCATTCGTGTCTTTGAGATAACATAACGTTTTTATTTCCCAATTAAAAAGAAAAAAAAAACACATACACTTTTAAAATAAATAATAAATAAAAACTGAAATCATTTCTTCTTGGCGCTCGGTGTCTCGACCATAGGAGCTTTTAGTTTGGCCCTCTGGCTGTCCTCTTCCGGGGCTTCACGCACAGCCTCTTGGGGCTCATCACTTGAGCTCCCAAAGATCGCAATCTTAGCTTCAGTATAACTTTTCTCGCGATCTGGTTTCTTGCGTTTACCCGGTCGGTCTAGGTCCTCCAGCTGTTTTTCGCATGTCGCGAGAGTACAACTCTACCATCTTTGATAGGTTTTTATTCTCGTCCCGCAATACGTCTAGCTGGTCTCGATTCACCTCCACTATCCATGACCGCTCCCTTTTCAAGCTTTTTATAGCACTTTGACACTCTTCAACCATACTGTGCTCCGCCGCTCACTGACCTTTCAACACCTCTACCTCATGGGACTTCGCAGTAGGCGATGAACCAAACTTGCGACACATGCTGTACTCTCATGCTCAGTGCCAGGGCATCACTCATGACCCGATTGTCGTCCCTTGTTCCGAACACACGTATATCTTTAGGAGTCACCAAATTTCTGCCAACTCCAATTGCAACATCGTTGTCCAGGAGAATTGAGTCATTGACAGTCAGGGCCCCGTGCGGAGGCAAAGTAGGGCATCCATACCTGGTGCTACTGCTTGACCTCGTGTTTGAGTCGGTGGAGCTAGGTTAAGATCCAACGAAAAGGGGTAGGAAGAAGCCATAGATTTCTCACTCAGTTTATCTTGCTTCTTTTCTCTTTTGTGTTTCTGAGTTTGTGTTTTTTGTTTTTTCCCCCTTCTTTTTCCTTCTTATAGAGTCTTTCACAAAACCCTAGCCAGTGCAGCGTGAGCATTTTCCTGAATCTCCAGCATTCCTTCGAGTCCCACAACCTTCTCGCTTTCCAACCACACCCAACTCACTTATCACGACGTGACCTTTCTGAACGGACGCGTTTCAGGAAAGTCGTCACGACTTTCCATGGCCTGTAATTTTCGCTTGTGGATCTGCGGCGCCTCTATGCGTCGACACGTGGCTCCTGCTTCTGCCCCGTGACTATCCATGAGACGACATCAGGGACCACATTCCCTCTTTTTAAAAATTCTGCATTGCGCTCATAATTCACGTTTTATCTTTTTAAGAAAAAATTAAATTTAAACATGTGGGTTTCAGATTTCATTCTGGGTCGGGTTTCACCTTAGTTTGGGTTTCAAAGTGGGTTAACTTTCTTTTGGGTTGAGCTTTAAATCGTTTGGGTTTCAGTTTGTGTAAGACTATCTGTTAGGGCTTACTGTTTTGAGTGTTTTACTGTTTCGTTTTTATTTTTTTTATTTTATATTTGTTTGTTTATTTTGTAATTGTTTTATTTTATTTTTGTGTGTTTTAATTTTTATTTGCTTTAATACCTTTCATTTCTTATTATGACATTGTTTGTGGCTAATTTTTAAACATTGAGGACAATGTTCATTTCTAGGTTTGGGGGTATTGGAGTTTAGCATGTATTATTTTTTTTTCTTAATTAAAAAAAAAAAATTGCTTGTTTTTCTTCTATTTGAGTCCTGTTTTGTTTTTGAGTCACTTTCCGAACAACATTTGATGAGATTGTGATAAATGTTTGCATGACTTAAATGAAAATTGGTTTTCATTTTATTTTATTAAATGTAAAATTTTAAATTTAAAAAAAAATTATTAAAAATTAAAAATTGGCATTGTTCTATCATGATATGCTTGAAACCTTCTTTACACTTGCCATTTGTTTCATAATTTTCCAATTAAAGGATTTGCATAATCTAAAGAATTGTATGAAGCATAAATTAGACTTATATAACCAACCATATAAAGTGAGCTTTTGAGCCTTGTCCTTCAATTCATGAGTGTTATACATGTACTCTTATTTTTTTTGTCATCAAAGTTGTTGTTTGATCTCATTATTCATTGATTTGGTTGAACACTTAAAAGTCATTCATTCTTGTGCAATTTGACTTCATGACATTTAAAGAAATGATATTAAGGCCTTCTTTGGATCGTTTGTGCCTTTCAAGCTAACCTTATGCATGCTTAAGCATGATTTTCCATTGTTAACCATTTTGAGCCTACATGTAAACCTTTTCTTTCATTTACCAATTTTATTTCCTCGCCTTAGCCTGAAAAACAAATATTTACCTTTCTAAGGAACTCATGAGCTTTAATTTGGATGTGTTTTTCATGCTAAGTTTGGGAAGAGGTGTTACATTTCGAAAAAGAAAAAAAGAAAAAAAAAATCACACAATTGGTGAAAGAAAAGAGAAAAGTTAAGTGGTGGTTGATTGAAAATTCATTTTTGGGCCTTCAAAATAAATTGGTGTTTGTTCAATTTAAGGGAAGGAGTATGAACCATTGTAAATGAAGGTATAAGGAGTTTTGATCTTGTAAAAGAAAAAAATCTAATTGTGATGATTCGAAGTCTTGTAAACCTTTGTTTTATGCTCTTATATTTTGAGTTCCTTGGACTTTGTATTATCCATACCTTTCATTTCTTACTCACCTTACACCCTTGGCCCCATTACAACCTATACTAAAGACCTAAATTGATCTTAAATGTCATGTAGTTGAATTGCATCCATTTTCTACTTTTAAGTGTTTGGCATCCTTCTTGAGATCATATTAATGCAAGTTCTTCATCTTTCTATTGCGAGTTAAGTCCCTTATGGTTTAACTCTATTCTCATGTTTATAACTGAGTGATGCATTATAGCCCTCTTCTGAGTGATTCATTTGTGAGAGGACAACTTTGGTGAGATTTGAAGTTAAACTTATGCTTTGTATGATTTTTGAAATTGTGTGAAAACTAAGATTGGGGAATTTGTTGTATTTGGCTATCACACTACTACACTTTGAGCATATTGTGTTTAGAACTTTGCCGCTTTGTAAATAATGTCTAAAAATTGAGCTTTTATTGTTAAAACGTTTAAGTCATGTGCATGAGTCATTTTTCTTCAGAAAATGTTCGGAAAAATTGTTTTGAGTTCGTTTTATTTTTGTAATTGTTTTCTTTATTTTTGTTTTTTCTTTATTTTTGTTAATGTATTTGCGTTTATGTTTGTTTTTGTTTTTGGTTTTGCTTAAGGACTAACAAATCTAATAAGTTTTCTAACCATTTTGTTTTGTAGAGTTAGAAAAACGTTTGTGGGTATGTGGATCTGTTAAACCCTCAGGAGACACAACTCCTCCTACTAGGGATGCCTAGAGGTTTAAAGGCTTGTTGCATATGCTAAATGCAATCGAGTTACCTACGAAAGTGGTCTAGTTAACTTCTTGTTTTGATTTTTTTATCTATGTTTTCCTTTTTGTTTTGCTCGAGGACTAGCAAAATCTAGGTCTGGGGTATTTGATCGGTTCATAATTGTATATTATTTCTTACCCTTCTAGCTTATGATTTGGTTATGTTTTTGAGTTAAACTTGTGCTTTTAATCCTTTTTGTGTTTATCTTTCAGTTAATTGAGCTTTAGGTAACAATGATGGCTTTGGAGAGCATAATTCATGCAATTCAAGCATGTTAAGGCCTAATTTGGATGAATTGATGAAGAGCTTAAAAAGACAAATTCATTATGGCTACAGCCCCTTGCCAGTCCAGTTCCGTAGGTCATATTGCAAGCTTTGTTTCAGCAACCTACATAGCTCGAATGAGGCCACATTCTTCATGAAAGTTGTTCCAATGGGTGTGTACTACAACATATCCAAAAGTCAGCCTCATTGGATAAATCTGGAGTCCGTTAGCTAGCAAACACTGAACCATACTCAGGATGGATCTTATCAGCGCGGAAAATGAGTTAGCAATTTGTTTCGGCCTTAACTTCTTCCTCCGACCTTGGATTGGCCCAAATAACATATGGCTGGAAAGAAGACATTCTGAACTTCAGTTTAGAGTGCTTAAAGTCCTAATTTGATTAAGAGAAGCCCAAGTTGTAAGCCCTTGAAGTTGCTGGTCATGCTGACCTCAGCATGTGCTGGTTGGATGCTTGGTCATGGTGAGCTAGGCATGAGCTATCATTTCTGGTTGGAAGCTTGGTCATGGTGACATGAAGATGAGCTAGGGCTGCTGGTGGGATTTAGTGGGGGAAGTGCATCAACCATTGAAGATTTTCTAATACAAGTGCATCAACCATTGAAGATTTTCTAATACAAGTGCATCAACCATTTCAGATTTTATAATTCAAGTGTTGTATGCATTAGTCTTATTGAATTCAGATTTTCACTTCCCCTAGGCCTATAAATAGGGAAGTTCTCTAAGCTTGTAATAACACCCCAAGGGGGGGAGCTCTCAAGCACTTCTTTAGAGCTCCCTTCCATTCTCTCCCTCAAATTCTCTTAGTTTCCCTTTGTAGTTCTCAATTGTTGTAACAAGATTCTAGTACTATAAATCTCAAGCATTTTTCCTTTCTCTTCTTCAATAAATTCTCCAAACACTTCTCTATTCTCTTTCAAAGTTCTCCATGCTCTAAAACATTTCCCAAACACAATTCCCATTCCCTTCCAAATTCTCAAAGTCCTCAAACACTCTCTTCCAAGATTCTCAAAATTCCCAAACACTTCTCCCATTCCTTCATCAAATTCTCAAACACTTTCCAAACACTTTCTTCTCCCTTCTCAAAGCTCTCAAACACATGCTCTTCCAAAATCCACAAAGTTCCCAAACACCACTTTCCTTACTCTTCCAAATTCTCCAAATCACTCAAACACTTTCTCCTCCCTTCTCCAAATTTCCCAAACACATTTCCCTTCTCTTCCAAACGTCTTCATGTCTCAAACACTTCACAAACACCTTTCTCTCATTTCCCTAAGTTCTCAAATTCTCCAAGTTCACAAAATCCTCAAGCTTCCCAAACACCTTCCTTTCCCTTCCAAAATCCTCAAGCTTCCCAAACACCTTCCTCCAAATTCTCAAGCTCTCAAACACTTTCCTTCCTTCCTCAAATTCTCTACTTAATGTTTTCTTAGTTGTAATTTATTTTTCTTGTAATGTACATTCTTTCTTCTTGTTTTGTTTCTTTTGTTTTCATTATTGTTTTGTGTAGGAAAATTGAATTGGATCATTCAATCACCAATCCCTGTGGAATCGACCTCGCACTTACATACGCTAAACTACCAACGGTTCGTGCACTTGCGAGTATCACAAGTTGAGGATGCAATTGAACCCATTTTGGTGCAGCTGAATCTACGCAACATTAAGGGCCTCAGAAAACACAGCCAGGGGATCCGGGAAGGTTGGAGGGGTCACAAAGGTCTCACTTAAAACCCAAACTTCTTAGACACCGAAGGTGTCGCCTAAAGAACTCCTAGACACTCTATTTTCGGAGACGCTCACTGGAGTTACCACGAGTTAGCTCATATAAAAAATCTTTTTAATTTTTTTTTTAAAAGCAATAGAAAATTAAAATTACTGAAATAATAACAAAACAATTAAGGAGAAAGGATTGGAATACTCCCCCTTGAAGCGATTAGGTCGAGCATGATGCATTTGGAGGTCATGACTTCTCCCATTGCTCCACACTTCCCATTCTTATGATTGAGGTTCCATCTCTCTCCATTTTTATTAAGCTATCAAAAATTGCTAAAACAAACACGCAAATTTGAAATGGAATTAAAAGGATTAGGAAATAAAAACTACAATGAAAAGGAAAATCAACACACATCCAATTCCATGCTTCAAAGCAACAAGCACCAATGGGTTGTGTAAGCTGGGACTTAAACCCAGTTCTCTTGCTTGTTGGGCAATTGTCCTTTTCTGTTGGACTACAAACACAACTGGTCCATTAACGTCATTAACTTTAAAACAAGAAATTGTCTAGAAAAACATGAAAATGGAAAATAAAAATAAAACAAGTAGGGGAAAAGAAATAGAACCAAACAATGTTGCCAATCCCCGGCAACGGCGCCAAAAACTTGTCGCGTAGATTCAGCTTCACCAAAATGGATTCAGCTGCATCCTCAACTTGTGATACTCGCAAGTGCACGAGCCGTTCGGTAGTATAGCATATGTAAGTGCGAGGTCGATCCCACGAGGATTGGTGATTGAATGATTCAATTCATTTCCCTACAAAAAAACAGAAATGGAAAAGAAAATAAATAAAACAAGAAAAATGAAATAACTCAAGCAAATAAGTTCCCAAGTTCAATTAGATTAACGGATTGATTCTAGCTAAAGTATGATTAGGCCATGGTGTCTGGTTCTAACCTTGTGTTCCTAATTCCCTAATTTGATCATTTGTTGTCTAACCTAAAACTAAGCATTAGGAACCCATTAAGCATAGAAGAACAATTTAAACAACCAAGCATGTATCTAATCCCTGTTGTCGAATGTCCATACATACTCTTCCTATTCATAGTTCAATTCGAATTAAAGCATGATGTCTACTCTTAATTCAAACCAAGATAGCTAACATGCAAGCCTAAATGGTGATCAATCATTCAAACTAGCATATTAACTTATAAGCATAATGAATAAGAACAAAAACCATAACTGAAACTTGGAAACTAATTAAACTTGAATACTTAAGAAAGAATGTACATTACAAATAAAATTAAAGAAGAACTTGAAAACTTGAAGAAAAATTCAGTAAACTCATTTTATTACAACAATTGAAAACTTGAAAGGAAACTAAGAGAATTTGAGGGAGAGAAGGGAAGGGAGCTCTAGAGAAGTGTTTGAGAGCTCCCCCCCTTGGGGTGTTATTACAAGCTTAGAGAACTTCCCTATTTATAGGCCTAGGGGAAGTGAAAATCTGAATTATACAATTGAATTTTATAAACACACTAACTTCACTAACTTACAACACTTAAATCACTTAACCCACTATTGCATTTGAAAACAATTCCTCTTCTCTTTAGGCTTAGTGTTGCAACTCCCACTTCATCATATTTTGGCATTAAGCTTAGTGTTGCATCATCCACTTCACCATCTTTTGTCTGCTGCAAAATTCCACTCAAAAATAGGAATTGAATATGCTTCCACAAACTTTCCCACAATCAACAACAATTCATCATGCATATGTCATGCCAGCTTGTGGGCTCGTTTTGGGCTTGTTCATCTATTCTGAAAAATCTGAAAAAATATTTATCTTCAAGCTATGTGTCTTATCTTTCCAAGAATATGCAGCCCAGCTCAAGGAAAAATCGGAAAGGCCTTCAAATGTGATTTTTGGCCCAGTAACGCAGATGCTGCCGAATTTGACCTTAAGTTGCCAAAACATGTGTAACTTCCTCTAGGAGACTCGGAATCATGAACCGTAAAATTCTACAGAAACTAGACTTCCGTATCTTTCCAATGATATATGGCTCATCATCTGTTTCTTCTTGAGCAAGTACAGTCCAATCCGTGAAGTTGACTGATCTGCAGACACCGTTTTGAGCTAACTTGTCTCCAAAATGCAATTAGTGAGTCCTTAAGCTTATTACACTGAAACAAACACAAAACTTATTAAAAGCACAAGTTTAACTCAAAAACATAACCAAATCATAAGTTAAAAGGGTACAAAATAATATGTAAATATGCACCGATCACCAATCTAGGTCAGAAATCAATTGGTTTCATCTTATGTTACGAAATGTGGTCTAAGACAAGAAACCTCCATCAAATCTACAGCCTAATAATGCACAAAAACTACGAAACGCGTTGCTTAGTACACAAGCTAATTAAAGCTAAGGAGATTATCCTATTTCAATTATTTCATTCGTTGAAGACTCTCTGAGAAAATCAACAAATATTCCACCATCAAGTTAAACATAATTTAAGAGTTATCTACGTACACTCATCAAACTTCCGATTTGTTAAAATGGACGGAATTGAAACCTTGACGTAACTTAATCCTAACTCAAACTTTAATTGTTACCAAATGTTGCGTTGTCTTAGTAAAATCTTGCTGCATCCTGACCTTCATTTATATCTAATAAGATAGTGAATAATGTGGTGAGCCCTCAGCTCAGTATTATTGAAGAATTAAACGGTTAAGGGATGGCAACTGTTTTTGAGGTTGGAAAGAAGCTTCATTAGCATGGATTTCGAACTCAATTTTTGGTGCAATAAAAAACTTCTTGCTTACTTAACAGTTCCCTGCAAAGTTATTATAAAAACGAAGTAGCCAATTAAACAATGTAAATAGTTTATTGTGTTTTTAGCGTTTGAGGCTTCACTGCAACTTCCTTCACGACGAAAAAAAAAAAAAAAAAAACTTGAGCATTCTTTTTGAAGACAAAAGGAATTTGCCAAAAAGAGACAGATGAATTCGGAAAAAGAATGAAGAAACCATCAGAGCATTTTGGATATTGTCCTTCACAGCCACCAGCACATATCATTACTTAATATTCTTCTGGCAGCACGGCTCATATAGATCAGAACTTTATATTTCTGGCCGACCAAATAAGTTAGCATATAGT
Organism: Prunus fruticosa; assembly: GCA_018703695.1. Lineage (NCBI taxonomy): Eukaryota > Viridiplantae > Streptophyta > Magnoliopsida > Rosales > Rosaceae > Prunus > Prunus fruticosa. The sequence goes on from CM031919.1 coordinate 16,821,342, forward strand.
AATTTCAATCACTATATAAGCTGTGAATCAGTCTCTGCTATTTCATTGTACCAGCTGCTCTTTAATTCATTGACTTTACCAAGTCCTAGCTGCTTAGCACTAGCTACAGCTATACGATGGAGTTCATTAATCAACTCTCTGGTAATGTATCTGCTTGGCATTGATCTATTGAACCTCACTTTGTCAGCCTCCAAGATACCTCAATGTATGGATGGTTTGTTATGGACGCGTATATGCCGCCATTAATGTGAAGGAGACACATTTTGAGATTCGATACCTTCAAATATAACACAATATTTGTTCAACGAATTCAGCATATAATTCTCAAATCGGTGAAAATTATAACAAGAGCATGAAAAAAGCAATGTAATGGTCCCCCCATAAAATTTTTTCTAGCTCTGCCCTTGTCGTTTGGTATATAGCTAGACTCGGTGAATAAACTGGTGAGTAGAAGCTTTATTTGGCGTAATGGAACAATTTTATGATTACGAAGACCTAGGCTTTTGAGGCTTTTGAAGTTGGAACTTAATATTGGGCATGGGCGGAACTTAATATTGGTATAAATGTGCATTTGAGGGTAATGCTCATTATGTATATTGACTAGGTGTATTTTTCTATGTTTATTAATGAAATTCACTAGTACTGCGAGTTTTTAATGTAAATTTTGCCCGGCTGGCTTTCGAATTTTGGATCCGCCATTCATATTGGGTGCAACATTCCAAAACTTGTTGCACATTCAACAGTTTCCCTGCAATGTTATTTGAAAACAGAAACAGCCAATGAAACAATGAAAATAGTTCATATATTTGGTGGTTACTGTCTAGATCATTTCCATATTATAAGCATTTCAGAACTTCCCTGGAAATTTCTTCTTCAAGTCAAACGGAATTTGCCAAAAAGAAAGTGAGGGATCTGTGAAAACAATGAAGAAACCATGCGCATTTTGGACGTGTGCTATCCTTCATAGCTTTGGGTCCATCAACACATAGTAGAAACCAATTATTTACTATTAATCTGACAGCAGGGTCATATAAGAACTTTTACAGGGCGACAAAATAAGATTGCATATATTATTGTTTCGGGTCACCGAGGTAGTGAAGTCAATCAGTATATAAACTGCTCTCTGATTTATTTACTTTACCAATGAAGTTCATTAAGCAGCTGTGGAGATGTGTTTGTTTGGTCTTTATCCTTATGTTGGGGACTTGGTCTAGTGAAGCCACTTCTCGCAGCCTCCAAGATACCTCAATGTACGAAAAATACGAGCAATGGATGGTTCGTTATGGACGCGAATATGATGATGTTAATGAGAAGCATAAGCGTTTTGAGATATTCAAGAAGAATGTGGCATACATAGAATCCTCTAATAGCGATGCAAACAAATCTTACAAATTAAGTGTTAATCAATTGGCAGATCAAACGAATGAAGAAGTGAAAGCCTCAAGAAATGGATTCAAAGGGCGTGAATACTCCACAAAGACTACTTCTTTCAAATACGAAAACGTCACAGTAGTACCATCTACCATGGATTGGAGAAGCAAAGGAGCTGTAACGCCCATGAAAGACCAAGGCCAATGTGGTAAGCCTCTAATTTTTATTTTTAAGTCGGAATTATTCCTCTTTTTGAATATTTTCAACTGTTGTGTTCTTGATGCTATTTAATTGCAATAAAACTGATATATGCAGGAAGCTGTTGGGCTTTTGCAGCAGTGGCAGCCGTTGAAGGAATTACACAACTTACAACTGGTAAATTAATCTCTTTATCAGAGCAAGAGGTGGTTGACTGTGACATCAACGGCGAAGACATAGGATGTGGCGGTGGCTACCCTGACGGCGCCTTTGAGTTCATCAATCAAAACCAAGGGATTAGCTCCGAGGCTAGTTACAACTACACAGGTGTTGACGGTAGATGCAACACCCAAGCGACTCATGCAGCCAATATAACTGGTTACGAAGATGTGCCTGCAAGCAACGAGGAAGCCCTTCTTAAGGCTGTTGCCAATCAACCTGTTTCTGTTTGCATTGATGCTGGAGAATACGACTTCATGTATTATAAAAGTGGAGTCTTTACAGGATCATGTGGACTAGAAATCGATCATTGCGTTACTGCGATTGGTTACGGTGCCAGTGACGATGGCACAAAGTATTGGTTACTGAAAAACTCATGGGGAACGGACTGGGGTGAAGAAGGGTACATGAGGATGCAAAGAGATGTTTATGCAAAAGAAGGTCTTTGTGGCGTAGCTATGTTTGGATCTTACCCCGTCACATAAATAAATTTGCCATCAAACTAAATACAGTAGCAGCTGCTATGATGCGCATCAGCTTATAAAACTTCGTAGTCAGTTAACAAACTACCAATTTCTATGACCGGAAAACTAAAGTTGTTGAGCTTCTTATAGTTCAATTAAAATTTAATCAAAATTGAATCTAACCAATTGTGCTATAGGCAGATTCTTCTGTCATTTTCATTACAACTCATGACCTTAATCAATCGCAAATGTGCGGGCCAATCTAGGTAAAACATCAATAACTCCCAGGCTTCTTGTGTATGAGGCTACTAACTCATACAACGGTATTAATGGCACTTGCAACAATAAGAAATGCAAATTTTTAGCAGTGAACATCCACTTGAGTAATAAGCTAGGCCTTCAAAGGAACCATGCCCTAATTGGCTGGCTTTTTTTTTTTTCCCTCTCCTCTCTGAAACTGCATCTTAATCCAATAACCAGACCTTCAAAGGAACCACCATGTGCAGTAACATCAACTTGGACTCGGAAAGGCAAACACCATTAATAATTCAACTACTTATTCCATGCAAAATCATTAATACAACATCCAGCGTCAAACACAACTCGCAATCCGATAAAAATACACATGATAATGAAAACACAGAAACTAGGTAGAACTACATCACACCTAAATATTTCGCCAAACGGAATTTTGTAGGCCAACACAGGCAGTAGGTTCTTCAAGTTCTAATTGCTAGATTGACGCAACTCTGGTCGCACAAAGTCTGCATCAGCAGGCACTGAAATATCAACTGTAGGTCTCAGTTCGGCGCATACTTTAATGGCTCCATGTACTGGATCTGACATGAAGTTGCTGATGAGGTCTTGGTTGATGGGTGCACCATTATCCACAGAAACCAAGGCCTGCTGAGTAAGAATGTAATCAAATCTTGGAGCCCATTTCCTAGATCCCAACCGAGCTGTTGTTGAACAATTGTCAACCATGAAGGCAACTCCCCGAGCATGCATAAAAGGATTCAAAGAATCCACAGACTCAATAACGCTTTCATTAATGATCTCGGAATATGAATGACCCTTCTTCCTCAAGACTTCGATCTGGGTGTTCATAAAGCAAGGGAAAGAAATAAGAGTTCAAAACACATACAGCAGAAATCATCCCAAGTTACTAACAACATTTATTTCTTCACAAAAAGCAACAGCATTCACAGAACTCTAACCAACCAATCAAAGTTCCCTTGAAGGACTATATAATGGAGGTTTAAGTTCCAAGACACCAAAGAACCAACAATTTACATCATGATTCATCAAATCTATGCATTCATCATTCACCACAGAACCAACAGTTGATAACCTTAAATAAGCATTTGAGGATAGATTTTTTATTTTATTTTGACTAGATACACTACACTTTGAGATCAGAACAAAAGGAATACCCTCTTAACATTCAAGCAATTTTCAGTCATCAATTCCTTTATCTCCTGCTTTAAACCTTACATTCTCACTGAATCAAGAGGGTTAGGCTCATACCTGCGCCATCATTAAGGCAACAAAAACACCAGCAGTGAAAGGGTATAATGGGCCTAGGTCACCAGCTGGACGTGTTGCTCGGACACGCTCCCCAACCTTCCACATGCGGGTCTGATCAATTTTACCCATTGGGAATGCAGGCAGACCATCCTTCTCCTGTAAACAAAGGTATCTTCATTATCATTTGCATAACAACAATATTACTCCAATTATATTCCAAAGAACTAGGAGGATCATAAACTTCAAAATTCAACTTAGAAGAAAAATCAGGCTTTCATCACAGTAACTAAATAGTGCAAACATATGCGCGAACGTACATAAAAGCGACGCCCGGCCAAGACAACACTACGGATCTCACTACCGCTGGCCACATCTTCATAACATTCGTACAAGATGTCCATGCAGGGATAGTATGAGGCACTATATGCAGTCTCAAATTCCTTTTTGCCATCTTCAGACAAAGAGTTGTATATCTCCAGCATGCCCTGTTGGGGAAAATAATAAAAACAATTACTTAACTTCGTCTCAAATTCATATACAAAAGCATGCATGAATGAAATTCAAAAGAGAGCCGAACCTTAATCGAGATGGTCCTTGACACAATTCCAGTTACGCATTCTACAGTGTTTTTATAAGCCAAATCTTCACTCATTCCATTTTCAGTGTATCTTCTAAACAGGGACTCCACAATTCCATGAACAGCACCAAGTAAAATGCCTACAAAACAGAGAAGCAGAGATAAATAACATGAGGAATCAAGTATACTAGATTCAAAACATAAGAAAAGAATAAAGATAGATACAATGTAGGAAAACCAAACTTACCTCGCTCGCCAAAGATGTCACTTTTGTATTCCTGCTCTAGCGTAGTAGCAAATGTGAAAGGAGAACCAAGGGCAACCGACCAGCCAAGGGCCACATCTGTGGCTCTACCATCAACATCCTGTACAAACACAACACATTTAGTATCTACGAAATCAGTTATATGAGACACACACAGAGAGAGAGAGAGAGAGAGAGAGCTGACCTGGTGGACTGCAAAACTGGAATTAATTCCCGCACCATTTATCTCTTTTCCTTGGACATAAAGTCGCCTTACAGATGGACCCATCCCCTTCGGACATACAGCAATTACACTGATGTTCTTGGGGAAGTCAAGACCCACTGACTGCAAATGCCCTAAAAGGAAACCATGGGAAAGGCCCAGTATACTATTGGGCTTCATGTGTGAAAATACTTTCTCATAATTATCAGCCTGAAACATGAGACGAAATTAAACCCTGTTAGCAGATACAGGATGCGATATTACATCACAAAAGGCCTTAGACCAAAAAAGACGTGATTGCGTAATGCATTATGAATTGTAAGAGGAATCAATACTTTACTTCAATCTTAATCCTTTTTCCTAAGTGACCCATCAGTAAGTACAACCAGTAAGAATTCAGAGATGGGGAGACAGTTGAAAATGGTAATGGATTAGCAGACCCAAAATTATTTTAGCAAAATGATCAGAAGCACCAGCCCAACTACAAGTTACAGCCAATAGCAGGAATACAATTTCGAAAGTACAATCAACAGACCTGTGCTGAATCAGAAATTAGTAGCAAAACAAGATCACTGCCCGAGACTGTTTCCCATATATCACCCAATGTCCCATTCTCCTCAGAGAAACCAGATGCACGAGCTTCAGCAAAAGAACGGGAACCCTTCCTGAGCCCAATCTGTAGGTAGCAGGAGATATAAAATTTATATAAATTATATTAGAAATTTTGTTTACTGTAAAAAGATTGGAAAGCAATTCAATAATTTAAAAAAAAACTTTTTGTATGAAATGGAATTTTATGAGTAAAACAGGAAAGAAATTACCTTGACCACAATATCAGACTTTGCTTCAGCTAGAGAATCTCTTAAATTCTGAGCTTGAGCAGGTCCCTAAAGAAAAGAAAGATAGGATAAGGACCCAAATAATGTATATTGACAGACAGGAACAATATACAATTCACATTTTACAACAGTGAAAAATGCATGATTAATTACGACCCAGGTCGCCCTTATTCCTTAGGCCCAGGTTATTTGAAAGAAGCAACATCAAGCTCAAATACTATACTAGAGCAGAATCTATGTTCCATCATGCTCCACTGAAACACGACCCCATAAAACCACATGCACCATAGTCTCAATCAGTTAAACAATCCCACACCAGCTCACAAACTATTCCAACAATCCAACCTAATTATGGCCCATCTATAACACCTCCATCCTCGCCCCATAAGCCCACTATTGATAAGAGGCAACATTAAGTTTATACACAATAACAGGGTTCTAGCTTGTAATACAGGACTCGACAGCAAATAAATGTATTGATACTAGATTATCAAACGAAATATATTTGTACAAGAGTAAAAGGAAAAAGGAAAAAAAGTGACACCTATTCAACATGCATCTCTTTATCTGCAACTCATGATAAAAACACCAACAATTTCCAGTTACTCAAAGTAAGTGGTTTCGGTTTTCATTTTCAAACTTAACCCTATGGGTGTACATATATAGAGAGAACATAAAAAAATAACAAAAACAATGCAGACCCCAAATATTAATCATGCAACTTCAATAAACAATACCATTTAGTAAATAGATAAAAGGAAATGAGAGCAATCCATTCACCTGAGAACCCCAACCGATAACACCAATCTGTTTAATACCCTTGAAAGCATCGGGCAACAAATGGAACAGATCTCGCCCTCCTCTCACAATAAACTGCAGTCAGAATGAACCCAAACGATCATTCAGGAAACCCACATGGAAATCATTTCTCAAACAATATGAACAATATGCATGAATCAACAATAAATACATAAATGTGCATGTATTCATATATATGGAGCAATACTTTAGCATTTTGCCCTCCTTTTCCATTCCAGAGAGAGATTTTTTTTGGTCGACCATTGAGGGATTTCCTTTTTCTTTTTTACTGATAAGTATAGAGAACATGCAAACAAATGCTCAGGCGCTACAAAAAGTTTCCCTTTTCTATTTCCCAAACTCATTTATCAGAATCCAAACATAACCCAACTACCCAATATGTAGATTAACTAAACAAACTCAGAAATGTATTTTTATAATTAGGGAGAGACCTCGTCGTGACCAGCGAGATTGATCTTCTCCTTCTTGAAAACAGAGGTCTCGAAATCGAGAGACACCGGGGCCTTAATAGTCGGCATTGACACCATACGAGCTCCGAGAGCCGAGCGGCCGCCGGAGACACTGTTAACACCGCGTGTAGCTTTGGCCCTGAGAGGGTTAAGAGTCTTCGACACCACAGAGGAAAACCCTAGGCTGGACGGAACCTCGTGGGTTTTGGATGCTGACGACGACTGTAGAGCAGAGAGGGCTGGAGATAAGGAGGAAGTAGCCGCCGACATTGAAGACTGGTACACACAGCAAAAATGAGGCAGAGAGTAGAGAGGGTTAGAGTCGGTGCTTAAGCACGATTTTATAGTCGAGGCGTTCGTCTGTGTGATGTGGCTAACGTGCGCCGGATGCTTAAAAACGTTTTTGCTTTTGTCTTTTTGGGAACTGGCAGATACGGGATAAAATAAAACCCCTACCCGACACTCATCCTCCTCGTATGGAAAATTCTACTATGGGCGTGGTGTATCATGCGCCCAAAATATCAGCTATTGGATGAGTAAGTGGAGATTAGGGTTAAATCCACACCATTGACTACTGGTAACCTGTTAAAAGGGTTGGTGTAGGTAAAAGTGAATTAAATAAAAATTAAACAGAAAAAGAGAAAGAAAACAAGAAAAGAAAAACAGAAACAGAAAGGGAGAAGGGAAGATCGTGAACTGCTTCTGAGGCTTCTCCAAGAACGGCGCTCTCTCTTTCATCTCTCCCTCTGTTCCCCTACATTTGAATCACTCAATTCTGGAGATGAATTGAGAATATCTTAAATCTCGGTGGCTGGGCATTTTGCGTGGTTCACAAAAAATCGGTGGAAACGAGTTGCTGTTGCTGAAACGAATTTAAGTGGCCATTGCAAAGGTAAAATTAATAGCTTTATTATCCTTGTCCATACTTGAGTTCCCAGCTTTTTCTCAGCTTGCATTTTCCATATGAATGGAAATGGGGTCGGTTGGATTGGCTGTTGCAAGATTCTGTGCTTTCCCTACAGCTTTCTGTCATTTTCTCAATAATCAAACCCAACAACTGATTGAGTGAAAAGTTAATTAGTTTAAGCATGCACAAAGAGGACACCAAGCTTTTCAATCCCGAAAAAAGAACCCCAAAAAAAAAAAAACTTTGTATTATAAGCATATATTAAAATGTTGAATTCTTGATGGTATCTCTCTTGTTTAACAAAAATAAAAAATGAAAATGAAAATTTACCACATGATTTTTATTATCCTTGTCCACACTTGAGTTCCCAAAGACTAGCAATATAACATTTTGCTATATTGATCTGCTCAAAGAAAACCAGCTATTTCTATGGGTAATTTTCCCTCTATGAAATCAAGTAATTATGTTATGAAAAGAAAACCAGAAAAACTAAGCAGAAATTAATGCAGCCCAGGAAGCAACTAAGCAGAAGTAAATGGGTTTTTGATTCGCTGAAAAGAAAACCATTGTAATTTGAGTTATTTCACAGACAAGAAACACAATATGATCAATGTCAATATCTTTCTCTTCTTTAATGTTGGGCATATTGTTGATGTTGAAAAGTTTGTGACTCATTCGAAAAACATTAGATAGATTTTATTAATTGTAATGCAAATGACATGATATTTGTAGCCTTGCATTTTGGTAATGGAAATATAAGAGGTACTTCAATATGTCATTTTGAATCCAATTACCAATTGGTTAGTCCTATTTTGCAATGATTGTATCCATATTGCCATGTTATTGGTAGCCTCTTACATTTTGATAACATATGTGATTTGTGAATGCAATTGACAGGGCAGTTACGTCTAATTGCATTATAGTCTTGCAATTGACAAACAGTTACGTCTAATTGCATTATGGTCTTGCAACTGACAAACAGAATAGTCTCTTTGCATTCTTGTCACGCAATTGCCATTATATGTGCACAAGTATGAAATGTAGAATCTCTCAGTAAGGACTAATCCTTCATAATTTAATTGTATGTTTATATTTCTACTAAATGCAATTGATGTGTATCCATTTATGTTCATATTAATTATGCCATGGAAGACATGTTGCCTATTTTCAGGAAATGGATGCAGAAGCAAGTAAAACGAATGGAATTCACGGCCAAAACTCTGTACCTAACAGTGAAGGTTATTTTGCAGAGGCTGAGTCACTTGAAGAAACTGAAAATGCCCCATCTTTAGAGATTTTTGGATAGTAGAACAAAAAAATTACTGAGAAAAGCGGACAGTTTGAGTATGATGGGTTAAACTTCCAAAATATGAGCATTGCTGATTTAGCGGAGAGAGAGTTTGCAAAATTTGAGGAAGCAGAAAGATTTTACTGCAACTATGCTCTTGCAATTGGTTTTAGCATAAGAAGAAGTCGTTTGAGACGTAGCGAGGGTGGGGTTGTGATGGGAAGACAATGGGTGTGCTCAAAAGAAGGGAGTAGATCAAAGAAATGGACGAATAGAGATAATATGGTTCGTACACCAAGGAAAGAGACTAGAGAGAATTGTCACGCTACATTTGTTGTGAAGTATTGTCCTAAACGGGATGCTTATGTTGTGACTAAATTTGTAACGGAGCACAGCCACCGACTTGCTAACTCTCATGAGGTGCCTTTTCTTCGTTCGCACCGGTGTGTTACGGAATCTAACATAGCACAATCTATGTCTATGAGAAAACCCTCTATTAAAACCAATCGGACATACGACTATATGGTTGACCAAGCAGGTGGATACATGAAAGTGGGGTTCACTAGTAAGGATCTATATAACAGGATGGATTTCGAGCGTCGACAAGTAGTATTGGATGGTGATGCAGAAGCAGCAATAAGCTATATGAATGCCAAGGCAATAGCGGATCCGGAATTTTTTTGCATGTTTAGTGTAGATGAGGAGAATAGATTGGCAAATTTCTTTTGGAGAGACTCTCAATCTCTACACGATTATTGTTGCTTTGGGGATGTGGTGATATTTGATAGCACGTACAAAACCAACGTATATGACAAGCCTTTAGTGGTGTTTGTTGGTGTAAACAACCATAACGCGACTATAGTTTTTGGTTGTGCATTTCTTGTTGATGAGACTGCCTGATACATATCGTTGGGTACTCAGAACTTTTTTGACTTCTATGAAGGACAAGAAGCCTGTATCTATTGTCACGGACGGGGATGAGGCAATGCGTGTAGCGATTGATGAAGTTTTTCCCGATGCACATCATCGTTTATGTACATGGCACATCATGAGGAATGTGAACACCAATGTGAATAACCCCGAAATTGTAAGGGAGTTTAGCTATTGTGTGCATGGTGGTTTGACACCAGTGGCGTTCGAACAACATTAGCAGCAAATGATAGATACATATGATTTAAAAGGCGATTGGATCGAGATGATGTACCGTAAACGAAAACGATGGGCTGAAGCGTACTGCTCGGGGCATTTTTTTGGTGGGAATACCACAACACAACGTGTCGAGGGTATGCATAAGAACTTGAAGGATGGAATTGGTAGAGGCATGAAGTTAGTGGAGTGTATTCCACGGATTGAAAGATCGTTATTGAGGTTGAGAAATGAGAATGTGAAGGATGACTTTGATTCCAACAATTCACACCCACTCCTTCGTACGCACCTCCGATCACTAGAGGAACATGCAGCTTCTATTTTCACTCACGATATTTACAAGTTGATAAGAAATGAGATAAACAATGAGGCTAAATTAATTCTCGTGCAACCCGTAAGAAACAATGAAGATTCTCGTGTTTACACATTTTCCAAATTTGGAAGACCCGATGAGAAATGGACTGTAGTGTACTACAAGAAAGAGCAACATCTGCAGTGTTCGTGCAAATTATTTGAATCCAGTGGAATTCCATGTTGTCATATGTTTGGAGTCATGAAATGTGATCATATGGATCAAATACATCCGTCCGTAATAATGAAGAGATGGACAAAGGATGCAAGACGTGGGAGTGAAATTGTAGTCAAGTTGGATGATGTTCCCAACGAAACTATTCAAATGGCTAGGTTTGGGTCATTAAGCGCTGATTTTAACAAGCTTTGTTTTTATGGGTCGGGGACAGAAGTCGCTTACAAGAGGCTAAAGGCTGAATTTGGGAGATTAAATACTTTGGTTGAGAGATGAAAGGAGCAACATGAGCAAACTAGTCTTAATCTAGGATGCCATAATAATGTTGTAAGAGACCCCATAGTTGCTAAGACAAAAGGAAAGCAAACAACGGGAAGCAAAGGCAAAAAGGCCCCCCAATGCGGAGAGTGCAAGGTTACTGGTCACAACAAAAGAAACTGTCCAAATAGCATTGTTGGTGAGAGAGGTAAGCGGAAAAGGGGTTATACAAGTGACAGGAGCGATTTTCTTTTTAGTTTTGGACCACAAGATGACACAACTGTTGGAAACAAAACATTTTTTTCCTCCTCGAGTGTTGTTCATGGGACTAAGACGTTGTCCTCTTCTTATACAACCCCTAACTCGGGCTTCTCATATGGCGAAGTGTCTAGTGGCTCCACTCATTACACCTCAAATGATTTCACCTTTGAGACACCCGAGTATAGTGTATTGGAATCACAATTTGACACACAAGCCTCACCACCTAGAGATCGTAATAGATTTTGGGTTCCGTTCACCCCAATAAAATGACATGGATTGTAGTACTTCCACTATATATATGGTTTAGCTTTTATGTACGAAATATTCATTAGAACCATATTGTTCATGTATTTCCCCAACTTTTGGCATGACATATATTATTAGTGTTATTTTGTATCAATGTTAATGTTACACACAACACATTAAACAAAACAAAAAATAGTCTTATCAAATAAACAATCGTAAAATAACATGTATATGTCCATTGCCAACCAGGTGCTATGAAATTGCATTAGCCCTAGTCAATTGCCAACCAGCTACATGAAATTGCATTACCCCTAGACAATTGCCAACCAGGTGCAATGAAATTGCATTACCCCTAGACAATTGCATTTTTGTGCTATACTATATCACCTTCTACATATCCAATATAATTATGAGGCATCACGAAACACTTTTAATGGTTGTTCTTAGCCTACTGACTGTAATGACTATTTTACAATTTGTAATAAGGTTACCCACCCACAAAAATGAATTCATATTACGTTTTCAAAAATAAACTTAAAGAGGTGAGGTTAGGGTTTAGCAAAACACAAGTCATATTTTACAAAAGGTTAGGGTTTATGAAGAGATAAAATGAGATTCTTCAATACTACCCTTACAAAACTTCTAACTAAGTGCTTTAAACCTTAAGTAAATAGCTACCAATCAATGGAGGAATCTTCACCAAATAATATATGTCAACTCATATTCAATTGCCAAATCATACAAACAAATTGCATGAACCCAATATAATTCCATTTTAGTCAGTCATACCGAATAAACTAAAATAATAACATGTCTGCTCATATTCCAATTATCAAACGGACGTTTATTGAACCATATATGAAATTGCATTCTCGCCAATCATATCAAACAAACTCAATTGGATAGTAATATGCCAACACATATGCCAATTGACAAACAGAAAGCTATGAATTGCATGACCCCTATGCAATTGTATATTCGTGCTCCAATAAATCATCTTCTATACATCCAACGAAATTCTTGTGCATAATTTTACACTGCTTGTTCTCTGGATAAAAGATAAATTACGATGCAACTTCCATTCAAATTTTACAATTTTAAATAAGGTTACCCACCCACACAAATTCAATTCAAATTTGGTAGAAAACTTAGGTGAGATTAAGGTTTACCCCTAAACAGAAATTAACCTAAAAATTCTTGAGATTGGTTAGGGCTTAGCAAGAGAGAGATGAGATTAAGGTTTACCCATAAACATAATGAACTTAAAAAAAGGTGAGGTTAGTTAGGGCTTAGCAAGAGATAACTGAGATTACTCAATACTAACCTTAAAACGCTTCAAATCAACTGCTACCCAATGTTTTCAACCTTAGGAATCAACTGATCACTGGAGGAGATCGCCATATGCAGGAGAGGTTTTTTGGTTTTGAAGTTCTAAACCAGTTTGAGGAAAAGCGCGCTAAAATATCACAGAAGAAACCTATTACCTCCACCTGTTATACCAGGTTTTCTTTTTATTTTTTTACAAATTAATTGGCATGTGCAGTGCACATGCTTCATAAACAACAAATGGTGCATGGGTGCACCTGGTGCACCGTAGAAGGTGCCCTCCTCGTATTAGTTTGAGTTTTTCTATTTAAACCCCCATATTTTTCTTTGTTCCACCTCAATATTTCAATCATTAAACTTTTAAGTTTTATTATTATATAAAAAGATAAAAAATGTGAGATTTTCTATTTAAACTCGCACTTCTCTTTGTTCACCCCAATACTTAAATCATTAAGCTGTAAGTTTTATTATTGTGTAAAAAGATAAAAAAGGTCATCCAACTTAATAATTAACCCTAATACATCTATACACACACCCCACACCCCACCACTCTTCATATCAAGTTTTAGAAAATTACAAACTTCTCTACATCCTATTGCCAGAATTACTCTTCTCTATTAAAGACATAGAAAATTGACGAGCCTACCTCTTTAAATATGCGTGGGAGTTGATGGAAAAACTTGTTCATTATCAACTCAACAATACCCAAGTGTTAGAATTCCAGTTACAGTTCTTGGAGAGATGTAAAGTTGTTCTCTTTCTCTAGAAAGTATTAAATTTCGGGTTTAGGGTTCTATTTGTTTGTGTTTTTTTTTGCCGGGAACAAAGAAAATTGTGGGATTTAAATAGAAAATCTCTTTTATTTCTTATTTTTTTTCAATTTTGGGTGTATTTAAGGGTAGTTTGGGAAGATAGTGGGGTTTTCTTAGAAATTGTGAAAATTTAAATTCAAAATGGAGTGAACTTAGAACATGGGGTGAACTAAGAGAAGTGTGGGGTTTAAATAGAAAATCTCAAAAATGTCATCCAACTTAATACTTAACCCTAGTACATATACACACACCCCATCACTCTTCATATTAAGTTTTAGACAAATACAAACTCAATTATACATTTCTTTTATCAAAGATTATTGAAGAGAAGTTTGTTTTATCAAAAAATATTGAGACCCTCTGCTGTTTGGAATTTTAAAAAAAAAAACTAGTAAAGTACGACCACAACGCTCCATCTTCTCGCTGCAATAGACAAAAATAACAAAAGAGCTTCATAGCTCACAAAAATTCTAGTTTCTCTTGGACTCTGCCCCAAGAACTAACCACCTTTTCAGAGGCCTAGTTAAATCTAGCTCTAGACAAGCTCTCATGAACATACTATGCTTACCTTCCTTTGATTGCATATCAATAGTTATGGGGTCTTCAAAAATAGAAACCAAATTATGTAACACCTATGGATCTTTATAGTGTAGAGACAAAAGAGGAATTATGGCCCAACTAATTATGGAATTCACCATAGAATGGAAGGGGGAGAAGTCTGGGTCCAGCAGCTGAAGAGAAAAAATTTGAAATAATATGAGAGCTATGCAATGAGATTGAATTTAAGAAGACCTCTCATACTTCCACATCATTTCCTACATGTTCTCGATCGTAGGATTATCAATTGGGCTTTGATAATCCACAAAGACTGATACACACTACATGTGCTCAATTGGGAGAATGACTAGTCTCAAGTCATTGCGTGTAGTGAAACTAAGATAAGTGTGTAGGTGCTTATAGGGACAAGTACATTTTACACGATCAAACTATGAGTTCTAGTATGGAAGTCTTACTCACATATCAAACTAGAATTCATAAGTTGCAACAATGCAAACTAGTCCTCAAACCTGAGACATCATAGTTGTCTTGTGGACAAGTCGTTTGCCTTTGATATCACCATACAGTCATTGGAAGAAAAAATTACTCAAAGATGATTACCAGGATTCTCGACAAGCTCATGGAGGCAAGTGAATGTAGAACAAGGATCTCTGCTCTTAGTAAGGAAAGAGAATGCTCCAAAGATATGATTGGGAAATATTTGCATAGTATCAAATATGATTAGAAAATAAGTTTCTAAACATGACCAATGTAATCATATAAGTGGAAAATTCATATTAGGGTTTTGACAAAAGTATCCATACCCTAATAATATGAATTAGGAGCACTGTAATAGAGAAGGACTCAATTGCATAGCAATTCCAACTTGAATAGGTTCTTCACATTTTCTGATTTTCTTAGGTAGCCATGACATACTGCTAGGCGTGAACCATGGCTTGTGGAAGTTTTGTAAGGTTCAATTATTATTGCCCTTCGCTAATAGGAAGACTTAAATGGTGAGATTTAATTCACAATCAACTGAGAGAAGTTGAGACAACTCACTGCCTCGCTAAAAGGAACCTATGGATTGCACACTGAAAAATATAGTTAGAGGAACAAATGAAAAAGAAGAAGAAGAAACTTTAGAAAGAAATGAAGAAGATAAGATGTTGAAAATCAACGGTCAAAGTCAACACGTTTGACCAATAAAATGGTTGACTAAATCAAACCATTTGGGTTTTAAATGCATTTTGGGCCAAAAGGAAAAATAGTCCAAGGACCCATTGGGTCTAGGAACAAGTGCTGTATGACAACACAAGTTAAATGAGCCCAAAAGGAGCCCAAAATAGACCCATGGCCAAAATTCCCTATTGGGAATTTCTCATCATCTTTGTGTTGGCTAGGCTATTCTCAATTTAAGGTTTGAGCCTCCTAAGAAATTGGGTTGTGGTGTTGAGAAGAAGGAGAAATCCTCTCCTCCACCTTAGCTAAAATCGGTCTACAAAGAGGGAGTCTAGCATCTCTATCCTCTTGGTTGTTTCCTTCTTCATCCTATTTGCATTTGGTGTGGTGAAATATAGGGCATCTCCTTTGGTGTGGAGAAATAAAGGGCATCTCCTTTGGTGCCTTTGTTGAAGAATCTCTACAAATTCAAGGAAGAAATAAGGCCTTGCACAAGGTGTTCAAACTTGGTTTAACCAAGATGAGCTTCAAGGGTATTTTCTCATCCTTCTTCCCTTTTAGTTTTGTGTATAAAGATTTTAGGCCTCAAAGATACATGGGTAAAATTTGAATAGACTTAGCCCAAAATGATTTAGGTAAATAGCTTCCGCATTTGAATAGTTGATTCACATGTTTTGTGTCTAAAATTAATTGAAAGTTTTAAAGATACATGTTTCCTTTAAGACCTTCCCTACCAAACAGAAGGTCTCGATAGTGACTTTGGACACTTGAAACTAGAGCAGTAGTGGACAACTATAGTTTCATTTCTTTCCACCCTAAAGATAAACCAACCCTTATGGATTACATAGTGTTCCATAGAAGACCATCTTCCTAGTTGGGGTTTAGGCCTAGGACTCAGACTGCGTGCTTTAGCATGGGAAGAGCTAGCATTGAGTTGAGAACTCATATTGAAGCAGAGAGAACGTAAATAGTAATAGAGGAAGATGAGAGAAGAATAATGGGAGTAGTGGAAGCAGTGAAGAGAATTGCACCAAATCTTCAAATAAATAGCACGATGAAACATGCAAAAATGATTGCAAATAGTACACAACCACCAATGCAGGCAAAGAACTTGTTTTGGGTAAGAAGTTATCTCACCAGGGTTTTTGAAATCTGCATAGGGTTTCTCCCAAGCCTGTAGCTTCATAGGGGTGTTCCATCTTCTGGGGTAATTATTCAGTTGTAACCAAATTTGGCCATTAGATCGAAAAGAATACTCGAGATTAAGCCAAACGCAATTAATGAAATACAGAGAGAGAAGCAAAGGCCAATAAAAATTAGCACTTCCCAAAAAGATCTTTTGAAGTTGCTTTGTGAATGCCAAACAACATATCAACACTGTACTCTAATCTCCAGCAACATAGTGAGGCTCAACATAATGAACTCCAAGCTTGGCGCAACAAAATCCCCAAATTACCTTGGGGAAATCCAACCAACTCTAAAAATTTCCAAACCTAGCTGACACAGTTCCAAACCAGCCTTTAGGCTTAATAATTGCTTGAGTTAGGTTCTCATGATCCTCACCTTGTTACTTTAATTTTCCTTTCTTCCTCATTTTCTTCCAATTTCCCACAATCCCAAGGATTGAAAAAGCCCTAAACCCCTTCTCGCTATTCCTGTAAAGAACGTTTGGTTGAAAAGGTTTTGTTGTATTTTCAATAATAAAGTACAGCAGAATATATACAACCAATACTACAAAATCTCCGCAGCGTGATCCTCAATCCTAGGGATTGATTTGGATCTATCTACCTATATCAAGTAACTACTCTATGTATAGCTATAATTAGCATATTACAATAATAACGTATCAATTACAATATATGATTCTAATACTCCCCCTCAAGTTGGAGAGTGAATGTCATGAAGTCCCAACTTGCCGCTTAATCTGGTATAGTCGTTCTTTCCCAAAGGCTTCGTAAAAATGTCTGCTAACTGAGCGTGGGAAGGAACATATAAAGGAGTCATAAGTCCGGCAAGTAGTTTTTCTCGCACGATGTGACAATCTATCTCAATATGTTTGGTGCGCTCGTGGAATAGGGGGTTCGCGCAATATATAAAGCGGCCTGATTGTCACAATATAATGGAGCCGGGTTAACTTGAGGGACTCTCAGATCATGTAGTATGTATCGTAGCCAAGTGAGTTCCAAACAAGCGTTAGCCATGGCTCGGTACTCTGCTTCTGCGGATGAACGAGAAACGTGTTGTTGCTTTTTGGATTTCCATGAGATGAGAGAATTTCCCAGAAAAATACAAAAACCTGTGACAGATTGTCTTGTGGTACGGCAACCGGCATGGTCTGAATCACAGTAAGCTCTCAAAGCAAGATTGTTTGATGCATGAAATAATAAGCCTTGACCTGGAGAATTTTTGATGAATCTGAGAAACACGGAGTGCTGCATCCCAATGTGGTTTTCTAGGCTCATGCATGAATTGACTCAATGTCCGAACCGAATATACTATGTCAGGCCTTGTTACAGTGAGGTAGATCAAGCGCCCCACTAACCGTCGGTATTTCATAGGATCATTGAGTAAAGCTCCATCTGTGGGTGTGAGTTTGAGATTTTGCTCCATTGGAAACTTATCTGGGCGAGAGCCTAAGAGACCTGCATCTTGTAATATGTCCAAAGCGTATTTCCTTTGAGACATGTAAATACCTTTCTTGGAACGAGAGAACTCAATACCCAAGAAGTATTTTAAATCGCCAAGATCCTTGATGCGAAAATGCTTGAGGAGAAATGATTTGAGACGCTCCATTTCTTGCAAATCATTCCCTGTGAGAAGTATGTCATCCACATAAATAAGAATTGCTGTAAAAGAATTATTTCGAACCTTGGTGAACAATGAGTAATCAAATTTTGATTGCTGAAAGCCGGCTTGTTGAATAGCACCAGAAAATTTGGAAAACCAGTTCCTGGAAGCCTGTTTAAGTCCATAAAGGGACTTATGGAGCCGACATACAGGTATTCTCCCCTGCGGCGAAGTCCCGGAGGAGGGTCCATGTACACAACTTCGTGCAAATCGCCATGAAGGAAGGCATTCTGAACATCTAATTGATGGATGAACCAATTACGAGCAGCGGCAACAGTGAGAAGACAACGCAGTGTGGTGAGTTTGGCTGTAGGAGAGAATGTTTCTGTGTAATCAATGCCTTCCACCTGTGTGTAGCCCTTGGCCACAAGCCGGGCTTTATAACGATCAATGGTGCCATCAGATTTATATTTGAGTTTGAAAACCCATTTACAACCAATGGGTTTGTGTCCAGGTGGCAACGGGACAAGAGTCCATGTATTGTTTTGTGCCAAAGCATCTAATTCTGTTTGCATGGCCTGCTGCCAATTGGGGTCAAGGATAGCTTGAGCGTAACTGGTGGGTTCAGTGGTTCCTGAAATATTAGCTAAAAAGGCATAATGGGGTGATGAAAGGCGAGAATAAGACAAGAAATGAGAGAGTGGGTATTTTGTACCTGTAACAGCACATGGCGACCGGGCAGATGAAGAGGCATGGTTGGACATGTGGTAATGTTGGTGCCATACGGGAGCCTGCCTTGGACGAGTGGAATGACGTGTGGGAGCCGTGGGAGATGAATGAGGTGAACTAAGTAATGCTGGTTTCAGATGGAGAATGAAGAAGTGGCAAGGTGTGGTCAGATGAATGGGAGATAGGTGAAGTGTGGGGGACCACCTGACTAGTGGTGGCAGGGCGGGGTTGTGGGGAGGAAGGGGTGAGGCTGGTAAATTCTATAAGGGAGGCGTCGAGAGGTGGACATGTGGTGTCATGGGTAGGTGTGTGAAGGCTAGTTGGGATTGGGATGTCAGGAGGTGGACACGTGATGTCATGTGGTGATGAAATGGGATTTATAGAAAGTGGTTGTTGAATGTCAAAAATTGGGTTAGGAATAATAGGAGTGGAGGAACCAGGTTGAGGTGGGATAGTGGAGAAAGGAAAAATATGTTCATGGAATTGAACATCTCTATTGACGAAAAATTTGGAGGTGTGCAGATCAAAAAGTTTGTAGCCCTTTTGTCCCATGGGATAGCCAACAAAAATACAAGGTGTGGCACGAGCATCGAATTTTTGTAGGGGATGAGTCACAGTAGCATAACAAAGGCACCCAAAAACTCTAAGATGGTGAAAGGTTGGTGGCTGGTGATAGAGCAACTCAAAAGGGGATTTATTGGACAATAATGGAGTGGGCAAACGATTTATGAGATAGACAGCAGTTAAAACGCACTCCCCCCAGAAATTGAGAGGTAAATTGGCTTGGAAAAGTAGAGCACGGGCAACATTGAGAATGTGACGATGTTTGCGCTCAACAACTCCATTTTGTTGTGGAGTGTGAACACATGATCGTTGATGTGCAATTCCATTGGTTTGCAAAAACTCTTTCATGGATAAAAATTCTGAACCATTGTCAGTGCGAATGGCTTTAACATTGAAATTGAACTGAGTTTTGACAAAAGTAAAAAAGGATTTCATAAGAGTTTGTGTTTCAGATTTGTGAACCATCAAGAAAAGCCAAGCGCATCGAGTAAAGTCATCAACAATTGTTAGAAAAAAATGAGCTCCCGAATGAGAGGCTATTTTATGTGGACCCCAAATGTCACAATGTAATAAGTCAAATGCTGAACGCGATGAAATAGAACTTAATGGAAAAGGAATTCTTGTTTGTTTAGCCAAAGGACAAATACCACAATTATTGTCAACATAGACAATTTTTGAAGGAAGCAATGAAGAAAGTAATTGAAAACGAGCAGGTGAAGGGTGTCCAGAGACGAAGGTGCCATAAATTGGAGGTTTGTGAAACTTGATAGGAAACAGGTATCCTTGGCAAAGGCGACATGTAATATAGACCATCACGCTGTTTACCCATACCAATCATCTTCCCGGTAGCCAAGTCCTGCAAGACACAAAATGTGGGAAACAAAATAACACAACAATTGAGTGAGTCGGTAATTTTACCTGGCTGACATTAAATTCAAATGAAAGGAAGGAACACACAAAACATTATTTAAGGTGATGGTGTTATTAAAAGGAATTGTGCCAATTGAAGTAATTGGTGCGGAAGAACCGGTGGGTAAGTTAACAATGGGAGTGTGAGATGGTTGAGTTTTTGTGAAAAGTGTAGAATCAGATGTAATATGATCTGTAGCCCCACTATCCAAAATCCAAGGTTTGCTAGAAACAGAATTAATTGAAGGGACAGTAAAAGTGGACAGACCTGCTGCATTCACAAATGCATGGTTATTACCAGAGGATGATGCATTGGCGTTGATTTGTGACATGGCTGTGGCCAATTGTTGATATTGCTCAGAAGTAAGTCCACTCAAGAGGGTTTGAGCTGAAAAGTCTGGTGCTTGAATTGGGTTTTGTGAAGTCTGTGTGACACTAGAAGGGCCAGCTTGTTGGGCCGCATGTGCGGATGGGAAGGATGAGCCCGCATGTGGCACAAACCCATGTGATTGCTGCATGAAGGTGCGCGTGTTACTACCGGAGAAACCAGAATTTCGGCGTGAGTTTGCTCCTCGATTGGACCTATGGTTTTCATTCCTGGCATGATTTCCTTGTCCGCTTGATGTGTAGGTTCCATCTTTGAATCGGCAGGTGTCTTCTGTGTGTCCATTTCGATTACAAAAATTGCAATGGAATTTTAATTGCCTGCAATCTGCAATTACGTGACCATTGCAATCACAATGATCACAATGTTTATTTTTGGAATTGTTTGGACGACTTTGGATAGCTGCGGCAATAGAAAAGTTCTCGGTTGTTCCCGATGTCATATGTCGTTGTGTTTCATCTTGAATAACAAGTGAATAAGCTTGACGGACTTTGGGCAATGGTGTTATCATGAGGATGTTGCTGCGAACGCCATCTGAATGTGTCATTAAGGCCCATGAGAAATTGCATCATCTTATCTTCTTCTCTTTCTTCGTTGTGTGCTTTCATCTCATTGCAAGTGAGAGGAGTTCTGTATGTCTCTAATTCGTCCCAAAGGCCTTTGAGTTTTGTGAAATAGGCTGAGACTGTCATGGTGCCCTGTGTGAGAGAGGCGATGGACTTCTGAATCTGATAGATTGTTGGCGCATTTTTTTGTGAGAATTGGTCTTTGAAATCTTCCCATACTTGATGAGCGGTCTTGGCATGGACAACCCCTTTGGATAGATCGGGTTCCACGGAGTGGGCAAGCCATGATAAAATCATACTGTTGCATTGATTCCAAAGAGCATATTCTGTGGGGTTTTCTGTTTCTGATGGCGGCTTAATGGATCCATTGACAAAGCCAATTTTGTTCTTGGCTGTGAGGGCATGAATCATGGATTTACTCCAAGATGGATAATTGGTGCCGTTCAATTTTGTTGGAACGAGCATATGACCAGGGTGGTCTGAAGAATGAACATAGTATGGATTTGATGCATCCATACCAGAATTGCTGTTGCTATTGCTTGAATTTTTGGAATTGGATTTCTTGTTTTCTGGTGTTTGTTCTTTGTCTGACATGGTGGTTGCAGGTTTGCTGGAGGGTTTTGAAAAGGTTAGGAAATCAGGCACCACTCTCACCGACTTGTCTACAATCGCAACCTCATCGCCCTCCGCTACTTAAAGTCTCTCTTCCTCCTCGATTTACTGGGTTGTCTGCCTTGGGACGCCATCTACAAGGTAAGCTAGGGCGTCAATTAATTAACTTCGATTTCAAATATTAAATTAATTTAATAAATGATATCTCATCTTAATTGCATTGCAAGCTTCTGGAAGAGAAGAGGGTGTGAGGTACCTGTTGTGGATACGTCTGAGCCGAGCATGCCGAGTGCCAGAGTTTTTTGAGAAGCTGGAGAAAGATATAAGGATCAACTACCTTTTCACAAGAATTGCCAAGCTTGTTGTTGTGGAACTTTACAGCACAGGCTGCCTGCTTCTTTTATTATCTGGCAACAACCATGCCTCCCTCCGGGGAGGGATACACTTGGATTGGAAGCTTGAAGATGGGTGACTATAGCTTGAAGATGGTACAAAGTTGTTAAATTTCAAGTGATATTTGGGATTTTTCTTCTTCTTCTTCTATTGCGTCCTAATTATTTTCAGTTTATTATTTCCCTTTTAAATTTGTAGAGATAACAACGATTTCAGTTTTGCTATTTTCTTTCTAATTTTCCTTTTGGTTTAATAGAGCTGAAAGTGCGGATAGAGAAATACTTTAAGGGTGATGAGGAGGCGCTTCCGGCAATCCTAGAAGCGATTCTGCAGAGAAAATTGGCTGAGAAGCATGAGGAAACAGATGATGAGCTGATAGATGAACTGAAAATGAAGCCGCTGGATAATGTTAAGGACCAAGAGTTTGAATCAGATTTTGAGGAAATGCATGACACGGATGAAGAGATTGATAACTTGTATAACGCAAGGGATATAGTCATGAACAGGATGGTAAAAGATGAGTACTACAACATGGATGAGAATAAGTGGAATGATATTGTTGAGGATGCAATTCATCATGGGATTATGAAGGATACGAAAGAGTGTGAGGCAATTCTTGAGGATATGCTTAGCTGGGATAAGCTACTGCCATGTATACATTTCTAGTTACTCCATTTTGTACGATGCTCTGTTTTCTAACAAGAACACTTCCCTATTTGAAATGCTGTGTTTGTGTGTTAACCTTTCTGTATGTTTCGGCATCTCTGCCCACACTGTTAAAATAAATCATTTTTATCTATTTTGACATTATTGAAATAGTTGTCTTTTTTAGTATCATTACATGGCTAGATGTTTCCCAAAGTCTAATTTTCTGAGCTCATGCCCAATCTTTAGTTGTCAAGCTTCTGTTTCTGCATCGCAGTTTCTATTTCTGCATTGCAGTTTCTGTTTTTCTGCATCGCAGTTTTGTTTCTGCATCGCAGTTTCTATATCTGCATCGCAGTTTCCGCTTTCTGCAGTTTCCATTTTAGTAATTTCATCTCGGTTCCTCCATTTTGCTTCTATTAAATTAATTATATATATATATATATTGATATCTACATTGTATTTTTGTTGCAGTTTTTGTGTGAATATGTGGTGAAATGATTTTATTTTTATTTTTTAAAACCGTTGATCGTTTATATAAATATTGTTTAATTGAATAAATATTACAAAATCAAGTTTGGTGTAGTGGTTTGTGAGTGAGCCCTCTTCCTTTGAGGGTCAAGGTTCGAGTCCCTTTAATGACGCAAATTTTTTTTTTTTTTTTTTAAGTGAATAAGGGGCAACGGAGTTGGTCCCATGCGACGGTGGCAGGTTGGCGATGGGTGGTTGCCTGGCCGCGGCGTTGGAGTCCAGCGGTGGTAGGTGGCCAACGGCGACAGGTGGCCGAGGTGGCTGATGGCGATAGGTGGCCGCGGCTGGTCGAGCGGCGGCGGCGGGGGTGGCTGGCCGGGCGGTGGTGGTTGGCTGGATGTGGACATGTGGCATAGTATGCTTGCCTTAGAAGGAGTGGCATTGTGTGTAATTTTGATATTTTTTAATGATATTTTTGTAAATTATGTACCACATTTTGGTCTTTGGCCTTATGCTAATTAGATGAAATTGTATTTCTATCTTCCAAATTAGTAAACTATATTGTGGTTTAAAACTAAAGCTCCCTTGATTTTAATTTAGGATTTCTATTTAAAATTTTAAAACCAACATTTTTCATTTATATAAGTTGGGCTGGAAAGGAAGAATATATTATCCTTGATTTGCAAGTCAATACATGTAAATTGAGCCGACGACCTACAAAATGGGCTCACAAACCATGTGCTCGCATAAACCTTATAACATTCGTAACTTTGACATGACTTTGCATGAGACATAACCATTGAACCAAAAATTAAAGACAATGACATGAGATTGAAGTAGTAAACGAAAGAAATGTCTAAATTTGACAAAAGATAAATGAATTAATCCAAGAAGAAGATACAAATACTAAATAAATGATGATCTACTTGGACTACAAGTCTACTGGATTTGTCTGAGAAGATAAAATAACCAAAGAAACATCAATGAAAAATTAAATCTTTGACATTTTGTTCAGTGACTTTATTACTTAAGTTTTTCATCAACAATTATAGAACGCAGAATTCATTAAAAAAATAAGGACAATAAAATTGCAAAAATCAAGTTTGAGAAATGAAAATAATCCAATAGAATCAGAAAATATGGAACAGAGGACTCTGTTTTTTGGTCTGCAATGTTTTATTTTTTTAGGTCATTCTTATTTAGAGGGAAAGTTGAGAGAGCCCATGAATGAACCAACAAGAAGAAAGCTTCTATCCCCTGGTCAATCAAGATGCTAATTCATGATGTTTGGCACTTGAGCTCCTTTTGTGATACCATTCTGTTTGGTCATGAGTTCCGAGAAGCAAACTTCCTTGCTGATGCCTTTAGCTAATCTAGGCCATGGGCTGTCCCCTTCCTTGCTTTGGAAGACTGGGCTCCCTCTTTCTGTTGCTACTGCTTTCTTTTTTGACCTCTTTGGGCCTGTGTGCCCGCGAGGTTTTGATTTGTAATTCTCTTTTTCGCCAAAAAAAAGAAAAAAAAGAAATGCAGTTGAAGTGAACATTCTGGGAAGCTGTGTGAAATGAAGATTAAACATCCCAATAAAACAAAATATACCAGGGATATGCAATTGCATACAAACACCAACATGCATACCAGGGATATGCGATTGCTTAAACACCAACATACTTTATTAAGTTCCAAAAAAGAAACAAACAGATACATTTTTTTTTTGGTTGAAACAAACAGATTATAACTACTTACTGATTCTGTAAGATCTGTACCACAGAATCAGAAAACCAAGCCATCTGTAACCAATGATGAAACCCAACATTATACCTAAGTTGATCCACTTCTGTGATGGTTTCAGACCTTGCTGCATCAAGAACCAGTCACCATACAGAATGCAGTCTCCTCCAACACTCTGCAAACATCTCCTTCTTCCCTGCTCTCCCCCATACTCATTTATCAGGAAACACTCAAGTGGATACTTAAATAAACTCAAGTAGTGCATGAAAGTCCAGTAGCTGGGAATGTCCTCCTTTGGGATGAAAAACCCAGAAAATAGAAAGAAGGAACCCATAAGCCCTGCCACTAAAGATGTTCCCATGATGAAGTTCGGCACTAGAGCGCTGAAGCACGCAACCAAAGAATTCGACATCAAAATGACCATCCACACCACCAGTGAAAAGTAGAGAAAGCCATCAATTTCCCTTCTCAATCCAACTAACCAGTAGACTGGGGTAGCATAGAGAAGAGCCACACCTAATAGGAAAGGAAGGAATACTAGAGTGTTTGATATGACATAAGAAGAGATTCTATAAGCACCTCTTGAGGTTTCCCTCATCAATATTCTCCTCTCTTGCAGGTAAATTGGTAGTCCTTCAGTTGCGGAAGACATCAAGAAGGTGAGGCTGAAGGCAAAAAACCCAATTTGTGTTTGTAATTTAGCTCTTCTTGGGTCATTAGCAGCATTCATAAAAATAGTACCCAGCACAAATCCTGCAAGTAAAGCCTGCATTATTCTCGCAGCGAAAAGCTGTTTGGTTCTAAAAATGATGTTGGAGAATCTATGGCTCAGTATGAAAACCTCCTTGAACAGAGGATTGGCATAGAGGACTCCGTCTTCATGAACGTTACCTATGATTGAATTTGGTCTAACATGCTTAAATTCTCCTTCTATTTCACTTTCTTCAACATGTATGATCAAGTCTTCCATAACTTCAATAGCAAACTCAAGCACATTAACTTGCAGAGGAATGGAATGACCTGCATATCTAAGCCGTTGCTCTAGCATATGCAGGGGTCCATTGTGAATCACAGTTCCATTTGATAGTAATAGAATTTGATCTATTAGCTCAAGAATTCGAAATCCAGGTTGGTGGATGGTTAAAACAATTGTCTTACCTTGTGTTGAAGCCATAGTTTTAAGCAACAAGGCTACATCAAGTGCTGACGACGAGTCCAATCCTGATGTAGGTTCATCAAGCAAAAGAATAGCCGGATCATGTACTAGGTCAACTCCAATGGAGACTCTGCGTTTTTCACCCCCTGATATGCCGCGGTTAGATTCACTACCAATTCTTACATTGGCAACATGTTGTAGTCCAAGCTCCCTCAGTAGCTCACTCACTCTAGCTGTGGCCTTTTGGTGCCCGCCATGGAACCTTAAACGAGCACTGTACAAGAGTGTTTCTTCCACAGTAAGAAGTGGGAAGAGGGCTTCTTCTTGCGTGACATAGCCTGATACTCTCCGAAAATGTTGAGCATTCATTGGCTGGTCATTGACAATAACTTGGCCAGCAGTACTACTTAGAGGGATCATACCAGCTACTATTTCTAGCAATGTTGTCTTTCCTGCTCCGCTTGCACCCGCAATAGCTGTGATCTCTCCCGGTCTAGCTTCAAAATCGACATTCTTCAAAATGTATGCTTTAGGGGTCACCTCCCTCTTGAACAGCCACTTGAACTGATCAACTGTGGAAGATAATCTGTAACAAAGTTTCTTCGTCTTAATTCTGTATTGGGTTTTCTTGCCAGTCATGGTATTTTGTGCCTTTGTTAGTAACTCCATTGAGAAACAGAAGGGGTAAAGCTATGAGATGTGTGGAAGAATAGGAAGAATTAGAGTAGAAAAGATGAGCTAAAACACTGAACTAGCTTTTCTTTGTACACGCCACTCTCATTGCCCAACTATGTATGTATGCTTGTTGTATGGTTAATTTCTTAACCCTTTTGTAGTATTTTCCCTTTTTAGAGAATAATTAGATCAGTTAAGGAAAACTGGTAGACTATTATATTCTTTACTAAATTAGGCGTAGAGGAACATCAGTGACTAATAAAACTTTCTATGTATTTTTGACAGTTTCAAAAACGCTTTTTTCAGGTGAAGGGAGACTGAGTACATGTTCGGTGCAGAATTGTCTCATCCATGTGACTTCTGTGGGTAAGTGAGAGTTGCAGTTATATATTTAACTGAGCAGCTGTTAAACGGGAAAAACACTTACATGAAACGGGGTAGCATTATTTTGCTATCTCCGGCCAATCACGATATGCCACGCGTGATAATTTTTCCACGTATCAATCTGTGATTGGTTGGGGATAGCAAAATAGTGTTATATCCCCGTTTCATACAAGTTTTTTCTGGTTAAATAGGCCTTTGGTGATACCAAGGATGGGGATAAGATTTGGGGCTCCGTTTATTGCCAAATGAGGTGATATTATATGTTGATGTGTGAGGTACTAGATTTTCCTATTTGGGAGTTTTTTATGGCAAGATTTTAACGTGGCTACATTTTCAAACCTGAATTCAGTATTTGTGGTTGTATGTTTTCTTGGTCTTTAGTTGAAGGAAAAAAAAGAATAGGAAAGGTTGCTGTGTGAGGTGGTTTCATGCTGGTAAATCTACAAGACCAAATCTCAATGGTTAGGTTAAATCAAGTCCCTTAGAGGAAAGAAAAAAAACAGAAAAAAGAGAAATAATGGTTTGTGAGGTTGAATTGTGAGCTATCACATTGGACTGAGTAAAGGTAAAATAATGCACACTGATTTCACCAATAGCATGACCCGGGCCACTACTAGTACCAATCACCTACACAACGACATCGCGCATGAATTGGAATTCATATAATTCATAAACTAAAAACCAACTACCAACTACCAAGAGTAGATAAGAGTTGACCATGGAACCCTCTCATGAAACCCTAAGAAGATGAAGAGTTCACCATGATTTTTACCTCCGGCGGACGAGTTTTCTGGTAACGTGATTGTGTTGATCAGGTTGTAAAAACTGGGCGAGTCAGCCATAACTAAATGCTACTTAAACAAACCAACAATAACTTGCACGGATAATTGAGTGCTAAAAAGGATAAAGGTTTGAGGGCGAAATGTAAGCAAACTCAACACACAGTTGAAGGAAGAGTGACTCAAGAGAACTTTCCCTATTTATGGGAAAAACAAGAAGTAGCCAAACTTAACCAAAAATGGAGCAATGCTACCCACTAACTCAGGCTTAGGGATATAAATAAATGGGAAATTTGGGTCGTGGGCGTGGTTCAATGGCTCCATATTGTACCAATTTTAGGTAAAAACAAAAAAGGTATTAAATAGGATTTACATGAATGATTCCGCATGTGGTAAAGATAAAGGTATTAAATATGGTTAGTTTCTATTGGAATTTATATAAGAGTAAGGCTTGGCTCGTCAAGTGCCTCATTAAAACCAATGAAGTTTTGACACTCATCAAATTTCAGCAATATTGATAAAGTTGGATTATGTGTCCCTCCATACCCATAAGGAGGAACTCCTCCTTACCTACAAATGTGGCTCAACCACAAACTACCACTTGTCTTTTTTTTTTTTTTATATATAATTTTTTATTCTCAAAGGTGCATTTATTTTTCACTTTAATTATTCTTAACAAAAAAGACATGTGTCAGATTGTGATTGAGCCATATTAGTAGGTAAGGAAGAGTTCGTCCTTATGGGCAAAGAGGGAACCATTATCTGATAAGGTTTCAACAAAAAAGAAAAAAGAAAAAAGAAATATTGACATGTGTCAAAATCACATTGGTTGTAAGAAGGAGCTCCTCCTCAATTTGAAAGAACAAGCTTTTTTAAATAAAAAATAGATATTACATAGGATTTCCACGAATTCGCTTAGTGGTCGAGAAAATCTAACCTCATAATCTTATCTGAAATTTGAGAACTGAATGTTATAACAAAATATGGACACGTGGCTCCTGAAAATCTTATTCGGAAATTTAATCCTAAAATTTAATTCGACAATCTTATTCAAAAATGTTATCTGAAATTTTAAATGAGAATTTTATAATAAATAGTGACACGTTGCAATCGAAAATCGTAACAAAATTAATCGTTTAAGTATAAAAAATAAAAAATAAATTAAAGTGCATAATAATTTCCCTTGCCCATGAGAGTGGAAACAAAAAAGTAAGTGCTGCCACTATTCACGTGAAAAGTGACAGACATTGTCTAGCTAGCTTTGTCCTTACCCTTTGAGGTGAAAGTGGTCATTTTGTACGGCGGACCTTTCGTGGAACTGGATTAAATCTTAGGAGTGTCTTGGATTGGCCTAAGTTGGATTAAGTATTGACCTACGTTTGGTGCCACATCGGACTAAGAAGCTAGATTGTAAAAATAGCGAAAACCTATATTTGGTGATGTGTTGGACTAAAAAATAATTCTTGTAATAATTAGATTTAAAACAATAATCTATATATATAAAGCAAAAGGCAGAGAATGGTGAAACATTCAAAATACCAGAAAATGCCCTTGGTTAATGCAAACATTAAACATTGAAATTATTAATTAAATTAGGATAATATGGTAAATTCACACTTTTCATATTAAAAAAATTAAAATCAAAAGAAAAATCAGATAATAGATCATATTTTTATGGAACACAACTACCCATTATCTTTTTTAATTCTAAAATAAATTAAATTTTTTTTAAAAAAAAAAAGCCTCTCGCAAGCGCGGAAGTACGTGTAGAGAGGCTAGTAAAAAGAAAACAATTAAAATTATGTTAAATAAAAAATAAAAAATCATCAGATTTAGACCTAAACCAACCTCCTCATTCTTTTTATCTTTTTTTAAAAAAATTCCCATTTTTGGTACTCGCCCAAATTTTTCGAGTATACTTTGTGCGACGAAATACTATATATTGGTCGCGCAAAGTCGTAAATTATTTTTTTTTTAAAAACCTATTTTTGGTACCCGCCCAAATTTTTAGAGTACACTTTGCTCGACGAAGTACTATATATTGGTCCCGCAAAGTCGTAAATTTTTTTTTATATTTAAAATACCCATTTTTGGTACCCGCCAAATTTTTCGACTATACTTTGCGCGACGAAATACTATACATTGGTCGCGCAAAGTCGTAATTTTTTTTTCTAAATTCCCATTTTTGGTACCCACCCAAATTTTTAGAGTATACTTTGCGCGACGAAATAGATATTGGTCGCGCAAAGTCTAAAAAAAAAAATTTAAGCTACTAATAAATATATATATATACTATTCAATTTCTTAAGTGTTATACGTAGGCGTGGGCACGGTCCAATTTGGACCGATTCTTGTCAAAAAATGGAACCTGAACAGAAATTACAGACCGGTTCGGTTTGGACCGGTTTTGCTCAAAATTCATACAAAAATCCGAACCAATCCAAACCTGTCTGGTTCCAGGTTCGGTTCCTGCGGTTCCGGTTCGAGCATGGGCCCAAAAAGTTTTTATTTTTTATTTTTTTTATAACAGATCTGCCCAAAATGTAATTATATACCAACATACCCCAAATTTGAGATTCTATCAAGCTTTCAACACATCAAAATGAATCAAACTTCAACAAAAATACAATTCAAATTCAAACCATATACATTGTCAAGGGCCAAGCATTTGCAACAAACTATATACATTGTCAAGGGCCAAGCATTTGAGAAGCATACAGGTTTTGGAGTGAAGTGGAAATGAGAAAGAGCATCCAACTTCAAGCAAAGTTTCTTGAACAGCTTGCTTGCCTGGTCAAAGATAACGACCACAAGAATAATAATTAGCACCTTTAGATACAGATAAGGACGTTAAATTTTGATTAGTAACATAGAAGAACAACAATCAAAACATGCACCTCTTCCTTCTGTTTGTCTGTGAATGACAATGGACCAGAAGCCACATTTGTCTTTTGAACGTACTCTTCCTGCAGAAATTGATAAAAATAGCTTCTCAGCACATTTTACTCAAAATTGAAAAATAATTTGTTAAGTATCACATTTGGGTGCTAAGACAGAAATCCAGCCTAAGGAGATCAAAATTCTATCAAAAAAGTAATGCTTACCAACTCTTTAATTTCTCTTGGCGCTTTAGAGGGTAAAGTCGGAGCCTTTTGAACATCATCAAAACGCCCCTATAAAACACAACTGCAGTTTTAGAACTGGTTGTAATCCACAAACAAACACAACGAGAGAGAGAGAGAGAGAGAGAGAGAGAAGAAACAAGCAACAATATCAAATAATGACAGAATGAGTAAGCTTAGAAAAAAATGAGAATTGAAAAAAAAATAAAAAAATTCTAATCTATAGTGATCAATATAAAGTGCCAAAAAGCCTCCGGTAGAGGTGATTGATGAAAATGTGGTTCATTAGAAATAGCTGAACTTTGAACTTAACATTTTCGAAGAAAATATGACATGAAAATAAAGTCCTGGAGCGTATCTATTAAAAATGTTGTTTACCTGCTCGATTCTTTTCTGGATGATATCCTCAATCGATGCTGTAACCTCCTCTGTGATTACAGGGGGAGGTCTAACATTGTGTTCAAAATCTAGATCAACTTCTAGCGCACTGTTCTTTGGCCTTCTCTCTGCAGTTACCTGTTGTCGAAAGCCATAATTGATATATGTAATCCATTAAAAGATACATGGGTATCATAACATACATAATACGACTATTAGTGTCCTAAAGAAGAAAATCAGAAACAGCGATGTTACCTCTCCTCGCATGGTCCAATTTTTTGGCTCCAAATTTGCTTTTTCCATCTGGTCTATTTCGGAACGAAGTTTCTGAAGCTTCGTTTCATGGGTAGAAAGAGTTGTCTGCTTCTGTATTAAAAAATATATATTGAAATGAGATGAAACTCATTTGAAAATATGGAGAAGGTTTTTCCTTTTTTCCTCCATAGAAGTCTTCATATCTGTAGCAGATAAGCATATTTAAATGGATATATATATATATATCAGAGAAATAAACGCAGAGGAACCATGAATTTGCAATCAATGATCGATCCATATGCATAGAATCAACTAATTGTGGTACAATAAACATAGAAAGAAAATCGATACCGTTTTAGGCCCTGGGCATCGGACGGCATCCAAGTCGTCCTCAAAGATTGTCTGCGACCTGTGGATCGGAACCCAGTTTGAATACCCTCAAAAAAATGAAGAGATGGCTGCGAACTGCGATGGCATTTGGAGTGAGCCAGAGATTCAAAGGGGAAAAGAAAAAGAAAAAAAAGAAAAAAGAAGAGACAATCTGACCTGTGATGGCAGCGACTGAGAGAGATGGCGGCGACTGAGAGAGAGGTGGCGGCTCTGAGAGAAGCGGAGGCTGAGAGAGGCGCTGGATGACAGAGAGGTTTGCCTGAAAGGAGGTTTTGCGAAGAGAGGATTGGCGCGAGCTTCTGTCAGAGAGGATGAGAGAGAGGAAGGATGAGAGAAAGGTAGGTTTGGCTCAGAGAGATGATGGCTGAGAGAGGTTTGGCAATGGCGCACACAGAGCCTCTGTCAAAGAGGTTTCGGCGGCTGAGAAGGAGAGAGCTTAGAGACTAGACAGAGAGGATCGAAATTGGAGAAGGAAAGAAGAAATGAAAACCTAATTGGGTTTTAATTTTGGTGCTGATTGTGTGCATGCACTCCTACGGCAATGCCATATACAACTAATAAAAAAGAGCCGTGTAAAAAATATATTATAAAATATATAATATATATAAATTAATTTTATTGGACCGGTTTTCGATTGGACCGGTTTTTTGGATGAAAAATCGAAACCAAAAACCGGTCTAAACCCTTCGTTTGGATTTGGACTCGGTTGTTGACTTTTTCAGTCAACACATTTTTTTTCGGATTGGTTTGGTTCGATTTTACGGTTTTGCCCTTCCAATGCCCACCCCTTATACGTACAAAATAAACAAATTTAAACCTACTCAATGATCCAATCGTCAAACTTCTTTGTTTATACTTCGAGATCATTTACGCCAAAATTCAGAAAAAATAAACATTAAGAGATCAATTAATGGGACAAAACATTTCGACGGTTATAAAAGAAAAATCAAGATTTAACGGTTATTTCAACTCTGATTTTGATGATTTTTTTACAGCTACACTCCTTGACCCTATATGAATACAATGACTGCATTCGATCGTCAATTTAAAATATTTACACTAGTAGATACCACAAAATCTTATGTTATGTTTAATAAAAGTATAAATAAACTCTTAATTGTTAGTGAATATATTGTTTTGATGGGATATGTATTCTATGAAACTAGTTTCAACGATCTAACCGTCAAATTTGTTTGTTTATACTTCGAGATCGTATACCCCAAAAATCAGAAAAAATAAACATTCAGAGATCACGTTATGAGACAAAACTTTTTGATGGTTATAAACAAAAATCACAATTTAACGGTTATTTTAACTCCGATTTTGATGATTTTTTACAGCTACACTCCTTGACCCTATATGAATACAATGACTCAATTTGATCTTCAATTTAAAATATTTTCACTAGTGATACCACAAAATCTTATGTTGTATTTAATGAAAGTATAAATAAACTCTTAATTGTTAGTGAATATATTGTTTTGATGGCATACGCATTCTACGAAACTAGTTTCAACAATCCAACTGTCAAACTTGTTTGTTTACACTTCGAGATCATATACGCCAAAAATCGGAAAAAATAAACATTCAGAGATCAAGTAATAGGACAAAACTTTTCGACGGTTATAAACGAAAAATCATGATTTAACAGTTATTTCAACTCTGATTTTGATGATTTTTTACAGCTACACTCCTTGACCCTATATGAATACAATGAACCAATTCGATCGTCAATTTAAAATATTTACACTAGTGGATACCACAAAATCTTATGTTATATTTAACAAAAGTATATTTAGTGAATATATTGTTTTGATGGCATATGTATTCTATGAAACTAGTTTCAACGATCCAACCGTCAAATTTGTTTGTTTATACTTCGAGATCATATACCCCAAAAATCAGAAAAAATAAACATTCAGAGATCACGTAATGGGACAAAACTTTTTGACGGTTATAAACAAAAATCATGATTTAACGGTTATTTTAACTTCAATTTTGATGATTTTTTACAGCTACACTCCTTGACCCTATATGAATACAATGACTCAATTTGATCTTCAATTTAAAATATTTACACTAGTGGATACCACAAAATCTTATGTTGTATTTAATGAAAGTATAAATAAACTCTTAATTGTTAGTGAATATATTGTTTTGATGGCATACGCATTCTACGAAACTAGTTTCAACGATCCAACCGTCAAACTTGTTTGTTTACACTTCGAGATTATATACGCCAAAAATCGGAAAAAATAAAGATTTAGAGATCAAGTAATAGGACAAAACTTTTCGACGGTTATAAACAAAAAATCACGATTTAACGGTTATTTCAATTTCGATTTTAATGATTTTTTACAGCTACAGTCCTTGACCCTATATGAATACAATGAACCAATTCGATCATCAATTTAAAATATATTTTTTCTAACAAAAACCCAATCCGAACTACAATAATATATTTTTCTAACAAAATAAATTTTTTTATTTTTGTAAAGACTTTGCAAGACGAAGATTATTATTTCGTCGCGCAAAGTCATCCAAAAAATTTTAAAAATAATTTTTTATTTTATTTATTTTTGTAAACACTTTGCGAGACGAAAAGAAATTCGTCGCGCAAGACTTTGTGCACCGAACTTTTGTCTTTCGTCGCGCAAAGTCATGCATAGATTTTTAAAAATAAATTTTTATTGAATTTATTTTTGAAAAGACTTTACGAGACGAACCACACTTCGTCGCGCAAGAATTTGTGCACCGAATTTAAGTGTTTCGTCGCGCAAAGTCATGAATAGATTTTTAAAAATAAATTTTTATTCAATTTATTTTTGAAAAGACTTTGCGAGACGAACAACACTTCGTCGCGCAAGAATTTGTGCACCGAATTTAAGTGTTTCGTCGCGCAAAGTTACTTTTCGCGACGATGCTTTGTCGTCGCGCAAATTTTTGTCGCGCAAAGTGACTTTGTGGGACGAATTGTTTTTCGTCGCGCAAAATGTAGTCGCGTAATACTTTGAGCAACGAAGTTTAATTTTCGTCGCGCAAAGTCACCTTTTGCGACGAATTGTGTTTCGTCGCGCAAGAGATTTTTTTTACTAGTGTCATCTTTTGTTATTAAACATGAGAGTTTCATTGCTAAAAAATTCATTCCATGAACCAAACAAGCCCTTAAAGAAGTAGAGTTGGCTTTTACTGTGCTCTCTAGGTCGAGATTCATTGTAGGATTTAGATGCGTCACATATTTGAATATGTCCGCTGATCTCAACCATCCATCGAAGGTAGATTATTCCAATTTCAGCTCAACTACGATAGTCATGAAAAGCCCCTTGTGAATCCTTGATAGTATGTATTGAAAGGCGATATATACTTATGATCAATTAGATATCTACTTATGGTCAGCCCAATTATAGTGATGTAGCTCTATTGTGAAATGTTGGCACGTACGCTGGTGAGAGCCAAGTTTATACCATCTCGTTGCAGTTGTGATACTTACAAGGACAAGCATAGCATCATGCAAACTTGTAGTCTTGACTGGATATGATTAGTTTCTATTGGGATTTTATACCGTATTATTTTTAATTAAGCAAAGAAAAATAGATTTTATATAGGATTTACATGCCTGAACATGAGGTCCCTCCTTATGCCTCGAAAAGTGGCTAACAAATTCTAACCTCATAATCTTGAGTGGATATGGTTTGTTTATACGAGGAAATTATGTAGTATTACTTTTAAATAGAGAAATAATGATATTAAATAGAACTTACATGTATGTCCCTAAGAATTGGACGACAAGATCTCACATTTTCTTTCATCATCGCCTTTTCTTTTTCAGACAACTTCACAACAATGTCTTCCTTGAGCTAAAATGGATTCCTAATCATGAGCTCCTCAACCTCTAAACTTTGTAAGCCGGTATCAACAAACTTTGTAACAGACTCTACCCAGTTTTTATGACCAAAAAAAAAAAAAAGACTATCCAGTTTGCTGCTTCTTTCATGGTTGTTTCTAACTAATGATTTTTCTCTTTCTCCATCTGAGAATGAAGGTGAAAATATCCCACACTAAAAAGTTGATAAACCTAGTAAGGGATTATAAGGCCATATCCAAGCCAGCAGGCCGAACCCAAAATATCCTAAATTTTAGCCCAATTAATCTCCTAACCCAAGAAAAATAAGGGGCTAAATTTGGGAAAACCCAAAAATTGGGCGGAATACCAATCCAACTATTTCCTGGACGGAATTTTTTTTGGTGGAGCCCATTGAACCATGACGCAGCCCACATGCAAGGAGGGCCTGCAGCTGTTGTGTTGCAGTGCATTTTTTTTTTCCAACAGGAACCCAAATCAACGATCCATATTAATTCAAGCTATTTTAATAGTAAAAAAAAGATTAAACGGCTGAAATTTAAATTCAATGGTCAAAATAATATTTTAAATTAATCTAGGGGTGAACACGGGTCGAGTCGGGTTCGGGTATAGGCCCAAACCGCTCACCGAACCGACTATGTCGGAGGCCCATTGGGCAAACCGTACACCGCACTTTTAGGCCCAATTTCGAATGAAATCGAAACCCGATATGTCGGGTCGGGTTGGGTCGGCCTGCGGGTTTTCTACCGAGGCCCAAAAACAGGCAACTGGAGGTGGTTTTTTCTAAAAATATTTCCATGCACATTTTTTTGGGGTCAGATTTCTAGGCCCATTCAAGTTTAGGACTCCTGTATATTCTTCCAGTTTATGTACTTCTGCATAATTTTAGCACATATCATTCAAATACAAATAAAAACTTGAAAATCATCATCCATCACATGTCCAAATTCACAGAAATATATATTACAGACCAAGCAAATTGTGAGAGTAATCTCAATCACAATTTGCATACCTGCAAAGTTAAAAACCTAAGAAAATCATCATCCATCACACAAGTCCAAATTCACAGAAATTATTACAGACCATAACAGAAAATCAAATCAAAACAAGTAAATTTTCATTACATATAGAAATAAAATTCCATGAGTTTCATACTCCTCCCTCAAATCAAATTAGCACCTCTGCATAAAGAAAAAAAAGGTTAATAAATATATGAATAATAGGTGTAAACAAGTTAAAGGTGGAAGAAAAGCACAGAGGGCATAGAGAACAAGTGACTCACATGGCACTAGTAGTCCAGGCAAGGTCCTGAACAATATCCAGAGCAGCATGTAATATGAACTGATGCAGCTGAGCAGCATCTTCTCTCTGTCAAGTGTCAACCCCATTATTAAGACATAAGTATTTAGCCATATAAATTATATATTTTGATGAATTTAAAAGTTATTAACAAACCCCATAACAGAAATTGAACAAAGCATTGCAGATGCAGAGATTGCCAAGAAATGAAGAAACCCATTTTAATTAATTGCAAATGGATGCATTTTGGCATAAAAATAAAAAATTACACTAATGGAAAAGCATTTGAATGTTACAAGTCTGAATCTTTGAGTCTCTAAACACACAAGTAACAAAAAATGGGCATTGCAGATGAATATGGAAATCAGAAAAATGCAATTGAAATTAGAAATTACAAAGGAAAAGGAACTGATGCAATATCCAGAGCAGCATGTAATATGAACTGATGCAGCTGAGCAGCATCCTCTCTCTGTCAAGTGTCAACCCATTATTAAGATATAAGTATTTAGCCATATAAATTATATATTTTGATGAATTTAAAAGTTATTAACAAACCCCATAACAGAAATTGAACAAAGCGTTGCAGATGCAGAGATTGCCAAGAAATGAAGAAACCCATTTTAATTAATTGCAAATGGATGCATTTTGGCATAAAAATTACACTAATGGAAAAGCATTTGAATGTTACAAGTCTGAATCTTTGAGTCTCTAAACACACAAGTAACAAAAAATGGGCATTGCAGATGAATATGGAAATCAGAAAAATGCAATTGAAATTAGAAATTACAAAGGAAAAGGAACTGATGCAATATCCAGAGCAGCATGTAATATGAACTGATGCAGCTGAGCAGCATCTTCTCTCTGTCAAGTGTCAACCCATTATTAAGATATAAGTATTTAGCCATATAAATTATATATTTTGATGAATTTAAAAGTTATTAACAAACTCCATAACAGAAATTGAACAAAGCATTGCAGATGCAGAGATTGCCAAGAAATGAAGAAACCCATTTTAATTAATTGCAAATGGATGCATTTTGGCATAAAAATTACACTAATGGAAAAGCATTTGAATGTTACAAGTCTGAATCTTTGAGTCTCTAAACACACAAGTAACAAAAAATGGGCATTGCAGATGAATATGGAAATCAGAAAAATGCAATTGAAATTAGAAATTACAAAGGAAAAGGAGAAGGAAAAGGAACGATACTTACTTTGGCAGCGGATCCGACTTCAGCTTCGTAAATAGGGATGTCGTTTCTGCTGACGATGACGAAACATGCTGTGGTTGCCAACTGCTGCTATTTTACCTGCTATGCCTTCCACTTCCGGCGACTCTCTCTCACAGAGATGATGAAAGATCTTCTAGTTTCTGCCTTCCACTTCCTCAAAAACTTTAGTAACCTTTTGTAACCTTCAGAAATTTACCGGAAATAAAAGCACAACCAGCGGCAACTAAAAATAACAACTTCCACAAGAACCAAAAAAATACAGAAATTTACCAGAAATAAAAGCACGGCCAGCAGCAACTAAAATTAACAACTAAACCAAGAACCAAAAAAATACAGAAATTTACCAAAAATAAAAGCGCGACCAGCAGCAACTAACTTCCTTTCCTTTGCCTTCAAAATCAATCTGTCCAGAAATAAAAAAAAATCACAACATAGTCAGACTCTGTGAAATCACAACCAGAATAATCAATCTGTCCATAATAAAAATCACAACCAGCAGCCCTAAATTTTTGGAATCAAGTTTTCGAGATATTAGTACCTCAAAGCCCTAACTCGTGAAATGAGAATTTCCGGCTCAATTTGACAGTGAGAGAGAGTGACCGTGAGAGAGAGTGAGAGTGAGAGAGAGAGAGAGAGAGAGAGAGCAGGGAGTGACAGAGAGAGCGAGAGTGACCGTGAGAGAGAGAGCAGAGAGAGCGAGAGTGACCGTGAGCAAGAGTCACTGAGAGAGAGAGAGAGAGAGAGCGAGATCGACTGAGAGAGAGAGAGAGAGAGCCACGCTGCGACTCTGCGAGAGTGACTGAGAGAGAGGGAGCGACAGTGACTCGAAGAAGGAAGAAGAAGTCGACGGATTTGGTCGGGGAGAGGAGGTTCAGTGAGAGGCAGAGTCTGATGGAGAGAAGAGAAGAGACTCGAAGAAGGAAGAAGTGAAGAGAAAAAAAAAATCGAGCGGCTGAATGAATGTTAGGGTTTCGCGAGCGATCAAGTGTGGCAAGGCGTATACTTGGGATAAAATGGACGAATCCGCCGGTGCCACGTATATTAATTTATTTTTAAATAATATAATTTTAAAATGTCGGTCCGTTCCGTTTTCGCCGATTTTGAGAAAATTAAACCGGTTCAACCCGATTTATGGCCGGTTCGGCCGGGTTTTTTTTACCGATTTTTGGATTTTTAATTATAAAAACCGAACCAAACCACCAAAAACGGTCCGGCTCTGGTTCGGTTCGGTTGGGTTTTCGGTAATAATGCTCATATCCAATCCCAAAACTCACTCCAAACTCTATAAATAACCACATACTTCTCAAATAAAATTATATTTGTGGAATTTCAAATTTTTTTAGGTCAAATTGTTCAAAAAATTAAATTATGAAATTATTTAAAAAGATTAAATGAAGAAAAGTTATCCATGAAAATAAAAAATTAAACTTAAACTATTCTTAAACAATTAAAGTTGAGGATTTAAGATTTTAGTTCTGAAGGATTGGGGAAAAAACAGTTTGAGTTTGGGCAAAACCCAAATAGTTACTTTTTGGAGGGGGGAAATTTGGGTTTATGACCAAATGGGTTGGAGAAGGCCTAGGGAGTTAGGCTACCGCCCCTCTTGCCAATTGAACCTAAACTTCCTTCATGGAATCAGAGCGGGTTACCCACGTGTGAAGGCCAACGACCACATGCTCCACATCACCCAATATTTGTTGTCCAAGTGTTAGGCTTGAAGTGTCGCCACACGTGCATGGGCTTCTGAGAAAGTAAAGGTGAAAATGTACCATATTGGAAAGTTGAGAAACCTAAAAATGCCTTATAAGGATTTGGACTACTCTCCTCATTGCTAATTGATTTTGGGGTTGAACCACAACTTCCTTCACTCTCCTTGGATCTTTCAAGACTATCAACTTCTTTTTTTATCTTCTTATTCTTCTTGATCAAGACTTGAAGACTTATTCTTACTCTCAATTCATGAAATAACATTGTTCCTCTTCGCTTGTTCCACTATTAATATGAGGTACAAGAAATTAGGGGGTGCTTCATCTACATTCACTAGGTAGCAAACACACTACCACTCTTATAGTTAAAGTATTATCCTTACTTCACAGCAGCGAAGGCATCTCTTCGATCTTGATTGGACTCAACTCGGATTGCATTAAGACACACATCCAAGGTCTTGCAATGGCACTCAGCTTGGATCGCAACCATGGAATCAGATTTGAAGAGTTTTGGCTTCACAAGGTCATCTTTCTGAAGAACAATGAATACTTGAGCTAGGCAACTGAGACCAGTGTTGTTATCAAAACTTAGAGATGGAATCTTTAAAACGTAGTTTTAAACATCAATCATGAAACTAACATTCAATCAAGAATGATGGCTTGTTCGGAGTCAATCTATGTGTATTAAATCGTACTCATAACTCACAAGGATTCAAGAGGTGGAATGAACAATTGAGAGGGCCCCTTTGATAACCATTTTAGTTTTCAATCCCTTCTGGATGGATATTTTCACTAAATTATCTAACTCAACTCATCATTGCATGTAAATCTCTTAGGATGAAATTGGTCTGACCTAGCACCAATTCTTCTCTCTATTTATGGAATAACTGTTGAATCTTCAGAAGAAAACAAGACAAAACATACTTGGACTGCCCATGAACAAAATGGTAGAATAACCTTCCCCCAAACTCAATTCTTTCTGTGCTTCTTTGACTTTGGCTCTTCTTCTTCTTTAGGCTCTTTCTTAATTTGTAATAAAGACTTGTCGTCAACTCGCAATTCGAGAAGCTCCGCTTTTGCAAGTGGATTGTCCAAAAGGACTATCTCATCACTTTCTTCATCTTTTCCAGACAGTTTCGCAAGCTCTTCCTTAAACTTAAGCAAAAAAGGGTTCCCGATCATCAACTCCTCGGGCTCTAACTTTACTCGTGGGTTGTCAACAAGCTTCATATCAGACTGTAACACTGGCTCCTAATTCTTGTAATATTCCTGTTAATCTGCACTTTCTTACTTTCTTTCTGCAAACAAGGAAGAAAACGAAGTTATTTTTAGATCTTGAAATGACAACTACGTACTTTTAGTACTAAATGAGCATAGCCTAAAGCATGTATAGCTACCAAATTATAATTGGAGGGAAAAACAACTAATCCAAACAGCGAAACAATACAAATATTATTTCATGTTTTTTTATTAAATAAATATGCACATTAGTGTTCAATAATGCTAGAGGCACAACATAGTACACATAGGCATATAAACCGATAAATCGATCCACATCCGATAAGCATTCGATTAGGATCAGATTGATTCATTTTAAAACTTACAAAACAAATAATAATAATCAAAACCTCACTTGACTTTCTTTTTAATAGCTTAAGTACCCGTTTGGCATTACTTATTTGGGGTGATAAGTGATTTTTAAAAAATATTGAGAATCCCAGCCCGTTTGGTAACCTATAATAAAATAGATATTTATAAAAATACCCAATTCTAGACATGTATTTATAAAAATACCCAAGCACTATTTAAACATAGAAACATACCTAAAATCAACCCCACAATCAACAATTGTATATTTTTTGGGTGTGTTTATAAATGGGTTTTGAGTGTGTGTAATGATGGGTTTTGGGTATGTTTATAAAGTGTTTTGGGTGTTGGGTATTTTTATAATTTCAGCCCCCATTTTGGGTATTTTAGTGAAACTCCCATAATAAAATCACTTATTATTAAAAATTATTGTGGGAGAAAGCAATAAAATAGCTACTTTCAATTTCTGATTATACGATAATCAGCTTTGAGGAAGCGCTGGGTTTAATGAAAATTATAACATTCCAAAAATACCCCAATATGATTTCACGCTTTCTTCTTCTTTGTGCGTCTTCTCTATCCCACGCCACAGAGCACCTTCTCCTTCTCTTCCATTCTTCCTCCATTTTTTTTCTTGTTGGATAAATTGAAGCGCATTCCTAAGAAGCCACAAGACTCAAGTAAGAGGCATATTGTGTTTATTTCTTCTCAATTTCATTCTTCCCTCTTTCTCTTTAATTTTTAGGGTTTTAACTATCTTGGTTCTTCTTCACGCAATCTCTTCTCAGAGATCACTCATCTCCTTCTCTTCCATACTACCTATGATTTTTTCTGGTTGGATCAATTGAATCGCATTGCTAAGCTACAAGACTCAGGTATATTTCTTTTCAATTTCCTTGTTCCCTCATTCTCTTTGATTTCTAGGGTTTTAACTTTCAATTGTAGCTGCTGTTGGTTTTCTATATTACGTATTGGCATGAGAATGACATTTTTCTATTTGGGTTTTAGGGCCCTTTCCTGATAGGGTCAAGTTCCTATAAACTGGTTGAATTGGTATAGAAAAGGGAAATAGGCAAATAGATTTCTACAAACACTCAGAAACTGATTATTGTACAAACAGCAATTATAAAAAAAGGTTTACCAAACGCCAAACTGCTTTCTCTCACAGCTGATTTCTCTCACAGCAAATTTGAAAGTTATTATTTTCACAGCACAGCAATGCCAAACTGGCCCTAAGTGTATTCTCAATGCATATAAATAGTTTAAGTGTATTCTTAATGCATATAAATAGTTTAAGTGTATTCACAATTCATATAAAACACATAAAAATTAAATAATCTCTTATATTAAATTGAATTGGATCAACTCTAATCAACATTTGATTTGTTAAGCTAATGGGCTATCGAATTTGGGTCATAATCGGATCTTCAAATTGACAATCTTAATTCATCTTCCATTATCGGGTTTGGATTGGGTTTGGATTTGGACGGATCTTTACTCGGAGTAGAACATTAACCTTTAAAAAATTTATTTTTGATATGTTTACAAGTCTAACTATACCACCTTATCATCACCACATTATATCTCACATAACATGAATTTCCAAATCATGTATCATATCCTCTAATTTAATTACTTCAAAAGATTAATTAATTTTCTTTATTTAAATGAAATGATATATTATTGCTCAAAAGAATTCGAAGGCACTATGATTCTCAAGAAAACATGATAAATAAGATTGGGAGGTGTTTCAATCCAAGTACAAACATTCCCGATATGAAGAACAAAACGATCTAGATGAAGAGAAACACCATTGACTTGACGACGCATATTAATTAATTAAACATGATAATGAAAACTCAAACTAAATTAGAGAATTAATTATTCAAAACTTGAATCACATAATCTATTATTTAAGTAGATCTCATGAAATCTAACCTTGGTTGACGGACCCTTGCTCACTACAGCCAAGATTGTCGTCGACACTGAAATTGTCACAACGATAGTGCGTCTTCCCACTAGTTAAGCTACCATCAACCCTTCCTCCTCTTTAAATAATTTTTTTCGTTTAAATGGTAACTTTTTTTTCCTTTTACATTTATTTTCCTTCTTTATTATTAATCATCCTTATTGGTTCATGACAATTCATATCTGGCACATATAAATTGTCCTTATCCTTTGACTAAATTTTGACCGCC
The DNA here is from genome assembly GCA_018703695.1 of Prunus fruticosa. NCBI lineage: Eukaryota > Viridiplantae > Streptophyta > Magnoliopsida > Rosales > Rosaceae > Prunus > Prunus fruticosa. Next base: position 16,865,573 of record CM031919.1, read on the forward strand.
CACTTGGCAATGTTTGAATGACAAGTCACCCATGCACAGTGGTAGACGTAGTTGTTTGACTGGGGTGACTGGGTGGGACCCACCCCTTTACACACACTTTATATTTATTTCATTATATATATATATATATGATAATTTGGTGGTAAAGAGCTAAGAACTGGAATAGGATTACTAGTGGTGAAATCGCATCCTTAGTATTTTCTCTCTTGAATTTTCAGAAACTTCAACTCACTGGAAGGAAAAGCCCTTTTGGCGGCCACCACATTTAGTCGCTAAAAGGTCAATTTTCATCACTGAAGGGTAAGAAAGAGTGCGTATATGGGTGGTTCGCGGCGTCAGGAAAGATTGCTCTACCGTTATCGAAGTTGTGGAGGCGTGCCAGATGCAAAGACTGGGTATGAGAGGACTTAACTAGGGAAGTAGAGGGATGGAAACAATGGTGGAGCGAAAAAATTCATCAAGGAGGGTCAACTTTAAAAAATAAAATCATCGCATAACAAGATAAATTTATCTAATAATACAAAGTCTTTAGTAATAACTCATATGTCATTCCAATACATTCACAATCATCCTCGACGAGTTTTCATCTCTTGAAATCTTTTCATAATTACTTCATTATCAATAATATCAAAATTTCAAAAATCAGATAATAAATAAATCATATAAAGATTATTGTTCTTGATTTGAGATAATAAATAAATAACAAATTAACATACCACAAATACAATAAACTATTAAAAAAAAAATACACAAAAAAAAATTACACTATTAGGGTTAAAGACTTACTGGGTTAATCGTCACAATTCAGTGAAACAAAGTTGAATTCTTGTAGAGAATTAACTTTAGAGTCGGAGAAAAAAAAAAGAATTGAATGATTGATGCAAGCAAAGACTTGGAATAGAATAGGTTTAATTTAAGCAGTGCAAAGTTGAAATAGAATAGCTGTGCCAAAGGTTGCCTGCTTTAGCTTTTAGGTTAGTAGTTCTTTAATTAAGAAGTTATTAAAAAAAAAAGTAAAGAAAAGAAAAAGGAAAGCTGAGAAGGGTCATATTTTAATAATAATTTATATACACGGTAAATAGTAATGAATGCAGGGTTATTTATGGAATTTCAGGAGGATCAGCTGACCCTTGTGGGCCTTCATTGGTTTCGCCTTTGGATGGAAAAGGAGAAGTTTTTATTTATAGTCCCAAGATCTAGCCACGAAACCTTTTGATTGCCAAAACACAAAAATTGTAAAATGACGTAGTTTTATAAATTAAATTCGTAGCTTGCATTCGTGGGTGAAGAAAACACTTAGTCGCCAAATCCCATGAAAGTGTTTGGGCGTGAATTTACATTCAGAGACGATTCAGAAAAACTTAGCGACAAAACAATTTGTTGTGTCGAATTTTAGAGTTTCGCGCCCACCCCATTGATAAAAGGGGCGACCAAAAATGGCATTTGGTCGCAAAATCATGGCCTCGACACAAAACAATTTCGTCGCCTTTCCTAAATTTGTCGTCGCTATTCTGTTCACTTCATACATGCCTAAATCTAATGAAAAAGTTTCGTCGCTCATAACCCTTTTAGGTGACTAAATAAAGTTCGTTGCTGAAAGTTTTGGTTGCAGAATATGTTTTTCCTTGTAGTCTCTTTGCTTCTCCTTTGTTTTACCGTGAATTTAATTCTAAAAATTAAAAGTCTATACTTTTAAGTTTTGTTTGTTTTATGGCTTTTAAATATTTCTTTCATCAAAATTAGATTTGTCAGAATTAAATAGTGTTAGGATTCAACTTGAGTTGAGCAACTAGATTAGGATTAGAACAGTCTTTGTAGGAACAACCTCGTATTTGCTTGTTATATTATCTTATGGTTCGTACACTTGCGAGTTTTATTTGAGTTTGGATTTAATCTATTAAGGTTGATATATATATATATATATATAATGTGTGCCAGATTTTTATAAATATCCCCTTAAAGAAGTAAAGAGTTGAATTCTAGGGTGCTCCATAGGTCGAGAGTCATTGTAGGTTTTGGATCCTTCATTATGGACTGCTGATGAGAGCTTATCCCAAGCATCCATTAGAGTTGGCGTATCCCAGTTTCAACTTAATTAAGATAGTTTTCCTTAAGTATTAAGGCCTTGACAATTTTCTGAAGGTCCATTATTTTCACCAAATTTTTGCAGTTTTATAAACCAGTAGAGAACTCTAATCCATCCAACCATTCACAAATATTATGTGCAAACACCAAAAGCTTATCATAAAGGATGCGGATAACTCAATTATATAGCTTTATTGTGGGTGTGCATGCTCACTGTAAAAGTATCTTTGTAAATATCAGATTGTTTGACAGAAACAAAAAGACCCGCGGGAGGGATTAGATATTAACAAAATATGTATCAACTATATTAAAAACCCCAAACTTTGAGATCATTTTGAATTGGTACTTGAGCTTTGAAGACCCGACAAACTCATACCTAAATTTACGGAAATCCTACACTTAAATTCCTTCGTTAACAAGACCGTTAAGAATTAATTACGTTAAGTGGTGACATGGCAAAAATGAATCACACTTTTCGTGCTGATGTGGACTCCATGTATACCTAGAAATTTTAATTAAAAATTGTTTCTTTTTTAAAATTAATTAAGTTCTAAAAATCAAATTATAAAATAATCAAATAACATAAAAAAATATTAAAGTATTAAAATTCTAACCCACCCCTCAGTTACTCAGCCCTCCAACCCCCAACCCCCAACCCCCAACCCACCCTCCCCATACCCTCCACCGTCGTCGTTTCCATCCCCCACCATTTCCCTTCGTGACCCACCAAAATCTCGACCCACCCAGTTCCAAACACCACACAAATCTCTACCGTACGTCAAGTGTCTTACATCAACAACCCATCATCTGAGTCTAAGTCAAATCATAAGCCAGTTTCACCCTCACCCATTATGGGAGCAAATATTTTCATCTTCAATCATAGCACGCCACGTGGAAAAGAAGAATATCCCTTATTATCCTAGTAAGGAAATATAGTCATAATCAAATTAGGAGATTTGGATCCCAATCAAATCCATAATAGACTCAATCTCTACAATTTGGATAGAGAATAAACTCCTTCATAATAAGAGTTTTATTCTCTATGAAACCTTAGCCTTTGAGGCTCCTATAAATAGATGGCTTCATTCATCATTCAAGGTACTTCTAAAACCCGAGAAAAATACCCGAAGCTCTCTCTCCTTCTCTCTCCCTAGCCGACGGCAACACCCTTGCCGCCAACCTTTCCACTCTCCACTCTCCATATTTTCTCCACATAGCTTCGGCCACCACACACGGCTCTGGCCGCCTAGTTCACACCATACATACATCTCCGTACCCTTTTTTAGCTATTGTTTCACCTAGATTCAGTTGAACTAACTTGGGCATTAGAAGGCCTTTGGCCAACACCCCCTAGTTGTGGTCTATTTACTTTGGTATTTGTTTACAGGAATCGAGGAAGAGAGAGAAGGAAGATCAAAGGTTGAAGAATCACAAAGCAAATATTCTCCCGTGAGATTATTTGCACAACATTTGGTGCTTTCATTAAGAGCACGAGTTATACACAATGCGAGCTCAAGGAATCCATTCGTCCTATTTTCCAATCCACTGATGTAAGACCCGTGTCTTGGGGAAACAAGAACGGTGAGCAATCCCACATCGCTCGGGGAGGGAAGGTGAAGTGCTTTAAATGTGTGGGCACTTCTCTTCCTAGTACGAGGCCTTTTGGGAGCTCATTGGCTTCAGAGTCATAGGAACTCCGAAGTTAAGCGAGTTGGGGGCTAGAGCAATCCCAGGATGGATGACCCACTGGGAAGTTGCTCGTGAGCTCCCAGAAACAAAACCGTGATGGCAGAGGGGGGGCCCAAAGCGGACAATATCGTGCTAGGGGAGTCGGGTCGTGACAGAATGGTATCAGAGCTGGACCCCGACCGGAAATGTGCCAGCGAGGACACTGGGCCCCAAGGGGGGTGGATTGTAAGATCCGTGTCTTGGGGAAACAAGAACGGTGAGCAATCCCACATCGCTCGGGGAGGGAAGGTGAAGTGCTTTAAATGTGTGGGCACTTCTCTTCCTAGCACGAGGCCTTTTGGGAGCTCATTGGCTTCAGAGTCATAGGAACTCCGAAGTTAAGCGAGTTGGGGGCTAGAGTAATCCCAGGATGGGTGACCCACTGGGAAGTTGCTCGTGAGCTCCCAGAAACAAAACCGTGAGGGCAGAGGGGGGCCCAAAGCGGACAATATCGTACTAGGGGAGTCGGGTCGTGACAACTGAAGCCTTCCAAACAACCATGGTTGGAAGCAAGTGCACTAGGAGCAAGACTGCCGGAATGGCTCAATCCGTGACGGCCCAAAGCCACTCCTCCCACGATCCCTCGATTGACATGGTGGCTCCACCACCTCACGTTGCCATGAACCCAGAACAATCCCTTGTTGCCTTATCACAACAGCCACCTCGTGTGGCTGGAACCCTACCTATCGAACCCGTAGCTGGAACCACTACACCAGTCTCTCTCCGTCGTTGTACTATCTCAAGGCCCCGTGGCTGGATCTAGCCACCTTCATAGTGTCACCGCCGAGCATGGTGGAATCTCCCATCAGGGTGGGCTCACGAACACCGCCGACTTAGGCCCAATCTTGGAGCAACTTCAATCATTCCCTCATTTGCCTCCGCGCTCAACGTAGGCTCCCGCGTACACCTCCAATGAAACCCTAGCCCGTGTGCAATCTCCACACAATTCTCTCCTTTAGGTCCATGAAGTCAAGTAGACCTCAATCTGAGAGTTGACCAGCTAACTCAGAGAATGGATGACCAAAACCATTTGATGAGGCAACTCCTCAACCAAATAAACTTGGCTCAAAACCTTGGCCTTGGACAACGGAGCGAAGAGAGAAGGATGGACAAACGCGCCAATGGGCAGTTTGATGGGTACCAAGAGGTTAAGCAGGAGTAAGCAAACAAGGAGCGGGACAACAACGCAGTCGGCTTGCCGACTTGTCGCAAGCATCTGCAAGCCACACTCAAAGCAGACAAAGTCTCCCATCCAAATTGATTTCAAGGACCAACGTGCACGAAAGGGTGGGCCCACGACCTGACATCCGTGCCCATTTGGGCCCGCAGGGAAATGTTCATGAAATGCTAGGCCTTCAAGGAGGTCAACCTGATGACCCTCACAATAAGGATTGTGAAGAAAGGCACTCCGCTGCCAGCTCCTAAAGAACCAATTCCAGTCAACAAGCTACAGGAAATCCTTCTCAAGCGCAGTCCACCAACACGTCGCTTGCGCAGGACAACCGAGAAGGTCGACCCTTACGAACCAACAAGGAAGCCAATCAGTGTCGCCTACGTCGCGAAGGTCACCAACGTGACCTATGATCGGTTCATAATTGTATATCATTTTGTACCCGTCTAGCTTATGATTTGGTTATGTTATTGAGTTAAACTTGTGCTTTTAATTCATTTTTTGTTTTGATAAGTCCATAATTTCATACACTTGCATGCCTTCTTTACTTAGTGATTTTGCTTAGTTTCTCTTTATTTTGAGTCACTTACCTATGTTTGTGTGTTTTGTAGGTTAAGATAGCAAGAGATAACATTTGATGCAATCCATGCATGTTAAGGGCTGATTGGCATATGAGGAATATGAACTTAAAGACAAACTAATTTTGGCTGCAACCCCTTTCCAGCCCAATTTCGTAGGTCAACTTCTTGGCCTTGGATCAGCATGCTATGGGGCTCGAATGGGGTGATGGTCTTCATGAAACTTGTTCCAATGGGTGTCTAGTACAACATATCCAAATTTCAGCCCAATTGGACATATGTGGAGTGCTTAGCCCGTCCAACACTCAACCTTGCTCAGCAGGATTTGCAGCTGCCAGCTTTTTGCCATGTGCCTCCTTTTAGCCATGTGCCTCACCCCAACTATAACTGAATTTGTACCCAACATAATGAGTGAAGTATGGAGGCATTCCAGCTATGAAATTCTAAAGGAGCAAGTTGGTACATGATGGAGCTATTAAAGAGAAAGCATGTGCATGCATGTAAAGCATAAATGAAATGAATTCAATTCCAGTCTCTGTTCGGCAGCCAACTTGCAAGGCTCAAAACGCACACTTCTACTGCTCCGATGGGAATACTTTCTTCATAGAAGTTGTTCCAATGGGTGTCTAGTATAACATATCCAAATTTGAATCCCATGGGATAACTTTGGAAACCTCTGGCCTTCCTACACCAAGTCTGGTTCAGAAGACTCGTTTTTGTTCAACAACCAAAAGAAGACCACATGGGTTGGCAGAAAAAGGGCAGCCACAATTGAACACCTTTGAACCCATGTGAGGAAAGCTTGAGGTGCAGCAAAATAAGTATGGGATGGAATTAATTCCAACCACACTAACATAGACAAGATGAAGTGTGAGTTATGGGTTGTATTAAATGAGGAATGGTGGTGTTGGATTTCATCATGATGTTCCTCCCTCTTAGCCCTATAAATAGAGAAGCCTTCAAGCTTCATAAATCACACCCCAAGGGGGGAGCTCTCAAACACTTCTCTAGAGCTCCCTTCCCTTCTCTCCCTCAAATTCTCTTAGTTTCCTTTCAAGTTGTCAATTGTTGTAACAAAATGAGTTTACTAAATTTTCCTTCAAGTTTTCTTAGTTCCACTTTACTTTTATTTGTAATGTACATTCTTTCTTAAGTATTCAAGTTTGATTAGTTTCCAAGTTTCAATTATGGTTTTTGTTCTTATTCATTATGCTTATAAGTTAATATGCTAGTTTGAATGATTGATCACCATTTAGGCTTGCATGTTAGCTATCTTGGTTTGAATTAAGAGTAGACACCATGCTTTAATTCGAATTGAACTATGAATAGGAAGAGTATGTATGGACATTCGACAACATGGATTAGATACATGCTTGGTTGTTTAAATTGTTCTTCTATGCTTAATGGGTTCCTAATGCTTAATTTTAGGTTAGACAACAAATGATCAAATTAGGGAATTAGGAACACAAGGTTATGACCACACACCATGGCTTAATCATACTTTAGCTAGAATCAATCCATTAATCTAATTGAACTTGGGAACTTATTTGCTTGAGTTATTTCTTTTTTTTCTTGTTTTATTTATTTTCTTTTTCATTTCTATTTTGTGTAGGGGAAACAAATTGGATCATTCAATCACCAATCCTCGTGGGATCGACCTCGCACTTACATATGCTATACTACCAAACGGCTCGTGCACTTGCGAGTATCACAAGTTGAGGATGCAGCTGAATCCATTTTGGTGCAGTGAATCCGAAACAACAACCTACCAGCCATGTGTGCGGAAGACGTTGAGAAGCTTGTAAATAACTGACTTTGAGACTTAAAGATTGGCAGAAATTTTGAAGATGCACTACGCATGAAGGTAAACTGAGCAAACTCCTCACCTTTCACCGCCGAAATAGAGCAAGCTGCTCCCCCGAAACGATTCTCAACGCCCTCTTTCACATACTTCAAATGGGATTCCGATTCCTAAACCCAAATGCAGGTAGCTCCCACAAGGAGACGCTGTGGCAAAGGAGAACTACACAAACTTCTCCATCCCCACACATCAAATCTTAGCCTAAGTGAAGGACAAACCTTGGATAAGAAGACCGCCACCCTTGAAAGGAGATTCGGACAAGAGTGATACTAGAAAATATTGTGCCTTCCATGAGACGCACATGCACAATACGAATAACTGATTTGCTTGGAAAGCACACCTTGAAGAACTCGTGAAAGAAGGTCACTGCACGGAATTCATTGCGAAGCAGGCCATCCAACAAATTGAGGACCGTGATACCACCAAGGAGCCACCCCTTAAGGTCATAAGGATTAACACAAGAGATTTTCTATTTAAACCCCACACTTCTCTTAGTTCACCCTATGTTCTAAGTTCACCCCAACTTTTAATTTAAATTTTCACAATTTCTAAGTAAACCCCACTATCTTCCCAAACTACCCTTAAATACACCCCAAGCTGAAAAAATAAGAAATAAAAGAGATTTTCTATTTAAACCCCACAAGCTACCTTTAGAGGAGAAAATACGTTCTGAGCATGAGAAATAGTAAGTATTAAATTAATTTTTTGATGATATTCCAGAGTCTTATTCATTGTCTGTTTTTCAAGTGCATAAACATACAATTTAACTCTTAAGTCCGCAAGCTTAGCCCATTCATGTTTACACTTGAAAAACTTCACGTGGCTTGTTTGACATTTGAATAATTGTCCTTAAAAGAATTCCTTCAAGTTTCAAACTGATATAAATTGTTGTTGCTTCCTATTCTTCCTTGAGTTTTGTAGTGCATTGGTTCGTTGTGGCAGCATTCTTATTCGTGCATGTATTAATCTTTTATACTCAAAGTAATTTGTTTTCTGAATCTAAATTGGAAAATTATTTCAAGGGTTAATGATGATTGACGTAGCTCATACATATGATTTATAACTGAATGAAAGATGGTACCTTCTCAAGAGTATAGAAAAAGTGCCTAAATTTACTGTTATACTGGTTTCATTGTTTAATCGCACAATACATTCATCATGCGTTATTTGAGTTCAAAGAACATAATATATCTTTGAAAGGAATGAATTTCAGTTCAAAGAACATACAATTGTCAATGCAATCTCGATATGAACTATACCAATATACATCTAATAGTAAGGGATCAATATACATCAAGATGTACATCAAATGAACCAGTAAGCTCTTTCCAATTGTCAATGCGATCTCGATATGGACTATACCAATCAAATGCTTTGAGGTTGGAAATATCAAGCCAATGATTGATAACAGGTGGCATAGGATGGTGTGGTTGCAAGTGTAGCTGTCAAAATAAAATAAAGTTATCAAATGTATAGTTAAAACAACAAACAAATTTCACAAGGCAAAACTGGCAGCTATAAATAGAAAAAATTTATTATTATACCTGCACAAAGTGTTTTTCAACCAATCCGATGGAAATTTCCCGACGCTGATATTCAGGCAAAGGATGACTTTCCGTTGGTTGTTCATCATCTAAATCTACATTAGGCTTCTTAATATAATGCCCACCTCTCTCACAACCTAAAGTAACTCTAGCCCTGTTCGTTATAATTTTTCCAGCTCCATCAGACCTTTTAATGACAACTACTATGCCACACTTTCATCCTTGCACACGACTCCAATTAAGCAATGCTTCTCGACTATTAAATATCTATATAAAAGCATATATGGCAGTTGTAAAAGATTATCAACCACTCAGAAGTTACAACATCATAATAATAGTTTATTTATCTCATCAGTTGTGAATTGTTTAGTTGTGTCCAAAACACTTTCTGTCCTGGTATCATGGCTTGGAGTAAAAGTAATTTGTTCTGGCTGCTAAAAAAAAAAAAAAGCTGCATCAATACCAAAAGTGTGCTCCTTTCAAACTCAGTGTACTGTACCAAAAGTGTGCAGGACCATTCAATACCAAAAGTATTTTTATTATTAATATTAATAATAGAAAATCTCTAAAATATGTAGTGTCTAATCAGTATATTGGAACATATTGCCTTTAGAAGAACCAAGTAAAATATGAGAATGTGCTCAGGTAGGGTGCTATTCAATGAAGATCAAACAGACTTTTAAGAGAAATTGATTCAATGAGATAATGATCAGAAACAACATCAGAAAATGATTTTGCTTTACTGTACATGTTTAAATTTCACATGATTCATATGCATAATCAACAAACGAAGTCCATGAACATTATAGCCTTCGATCTGCCAGGCTAAAATTTGGTATATAAATTTTAGCATCTTGGGGATATCTTGTAATGCAAGAATATGATGAAAAATCACTTGCAAAATCCGAGAATTTAAAAATATGGCCGAGTTAAACAATAAATCCGAGGATTCAGTTGCACAGAACAAGGAATTCCACCAAGTTGCTTGGTGAATTAAAAACATAACACCAATTGCTTCATGACAGAAGAAAATCAGAGAGATTATAATTATAAACCAGTTGATGAGCCTAAATATGTATGCATATTTGCTGAGTGAAGGGACATTACCTTTTATATCAGTTATGTGTGTAAGTATACAGATATGCAGAGATATAGACTAATATTCACAGACGTTGAAAGGTTAAGGAAACAACTTTGTATTGAATTTTCATGATGAGAAATAAGCAAAATATAAAGGTGTTGAGTATAGTGTCAGTTTTACCTTCATGGTCTCCTCGTTTATGATAAGAACCTTTTCCCAAGTGTACACTATGAAGAAACTCAAATACTTTATCAAATTTATTTCTCCGAGATGCCAAAAAAATCTCTACTTTCTCCAAACCCGTAAATTTTGTAGTTCTGACCACATGTGTTGAAGAGTGGTGGGGTGTGTGGGGGGTGTGTATAGATGTATTAGGGTTAAGTATTAAGTTGGATGACCTTTTTTGTTTTTTTACACAATAATAAAGCTTATAGCTTAATGATTTAAGTATTGGGGTGAACAAAGAGAAATTCGGGGTTTAAATAGAAAATCTCTTAACACAATCCTAGCCAACTCCGAGAGTCCGTGCTAACCAGGAAAGAAAGGAAATGGAAGATCAAACAGGCCACTGTGATCTCCCAAGTCTCAACTAGCCTCCCACTAGCAGAAGACGATCCCATGATCCGCTTCCAAAAGAAAGATCTAATCGACCTCGATCTACCACACAATGACGCCCTTGTCATCAGCATTCAAATCGCTCAGGCCATGGTCAACCGAATCCATGCAGACGAGGGCAGCGCAACCAATATCCTACAATTGGCAGTCCTCCAATAGATGAGCTTAGAGACAAAGATCAATAAATCTGCCAAGTCACTAACCGACTTCAATGGCGCAACAACGGTTATCGTGGGCACGATAGATCTCGAAGTCTACTCCCCACCTGGAATCAGGACGCAAACATTCATGGTCATTGATGAAGTCTCCCTCTATAACGGCATTCTAGGCAGACCATGGATTGGCAAGATCAATGCCATCACCTCCACCACACATTAGAAAATCAGCTACCCAATCCCTGGGGCCGTGTCGACCGGATCAACGCGATCAGATATTGGTAAGGAAATGCTCAACTCAAGGGCTGAAGAGAAGCAAGCAAACACAATTCCTCCCTTCAGGGCAGATTTGAAGGGAGTAGAACAAGCAGAGGAGAAAGCAGATCCCGTTCCTGACGACTGGGCAGAGAACAGAAAGGAAAGGGAATAGCTACTCCCCAATAGCAATCAAAGAATCAGAACCAAGTCGAGGGAGTCCATCCTAGGAGGTCTCTCCTGAAGAAGGATGGAAGCCCGAAGAGGACGTCGAGTTAGTACCCCTTGATCCTGACAAGCCAGAGAGAAAAAAAGCGGATCTGTTCGCACCTAAGCCAGGAGGAGAAGGCAGAGCTTGCAGCCTTCCTCCAGAACAACAAAGACATTTTTGCATGGTCGCCATCTGACATGCCAAGCATCGATCCCAGATCATCTGCCATCGCCTCCACGTCAACCCACCCATCAAACCTCAATTTCGCTCCCAAGCAGGTTGCCATCATTGAGGCTGAGATCGACAAGCTCCTACCTGTCGGTTCATTGAAGAAGTCTCCTACGCACAATGGTGGCGAACATTATTCTAGTAGCCAAGAAAGATAAGGGCATGTGGAGAGTTTGCGTTGACCACACCAACCTCAATAAGGCATGTCCTAAAGACAATTTTCCACTGCCAAGAATTAATCAGCTCGTCAATTCAACTTCCGGCAATCAACTGCTAAGCTTCATGGACGCCTATTCCAGCTACAATCAATGGGCAAGAAAGGTTGTTTTGTACATTAAATCATCATATATTATCTTTCAATATGTAGAACAACCATAGTCTAAGGAATACACAAGTGGATATGAGAGCTATGTAATGAGATTGCATACATGGAGACTTCTAATTATCCCTAAATTCTGAATATGTTCCTGGTCATAGGAATATTGATTGGGCGTCAATATTCTGTAAAGACCAATACACACAGTATCGTCTCTATATGTAGGGAATGGAAAGGTGTTAAGTCATTAAGTGTGGAGACACATCGATATGTGTGTAGGTGCTTGTAGAAGAACAAGTACACTGAATGCGGTCCAACACATGAGTTATAGCATGAAAGTTTTTACTCACATGTCAAGCTGGAACTCATAAATTGCAATGGTGCAAACTAATTCTTAGACATGAGGCATCATAGATGTTTTGTGGCTATGTTGTTAATCTTTGAGGGCGCTATACGGTCATGTTGAAATAGGCATAACTTAAAGGTGCTCATCAGGATTCTCAATAGAGTCATGGAAGCAAATGAATGTACAACAAGGAATCTCTATTCTCAGTAAAGGAGAGTGAATACTCCAAGATATGATTGGTCAAATCTCTGCGCAGAGTAGTGGATAAGACATGAAAGAAGAAGTCTTCAAATCTTACCAGGATAATCATATAAAAGGAATGATTCACATTAGGATATTGACAATTGGATTCCATGATCTAATAATGTAAATAAGGAGTATTGACATAAGAGAAGGATTTAATTGCATGGTCATTCCAATTCGAATAAGTTCTTTCACAACGTCTCATTTAGCTCAAATAACCGTGACTTGCTGCTAGGCGACAACCATGGTTTGTGGATGTCTTAAAAGGTTTCAATTAACCTTTATTAATAGGAACAATTAAATTGTGGAATTTAATTCGTGCATCATCTCTGTGGAGTTGAGTCAACCCACTACCTTGCTAAAAGGAACCTACAGATCTGCACACCCAAAAAATGTGATTAGAGGAACAAATGAGGAGAAATGAAATGAGGAGACACAAGTCAATGGTTGATAATCAAATGTCAAAGTCAATAGTCAAAAGTCAACATGTTGACTGGAGCAATTGACTAAAGTCAAATAGTTCGACCAGGTTAATTAAGTAAGACTATAATTATAATTTAATAGTTAAATTATAATTAAAAGATTAATTATGGAATTATTGGATTGGGCTTTTAAATATGATTTAAAAGGAAAGGGACAAAATAGCCCAAAAGGCTATTGGGCCCAAAGGATAAGTGGCATAAGATGACATGACCCGTGGACCAAATGGAGCCCTAAATACCCACCCAAATTTCGGCAACTAAGGGGAGCTCTCCCCTTGCCTTTTGTGTTGTCCTATATAAGTTAAATTTTGGAGAAAACCTAGCTAGGGGTTTTTGGTTTCTTACTTTGGTTGATAAATGATCATCTTTGTATCTCATCTTCCATAAACCAAAAATTGGTCCAATCAATAAGTAGACTAGCATCCATACTTTTTGATTGTCTTATCTTCATCTCTAGGAGCATTTGGTGTGGTGAGGTAGAGGACTCCAATCTTGGAGCCTTAAGGTGAAGGAGTCAAAATCAAGAGAAAGAAAATGCCTTTCCAACAAAGGTGTTCATTCTTGAGAAATCAAGAAAATGTCATCTAGGCTAAGATACTTGGTTTAAAACGAAAAAGTTTAGCTCAACTAGTATAAACAAATTGAATTCACCATTTAGAATGTTTTTGTTGTATAGGTTGTGGCTAAAGTTCATTTCCTAAGCATTAGATGCATGTTTCCTTCAAGTGGTATCAAGAGCCAAGGTCTAGTCTCTTTGAGCCTTTTATTTTGGTCATTGGTTTTAACATTGACTTGTTTTCAAACTTATGAGATATATGTGTTAGATTTTCTTTTTCATGTCACTTATTCATAGGATATGGGATATAGGATGAATGAGTAGGAGTATGAAAAGAAAAATCAAGAGATGACATCAATGGGGGTGGCGGCAAGGAGGGGCTTTTTGGGTCTTGTGTGTGTCCATGTGTGAAATGTTGACATGGTTGTGTTAGTCTTGAAAGTCTAAGCATGGATATGATTTTTGCATGAATTTAGGATTTTTGTGTGATTTATGAAGAGTCATAAAGATTTGAAAAAGGTTCTTGAAATGTTCTTCGTGTTCATGATATGTTCATAGGAGTTCTTGTCAAGCATGCTTTTTGATCTTATTTGATACTTGACATTTATATGTTGAATGTTAGTCAAAAACATTTTATGACATTTTCATATAGTATATAGTTTTTGTCCCCTAAAGTTTTAAAAAGAAACCAATGAAAATGAAGATACTTTTTTAGTACAAAAGATGGTACCACCTTGTGGTCCCAAAATCACACCATCTTTTTCAAAATACCAACACACACAATACAACACACACACACACACACACACACACACACACACACACACACACACACACACACACACACACACACTCTCTCTCTCCTACATGGCCGGCTCCACCCTAGGATTCCTTTTGGGGTCATCATGCAATTTTTGTAAATTAGGGGCTGTTTATGCAATTGCTGAAAAATTACAGTTTTGCCCAAAACTTTAATTAATTGCGGTTTTGCCCCATTTCACTAAATGACAAAGTGTTTTCATCCTTTTATGAAAATTGTTTATTTGTTTGAAATAAATGTTTCATTGAAATTAAGCCCATATTATCCAATAACAAATTTTAGAATTAGATTCTAAGTTAATTATCTAATGAGATTAAATAATCAAAGAGATGATTATGGACTTATGAACACAAATGCATGACACAATGTGATTGGCCGATTATTCATTAGATGAATGGGATAGGTTTGATTTATTGGTTTGTAAATTAAATAGGGGCTTGCATGCCTCTCATCTCTCTTAATCTAAAATGTAATTCCCTTAAAGTCCATTGGGCTTTAAGTCCTCTATCTCAAGGTCTCTATTCTCAAATAGTCATAGGGAAGAAGGAAGATCAAGAGAAGGAATAATCAAGTCAAGATTACTTGTATTATTCATGGGTCCGACGCCCAATAACAACCATGAATGTTTTAAGTAGTTAAGACACGTAATAAAATCAACCTCCTTCCAAAGGCCTTAGATCCGACATCTTGACATCTTGGCTAGATGTTAGATCGAAATCAAGTCCATAATCATCCAAAAGCCTAAAGATGACTATTTATCTAAACTTAAGGAAATGCAAAGGCTTTCCATTAGTATAGTAGTGAATATTCCCATTCTCAAATAAAATAGTTTTATGAAATTGATTTGATTTGCAAAACAAATAGTGGCAGTATTGTACAACTACTAATATGATTTAGAATAATAGTTTTCCTAGGCCAAGTAGTGTAATTGGATTAAGCATGTTTATGATGAGACCTTAAAACCCTCAATTAACTAAATTAAGTAGAAAAACGATAGACTTTTTGAAAGCCTAGTCGTGGCCTTCCATCATGGTGAATTCCGAATAGGCTTGACCCTTGTGAAGGTTTTGCCTCATATATGGGGGGCTGACAGCAAGATGTTCTTGCTTAGGAAGAATTCATTTATACATTGGATGTTGCAAGGATAGGCTCAAACATGGACCAACATTTTATTATGATGAGATTCATGATTGTATCACTATACTTTGCAAGAATGGTGGGCTAATACTTAACTAGTACAATGATACCTCACAATAATATTCGGGGGTATACATTTGCTAGAGGCCAAATTATATGGGAACTCACATCATGATGTGAATGAGTAGGACTCTCTCTTTATTATTTGTGTTATCCCTAGATCCTATTATGGTGCGTTGATCCAAATAATAGGGAGCCTCCCATCCCAGTAAGAGACATCTTACAGAAGTCTCTCGTATTCCATTTTTGAGGGATTATGGAAACAGATTTTCTATTTAAATCCGGCACTTCTCTTTGTTCACCCCAATACTTAAATCATTAAGCTGTAAGTTTTATTATTATGTAAAAAGAAAAAAACGGTCATCCAACTTAATAGTTAACCCTAATACATCTATACAGACACCCCACACCCCACCATTCTTCATATCAAGTTTTAGAAAAATACAAACTCCTCTACATCCTATTGCCAGATTACTCTTCTCTTTTAAAGACATAGAAAATTGACGAGCCAACCTCTTTAAATATGCGTGGGAGTTGATGAAAGACTTGTTTATTATCAACTCAACAATATCCAAGTGTTAGAATTCCAATTACAGTTCTTGGAGAGAGCTAAAGTTGTTCTCTTTCTCTAGAAAGTATTAAATTTCAGGCTTAGGGTTCTATTTGTTTGTGTTTTTTTTGCTGGGACCAAAGAAAATTGTGGGGTTTAAATAGAACATCTCTTTTATTTCTTATTTTTTTAGTTTGGGGTGTATTTAAGGGTAGTTTGGGAAGATAGTGGGGTTTTCTTAGAATTGTGAAAATTTAAATTAAAAATGGGGTGAACTAAGAGAAGTGTGGGGTTTAAATAGAACATCTCTTATTGAATTCGTTTAAAATAGTGGGAGGAGCCATAGAATTTAAAGACCCTAAATCAATGGCCTTAACCAAAACAATCTAATTTTATTTATGTTATGTTTGTAGATACTTTTGTAGAACCCTATTCATAACACATTACACAAAGCAAGCCTCAAAGGAACCATATAATGTCAAAAGGGATTAGCTTCCATAAGGATGCTAAGAGGAAGAAGAGATGTTATGTACATCTTTCATGCACAAGGAACATAACTTATGAAGAGAGCAATTTTGTCCTCGAGTCAGTAATGGCAGTTGAAACTTCCACCTAGATAATGGATTCAGGACCTAGCAAACACATTGCAAGGTCTAGCAGATCATAGGAAGTTGTCAAAAGGGGAAATAGTGCTACGTGTCGGTAATGGTACCCAAATATCTATAAAAGCAGTAGGCACTTTCCACCTTAAGCTACCACATGAGAAGACACTTGAACTTAAAGAATGTCTTTATCTTCCAAGTTGTGTAAAAAAACCTAGTATTTATTTCAGCATTGCTGAATGAAGATTACACTGTCACATTCAATAGAATGGGATGCTCTTTACAACAAGGCAATCGAATCATATGTAAAATGTACTATGATCAATGGTCTCTACTAAATTCAAATTGTGGAAAATAGCAATTGCTTGATTGAGATGCCAGGACCTAAGAGGCCCAGAGAAGAACTCAATCCGACTCAAGTTTGGCACCTAAAGTTAGGACACATTGGCCAAGATAGGATCCAAAGGATGGTCAAAAAGGGATACCTTGAATCTTTGGGTTCAATCCCCATGCCCACCTGCGAATCCTATCTTCAAGGAAAAATGTCAAACTTGCCTTTTTCAAGAAAAAGGGAAAGAGTCACTGAGCTTCTTGAATTAATCCACACTGATGTATGTGGGCCATTTTCCACTACATCAAGATGTGGCTTTTCTTACTTCGTTATGTTCACCAATGATTACTCTCGGTTGGGCTATGTATACCTAATAAAGTACAAGTCCGAGGCCTTTGAAAAGTTCAAAGAATTCAAGAACGAAGTTGTAAAGAAAACATGAAAGAGTATCAAGATTCTAAGATCATATCGAGGAGGAGAATTGAAAATACCCGTAGGATGACTAAAAATGCCTAGAGGGGGGTGAATAAGCTAATTCAATTTTATTAGCAATAAATAACAATAGACTTTCAAGCAGGATTGATATGGGTTATCAATCCTAAGATGTGCAGAGCTGAAAGTAAAAGAACATGCAAATATTTATTTTACGTGGTAAAACCCCACCTCTGGGGAAAATCCACGGGACTCCTTAGTCCATAACAAATCCACTATAGAATTGAAATTACAAGATGTACTCACACAATTATCCTAGACTCAATCTAGATAAAATTTACTGACTTCTGTGTAATTCAACTTCTATCACGGGATGATCTTCAACACTCCTTACGTTGAACGCAATACTGGTCACGATTGCTTCAAGCTCACCGGAGGATAGACGCCACAACGATTTTGGTGCACTCAACCATATGAGTCACCGACATTCATATGTATGCAATTATGAATGATGAAAGAATTCAATAAATCACCAAGCAACAAAAGAGCACTTGATGATTTACTGAAGAAAATAAGCACAACAGCTTTTGCACAAAAAAGATCCAATATGCTCTCAAGATTAAAAAGTCAAAAGCTCATCAATGAAACAGTAGGCACTTCTTTTTAATCAACACGAGTTTTCTCTCCAAGGAGAGAAACCTCATAGACCAAGACTTCTATTCAATTAGGACTTGCAAACCTGATCCAACCAGGTTTCTACATAAGGTGCCAACATGTCAGCTTAGCAAAAGCTATACAATTTTCAATATGACTTCTGACCCAAATAGGAATATAAATCCTAATTCAATATGGTGTCTAAGACACCACTCATCTACTCCACTCATCTACTTTTACGAATAAAGAATTCTCTCCTAAAACAAGGTAATTAGGAGATACACAAAGTGCACGTCACTGTAGAAAAAAAAACTAATAAACCTAACTCATAATGACAATGAAAATAACTTCAGCTGTAAAATCTATTTTGAATGCATGATTGTGTGATGATTTACCTGTTGTCACGTTTCTCATATGGTCAGGTCATGCCTCGGAAGTACGTGGTTGAAAGAATTGAGCCAAACACGTCCAGTGACAATTCGTTACAAACTAATTTTCAACCTATGCTAAAGTCTAGGAAATGCCAATACAATATTTCGTACTAACAATCTCCCCCTTTGGCATTTCCTGGACAAAACACTCGATTACATATCAACCACGATTACAAGCAAACCTACACAACCTAGTTTACTTTGCCAAACAGATATTCAGTTGTTGTACAGTCTTACACCATCAAACAGACTACCAGTGAAGCATAATTGAATGGAAATAAGAATAACCAAAACTTGACATAGTTAAACAGCAATATTTCATATGTCAGGAGATTTAGCAGAGTACTACAAGTTCTGATCCCATAGACAAATAAACGTTATCTCCCCCTAAAAGTCATGTTTCTACTTTTCAGGTTACTCCCCCTGAGTCTCATATGGAACACAAAATATGTAACACAAAACAGCAGTTACTCCCCTTAAGTCTCATATGTAACACAAAACGACTCCGTGTGGTGACCATGGTGATGCGTCGGAGCAAGAGACAAAGAGAAGAGACCTTGGAGTGATGACAATGGCGGCTGGTGCGTGAAGAAAACCGAGGACGAAGACCTAGGCTGCACAGCTTAAACACAAAACATAAAACGCACCGTGTGGTTTCTTTTTTTTTTTTTTTCTTTTTTTTTGTTGGGTAATTTGAAATTGTTTGGAAAATAATAAAATAACAAAACGAATAGAAAAAAGAAAATGAAAACAGACAAAGGAGAAATTTTGAAACAAACATCGAAGCGAGAACATGCAACCAAGACAAACATGAACAAAATCAAAGCACCACAACTAAGCCATAACACTCAACACAAGCAAAAGAGGAAATACACTAATGATGCAGACCCAAAACTCCCTACAAGAGATAATTATTGTCCAATTTATAAACATGTCAAGCGTGTGAGCAAGAAAAGAAAGTGGCAGCAAACCCATTGCAATTCTGAAACGAATGTGAAGCAAAGCATGGCAGGGACAAAAACAAAACACCACACGAGTTGCACAGACTCACAGAGGAAAAAGAGGCATACCACAGTCACCGGGAAAGATAAACAAACACCAAAAGAGTCTACCATCAAGATAAAGGTGTTAGGGGAACTCTGTTCAATGTAGCACAACGACTAAGGCCACCCAAGACTGATCCCACTGAAGATAGCACAGACACCGAGTGCAAAGTAAGTATATGATGATCAGTTTATGTGATTTTTGTTTTCCTTTATGGATTTTGTGGCTCACTTTATTTAGCTTTCGACATGATCCATGTAGCGGGGTTAGACATGAAGGCAACTGGGTGATGAGGTACCCCTGGGGAAATACTGATCCCAATCATGAAGGCTTCAAAGATAAGCAAGGAGAGCAACCATCACAACCTGTTAGACAAGAGGCCCGGTTCCTAGCAGGCTGAGAAGTCACCACCCTTTTTTGTTGTTGTTGTTGTTGTAAATCTATATAGAAGTTTAATTTTGAAAACAGATCAGGAGCTTACGCACAGGCGTGGTATGACAATCTCAAGCCAGACAAGTACATGAAAGGAGATAGTCAAGGCACTCCAAAGAAAAGAGTGTGCGTGTGCAATTGTATATAGATGGATAGAGCATTTGATGAAAGTTATCAAGCACCAAGACAAGGAAACCTTTGGGGGAAGCTGTGAGTGTGTTTTCTCAAGATAGTGCAATGCTAGAGCCCAATCTCAGATCATCAAATACGTTCAAATAACAATAGGATGGATACAACCGAACAAACCTTGCACAAACTGGACAGATTTATAAAAACATACAGTAATTTAAAATTACACAGCAAGGAGGAGACTTAGGCATGCAACAGGCTTCGAATTAATCTAGAGCACAGATACCTAAAGACTGTCTAAGGGTTTCAAACCGGAGATTGTCTAGAGGCTTAGTAAAGATATCAGCTAATTGTTTTTCAGTTGTGATAAATTCAAGTGAGAGCACATTCTCTTCCACTAATTCACGAATAAAAATGGTGACGAATATCAATGTGTTTTGTGCGAGAGTGTTGAACTGGATTTTTAGAGATATTAATAGCACTCATATTATCACAAAACGATACCATTTTACCTTGCCATATGCCATAGTCATTGAGCATTTGTTTCATCCATAACAACTGTGTGCAGCAGCTTCCAACAGCTATGTATTTGGCCTCAGCAGTGGAGAGAGAGAGATGCAATTTTGCTTCTTGCTAAACCAGGAGACAAGGTTGTTGCCTATGTAAAAACATCCGCCAGTTGTGCTCTTCCTATCATCAATATTGCATGCCCAATCCGCATTAGGAATAACCTGCAAGTTCAACATTTGAGTCAAATGAGTAGTATACACCAAAGTTTGTAGTGCCACTTACATAGCGGAGAATTCTCTTCACAGCAAGTAGATGTGATTCTTTGGGATCGGATTGGAAACGAGCACAAAGTCCAACACTGAAGGAGATGTCTGGTCTGCTAGCAGTCAAATATAGCAAACTGCCAATCATGCTCCTGTATGATTTTTGGTCTACACTTTTGCCATGGGAGTCCTTGGAAAGTTTAGTACTTGTGCTCATAGGATTGCGAATGGGCTTGGCAGATTCTAGACCAAATTTGGACACCAAATTTTTAGCATACTTTGTTTGAGAGATGAACATTCCACCGTTGAATTGATGGACCTGCAAACCAAGAAAAAAATTTAGTTCACCAAACATGCTCATCTCAAATTCGGTTTGCATTACCTCATGGAATTCTTTGATAAGGATGTCAGACGTAGATCCGAAGACAATATCGTCCACATATACTTGAGCAACCATTAAATCCTGTTTGGTTTTCTTGACAAAGAGGGTTTTATCAATGCTACCACGCGTGTAACCTTTTTGGAGAAGATGAGTGGACAGACGATCATACCATGCTCTCGGGGCTTGTTTGAGTCCGTAGAGAGCCTTTTTCATACGATATACATGATTGGGATGAATGGGATCTTGAAAACCTGCAGGTTGTTCCACATAGACTTCCTCTTGTAAGACGCCATTTAGAAATGCACTCTTGACATTCATTTGATGGATCTTGAACCGAAGATGGCATGCAATAGACAGCAACAATCGAACAGATTCTAGACGTGCAACTGGAGCAAAAGTCTCATCAAAATCCAATCCTTCAACTTGAGTGTAACCTTGGGAAACAAGTCTAGCTTTGTTGAGCATGATTTGCCCCTTCTCATCTGTCATATTTCAAAATATCCACTTGGTACCAATTACATTGGAGTCTTTGGGACGTGGAACAAGATACCACACGTCATTTCTCTTGAATTGGTTTAACTCATCTTGCATAGCTAATATCCAGTCATTATCTGCAACAGCATGCGTCACACTTTTAGGTTTAACCAAGGAGACATAACATAAATTAGTTACCTCGTCACAAACTTGCTGTCGAGTTCTCAATTTGTCATGAACATTTCCTATAATATCAGAGGGTGAGTGATCTTTCTGAACTTGTTTAGCACCAGGTCTGCGTATCACAGGATTGAAAGGCTGGTTACAATCCTCGAAATCAGTTTCAGGAACATCAGCAGATTCGTGAGTTTCTAAACCTATATCTGCATGACCCTTTTCAACCTGCAATATAGAGGCGTCATTTACAACCACATTAGCTGATTCCATTATTGTTTTAGTACGACTATTAAACACCCTATATGCTCGACTATTCATAGAGTAACCAAGAAAAATCCCAACATCACTTCTTGCATCAAATTTTCCAAGATACTCCTTGTCTTTGTAGATGTAGCATTTGCTACCAAAAGTCCTTAAGTGCTTGACATTTGGTTTCTTCCCTTTCCAAATTTCATACGGAGTACTCTTTGTATGTGGCCTGAAAAATACACAATTAGATGTATAGCATGCAGGACTAATGGCTTCAGCCCAAAAATGATCTGCCAATTTGGCACTTTTTAATAAGACACGAGCCATGTCGAGAAGGACTCTATTTTTCCTTTCAGCTACCCCATTTTGTTGGGGAGTGATTGGAGCAGAAAATTCATGTTTTATTCCTTTTTCAGAACAAAAATCAGAGAAAGCTTGATTTTCAAATTCCGTTCCATGATCTGTCCTAAGTCTTATGATGCACGAATTAGTCTCATGTTTTTCATTCATGATTAGTTTGTACAAGACATGAAAAGAATTAAAGGCTTCTGTCTTATCATGCAAAAATATGACCCAAGTAAAACGTGAGAAATCATCCACTAAGACAAAAATGTATTTCTTTCCTCCCAAGCTAGCAACCTGAATTGGACCAACTAAATCCATATGCATCAATTCCAAAGTTTTAGAAGTAGAGATTGAGTTTGTAGTTTTGTGAGGGTTTTTGGTTTGCTTCCCCAGTTGGCAACCTTCACAAACACCCTCATGTCTACCTGAAAAATTAGGCAAACCTCTTACAGATTCACTTTTAGACAATTTGATTAAATCTTGATAGTTCATATGTCCCAAACGTTGATGCCATAAATCAAGATGATCCTTACTTGTCCTAAAACACACTTGGGAAACATCATTAGTAAAAAAACAATAGCAATTGTCAAGTGATCTTTTTCCAATCATCACATTTGATCCATCTTTATTATTGACAATACATTGGGTTTTAGTAAAACTTACCTCACCTATTTCATCACAAAGTTGACTTACACTGATGAGATTTGCTTGAAGATCTTCAACTAGCAAGACGTTGTTTAGACTAGGTGTACCAATTGCCATAATTTTTCCTTTTCCCAAAATCTTGGATTTTCTTCCATCTCCAAAAGTGACCATTCCACTTACACATTTTGTAGAGATTTCGGAAAAGCATGATTTGTCACCGGTCATGTGTCTCGAGCACCCACTGTCAAAATACCAAGATTTAGATTTAGAGTCAGAAAGCACAGGAAGAGCAACAAAACATTTCACATCTAAGATTTCGGGAGCACTAGTTTGATGTGTATCACTTGAAAATGCCAGCAAGGAATTTTGTTTGTCCTTTCTCCTCCACACTAGAGTTGAGTTTGGTAAAGATAACGAATGGGAGAGTTTTGACAACCTACTTACCTCTTTTACAAGATATGCAATCTTGTGTTGAATTCTTACCTGTCCCTCCTTGGTGGATTTTTCACTTATTGAATTTGTTGGAGCAATTTGCATTTTGGTCGGATATGTCCAAGAGCTCCACAATAGTGACATGTGGGTATGAATCTCTAGCTGTTTGAGAAGTTGGAATACCAGTAGAAAGTGATGGTTTGACAAACTTCATGACGGATACAGCGGAAGACTTGTTGATTGAATCAAAACCTAAGCCACGTTTGTCTCCATCTCTTCGACCAATGCTAATCATTCTGTCAATTTTTTCTGCACCAATTGTTAAAGCAATAATCCTTTCCTTTGAACTTTTAAGCTCAATTTCAAGGGCTTGATTGTCAGAGGTCAAAGAATCAATTAATTTATTTTGATCAATGCATTTTTTCTGTAATATTTCCAATTTTTCGCACATACCTTTGCCTATTGTTTCTGTTTTAGACAGAGGATTGCAATGTCCTGGAAGTCCTGCTATTTTCAAGTTCCAGCACAGCAACTCTTTTGACAAGCTCTCTGTTGCGTTTGTTGAGTTTCTAGAAGCAGCCAGAAGATCGTCATACTTTTCCAGCACATAATCAATGTTTGGTTCATCATTCCCATTGTCTTCTTGTGCCTTATCCAAAGTGACAGTGGTGATTAAGCAATGGTATTTTCTTCACTTTCTGATTCTAAATCACTGTCACTCCAGGTTACATTCAGTGCTTTGGCTTTTCCATTTTGCTTCTTTTGTGTGTTGGCACATTCTAGGAAATATGCCCATATCCTTCACATTCATAGCACTTGACTCTCTCTTTAGTGGTTTTCTTCTCAGGAAACCTGCGAGATTTAAAATTACCATAAGTATAATCACTATGCTTAATTGTTGAATTTGTACCTGAGTGATTTCTTGAGTCGTGACTTTTGGAATTTTGATATTTGAAAAACTTCTTGAATTGTCGTGACAGATAAGCAAATTCCTCCCCATTGAATTCTTCAAATTGGTGTTCACCATCTTCTTTATCAACAACTTTGAGAGCAACGCTTTTATTCTTTTTAGGAGCTAAATGTTTCATCTCATAGGTTTGAAGTGACCCTATGAGTTCACGAACTTTCAAAGTGTTCAGGTCACGAATCTCTTCAATGGTTGTGATCTTTGGTGAAAAACGTTGAGGCAAGGACCTTAAAATCTTTTTCACCATCCTATCTTCTAGAATTTTTTCACCTAAATTTGAACATGCATTCACAATAACACAAAGTTTAGCATAAAATTCAGAAAAGGTTTCATTCTCATCCATCATGATTGTCTCAAACTGTAAAGTGTGCATTTGAAGCTTGGCTCCCTTGACAGGATCTCTGTTCCTTCATGAGTGACCTGCAAAATATCTCAAGCTTCCTTAGAAGTATCGCAACTAGAGATGTATTCAAATTGATCAGAAGAAACAACAGTAAATATAGCATTTAACCCCTTTTGATTATTAATGCTATGTGTGGCTTCTGCAACGGTCCACTCCTCTCTACTTTTGAGAACTGTGGTTTCTCCATTTCCTTTTCCGATCGTCTTTCTGGGTTCAGAAAATCCATGCACTACTGTATACCATACACGTTCATCTAAGGCCCAGAGAAACGACTTCATCTTAGCCTTCCAAGCACCATAATTGTGACCATCGAAGTACGGGGGATGTGCAACAGAACCCGCGGCATGATCCATCCTAAGGTACGTTAGATCTTGCTGAGTATGTCCAGCAACTTGCTCTGATGCCAATTGAAAATACCTGTAGGATGACTAAAAATGCCTAGAGGGGGGTGAATAAGCTAATTCAATTTTATTAGCAATAAATAACAATAGACTTTCAAGCAGGATTGATATGGGTTATCAATCCTAAGATGTGCAGAGGTGAAAGTAAAAGAACACGCAGATATTTATTTTATGTGGTAAAACCCCACCTCTTGGGGAAAATCCACGGGACTCCTTAGTCCATAACAAATCCACTATAGAATTGAAATTACAAGATGTACTCACACAATTATCCTAGACTCAATCTAGATAAAGTTTACTGACTTCTGTGTAATTCAACTTCTGTCACGGGATGATCTTCAACACTCCTTACGTTGAACGCAATACTGGTCGCGATTGCTTCAAGCTCACCGGAGGATAGACGCCACAACGATTTTGGTGCACTCAACCATATGAGTCACCGACATGCATATGTATGCAATTATGAATGATGAAAGAATTCAATAAATCACCAAGCAACAAAAGAGCACTTGATGATTTACTGAAGAAAATAAGCACAGCAGCTTTTGCACAAAAAAGATCCAATATGCTCTCAAGATTAAAAAGTCAAAAGCTCATCAATGAAACAGTAGGCACTTCTTTTTAATCAACACGAGTTTTCTCTCCAAGGAGAGAAACCTCATAGACCAAGACTTCTATTCAATTAGGACTTGCAAACCTGATCCAACCAGGTTTCTACATAAGGTGCCAACATGTCAGCTTACCAAAAGCTATACAATTTTCAATATGACTTCTGACCCAAATAGGAATATAAATCCTAATTCAATATGGTGTCTTAGTGAAGACACCACTCATCTACTTTTACGAATAAAGAATTCTCTCCTAAAACAAGGTAATTAGGAGATACACAAAGTGCACGTCATTGTAGAAAAAAAAACTAATAATTCAACCTAACTCATAATGACAATGAAAATAACTTCAGCTGTAAAATCTATTTTGAATGCATGATTGTGTGATGATTTACCTGTTGTCAAGTTTCTCCTATGGTCAGGTCATGCCTCAGAAGTACGTGGTTGAAAAAATTGAGCCAAACACGTCCAGTGACAATTCGTTACAAACTAATTTTCAACCTATGCTAAAGTCTAGGAAATGCCAATACAAAATTTCGTACTAGCAAGAATACTTGAGTACTGAGTTTCTTGAATATCTCAAGAAACATGGCATCCTATCTCAGTGGACTCCACCTGGAACTCCACAACTTAATGGTGTCTCCGAAAGGAGAAACCGAACATTGATGGACATGGTCCGATTAATGATGAGTTATACTAACTTGCCAGTATCGTTTTGGGGATATGCACTTCAAACTACAACATACTTGCTAAACATAGTGGCTTCCAAATCCGTGCCCAGAACACCATATGAAATGTGGTTTGGGAGGAATCCAAGTCTTAATCATCTTAAGATATGGGGTTGTCCAGCTTATGTCAAGAAGCATGACATTGACGAACTAGACGCTAGATCAGAAATGTGTAGATTCATTGGATATCCAAAGGAAACTTTAGGATACTACTTCTACCATCCAAACAAACAAAAGGTGTTTGTTGCAAGATCTGCAAGCTTTCTTGAGATTGATTTTGTGTTAGATGGTACTTGTGTGCAAAAGGTTGAGCTCGAGGAAGATTCTGGAGAGCCTCATGAACCTGAAGTAGAGTCTGATCTAGTTGACAATCCGATCCCTTTACCCACACTCACCCAACCTCCACGTAGGTCTGAAAGGACCAGGAAAGCACCTGATAGATATTTGGGCTTACACCATGTTCTTCTCATAGGAAATGACATGGAAGATTGAAATTTTAGATTGACATTGAGCACCTACATACTTGTGTAAACATTGAAATTTTAGTGAAATAAAAATTCACTCATTTAGAGTCAATAGTCAAAATTAAAAATTTGATTAGTCAATGCTCACTGGAAGAGTTGTTGCTCCCACATAAAGTACATGTGGCACATGACTCGCTAAGGCAAAGATGAGCTCCGAGATGACACATATGTCAGCATCCAAGAGCTCCATCAATGAAATCAGCAGTTCATATGCCAAAAAGAGAGAAATTATCCTTAATTGGTCATTCCCATATCACGAGTTAATTGCCTTAAATCAAGGATTTTGACTTAATAAGGAGCTAAATCAAATTAAACTTGAACCCTCCTTAAAACCCCTAGCCGCTCTCTCCTTCTATGAGTCCCAAAGAAAAACTCCACAGATGGGGGAGGAAGAAGCGTCTTTTTTGGGTTACTCAATAAGTCCACTTGGGCGTTTTAAATAAGAAGCCCGGTGTGGTGATTTCTTCTGAGTATGCTCAGGCTGAAATTCCTCGTCACCCCTTTTGGGCATTCTCAAGCAAATCCTTCTCCCAAAACCCGCCCTCTAATGCTGCTCATGTTCTCTAAATTTCAGTCTACATCGTCTTCGACGAAGGTTTCTGCAAATCACCCAATTGTTCTTTGTCAATGTAGTTTTCGTTTCTTTGTTCGATCTTATGCGCATGTAGATCACTGGAAACCATGTTTTCCCCAGATCTGTTACGGATGTGGTGGTGGTGTGTCCGAGACGACGCTTCCTCAGATGATGGTGGTGATAAGGTTCGTTTAGGCTTATGGGTTGATTTAGGGTTTCGGTTATGTTGGGTATGTGGGCTTTTTTTGGGCTTATCGTTAATTGTGGTGATGTGAGCTAGTAGTTTTAGTGTGGCTTTTGTCAGCTTTAGTTGTATTTTTAACATGTTAGTTTGTTGCCCTCATGGGATTGGTACTGTAGATGTCATGTTGATGTGTTTGATTGTACTATTGAAGTTTATCTTTGATAAAAAAATTTTAAAAAAATACTAGGCTCTTATTCAAGAAAAAGAACCTTAAAAATAAAAAATCAGCCACACTTTGGAAAACTAGAAAGCTCTCTAGCCAATGAATTCATCAGGCTTGTAGAGAATTACTTAACACAACAAATCTATTTTGTTTCCTTCACCACTAAAGCCGAAGACTAACCACCATGTGACACTACTCGTGGTCATATATAACGTGCTCGAGATCAAGTGGCAATGGCCCTCGATAAAATCTCATATTCCGATTCAAGATCAAGTGTTTGCCACCCTTGAATCACACACACTCTTGGAGATCAAATCAAAGGATTTCTTCGTTAAAGAATACCCACAAAGATTGTAACCCTAAATTCAATGAATACAAAAATTATTGTGTATACATGTTCTTGTCTCATTTGTTGCAGGATTTACATGTTTACAACTTGTCCAAGTGTCTCCACCCGAATGACTCAAGACTAGTTATGCAGACATGATATGCACCTTGTGGGGAATCAATCTTGAATGTGGTCTAAAAAGATTTGTACCCTGAAATTAAGAAGGAAAAGGCAAGGTTAGCTACACATTGTTGTGGTGTGAGCCAAAGAGCCTCCAATGCTAAAGTTAGACAAGAGCTTTAAGAAAAATAAGGTTTCTTAGTTCAATGAACAATTACCTTCTCCATGATACGGAGGTTGGCATATATAAGGCTCTATCTTGGCTATTTTATCACAATGAGAGGCTACATGTTGAGCATTAATTGGGTGTGTCAAGACCCTTTAGTCTGTTATGTATGGGAGACACGAGCAATGGATGCCCCGTTATGGACACACATATAATGGAATTTTTTATTTATTTATACAAGCGATAATTTAGGAGAGGAGTTTGCTCTCACACACCTTGCCAATGTGTCATGGTGGTTTGAACTCGAGACCACTGGTCTGCAAGTCAAAGCCCTTTTTCCACTCATTTGGGGGTGGTGAAAATTCACCTAACCCGGGCACCTTTTGAAAACACAAGCAGCCGGAATCTTGGAGTTACTAAATGTGAGAATTGACTCCAAGCTTGAGGGCAATAGCAGCCGGTGCCCAAGGTTGTTGTGGCCGGGTTCTAGAAGCTAGAGACACTGCCAGATGGAGCTGGAAGGAGTGCTGCGGCTGGATCTTTGCGACCAGTGCCCAAGGATGTGGAGGCCGGATTTGCTGGAGCTTCGCGACCGGATCTGCTAGAGTGTTGCGGTCGGATGGAATGGGAAACCAATATGTGGCGGGCTATGTTCGAGCTTGGCTGGAGGATGCGGCCAGGCTGCATCTGAGCGTGGATGGAGAATGCGGTCGGGCTGGGAGTTGAAGATGCGGCTGGGCTACACTCTCGTTATGGCCGTAAACTGCTTGAGGGTTTGGAAAATCGCAACCGGGTTTTTGAATGGTTGATGCGGCAAGATTTTTGGGCTGGAGTCTTTGGGTTTCTTGCAAATATGCGGCTGGGCTAGAGTTTATTTAGGTTGAAACCTCCTTGTCTTGTTTTATATATATACACACAAGTGAGTAAATACGAATATGTAGCAGAGGGTTTTTTATGGGGCTAGATTGAAGGATTTTGGGCAATTATATATTATATGTAATAAAAATGGGTGGCAATTTAAGAGTTTTATTATATATTGCACGTGACGTTTCGTTGTCTTTTAAATTCAAGTTTATTTTAATTGCTTTACTTTTCATTGTTATCACATTTTAATTAAGTTTAATTTCAAGTTAAATTTAGTTTATCGTTTTTATCTTTCTTATCGCTTTTATTTCATTCTTGCTTTATTTATCGCTTTGATCTATTTTATCGCACTTTAATTCTTGTCTTTACGTTTAAATGCACATTTAATTCAACCGCACGTTTTTCACTTAAAAACCTAAAAATCACAACAAAAAAACCCGTACGAAGCCTAACCATCCTCGAGCTCGAGGAAGTGAAAGAACCTAGGCCAAGAAGAGGTTCCTTGCTTGGCCAATCAATCGTTTGATCAGAAGTTAGAAGTGCGACATATCCATCTACTCACATTCCATTCAAGCTCAAATTCGTGGTTTGGTGGTGGCACGCCCCGCACTCAAAAGAAGAAGGCCCAAAAGTTCCTTCCGTCACCCGCCTCGGTCAAAAGAGGGAAAAATAATTTGGCATGCCCAGTGGGACAACTAGGTTTTGTATGGTCGTAAACACTAGGGGGAATCCTAGAAGAGATCAAGAATTTGAAGAATCTAGACTTCTGCGAGAATCATAGACAAGCATGGCCGGTTCACTCCCTATGACTACTCAGCCACAAAATGTTCCAACCTCTCAACAAGAACAAAATGGCCCCGGCTGAGCCACGACCATGTATTAGTCTAAGATGTTACGGAAGTTGTGGTGGGACCAGTCTTGAGGCAGAATCCGGCCACTTCATTGGCGGTCCAACAACTCATCTGTGCCATTGAGACTTCGAACAACCTCCACCTTCAGCGAATGAAAGAGATGGCCCAAACCATTGCCCAGACAATGGCACAGACGATGGCCACTCAAAATGCTCAAATCAATGAAAGGTTTGATTGATTGCTATGCCAAAAAAATGGCCAAAATGAGAACCAAGTGGCGCCTAATGGAGTGCCAGTGAAGGGGCCTCAAGTGGAGGTCCAACCAAATATCTTTGGAGTAAATCCGCCCCAACCTAATCCACCAGCTGGAGGCAACCTAGCCCCGCGATTAATGTTCTGCCAATGGGTAACAATCCATATGCGGTGGCCAACCAATTCAGCCCACAAGCTCACCAAGGGCCTGAAGCCAATTTTGCTGGGCCTCATATCAACCAATTTGTCGAAGTCGGTGGTTGCAATAATTCCAGCGGAAATGCGAATAACCCACCGCTAGGAAACCAAACAATCGACCGAGGTGCGGTCGAACAAATGATTCAAGATATGGTACCTCATGCTAGGAGGACTGGTAGACTAGTCTACCGAAGGCCATATCCAGAGCACTTTGATCAAGAGGAATTTCCGAGGGGTTTCAAAGTTTCGGATTTTGCACTATTTTTGGGAGACGAGCTCCAGTTGACCGTTAAACATTTCGGCCGATTCACGACCCAATGTGCGGAGATTGGGCATCGTGAGGCCTTGAAACTAAAGCTATTTCCAAATACCCTCACGAGGGCAGCTTTCTCATGGTATGTCAAACTTCCACAAAACTCTGTCCCAAATTGGCAAATCATGGAACAAATCTTCCACGAGCAATTCTATCGGCCGTAGCCAGAAGTCTCGATGGCCGACTTGGCGAAGATAAACAAGAAGCCAAATAATGAGAAGAAAAAGTGTAAAACAGGAGCTGAGCTCTTATAAAACCTACCGGGGAGGGAGGGGGTGAAGTAGGCTTTAGGATAAAAACTCACCAATTTAAAATTATTACTTAGTGACAAATGACATTAAACACAAAAACTGCTTGTGGTGATCAAGTAACTAAGGTAAATGCAATAATGTAAATGACACATTATTTGTTAACCCAGGAAACCCATAAGGGAAAAACTGGGGACCAAGCCAGGAAAAGATTCAATCCACTCAATTGTAAAGTACAAGAAATATATGGATATTAGCTCAACTACACACAATAGGCAGCTAACTATCTAACCTTCTAGCAAAGCACCATTTCTTTACTTCACAGCAACGGATTCTTTTCTCGACCTTGCAACAGCACCAAGCATAAGTTGCTCCCGATATGATGTTATGAAGTGAGTTGTGGTTTCATAAAATTCATCTATCTCAATCATACAAATGATTGAACCAGATAAAAAAGAAACAGTGTACAGTTATGAATTAAAACCAAAATATGTTTGAACTTTGAAACAATGTTTTAATCATAAATACAATAATGAAACCAAAGCAGTCATTTAATCAAAGTGAGAATAAACTTGGAGTAAGTTTTATGTGTATGCAATCATACTCATAACTCTCAAGAATTCAAGATGACTGAAGTAAGTTTTTGAATGTTTTAAAAACTGATATGATGATCTTTCAAAAACATGAACTTGGAAGCATAGTAAAAGCTGAGATTTAAAACGTGATGCCAAATGCTTAATATGCTTCGGTCTTTATCAAAACTAAGTTAAGTATTTATGGAGAACTGAGCAGCAAGTTTCAATAAAGATTTCAATATCAAAAACAGATTCAGTCAGGAACTTGGTTTAAAGAATAATATAAACTTTTAAGAAAAATAATAGTTTCAACCAAGTGGAACTATTATAAAACTCTTAATTCCATGAAGAACAATAGTTTCAAGAAAGTCTGACTAATAAGAGAATGAAGATGCAGAGGATAATCCTTTTTTAATCATTTTCAAAAGTCAAGTGTAGAGAAGATATTTCTAATAAACTATTAGTTGATTTCTGCGATGGATGGATTAAAACAAATATAGGATGGATTGATACAGAAATGAAATAGAAAACGTTTTTTAAAGTGTGTATCAATCCCTGTATATCAAATTCTGCGAATGTATGCAAAGTAACAGATGGATTAAAACGGGCAGGAGATAAAACGATTTTAAAGTTGTATCATTCCTAGTGTATCAATCCATGTGAGTGTATGCATAATGTTCTTACCTGTTCTTCACCAAAGAGATCTTTTGGAAACCAACAACCACTTTAATCTAACCTAGAGACTATCTCAAATATCTAAGGAGATTAGTAGATTACAGTGGTTTTGTTCCAAAAAAGAGAAGAGCCAAACAAAGCAACAATAACAATCCTTACAAAGAGAAAGCAGTATACTACCTTAGCCGAATTCTAACGGCCACCAAGAGAAAATACTCTCCGATGGAGAAACTTTGCTTGGCCTTATACTTTACCGCAACCAAGTTGAGGCATTACATGTTGCCCTCCGTGGTACATATAATTGCCAAAACGGATTTGATAAAATAGATGCTAACTCGGCCAATCATTAGAGGGTGGATAGGAAAATGGATGATGGCATTGGCGGAGTTCACTTTTCGACACGTGCCCAGCAGGCCGTCAAGAGGCAAGCTTTGGCCGCCCAACCTTGTATTGAAATAGAAGAGATGGATTTCCTTGAGGTCGGCACATTGAGTTTATTTCCCCATAACATCTAACATGGGTGGGGCAAGTATCATCATTGAATCACCCCAAGGATTCTGAACTTGTTATTCGTTTCCATTAGACTTTGATTGTACCAACAATCAGGCCGACTGGGGTAAATAGTGTGTCAGTTATGAGAGATTCAATGTTGGTCTTAAAACAATTGTCCGGCGACTACAAGATGACTAGCCAAGCTTTGCTCGGAGCATAACTCTCAGGCCAACACTATGGCCCAATTAGCATCCGGAGTGCAAATCTCCGGGTGCTCTCTAAGGAGCTTTTTAAAGTAGAGAAACGATCTCTCTCCTTCTTCTTCGAAAGAGGGACCCCAGCGGAAGTTATGGTGTTAACCATAGCACCAGAGGATTGGAGGCACGACATTGTGCAATATTTGAAAACTACAAATGGGTCACATAGCCAACAAGTTCGGCGGAGGGCCCAATATTATGTGATAAGGGATGAAGTCTTGTTCCACATAGGTACCAACAACTTGCTCATGAAATGTTTGGGCAAAAAGGAACAACTCGTAGCAATGACGGAGGTCCACGAAGGAATATGCCATGCCCATCAAGCTGGCATCAAGATGAGGTGACTTTTAAGGAGGCATGGTTATTATTGGCCGACCATCCTCAAAGATTGCATTGACTATGGTAAAGGTTGCAAAGATTGTCAAAAGCACGGGCCAATCCAACATGTTTTGGGCGGACCAATGAACCCCATTGTCAAGGTTTGGCCTTTCAAAGGTTGGGCAATGGATGTGATTGGCTAAATCCACCCAAAGTCATCCAAGAGCCATAAGTACATATCGGTGGCCGCTGATTTTTTCACAAAGTGGGTGGAGGCCGTCCCACTCAAGCGTGATATAATTTATTGAGAAGAATATCATCCACTGATTTGGCTTGCCCAAGTCCATCATGACCAACCAAGGAACGGCTTTCATGGGCAAACCTGTTCAAGCCGCCACGAGGAATTGGGGAATTATGATGGTTCAATCCACCCTATACAATCCCCAATCGAATGGCCAAGCAGTTGCTAGTAATAAGGTGATAAAAGGGATTTTGGAAAAAATGATCGACAATAATCCCAAGGAATGACACTCTCTTCTTTTTAACTCTTTATAGGCGTATAGAACTTCATAAAGGTCTGCCACGTGAACAACGTCATTCGCCCTCACCTACGGCCACGATGCCGTCCTACCACTTGAGATTTCGGTCAAATCTCTAAGGGTAGTCCGTCATGCCAAATAGAGTAACAATAAATATGAGTAAGCCATGACACAAGAGTTAGACGACCTCGACGAAGTTAGGCTGGGCACTTTAGATAAATTAAAGGCCCAAAAAGAGGCGGTGGCTCTAGCATATGACAAGAGAACCAAGGCCAAAAGTTTTGGGGTTGGAGATTTAGTATGGAAGACCATTCTTCTGGTGGGATCAAAGGATCCAAAATTCGGCAAGTGGTCTCCAACTTAGGAAGGTTCATTTCTCGTCCACCAAGTCATGGGGAAAGGGGCTTACAAGTTAAGTGACCAAAATGGTCAGGTCCATGATTTTCCGATCAATGGTCGATTTTTGAAAAAATATTACCCAACAGTTTGGGAAATGACGGAGAAATAGTCGACCGCAAAGAAATATTTCGTAGTAAAATAATGATTTTTATTGGAAGAATGGGCATCATAAAAGGATCTCTACCACATCTAGTGACCAAATAAAAAGAAACTAGCTAAGTACAAAATGGGCCAACGAGTGCCCAAGTATGAACCTAAGCACCGGGGAAAAGGGTGTGGAGGATAGTCCTAAAACTCTCCACCGTGATATCTCCGACAGACAAGGTAGACTGAAGCGTCAACTTCCTGTCCAGGTAAGCTTTCATCGCCACCACATCCTGTCAAAGTTGAGCCTCAAGAGGCCTATTGCTTCGAACAATCTCCGAGACTTTGGCAATGATGGTAGCCTTCCTCTCGTGAAGCTGCCTCACCCTGCTCATCAACATCCGCGGCCTCCTATTGCATCTGCGGGCAATCTTGATCTCCTTCCTCATGGTTGCACTACATGAGGTAATCCGCTGCTCCAAGTCCTAACCTATCCTTTGCTGCTTTAGAAGAGAACGGCGGCGGGCTGCAAGAAAATATGGGCATTATATTTTTCTTTTTAAGTAGGGAATGATAGAGGGGCTTCTTCATGAGGGATCATGGCTAAGCTTCTTCCATCCTCCGCCGATGGATTCACAATGATTTTGGCGGGAATAAGAGATGAAGACTATTCAACCTGGCAAAAGAGCATAAGAGTTATAATAATGGCCCATATATTTAAAGTAAGTATGAAAACGTTGGGGCTTACCTTAAGCTGATATTTGGGCGGAATAGTATCGACCACCAAGGCAGGAGCTCCTGAGGTCAACATAAGTATGGGCTCAAATGTTGCACTTCCGTTAGTGGGAATAGTTGAAGGCACACTTCTGGTGACGATCGCATGGTTGACCATGATGGCGGTAGAATCCACCACATCTGCCTAAAAAGGGAGGATATAAGTTTTCTAACAAACAGAAAGCTTCAAAAAACATTAAGGGATAGTAAGATTACTTGAAAAGCCGGGTCACTTCGGGTCACCTCGAGAGGGCGAGTCGAGGGAGGGTTCGAGCGTATGGCAAAAAGAGGCTAAAATTCGGCCTCGATGGTCGTCGTGTCGGCCGAAGAAAGTTCAGGGCCAAAAATGGCTCTCTAACAAGTTCAAACATTGAAAATAAAGAATATAAAATTCAATATAAGTCCAATTCTTATGACAGAATTTGGGTGCAATCCACACATTTGTTGTTAGTAGTTTAAGTCCTCTGACTTTTGTGCCATGGATTAATTACCTTTTTTTAATTTCTAAGGTTTATATTTTATTTTCTTATTTTTTTAATTATGTTGTGCTTCCAATTTTGCCCCTAAGATAGAAATCGGGTAACCTAAAAGACAGCAGAATATCAGAAATCGCGTTAAAAATCATCAGACGCCAAGAATAGAAAGAATCGCAGAAGTCAAATCTTCCACAATCAATTATGGTCTTGTCAAGCCGATTTTTGCAGATTTCATGCTTCTTAATTGCCGAGGGTTTTGGGTTTCATTTTAGAGTTGAATTTGCCTTTCGTCTTCTTTAATTGCAGCCGGTGGAAGTTGCCGTCGTTTGAGGATTCTCACCTTTCTTTTCCATCAATTGTAGTGCCTGTGTTCCAGGTATGTTTTATATTTACCTCTTCTTGAACGAAACCTGCTTCTTGAACGAATTTATATATGTAACTATTGGTTCCTGAACCAATTTCTTTTTGTTTTCGTTTTGTAATTGAACCTGTTAGTCTTTGACGATAACTGAACCTATTTCTTGAACGAATTTCTATATGTAACTACTGCTTCTTGAAAGAATTTCTATATGTAGTTCCACTCAAATTATAGCACCTACTTACTAACGAGTTTTCTTACTAATACAGGTTTTCTTAGTTTTCACAGAACGATTCTGACAAAAATTGATCCCTGTTTTATGGTGGAAATATACATGGGTCCTCTACCTATACCATAGGAAGAAGAGGTAAGATGGAATGATGGAAAAACAGGGACACTGTTAGATAACATAATTCAACTCACACCAAATACTAAGATGTGCACGCTGTTGTTCAAGAAATAGTGGTAGTTATCAAGTATATGATTAGCAATATTGATAAAGTTAGAAGTACAAGCTTATAACGAGCTTCTAAGGCCATGGGGTATTATTTCTGTCCTTTTCCTATTTTTGTTTGTTATTACAGTTCAGTCAGTCAGTCTACTTTGATCTATTATTTTGAGTTAGCAATTTGGTTTATGCATCTGATCTACTCTTGTCTCTTTTGTTACATAATTTATTATGTTCCTTTTATTCCACACAACGAATTTCATTTTCTTTCCATTTTATAGCCCCCTCTTTTTCTTTTCCTTATTTTTCATTGTTGTATCTGATCTGATCTACTCTTGTTTTTTAGCAATTTGGTTTATGTATCTGATCTACTCTTGTTTTAATGTTGTAAATAGGAAATTTTGTTGCTGTTTTTTGTTCTAAAATTTGTTTTGCTGGCTTAATTGGATGTTTTTGCTTTCTTAATTGCATATCATCATTTGCAGGTTCTTTATGGCTAGGAAGGAGTATCGCTACCTCGAATACAGGTTGGAACTTGTTGAAGTTTCATCGCGTAATGGAACGAATTAGAGAGAATGTGAGGGAGCCACATATTGAGCTAATGCAGAAAACACCTTTTTGGGGGTTGTTCAGATGTTATTGGGATGGTTTTATTATTGAAGATGCATGCAGGAAATCAGATAATGATACTGTTTCTATTTTGAAATGTTTTGACAAAGGGAAAAATGCTTTCGTTTTTGGGGAAAGAATTGAACGGATAACAGGAAATGATATGTCTTTACTGTTTGGGTTGCCCTGTGTGGGGGAAGAAATCAATTTTCAGCACTATAAGAGGATAGTAGGTAGTGGTTTCATAGAAAGACGGCTTGCTGATTACAAGGATGTGAGCAAAAGGGTTTTGGAGGAACAAATATTAAGGGTGGTTAAGCTGCATGGTAGTGTGGAGGTGAGTGATTTCGTGTGTTTGGTTGTCTATATTTCTGTGTGACACTATTGTTTTGTAATAGTGGAAACAACTTGATGAAAAAATGATTGCGTATGTAGACAATTTGGAAATGATGCACACATATGCATGGGCGACTGCAGCAACACAGTACCTACAGAACTCTCTTTTGAATATGAACTCTATGGAAAGTGCATGTGGTTGCTTAGTTGGCTTTCTGGTAAGACGATCTTCCTTTCTTTAATGGCATGTCATCTCTTATTATAATATAAATTGGTTCTTATTAATGTGTTTGGAATGCTCTCATTTGTGTGTTTTCTTTATTTTTTACAGTTTTGGGTTTGTGAACGTACAAAGTTAATTCAGCCCATAGAAGGAAGAGAACATATTTCCCCACAATTCGTGAAATGAAATTTGTTGGAGCTATATGCAAGAATGAAATGTGTTCCAATTCATACATTGCATGTACAAGTATTTATTCCTTTTTTTTGTGCTAGTTCTGTTTTTGTTTCATTGACTCATTACGTTTCATTTTGAATTACATAGGAGATTAAGGCAAAAGATGAAACCAGTGCCCCAACCAAAGGTACCAAAATTGTAGAAATAATTTCAAACAGTGGTGGGAAGACAAGTGAGACACCTATAAAGTCTATCGATGACTTTGATCCTATTAAGGCATTTCAGTTGTTACCTACTCAATTGATGGAATGCAGTCAGGAAGAACCTTCAAATAGTAAGGTGGACATTTATGATATGCAAAGAAAACTGCAAGAGGTCACTGCGATGTTGGATGTGGAATGTTCAAAGAACAAGGATCTTTTTACAAAAAATGAGAGGTTGAAGAAGGAAAGGGAAAAGATGAGTCACAAGAACAACGCAGTATGATTGTGAGGATGAGGGCAAGAACAAGACAACCTCTGGTTCGGCCAGAGTATGCATATGCAGACAAATTAGGGAAAACAAATTGCAAAAAAATGAAAGTTGATCAAGGGTATACCTGCGAAGCCAAGCCAATAGGTGTGAGAATATTGAGAGTTGGCAAGTGTCTGTCGCTCCATAAAGCTGGCATACTTAAGAAATATTTAGATGCCAACAGCCCTATGTAAGTTCTGCATGAAGTTATCAAATTTATTTTTAAAGTCATACTCTTTCACGCTTGTTTCTCAATTTATGATCCTATGATTTGTCAATCATATGTTTAAAGTCATTTGTGTTGCTTTTCTGTCATCATAGGGATGCCTTCTGGCATGGCGTGCGTTCTGCGGTGTATCGCAAAGATGCACTACAACTCTTGAATGAGGAAGCAGTGAGTATCCAGGTAATTATATCTTCACGTGACAAATGTGTATTTTTTGCTTTATTGGTATAGTGAATAATTTCAGGATATCTACTGACGCTAAAGCATGTAGAAATATTCATTTGTGCTATGACCCTTGTAGGTAATGGATTCATTCTTAGAGATTCTTAATAGTGATCAAATGGCTATACCGAGGGGCCAATTAAAGTCATGTTTCCTGCCCACATTTGGTTGGGTATGTTCAATTACTAACTCATTCTCTTCTTTTTCGTACGTAATATTTGAAAGTGGTACTAGTAGAACATGTTTTTTTTACCTGTGAGCATATATAAATATCTATGTCCATTACCTATTAATCTCGTTTATTTCTTTGTTACCTTCCTAGTTCTTTGCATTGTTTTTTAATTTTGTATTTCTTTGTTACCTTTCTATGTTTTCTGTAAGTTTTATGAAATATAGATGTTGTCGGTCTTCTTTGCAGGCTATGGATTGATTATTATCTAATCTTTTTCATTTCCTAGGAACTTATCAAATGTAGGGATGAAGTTGGAAAAGTTGCTTTGTATGTTGAAGTGGTTTTGAAGAATTTGCGGGACAACGATTTACTATTTATTCCAATTATTCATGTCAGAGAGGAACATTTTACATTGTTAGTCTTGAACAAAGTGGCTGGTGGGACTACTACAAAAATTTACATCCAAATGATAGCACAACTGCTGACCCTTACTTGGATGATGCATTAAAATTAGTAAGTACCTCGTACCAGATGCTCCTTCACTTATATACAGTTACTACTTTAAAATATAGTAACAACAACATTTGTCACATTGTAGCAAGCTAAAATTACCAGCCACTTTCAGTTCACCAAAAGTAGTGTTCATACAATTTTGCAAAAAACTGAAATATGGAAACATATTATGAGGGGTGAAGTCGTAACACAACAATGCAACCTTACACAAGATGATTGGGAACTGCTAACATGGTTGACGGAGAATTGTGCTGATTATCCTATGAGGTCAAATACAGAATGCCCACAACAAAATCCTCTCAGGTTTGTAAATAGTTTTTGAGATTTTTGGAGTTGTTACAGTGTAAAGATTGTTCGTTTAAACTGCTTGCTTTAACATGTAGTGCTGATGCTGGGGTTGCTGTGATGTACATGATCCAAACGCTATCTGAAGGAAAGGCATTGTTGAACGTATTCCCTACTAGAGCAATGAAGAATATGAGAGCACATGTGCTTGGGAAGTTCATAAATGATGAAGATGGATGTTGGAATGCGTATAGGATAAACTAGATTGCTTTTTGTTTTATTAGTGTTTTCCATTTAATGGATGTCGGGATGCATACTATAGGTTTTCATGTTTGATCATTTTTAATGATTTTCATTTTCATTTGTTGGAGTATGGAGAATGTTTTTGTTGGATTTTGCTACTATTTTGTGGAGAAGTTTTGCTCATATATAGACAGAGTTAACCTATCGTATAGGTAAGCTCCTGTCATACAGGTAATTGTTCGACACAGTACCTATGTAATAGGTATATGCCAAACTTCTGAGAAGATAATACCAAGCAATGTGTCAAGTACTTGTGTCATAGGTACACTTTCGGAGGTTACCTGTAGGCTAGGTTCTCTGTGAAGCGCCATATCAACCCACTGTGTAAAGTACTTGCGACATAATTCTAGTTGGTTTTTGGAAAACTCAATTTCAATGAACAACGAGTCAATATAATTCTAGCAGTTCCTGCTTCGTCTATTAATTTCCACATCTGCACTACACTATAAATCTATGTGTATATATAGCAATGCACCGCTCCAGCAAAGCCACAAAGATAGAACCAACCTAGTAATTTGCACTTTGGATTATCTTATCTCACCAAGAAAAAAGGAAACTAGAAAAACACTTTGGATTACGAAGATTGGAGGAAGCAAAGGCTCTAATAGTAATAGTAATAGTCAGGTTGGAAATGGAAACCAAAATGCTGGTGGTGGAGGCAAGTCATCCAATGTAGGAGGAGCAAGTGGTGGTGGTAGTGGTGGAGGCAATGCAGCAGGAAATATAAAAGCACCTGGAAGAGAATATGCAATCTCCAAGGAGAGCTTTGAGAGCAACCCAGCTGCCTATTTCAAGGATTTGCGCAAATAGCTAGGAATGAAGTAACTACTTACTAACTACTACTACATGAATAAAAGAGTAGCAGTCTACTATATTGCTTCTTTTATCTATCTTTATGTAATGTCCCTATCTATGTTAGATTAACAATGTTAATCAAAGTACCCTCATCTTGGTTTCGGGATTAATTATCATATTGTGTTTAAGTTTTCTTTCTGCCATTTTTTTCAACATTCGTTTTACCATAAAACTGAAAATGTTTATTACAATTGTAAGCATAAGATTTCATTCTACAAAAAACCAAAAACAAACAGGAAAACTTTGGACTCAGCAAAGCTAAAGAGAACAATCAATTCGTAGACTTGAAAGGATAATTGACAAGTAAGCTCTTGTCTATCTTGTCTCAAAGTGCAACATTCATAGGCACAACATGGGTTATGCCCACTTTTACAATCATGTTCTTGTTTTTGTCCAAGCAGTTATGTAAATCTTTGTTTGTGCCTTCATTATCACACCCTTATATAATGTATACAACCACAATCCACAATGAACTCCACTGAAAACCCAAATCACAGTGGATTCTCTCATCCAGATAACCACCAAATAAGATCCAACATAATTTCAAATTTTAAAATGAAACTTGTTCCAACAACATCCAATTAAGAAAGCAAACAAATGTCGTTACAAAAATTGTTGCATTCCTAAAAGGACACCAATTAATGTGCAAACAACTAATTAAAAATACCCGCAAGTGCACGAATCTATTGAAGTATAGATTATGTAAGTACGAGGTTCGATCCCACGAAGAACTTGTCGGTTTCCTATAAGTTCTAATTTGAGTATGTAAAGAACACTTATTTAACACACCACAAACACACAAATGCGAAGATGCAAACTAAAAATGAGTAAAGAAATGTAAAAGAAACACACAAAACAAAAGAAAGGAAAAAATGTGCTGTGAACAGTAACCAGCGACCGGTCGTCAGGATGAGCGACCGGTCGTTGTTTACAGAGTCGAATTTCAAGTTTTTACGTGACGAGCGACCGGTCGTCAGGCAAAAGCGACCGGTCGTCAGGCAAAAGCGACCGGTCGTCAGGCAAAAGCCACCGGTCGTTAGGTACAAGCGACCGGTCGTTTTTCAGAGTCGAATTTCAAGTTTTTACGTTTTGACCTCTGTCCAGTTTTTGACCTATAACTTTCCAACCGTTTGTCCAAAATTCACGTTCTTTATACGGTTGGATTCAGCACAGAAAATGCAAGAACACAACGTGGACCAAAAGTCCAAAACAATTACGGAAACAAATAAAATTCAGTAACAAAGACACATAACGTGTCGAACACGCAACTCACACACACATTTGGGGGGGGGGGGGGTTTGATTTGGTTCAAGTGATCTATTTCTAATGCATGTAAGTAAATGGACTTTGAATTTAAATGAGAATGGCAAAGATGAATTATCAAGATGTGAAATTAAAATGTAACAAACACTAGGGTTTCGGAATCCACCCTAAACAATTCTACCCAAGTTCATGAAATACTCAAGTGATGAACTCTAAATGTGTTGATGAAGATGTTCGCAATCAAGACCAGTACGAGTGGCTCAAGACGCATTGATTCTCTC
Source organism: Prunus fruticosa (assembly GCA_018703695.1). Classification (NCBI taxonomy): domain Eukaryota; kingdom Viridiplantae; phylum Streptophyta; class Magnoliopsida; order Rosales; family Rosaceae; genus Prunus; species Prunus fruticosa. Next base: position 16,908,449 of record CM031919.1, read on the forward strand.
TAATATACGTAAAGTGCAGTACGAGTGCTACAATACTTGTGCCTTCCCTATAATCGAATCTAGGTGTGCTTAGTACTTTGATTCAATTACAAGAAAAACCCATTAAGTTCAAAGAGAATATGAACATCACAAGAATCCTAATAGCATGGTGTTTACATTAGGTATTCAAGAAACCAATTCACATGGATGGTTCTTACTCCATCCATCTATTGCTTAGGAAAACATGAAGATACACATAATCCCAACAACCTCAAGAAGCATGCTTTCAAAGGTGATCAATCAAAGAAAAACATACATCAAGGATAGATTAATTTGGTGAATTGGAATTCATCAACAATATCTAGAAATTCATACACTCAAGCATCAAAAGAATAAGGTATTCATGTTTAGGGCTTCAACCTAAGCCCTAGCTATGGAGTTTAGTTCCTCATAATCATTCCAAAAACAAACTCAAAATAAAAATAGAAAGAGTTTACAGATTTTCAGAAAATGATGAAAGCTTGAAGTCTTCAATGGTGGAAGTCTTCTTCTCCCTTTCCTACGGCTGCACCTGGTTCTCCTTGCTTTCCCTTAGCTCCAAAATCTGCTCCCAAGTTGTAGAATGTTGGAATGACTAATTTTTTACGATCAAAATGGCTCCCCCACTTCAGATTTTCCTTAGCTTTTCTTCCCTCTCTCCTCCTTTCCAGCTTCACTTTTAGTATTCTATTGCCAAAGTTTCCACCCATATCTTCTTTTCCCCTTGCCATGATGAAGCATTGACTTCACAAAGATGCCAAATGCATCAGAAAATATATTATCTACTATGGTGAATTCTTGTTACCAAGTGTGATGGTAACAAGAATTATCAAATGACACAAAGGGGGGTAAAAGCTGGCCAATTCCGGATTTCCAGAGCTGTGGTTACATGTTGGATTGGATGGATAGGCAATACTTGTCCAATGGCGCTCAAATTTGGATATGTTGTAGTTAACATCCATTGGAACAAGTATCATGAAGATCGTGACCTCATCCGAGCACCAGAGCATGTTGATCCCAGGCCAAGAAGTTGACCTACGAAAATGAACAAAAACAGAATTTATAACAAATAATGCACTTTTAGCTCATTTTCATTCCAACCAAGGTAAAATCTAAGAAAACACAAAAAGGAAGTAAAAAGCTATAAAATGTCAAGAACTAATTCAAAATAGTGGGTGAATAACATGAAAAATCATGTGTAAAAATGAACTGAACAAACTTCCCAAACTTATCTTTTGATAGTCCTCGAGCAAAACAGAAACTAAAACAAGACTCAAAACAAAACTTTCCGAACGCCTTCCAAAGAGAGAGTGACTCATGCAAACGACTCAAAGGTTTTCACAAGAAAAACTCAGTTTAGACATTAGTCACAAGGTGGCAAAGTTCAGAACACAACATGCTCAAGTGTAGTAGTGTGATGGCCAAATGGAACTCATTCTCCAATTTCAGTTTTCACACAACTTCAAAAATCATACCAAGCACAAATGTAACTTCAAACCTCACCAAAGTTGTCCTCTCACAAATGAATCACTCGGAAGAGGGGTACAATGCATCACTCAATAGTAAATATGAGAATAGAGTTAAACCATAAGGGACTTAACTCAAAATTAGCAAGATGAAAAACATGCATGAATATGATCTCAAGAAGGATGCTAAACACTTAAAAGAATAAGAATGTGTGCAATTCAACCACATGACATTTAGGATCAATTTAGGTCTTTATTATAGGTTGTAATGGGGCTAAGGGTGTAAGGTGAGTAAGAAATGAAGGAAATGGATACAACAAAGTCCAAGGAACTCATAATTCAAGAGCATATAATCGTTGGCTAAAAGACTTTGAAACATCACGCTTGAGATTTTCACTCATTTTTTGGTGATCAAATAGACCACAAAGCCTTATACCTCCACAATATTTTGATTCACACTCCTTCCTTCCATTCGAACAACCAAGAAAATGGAATTGAATTTGAAACCATTGCCACTTAACCACAACTTTTCTCTTTTCTTTCACCCTTTGAGTGAAGTACTCTCTTTTTTTTTTTGTTTTTTTTTGTTTTTTTTGTTTTTTGTTTATATATAACAAACTTCCCAAACTTAGCATGAAAAACACATCTAAATTAAAGCTCATAAGTTCCTTAGAAAGGTAAATTCTTGTTTTTCGGGCTAAGGCTAGAAGTAATATTTGGTTACTTGAAAGAAAAAGGCATACATATAGGCTCAAGGTGGTTAACAATGGAAAATCATGCTTAAGCATGCATAGGGTTAGCTTGAAAGGCACAAACGGTCCAAAGAGGGCCTTAATATCATTTCTCAAATGTCATGTAATCAAATTGCACAAGAATGAATGTCTTTTAAGTGCTCAACCAAGTCAAAGAATAATGAGATCAAACAACAACTCGGATGACAAGAAAATAGGAATATGTGTATAACACTCATGAATTGAAGCACAAGGCTCAAAACTCACATTATATGGTTATACAAGCCTAATTCATGCTTGATACAATTCTTTGGATCATGTAAGTCCCTCAACTGGAGAATTATGAAACAAATGGCAAGTGCATAGAGGGTTTCAAACATATCATGCTAGAACGATGCCATTTAGTGAATAACAAATTTTTTTTTTTTTTTTAGCATTTTCAATCGAGTCATGTAAACATTCATCACAATCTCATCGTATATGTCCAGGAAAGTGACTTGAAAACAAAAAGACTCAAAACTGAAAAGAAAACAGAACAAATTAAAGCAAGAATTTAAGCGAAACGAAAAAGACTTGCTATCCCTTCCCAAACTTAGAAATAAACATTGTCCTCAATGTTAAAGAATTCAGGCATCAACAACGTTATAACAAGAAATAAAGGGAATAAAGCAAGTAAAAACAGAACAAACAAGAAAAACAACTACAACACGGTTGCAAAATAAAACAAAACCAACCCAACTCAAACAAAACAAAACAGAACAGTAAGCCCGAACAATAGTCCCTACGCACGCAGAAATCCAGACCAATGAAACGCACAAACCAAAATGAAAGCCCAACCCAAATGAAAGCCCAAAAGCGAAGGAAGTATTTTAAACAAAGAAACCAAGTCAGAAACACAAAGAGCGAGAACTCCGAAAAATAGAAAAAGTGTGCCCTGATGTCTCGGCACCTGTGAGTCACGGGATACAAAGTGAGAGACGCGCCTAAGCCAGAATTATTGCCTTCATAGGAAGGCGTAACGACTTTCGTTCTCGAAAGCGCTGAAAGGCAGAAATGCAATTAAAGGGGATGGGGGACAGGTGAGGCGACCTAAGGGGATAGGCCGTAAGGGCCGCGCAAAACGTAGAAGCGCAGCGGCTAGGGTTACGTAGAACTAACTCTATAAAAGAAGAAGAGAAAGAGTTGGGGAAAAACACACAAACTTAGAAACACACAAAAGAGAAAAGAAAGAAACCAAAGCAAAAAAAATCAAATGGCCTCTTCCCACCCATTCTCGCTGGATCTCAACCTAGCTCAACCAACTCAAACACGGGGCCAAGTAGTGGCACCAGTGTGGATGCCCTACTTTGCCTCTGCACGGGGGCACGTGACAGTGAATGACTCAATACTGCTGGACAACGATGTTGCCCTTGGAGTTGCTAGAAATCTAGTGACTCCCAAGGATATACGGGTGCTGGGAGCAAGGGATGACAACCGGGTCGTGAGCGATGCTCTAGCACTAAGCGTGCAAAGCACAGGAACAGTCGCAAGTGTAGGTCATCGCCTAATTGCGAAGTCCCATGAGGTGGAGGTGCTAAGAGGTCAGTTGGCGGTAGAGCAGAGTATGGTTGAAGAGTGCCAGAATATTATTAAAAGTTTAAAAACAGAAAGGGCAAGGATACTAGAGGTGAATCGACACCAGCTGGAGGCGTTGCGGGAAGAGAACAAAAATCTCTCAAAGATGGTAAGTGTTTACGCTCATGACATGAGAAAACAGCTGGAGGACCTAGACCGACCGGGTAAACGCAAGCAAACAGAGCGCGAGAGAAGTTACGCTCAAGCTAAGAGTGCTATCTTTGGGAGCTCAAGTGATGAGCCCCAAGATGCTGTGCATGAAGCCCCGGAAGAGGATAGCCGTAGGGCCAAACTCAAAGGTCCTATGGTCGAGACACCGAGCACTGGGAAAAAGTGATTCTAGTGTATTATTGGTGTGCTTGTGTGCTTTGCCCTTTCGGTGTATTTGTTTTTGTTTTTGTTTTTGTTTTTTTTTGTTTTTGTTTTTTTGTTTTTTTTTGGAAATGAAATAAAAGAAAAGAAAGTTGCAAAAGACAAAGAAGAAAAACCAAGCGCACTTCCCAAACTTAAATAAAGGGAATGCGACAAACTAAAAAGAAACAAAACACACTTCCCCAACGGAAATAAAACAAAAACGACAAACTAAAAAAAAAAATCAAAACACAATGCACCAGAAAAAGGGAAGAAAAGAAAGTAAAGTGAAAGCAGAAATGCTTCCCGTTTAACTTGACTCAACCGCAAATTGCGCAGGAAATGCAAAGTGGTGTCGGCTCCCCTATGAGCATATGTCTATTTAAACCACTTCTCGGTTGAAAGGAGGAGTACCCTGCATTTCAACCTGCAAACTCAAGAAAAACCATCAAAAAGTCCAGACAGAAAAATCAATGGCATCCTCAGATATGCAAGTTGATGACCTGAACCTCGAGTTGTCGCTCGCACCACCGAATGCCCAGAAAGGGCTCCTCCAAACCCTATTTTCCCAAACTCCTCATACCATCATAGTTCGGCCTCGAATTTCTCTGAGGCCATGCCGTGGAGGGCAGGAACTGCCAGCGAGACTGAACAGTTGCAGAACATCTGCATGTGGCGCAGAGGTCGGACAAGCTGGCAGTGGACGAGTCCCACAATTTGACCGTGCTCAACGCGGTCTCGTCCACAAATTTGGGCATGCGCCTCCTGGCGAGAGCACGAGAGTGCGGAGCACTGAGTGAGGAGGTGGCGGCCCTGAAGGCTCAGGTGGCGGACCTCCAGAAGCGGCTCTACAATGCCCACCAGCATGTAGAGATGCTGCAAAAGAGGAATGAAGATCATGTAGAGCTGTTGCAGGTTCTACAAGCAAGAACAGACAGAGGTAATTAGCGGAAGCCTCAGGTGGCGCAAAATGCAACAATGAACATGTGATTGAGAAATTTATGTTTTTTTTTGTTTTTTTGTTTTTTGTTTTGTTTTTTTTTTAAGTTTGTGTTTGGAATCACATGTATGGAATGAAATAAGCATTTGAGCCAAAGTTCTGAGTGTGCAATCATGAAGCAAACCACTTCCCAAACTTACTAACAAAATATAAACACAAACAAATAAAAGAAAGAAAGAGTAAGAAAAACAAAGAGAAACAACAAGAAATTCGAAATTACCTTGGTTGGAGATTGAAATCCTAACACAAAAATAAAATAAATAAAATAAAATAAAAGAAAGTTTGATTCTAGAGAAACTCCACTTTGAAGCGATTAGGACGACAACAAACTTCTTCTATTCTCCTTGGGTTGCCTCCCAAGAAGCGCTAAGTTTAAAGTCTTTTGCCGGACTTCCAACATACTTTGGTCACTTGGGGGGTTTTGGCTCAATCGCCTCCTTGTGCCGAACAAGAACTTTCTTCAAATCTCTTTGCCATCTAATCAACCCCTTTCATATTCTTTTCTTTTTAGGCGCATGAGTAGATTTCAAAAGCAATTTTAAGCGCTTTTCAATACGTGGATTATATGGATGAGGCACATATTTAGGATCGGGTGGCCTTCTCACTTGAGTAGAAGGAATGACATTGAACATATGATTGGTACTTGGAACATGAATGTTCAGCTTGTCTTCCTCTAGTACTTCAAAAATAGAATAAGACATTAGATTAATTGAAGCACCTAAATCAATCAAAGGTTCATCAAACAATTTATCACCAATTACACAAGGAATTGTGAAACTTCCTGGATCTTTCAACTTGGGAGGAAGCTTCCTCTGCAAAACAGCAGAAACCTCTTCCGTTAGTGCAACCGTTTCGTATTCCTCGAGCTTGTTTGCATCCAAGAGAGGAATGTTGATTTGCACTTTTTCGGAGATTTCCAATATGTCCTTGGCATGTTGATTTTTCCTAGAACTCATCAACCTGTGAGGAAAAGGAGCATGTAAGATATCTTCATTCAGGAGGTTCACGACAAACCTTTTCCTTTCTTGCCCTTCTTGCAATTTCATGCTTTGGGATCCATTCGGATGGAGAAGCTGCTTGTTTATTTTCCTCCATGTTGATTTCATCTTTTTCCTTAGGCCTAATCACTTGCTCAACCTGCATCTCATCATCAATTTTAATTAGACTTTCAGAATTATCAACCTCACAAATTACCTTACCATTTTTCAAGATAATTGCTTGAACATGCTCATGCTCGGTTGGTATCACTTTTGGCTAGGCATCATCCCAGCTTCCCTTTGATTCAAAGCTGTGGCAATTTGCCCCACATGATTTTCTAGATTGGCAATGGCCTTATCTGTTTTCTGCATATGGGAATCATTCCTATGCATGTAGCTTTTTGTCTCAAGTGATGAAACTATCTGTGTTTCTAGCCATTGAAGCAACAAGTTCTTCCAAAGTTGGTCCTTGAGGTTGTTGGTGAGATTGGCTAAGTGGTGGTGGATTGTAATGTTGAGATTGACCATAAGGTGGACAAGTATTATGTTGGCCTTGATATGGTTGATATGATCCTTGTTGAAAATTTGGATTGTCGAGTCCACCAGAAGTTCGAATGATTTCTCCACTCCGGATTGTATGTTTGTGGGAAATATTCATTCATAGGCAATTCATTCTGAAATGAGCCAAATGCATTTGTTTCCTCCATCACAAATTTATTGGAGTATTCATGCATAGTAAGTTCCACAATTTCAGTTGCGGCTGCCATTGGTGATGGTAGAGGTGACTTGTCGGATGTTCCTATAAGAAAAAGAAACAAAAACAAATCAAGATAAAATGAAACAACAATCAATAAACAAAAATAAAACAAAGTACTCTAAACATACTCAAACAAAACAAATAAGCAACCGTGCCAGTTCCCCGGCAACGGCGCCAAAAATTGTTGCATTCCTAAAAGGACACAAATTAATGTGCAAATAACCAATTAAAAATACCCGCAAGTGCACGAATCTATTGAAGTATAGATTATGTAAGTACGGGTTCGATCCCACGAAGAACTTGTCGGTTTCCTATAAGTTCTAATTTGAGTATGTAAAGAACACTTATTTAACACACCACAAACACACAAATGCGAAGATGGAAACTAAAAATGAGTAAAGAAATGTAAAAGAAACACACAAAACAAAAGAAAGGAAAAAATGTGCTGTGAACAGTAACCACTTACCCGGTCGTCAGGATGAGCGACCGGTCGTTGTTTAGAGTCGAATTTCAAGTTTTTACGTGACGAGCGATCGGTCGTCAGGCAAAAGCGACCGGTCGTTAGGTACAAGCGACCGGTCGTTTTTCACAGAGTCGAATTTCAAGTTTTTACGTTTCGACCTCTGTCCAGTTTTTGACCTATAACTTTCCAACCGTTTGTCCAAAATTCACGTTCTTTATACGGTTGGATTCAGCACAGAAAATGCAAGAACACAGCGTGAACCAAAAGTCCAAAACAATTACGGAAACCAATAAATTCAGTAACAAAGACACATAACGTGTCGAACACGCAACTCACACACACATTTTGGGGGGGGGGGGGGTTTGATTTGGTTCAAGTGATCTATTTCTAATGCATGTAAGTAAATGGACTTTGAATTTAAATGAGAATGGCAAAGATGAATTATCAAGATGTGAAATTAAAATGTAACAAACACTAGGGTTTCGGAATCCACCCTAAACAATTCTACCCAAGTTCATGAATACTCAAGTGATGAACTCTAAATGTGTTGATGAGGATGTTCGCAATCAAGACCAGTACGAGTGGCTCAAGACGCATTGATTCTCTCTAATATACGTAAAGTGCAGTACGAGTGCTACAATACTTGTGCCTTCCCTATAATCGAATCTAGGTGTGCTTAGTACTTTGATTCAATTACAAGAAAAACCCATTAAGTTCAAAGAGAATATGAACATCACAAGAATCCTAATAGCATGGTGTTTACATTAGGTATTCAAGAAACCAATTCACATGGATGGTTCTTACTCCATCCATCTATTGCTTAGGAAAACATGAAGATACACATAATCCCAACAACCTCAAGAAGCATGCTTTCAAAGGTGATCAATCAAAGAAAAACATACATCAAGGATAGATTAATTTGGTGAATTGGAATTCATCAACAATATCTAGAAATTCATACACTCAAGCATCAAAAGAATAAGGTATTCATGTTTAGGGCTTCAACCTAAGCCCTAGCTATGGAGTTTAGTTCCTCATAATCATTCCAAAAACAAACTCAAAATAAAAATAGAAAGAGTTTACAGATTTTCAGAAAATGATGAAAGCTTGAAGTCTTCAATGGTGGAAGTCTTCTTCTCCCTTTCCTACGGCTGCACCTGGTTCTCCTTGCTTTCCCTTAGCTCCAAAATCTGCTCCCAAGTTGTAGAATGTTGGAATGACTAATTTTTTACGATCAAAATGGCTCCCCCACTTCAGATTTTCCTTAGCTTTTCTTCCCTCTCTCCTCCTTTCCAGCTTCACTTTTAGTATTCTATTGCCAAAGTTTCCACCCATATCTTCTTTTCCCCTTGCCATGATGAAGCATTGACTTCACAAAGATGCCAAATGCATCAGAAAATATATTATCTACTATGGTGAATTCTTGTTACCAAGTGTGATGGTAACAAGAATTATCAAATGACACAAAGGGGGGTAAAAGCTGGCCAATTCCGGATTTCCAGAGCTGTGGTTACATGTTGGATTGGATGGATAGGCAATACTTGTCCAATGGAGCTCAAATTTGGATATGTTGTAGTTAACATCCATTGGAACAAGTATCATGAAGATCGTGACCTCATCCGAGCACCAGAGCATGTTGATCCCAGGCCAAGAAGTTGACCTACGAAAATGAACAAAAACAGAATTTATAACAAATAATGCACTTTTAGCTCATTTTCATTCCAACCAAGGTAAAATCTAAGAAAACACAAAAAGGAAGTAAAAAGCTATAAAATGTCATGAACTAACTCAAAATAGTGGGTGAATAACATGAAAAATCATGTGTAAAAATGAACCGAACAATGCCAAAACATAAAATAACGAATAATAAGTTGACAGGAGACTCATATTTGAGAATTGCAAGTCCTCCGGTTGTGTTGGCCACCTTGACCACACCTACTGCATTTGTAGCATTTTTTTTCCTCCCCTCTAAATTTAATCCTCTTGGTTCCAGGTCTACCGGGTGGTTTTCTAGTTAGAAGAGGTTTCACTTTAAAGTCTTCGAGTCCCTCTGGTGCCTCTTTCTCAATATCAGGAACAGGTGCAATTGGGATGCCATAACAACTTTTGTAGTAGTCTGTAGTAAAGTAAGGTTCAATGTACTCATACGAATCACCATGATCAGCCAGAATGGCAGCAATAGCATGGGCACACGGGAAACCTTTAATCTACCATTGACATCATGAATATGTGTGTTGGTGAAGATCAATAGCAAAAGAATACTCAGCCTGAACCTCAAACAAATTATCACTTGAACGGTTAACATCCCAATGTCTTCCAGTTTCTATAGACTTCTGCAACTGCTTTTCCACCTTTGGGCATAGATATGTAGTCCATTTTTCAGCTGCACGACACCTAGCAGCATATTTGACCATCATTTTTGTCCACAATCGATCAAGTAATTGATAAATAGGTAACTCACGCTCAACCAAAATCCATGAGTTAAAACACTCATCCAAATTTGAACACATCTCACCATATTTCTTACCTGTATAAGAAGATTATTATATTCTACATAAAGTATTTGCAAATTAATGTTTAAACACAAAATGATTAAACTGACATATGGTGTCCGAAAATTCCAAAATGATTACCTGGAAAAAAGGCATTTGACCAATTTTCTTTGGGTATAGTGTCCAAAAATTCCAAAATGGTATCACCACCATCTTTTTTCAATTTCTTCATATGGTGTTCATACGCTCCTTCCGTAGGCGCATATGCATAGCTTGAAAAGCACCAAACGATCCAATCTTGATAGAGTTTACCCATTGAAGAAGGATATCTGGCTAAAACATTATGTTTTAAATGGTGTAGACAGAAGAAATGATTCGAACTCGGAAAAACATTGGATACAACTTCGATAAGGCCTTTGCAACGATCAGAAATAAATGTAATATTACGACCTTGGTCAGTCAATACCTCTGATAGGTTTTCAAGAAACCATGTCCAATTTGCCTTATTTTCAGAGTCCACAATGGCAAAAGCAATTGGGAAAAATCCTATACCAATTGAATACAAATGTACATATTACAAATACAAGAAAAGAAAGAACAAACATGTCTCATTTGGTGAAACTTTCATACCTTGGTTACCATTTTTCCTTGTAGCTGCCAGGAGGTGCCCTTTGTATTTGTTCTTCACAATTGAGGCATGATATGAAATGAATATGAACCCTTCAATTGAGGCATGATATGAAATGAATATGGGCTCAAAACGTGATGATTTCGCATCACACTCTAGGTAACAATGGGACCTCGGATTTGTTTTCAGCAAAGCGTCAATATACCACACCAATTCAGTGTAAGCTAGAGCTTCATCACCATGGATTTCTTTTTTAGCCAACTCCTTACCATACCAAGCATTATAATAGGAGATGTCCAACCCATAATTTTGCTTGAAATATGTGATGATATCAACTGGTTTAATGAGAGGTTTGGTTCGAAGCTGATCTGCTATGACTGAAGACACAATTTTCAAACCCATAAAAACATTTTGACGGGACCGAACCCTGCCTCTGCATGTGTGTTCATTTTTCAAATCTTTAATGTAGAAAAACCCATTCACGAAATTTAAAGTTGCATGCACGCACCAGGGGCAACCTTCACTTTGCTTATTCACACATTCTGCCTGTAACACGCTTCAAATCATTTTTCACATATACAAACTTAAACCCCTTCTCAAAGGCATATTTGTACAATTTGATCCTAAACTCAGTTACCCCTCCTTCTTACTTTTGCCCAACTTCACTAATAAATGTTTTCCACTCATGAGACAAATAAAGTTTTGATTTGTTTGCTGCATACTTACCCAAACATTCATTCTCATCAGTTGAGTTACCTGTCTTCATTGTCGTGATGAATCAATTTCATCCTCCACGCCTTTGCCAAACAATGTACCTCCACCTCTAACAATATCTATATCCACCAAATTTTTGTTTTCATTGGATACAGACATGTGCAAGACACGAACATCCATGTCATCTTGTAATAAACATGGTGAGTGGTTTCCAATTGCGTACGTCATCTCAATTTCGCATGAATTCAACTCTTTAAATCGAGAGCATATTTGGCTGCATAAGTCCACGTACTTGGTATCCTTGAAAATCAGGACCTGAATAAGTTTTCAAACCAAACCGGCATCTACTAACTATGGACCCGTCCATCCCTGTTTAAATACAAACAAACAAAATTAAAAATAACAAGAGCAAATACCTGTGCCCAATATATATACAAGTAATTGACTCACAATTTGAAGTATAATACATGACACAATGAAACTATGCACACAAATGATGATTACAGAAGTTGGGTTCAAAAGTTGCATGTGAAATAGGTCCTCCATGACTTACAGAAGTTGACATATGCCACACTTAAGAACATAATCACACCCACTGTGTACAGTACCTATGCCATAGGTACACACTCAAGGGGTTACCTGTAGGGTAGGTCTACGTGAAGTGCCATATCAAATCACAAACTGATAGTTGTTACCACTTGCAGATTTTGGTTGAAAAACTAGAGCACATGCATAACCTTTATGACCAAAGGTTTCAAACACTTCATTATATGCTCTTAAGGATGAGTGCTTTATCTAATGAATAGACATAAAATTTCTCTATTGCAGATTCATAAGCCAGAAGGGTTTAATTACAGATTCATACACATGATATTTCTCTATTACAGCTTGGGGATACAATGGGAGATTCTTGGTTACATATTCATAACCCAGAAGGGTTTATTTCTTTCCTTTGATCAACAGGATGATTCAAGCTGCTCAATGCTTCAATGAGGCTTTTGATGAAAGGTCAAGCTATTGGGTATTTGACGAAGTTTAAGGATGTTGAAGTTGTTTTCAAATTTAATCTAGGTGCTTGTTGTGCCTAAAGAGGTTTCTTTTATTTTCTCGCATCGTATGCTGCTTAGAGTTCCAGGTTTGAAAGATAGAAAACCATTATACCAAGTTATTTCATTGCCAACCTAGTTGATTAATGGTGTTTGTTTGTTGTAAAGAAATTAATAAGCATAAAACAAATATAGAAATGACAATAAACTGAATTGAGATTTAAATTTATAAGAAAAATAACTAAGGTTTGGATCCACACCTTATTCCATAAGATCCTATTTTTATCTTTCATTCCCATGGTAGCAATCTAGAATCTCTCTCTTTCTCAGATTTATCTTGCTTGTTTTTCTTAATTTTCCTTCCTTCTAGTCTTCTGCTTATGTAAACATTTTTAACTCAAAGGATCAGTTTCTGCTCTATGTGAAAAGTTTTTTGAATACAAATTCAGAAATTTGTAATTAGAAATATAACCAAGGATGAATTAATAGTTAATCCAAACTTTACTCCACAATACATGTTATTGTCACAATACTGTAGAGTGGTGAAGAGTTAATCTATTAATCATATGAAGTGAAAATTATAATCATTGAACACCACAATATTTGAGAATTGAAAATAAAAACTAGAACTTTATTTAATAATGGTGTTTCTCCACCTTAGTTAGGTATTTAATAGACTATTTATTTAAAACAAGCAAAGAACTAAATACATAATTTACATGAGAACTAGGAAAGGAAGAACAAGTTTAAAGAGTTATTAGCTCTTGGTTCTTTCCTTTCATCATTGTTCTTTCTTCCTACTCTTCTCTTTCTTTTGCCGTGTGTTCTCTTGCTCATCTCCTTCCTTGAGACATCTGAATTTTGCCTCGTGCACAAGTGTTGGCTGCCACCTCCTTTGTTTCCAAGAGAACTCATTCCAACTTGTTGATTTCCACCTCCCAACTCCATTTGAGTCCATCCAAGTTTGGCAGCCCTTTTCATTCTTTAATGAGTCTTCTTTATGAAAGTTGGGGTGGTTCTTTGTCGGTTCTATTGTTTTTTCTTACCTTCTAGCTTATGATTTGGTTATGTTTTTGATTAACTTGTGCTTTTATCCTTTTTGTGTTTTCTTTCAGTTATTGAGCTTTAGGTAACATGGTGGCTTTGGAGAACTTTCATGCTTCGCTGTTAGGCCTAATTTGGATGTTGTGAGGTAAGACTTTTGGCTACCCTGCGTCAGTTCTAGGTTTGCAGCTTTGTTTAGCCCTACTAGCTCGGATGAGGCCCTTTTCTGCGTTGTTCTGGGTGTGTACTTAACTATCCAAATTAGCCCCTTGGTATTGGTCGTTCCTGCAAACAAGGCCTGCTCGGTGGTTTTTTCAGCGCGGAATGTTGCTTTGTTTGGCCTTAACTTCTTCCTCCACCTTGATTGGCCCCACTACTTGGCTCGAAGAGCTTCTGCTTCTTCGGTGCTTAAGCCTATTTGTTAAGAGAGCCCGTTGTAAGCCCTTGAGTTGCTGGTCTGCTGACCTCACTGTGCTGGTTGGTGCTTGGTTGGTGAGCTAGGCTGAGCTATCTTTCTGGTTGGAGCTTGGTCATGGTGACTGAAGTGCTGGGCTGCTGGTGGGTTTTTGGGGAGTGTAACCATTCTGATTTTCTATACGTGCTCACCCTTGTTTTCTTACAGTGCTCCCTTTCGTTTTTCGTGTTGTGCTTGCCTTTGATTCAGTTTTTTTCTCCTAGGCCTTAATAGGGAGGTTCTCTAGCTTGTACCCGGGGGGGCTCTCAATTCTCAGGCTCCTTCCTTCTCTCCTCTTCTCTAGTTCCCTTTGTAGTCTCAATTGTTGTTAGTCTTCTCTTTTTCTTCTCCAATCTCTCAAACACTTCTCCCATCTCTAAAGTTCTCCAACACTTCTCCTCCCTTCTCCAAATTTCCCAAACACATTTCCCTTCTCTTCCAAAAGTCTCCATGTCTCAAACACTTCACAAACACCTTTCTCTCCACTCCCTAAGTTCTCAAAGTCTCCAAGTTCACAAACATTCTCCATGTTCTCCAAACACTTTCTCAAACAAATCTCTCTTCCCTTCCAAATCATCAAAGCTCTCAAACACAATTCCCTTTTCTTCCAAAATCCTCAAGTTTCCCAAACACCTTTCTCTTCTCCAAGTTCTCAAATACTTTCTTCTCCCTTCTCAAATTCTCCAAACACTGCTCCTTTCTTCCTCAAAGTTCTCTTAGTCTCTCTTTAATGTTTTCTTAGTTGTAATTTATTTTTCTTGTAATGTACATTCTTTCTTAAGTATTCAAGTTTGATAAGTTTCCAAGTTTCAATTATGGTTTTTGTTCTTATTCATTATGCTTATAAGTTAATATGCTAGTTTGAATGATTGATCACCATTTAGGCTTGCATGTTAGCTATCTTGGTTTGAATTAAGAGTATACACCATGCTTTAATTCAAATTGAACTATGAATAGGAAGAGTGTGTATAGAATTCGACAATCTGGATTAGATACATACTTGGTTGTTTAAAATGTTCTTCTATGCTTAATGGATTCCGAATGCTTAATTTTAGGTTAGACAACAAATGATCAAATTAGGGAATTAGGAATACAAGGTTAGGACCAGACACCATGGCTTAATCATACATTAGCTAGAATCAATCCATTAATCTAAATTGAACTTGGGAACTTATTTGCTTGAGTTACTTATTTCTTTCTTCCTTGTTTTATGTTCTTTTGTTTTCATTTCTGTTTGTGTAGGAAAACTGAATTGGATTATTCAATCACCAATCCCTGTGGAATCGACCTCACACTTACATATGATATACTACCAACGGTTCGTGCACTTGCGAGTATCACAAGTTGAGGATACAGTTGAACCCATTTTGGTGCAGCTGAAATCCACACAACACAAATATCTCACAACCTGAAGATATCTTGACAGCTGTTCCAGCAACTCCTTTGCTGCAACTAGTTTTCTCACTTCACATTGCATCATTGGTGAGCTGTTGTAACATGCAGATCAGTTGGATAGGCTACACTTGTTCAATGAAGCTCAAATTTGGATATGTTCTAGTCAACATCCATTGGAACAAGTTTCATGAAGATCTTCACCTCATCCGAGCAACGGAGCATGCTGATCCAATGCCAAGATGGTGACCTACGAAAATGAACAAAAACAGAATTTATAACCAATAATGCATTTTTAGTTCATTTTTATTCTAACCAAGGTAAAACTTATGAAACACAAAAAAAAGAAGTAAAAAGCTATGAAATGTCAAGAATTAACTTAAAATATTGGGTGAATAACATTGTTGGCACTAAAACTTGAACAGATAGAGATGAGTGCAACTTACAAGTGGGATGGACGATCAAGAGATTAGTGTTGGATGCAGATCCTTCCTGTCCTCGGATGCTGATCCTGAATAGAAAATGAGCGAAGCTCGTGAGGTCTGTGGAACCGGTGTGGAACCAGCCTAAGACCCTCCGATGCCAAAGTAAGTTTGTTTATAAGAGCTCTTGCTGTTGACTATATAGAAGTATAAAAGTCAAGCTGAAAAGTCTTACCCTTGTATTGTAGTGAAGGGGTCTACTTATAGAGGGCATATTGGATGCTCCTAGTACTTATTTCCGATGTGGGACTCGTGGGAGGGCCCTGAGGTTTACACGAGTCCTTAGATATTTCGGGCGGGTGCTTCGAGGGTGATTATGCACAATCGGTATCGGGTGCCGATTGTAGACTGTGTGGGGCCTGGAGCGGTTGTATGTGGCATTGAAACAATGCCATCGGTAGCCGATGCCGATTGTTTGAGGCCTTGGTACTTGGGTGAGTTTATATGATCCACGTGTCGTTGTATGAGTGGAGGGTCAGATATGGTACAAACAGGAGTCCCCCAAGTTGCCGATTGAGAAGCTTCTCGGTTGGGGACTTGAATATGTCTTCGGCATTCTGACCCGGACTCAATGGTCCCAATGTTGACGATGGAGGTATGTAGTCCCCCAAGTGGCCAAGCGAGGGAGCTTGGAAAAGAGAGACGACATCATGTGCCGAATGGTTTGAGAGGCCAGTGTAGGTCAGGGTTTTGTAACGCCTGCCGTTCGGCATGAGAGGTGAGTGGAAACTAATCCAATGTGCGCCTGCCGTTCGGCACGAGAGGTGATTGGGAAATCGACCGATGTGCGCCTGCCGTTTGGCACGAGAGGTGATTGAAAAATCGACCAATGTGCGTCTGCCGTTCGGCACGAGAGGTGATTGAAAAATCGACCAATGTGCGCCTGCCGTTCGGCACGAGAGGTGATTGAGAAATCATCCACTGTGCGCCTGCCGTTCGGCACGAGAGGTGATTGAGAAATCGACCAATGTGCGCCTGCCGTTCGGCACGAGAGGTGATTGAGAAATCATCCACTGTGCGCATGCCGTTCGGCACGAGAGGTGATTGAAAAATCGACCAATGTGCGCCTGCCGTTCGGCACGAGAGGTGATTGAGAAATCGACCAATGTGCGCCTCTGGCGTTCGGCACGAGAGGTGATTGAGAAATCGACCAATGTGCGCCTGCGTTCGGCACAAGAGGTGATTGAAAAATCGACCAATGTGCGCCTGCGTTCGGCACGAGAGGTGATTTGAGAAATCGACCAATGTGCGCCTGCCGTTCGGCACGAGAGGTGATTGAGAAATCATCCAATGTGCGCCTGCGTTCGGCACGAGAGGTGATTGAGAAATCGTCCAATGTGCGCCTGCCGTTTGGTTGCGGAGTTGTGCGCCAAGGTGGCTAGATTTGCCATGTTAAAGGAAGTTGAAGCGTCTCTAGGAGGTGAAACGTTTCAACTGAAGGGCCGCGTCGCCATGCATGCGTGACACGTGTCGGCATGGTTGTGAAGGGTCGCGTCGTTCTATTCCGATGCGTCGCTTTCACTTCCCGATGCAAGATCGGCTTTATAAATGTGAGGAGGAGACGAGGGTTCGAATACTTGGAATTTTTTTGAGAGCAAAGAGAGCTTGTGAGAGGCGATTTCCGGCAACCGTGTGAAGGCTGAGTAGGCGATTTCCGCGAGCGTTAACAAGGCTGAGGCGATTTCGGCAAGCTTGAGCCACCGTGCAAACAAGGTATGTTGCCGTGTTTTCATATTTCCATGTATCAAAGTGTTGAATTCCATGAATTTTGTTTAAACAAGGTATGAACTAGCATGAACACGCATGAACAAGCATGAACATGTGTTTAGGAGATAGAACAGGATTTTGATTCTAGCATAGCACTTAGTTTCCCTTCGTTTGTGTTTGTAGATGTCAGATACCGAATCCGAGGGTAGGCGTAGTCCGAGGGCCTTTGAGGACGAATCGTCCTCTGGGAGTTCGTCCGAGGGGAGTGAGAGTACCGATTCTGGGAGCTCTTCAAGTTGTGAGATAGTGGAGGGAGAAGGAGTGTGTGCCGAGGTTGGAGGCACTTCAACGAGAGTTCCTGAAGATGGTGAGCCTTCGACTTCGGGTCGTGAGGCCGATGGGGGTGGTGTGTCCGTTGCCGCCCCGGAGAAGGGGTGCTGAGGGTTGTCAGGGGTAGGCAACGGATTCCGATGGCGAAGCCCACGGAAATTTTGTTCGGAGTAGATGAGTTAGAACCGAACACATTGACCGAAGCTGAGCTAGCTAGGATTCGGGCGGAGTTTGATATTCCGGAATCGGTAGAGATGCGAATTCCGGATCCCTTAGAGTCGCTTAGTGACAATGACAAGGGGTGGTCTTCTTCACGGACGTGTTCAAGCACGGCCTTCGGCTGCCGTTGAGGCATTCGGTGCAGAAAATCTTGGCGGTGATCGGCTATGCACCAGGGCAGTATAATCCCAATTTTTGGATTACGCTGCTCGGGACGATCGTAGCGTTCAGCTGGGCTGGCGAGGGGGAGCCGAGCTACGAACAGTTTGCCCAACTGTATAGCGTGACGAGAGCCAAGAGTATTGATAATGGGGGATGGGTGCAGTCCAACTGCCCTTCGGCGGGGCGCGTGGGCACTTTGTGGTTGGGGTGCCGAGCTCTCAAAAGACGTGGCGCAAGCATCGAGTGATTGTCTCTGGTGACTGGGAATCGGCACCAGGAGTCATAGTAGAGAGGAGGATTCCTACGACCTTCCAGGAGTCGGTAGGATAGGGACAGGCCGTTCGGCAGGGTTTTTTTTTTTTTTTTTTTTTTTGGCTAACCGTTGGCTGTTTGTGTTTCAGGATCGTTGAAACGGCCTGCCGCACCGATTTAGAGAAGTGGAAGCAATCGAGAGGGTGCGAGTGAAGATTGCTGAAGAAGATCGGTTCTGCAAGGAGCCGCTCTACTTCAAAAATTTGTTCAAGGCAGGTCTAATCGGTAGAGCCGAACACGACCGAAGGGTGAAAGAGGAAGAGGAAGAAGAAAGGAGGCTAAGTAAGGGCTGCCGTTCGGCAGGGTCTGTTTTGTTTATCTTCTTATGTTACCGTTTCCTTCTGACTTCGTGTGTTTTGCAGTGGCAGGAGGGAGGCCTATGAGCGAGGCGACAAAGAGGCGTCCTGGAGGGGCAAGGGCGCCGAAGCGGAAGAAGGTTCAGTCCCCAGGCCGAAGAAGAAGAAGACGGTGGCTGCTGGAGGGACTTCGGCCGATGAGCGACGGTGGCTGACGGCGGCGCCGAGAGAAGCGGGTGGCCGAAGCCGAAGTTGTTCGAGAGGCCCACTTCCAGGTCACTGGTAAGAGGATGATCGAAGGGGCTCTTGATGCGACCCCGCTGCCGAAGCGTCCGCGGGGTCCGAATGAGGGGACATCGGTCCTGATTCCCGATGATGAAGAAGAGGGAGAGGAGGGACCGGTAAACATCGCGTGTCCTCGGAAGGCGGTGCCGTTCATCAACTGTATGATTGACGGTGCCCAGATGGAGCTTTCTGAGTTGGAGCAACTGCGACGAAGACGTTGCGTGAACAAACCGGTTCGGGCCTTCCGGCTTCCGGCAGCGGTAAGTGTAGGTTTTGTTTAATGTTGTCAAGTAACTGTTGAATCGGCATGCACTAATGATTCCGTTTGTTGTGGCAAGCTAATATGGACATGTGGCTCTGCGAAGCGAGCTGTGAATGCTGCCGAACGGTACCAAAAGAAGTTTGAAGAGGGCCGTTCGAAGATCGCTGATGCCGGAAAGATGCTACAGGATGCTAATCGGCGTGCCGATGAAAATGAGGCCAAAATTGCTGAGCTCGCGTCGAAGTTGGCGGCGACCGAGCTGGAGGTGGTGGCTGCCCACGAGGCCAAGGCAGCGGTAGAGGTGGCGATGGATGCGGCCGAACGGTCGCATGATAGGGAGCTGGTAGAGGCGAAGGCGAAAGCCGTTGCTGACTGACCGATCGTCGGAGGAGTTCACTCTTCTGGTGGACAAAGAAGTCATGGAGCAATGTGACGACTTTCTCTACCGATTCAAGCGGTACAATGCTAACAAGAAGCTAAACTTGAACTTCCTCCTGGGATCCACCACCGCTGCCGGAAGGGGTGACCGAAGAGATGGTGGAGGCCTACAAGGGCGAGGATGCCGAGGCCGAGGAAGCCGAAGACACCGAATCCAGGAGTGAGGAGGAAGGGAACCTTCCTTCGCCGAACCCCTCTAGTGTGCCGATAGCCGAGCCTGAAGGTGTAGACGCTGATGCGTACCCCAAGCCCCTTTGTAAAAAATTTGTACTTTCCTTTTGTTTTTTGTTTTGGAAATGTAAAAACAATATTTTTGAGATATGCCGAACGGCATTTTGTTGAAACGGTTTGCCCTTCTGTGGCTATTTTATCCATCTTAACTTTGTTTTGGTTTAATTTGCCGAGTCCTATATTCGTGTATGTATGCATGCCGTTGGTAGTATATTTAGTGTATAATACCGTTTCTTTTGGGTGAAGCTGTATGTATTGAATAGGGTTTGTGCTGAAATAAACCGATTACAAAAGTGACGACCGAAGGTGAGGACCGAAGGTGACGACCGAAGGTGAGGGCCTGACCATCGGTACCGCGCAAACGGTAAGTCCTGGTCGGAGACGTAACGACCTCATACGGGCCTTCCCAGAAGGGCCAAGAGTGCCTTCGTTTGGGTCCTTGGTAGCGAGAGAGACTTTGCGTAAGACCCAGTCCCCCCACTTCGAGCGATCGGCGTCTCGACGCGGAATCGTAGTAGCGAGAGGTCTTGTGTTTGTAGAAAGCGTTCCGAAGCTCAGCCTGGGAACGGTGTTCATCAATGAGGTCCAGGTCGAACGTGAGCAGGGTTTCGTTTTGCTCTGGCTTGTAAGATGCCGTTCGGCACGAGGGTACGTCTGATCTCGACTGGAACAACGGCTTCAGGACCGAAAGCAAGGGAAAATGGCGTTTCGCCAGTCGACCGTCGGAGGAGGTGTTGATGGTCCATATCGCTTCTGGCAGGAGATCGGGCCACGCTCCTTTAGCTGCTCCAAGTTTCCTTTTTAGCGTTTTCTTGATGATCTTGTTGATGGCTTCAACTTGGCCGTTTGATTGTGGATGTGCTGGAGAGCTGAAAAACAAGTTGATGCCGAATCGGTGGCAGAGGTGCCGAACTGAGAGGAGTCGAACTGTTTTCCGTTGTCGGTGATGATTGCGTTCGGAGGCCGAATCGGCAGATGATGTTCTTCCAAACGAAATGTTCGACCCTGGCTGCGGTGATTGTTGCCAGAGGTTCGACTTCGGTCCACTTGGTAAAATAGTCGACAGCGACGATGGCGTACTGAGCTGTCCCTTTGCTTGGGGCATGGGGCCGATGAGATCTAAACCCCATTGAGCGAAGGGCCATGGGCTAACAATCGGAGTGAGTGGTTCGGAAGGTAGTTTTGGGAGAGAGCCGAAACGTTGGCATTGATCACATTTCTGGACGAGTGTGGTTGCGTCGGTATGGAGGGTCGGCCAATAATACCCTTGCCGAATGGTCTTGAAGGCCAGAGACCGGGCGCCAGCATGGTCTCCACAAGCTCCTTCGTGAATCTCTCGTAAGACGTAGTTGCCTTGCTGCGGAGTCATGCACCGAAGCGGAGGTAAAGAATGACCACGCCGCTATAGAATCTGATTCAAGATTAAGTATCGTGCCGAACGGCGGCGGAGAGTTTTGGCCTCGGCTTTATCGGTCGGTAGCGTTCCACTTGAGAGGTAGGAGAGAATTGGATCCATCCAGCTTGGATCCTGCCGAATGGCATGTACCTCAGTTTCAGGAGTGCCTGCGCCGATCAAGAATTTCGATCGGCACGTGGCGGCCTACGTTGTCGTCAATTGCTGATGCCAGGCGTGACAGCGCATCGGCATGGCTGTTCTCTCGGTCTGGGATCTGCTGAACTTGATACGCAGCAAAGTGGTGGAGCAGTCGGCGAGCGTGTGTCAGTAGGCAGCCATGGAGGTGTCCTTGGCTTCGAATTCGGTCCGCACATGATTAACGACAAGTTGTGAGTCGCTGCATATTTTCAGCTGTCGAGCGCCCATTCCCTTGGCGAGCCGAAGGCCTGCCAGAGAGCTTCATATTCGGCTTCATTGTTGGAAGTGTGGAATTGGAATCGGATGGCGTACTCGATGGTAGTCTGATCAGGGGCTTTTAGTACTAGACCAGCCCCGCTGCCCTGTCGGTTGGACGAAGAATCCACATAGAGAGTCCAGACGGGAATCGACGGACTAAAGCTCCCTTCGGTTGGGTGAGGGCAGCTGATGTTGCCGACGCCGATTGAGGGTCGGCATCGTCTAGGTTGCGTCCTTCAGACGTAGTCATTTCAGAGATGAAATCGGCTACCGCTTGTCCCTTTTCGGCAGGTCGAGGGTGATAGTGGATGTCGAATTCGCTGAGCTCAATTGCCCATTTCACAAGCCGACCTGACGTCTCCGGTCGTTGTAGTATCTGGCGCAGAGGCTGATTGGTGAGAACGGTAATGCCTTGAGCTTGGAAATACGGCCGAAGCTTGCGAGCTCAGAGGACGAGAGCGTAGCCAGGTTTTCCAGCTTGGGGTACCGAATCTCGGCATCCTGCAAGGCGTGGCTGGTATAGAAGATTGGGAGCTCTGTGCCGTTCGGCTTGCGAATGAGTACGGAGCTCAATGCCGATACCGATACCGATAGGTAGAGAATTAAATCTTCACCAGAAAGAGGGGTGGATAACAGGGGTGCTCTGCCCATATAGGCTTTGAGGTCTTGGAAAGCGCGGTCGCATTCGGTAGTCCAAACAATCTGCCGTTTGCTCCCCTTGAGGGCTTTAAAGAAAGGGGCACACCGATCGGTAGCTTTCGATATAAAACGAGCAAGAGCGGCGACACGCCCCGTGAGGCTCTGGATATCCTTCTGAGTCTTCGGAATCTGCATGTCGAGAGAGCTTTGATTTTCTCAGGGTTGGCTTCGATGCCCCGTTGGCTGATCATGAAGCCAAGGAATTTGCCCGAAGAGACACCGAAGGCGCATTTACTAGGGTTGAGCCGCATGTTGTATTTCTTGAGGACGCTGAACATGAGGGAGAGGTTGTGGAGGTGAGAATCGGCTGTCTTACTCTTGACCAGCATGTCATCCACATAGACCTCCATCGAGGTGCCGATGAGTTCAGAGAAAATTTTGTTGACCAAGCGCTGGTAGGTTGCCCCAGCGTTCTTCAGGCCGAACGGCATGACATTGTAACAGTAGAGTCCTTTGTCGGTGATGAATGCCGTATGTTCGCGATCGGCAGGGCTCATAAATATTTGGTTGTATCCTGAGTATGCGTCCATGAAGCTGAGAAGCTCATGGCCTGCCGTTGCGTCTACCATCTGGTCGATCCTTGGCAAAGGAAAGCTGTCTTTGGGGCAAGCCTTGTTTAAGTCGGTATAGTCTTGACACATTCGCCAGGCACCGCTCGACTTTTTGACCAGGATCTGAATTGGCCAGCCAAATTGGGTAAGTGACTTCCTGGATGAAGCCGATCGTTCGCAGTTTTTCCACCTCAATTCTCATTGCCTCATACCGTTCGGCGTCATGGGCCCGCCATTTCTGCCTCATGGGTCTGAAAGTGGGGCAGATGCTGAGCTTGTGACTGATGACGCTCGGGCGATGCCAGGCATGTCGTCGTACGACCAGGCGAAGACTTCCGTGTTGGCGCGTAAGAAGGCAATGAATTCGGTACGCAGTGTCCGGACTTAATGTGGTACCCATTCGAACCTGCGGTCCGTGTGCTGCTTCGGAAAGTGAGACCGATTCTAATTCTTCAACGGGTTGTGCCTGGGGGGTGAGAGCCTCATCTCGGGGATCATCCGGTTTGTCCGCCCCCTGCCGTTCGGCATAGTCACGTTGGCAGCCACCGAATATGATTCGGAGGCGTAGCTCGTGCCGATTCTTTTGTCGCTGATACGTAACACGTCCGTGCACTCAACTGATCCCCTCGCACTTGGCCTACGCCAGCGTGGGTGGGGAACTGAGGAGGAGCATGTGTGGTGACAGCATGGCTTTCATTCTGGTGAGCGCCGTCCTGCCGATGATGGCATTATACGCCGTTGGGCAATCGACTACTAAAAAGTGAGTGTAGATGACCGAACGTCTGGGAATGGTGCCGACTGCAAACGGAAGCAGGACACTGCCGATTGGTTGGATCACGTCACCAGAGAAGCTAAGGAGAGGGGTGATGTCTTTGTTCAGATGCTGTTGATCTATACCGAGGGCATTGGAAGCGTCGGCGAATAGGACATTGACCGAACTGCCGGTGTCGATGAGGATTCGGCCTACGTCGAAGTCGGAGATGTCGGCTCTGGATGATCATAGGATCGAAATGGGGGAAGATGATGCCTCGTTCCTCTTCTTCGGAAAAGGTGATAGGTTCCCAACCGATTCGTCGGATTTTGTCGTTGCGTCCTCCTGCCACGCTGAGGATTTGGGGATGCCGAACGGCACGGACATAATCCTTCATGGATCGGCTGCTGGTTTCGGTGAGGGGAGCTCCTCCACTGATCATATTGATCTGCCGATTGGAGGGTTTATCCGATGATGGTTTGGTTCCCAAATACTGATCCAGCTTGCCGTCGTTGATGAGGCGTTCGACAATTCTCCGAAGGGCGATGCACGATTCTGTGTCATGGCCATTGTACTGATGATATCGGCAGAAGACTCATGTGTCCTTCTCGTTCTGCCGAGGGAGTTTGCGGTTGTTCGGCTTTGGTATCATTTCCCCTTCTGCGAGGAGGACATGCTCATAGGTGGTGTTGAGCATAGTGAAAACGTGCTCGGTTCGATTCCTCTTTCGGATCTCCGAAGGCGTTTCGCCTGCGGAGTCTTTGCCCTTTTGTTAACGTCCTGCCGATCGTTGAAGTAGTCCTTTCGTTTATTTCGCAGCTCGGAAAAAACGTGGCTTGGATTTGTTTTTCGATCCGCCGGAATCGGTCATAGTGTTTTGTCGAAGGCTGATCGGCCGGCATCGATTTGTCTGGGTAGTGCCGAAGCCGATCCTTTGGAGTTGAAATGCTCGGCCTTGGCGTGGATAGCAGCCTGCTTCATCAGCTCGGAGTAAGTGGTCCAGCGCTGCTCTGGACCAAATACCGGAACTGGACGACCGAAGGCCACTTTTGAAGGCACCGAAGGCTGCTCTATCGTCGTCTCTCGGACATCGGGAGTATTCATGGCTGAACCTAGCCGCATATTCCCTCAAAGGCTCATCGTCCCGCTGCGAACGGTATAGAGGTCATCGGCGGAATACAGGCGATCGGTCTGAATCATGAAATGGTCGAGGAAGGTTTGCTTCAACTGATTAAAAGAGTCAACCGTACCTGGCGCCATTCGGTAGAACCAATTCAGAGCAGCTCCGGTCAGGGTGGATGGGAATAGTAAACATTGGCCTTCGTCTGTCGAGCCCTTTGCAACCCAAGGCCGATTGGAAAGTATGAATGTGAGTAACGGGATCTTCCACCCCTGAGTAGAACGATATTCGGAGTGCTTGAACCTCCTTCTCGTGTCTGAATGTCCTGATTCGACTGGTGAATGGCCCTGGCTGCACCGTTCCCCACGTTGGTGTCCAGAGCCTGGTTCTGTTCCTCCTCAATGGTTGGATCGGTAGAGGGAAGATCGTCTCCGAAGGTTTCTTTTGCTCGGTTCCCCGTTCGTTGGCCAACGTGGCGGCCTCGCCTTTCGTGGTCTGTCGTTCGGCTGGGACTTCTCTCGTAGCGTCCCGTATGTCGATCCGTTACCCTGATCCGTTTGATGGAGCTCCCTTGAGTGTCCTGCCGATCGCGGAGACCGTGGTCTCGGCTAAAGTTGGAACATAGTCTGATTCGTCCGTTTCTTCCAGACCGATCGCGCCGTACCGTTGGCGTATGGGGGATTTTGGTCCAAGGGCCTCCAGGCGGGGTCGTCGAGCTTCGCCCGGACCTGGATGGGTGAGGACTGCCGTTCCCTCCGCCGATCGTTGATCCTCATCGCGGCAATCGGAATAAACTCGGATTCGGGATGGCGCTCCTTTGGAGTGGGTACGACAGTCTTCGGAGGCAGTTGGTTTGTCTGCAGCTTGCTGTTTTCCTTTATCTTGGGCGGTAGGCTTTCGCACGCTTTTAAACGACTTCTCCTGCCGAAGCTGTGTGGTTCGGTCCATACCTTTTTTGCAGCTGGGCGGAGTGCGTTCGTTGATCATGTAGTTGCCTTTGGGTGTCATCCAATTTAGAGGCAAGAATATTGTTATGCTCCTGCATCCTTGCCATATCCTGCTGTAGGGTTTCCATTCGAGCCTCCAAAGTGGTTGGCCGAGCAGGTGTCTGGAGCAAGGGAGCTAGACTTGGCTCGCTCCCGAGGCCGAGAATAGGGCCATCGGCGGGGAGGGCCGAAGATGGATTCATCTTTTGGTCTCAGTGTTTGGAGTTGTGAGATATAGGTTAATCGATAAGCGCTTCCCACAGACGGCGCCACCCGTTGGCACTAAAACTTGAACAGATAGAGATGAGTGCAACTTACAAGTGGGATGGACGATCAAGGGATCGATTGAGTGTTGGATGCAGATCCTTCCTGTCCTCTCATGCTGATCCTGAATAGAAAATGAGCGAAGCTCGTGAGGTCTATGGAACCGTGTGGAACCAGCCTAAGACCCTCTGATGCCAAAGTAAGTTTGTTTATAAGAGCTCTTGCTGTTGACTATATAGAAGTATAAAAGTCAAGCTGAAAAGTCTTACCCTTGTATTGTAGTGAAGGGGTCTACTTATAGAGGGCATATTGGATGCTCCTAGTACTTATTTCCGATGTGGGACTCGTGGGAGGGCCCTGAGGTTGACACGAGTCCTTAGATATTTCGGGCGGGTGCTTCGAGGCTGATTATGCACAATCGGTATCGGGTGCCGATTGTAGACTGTGTGGGGCCTGGAGCGGTTGTATGTGGCATTGAAACAATGCCATCGGTAGCCGATGCCGATTGTTTGAGGCCTTGGTACTTGGGTGAGTTTATATGATCCACGTGTCGTTGTATGAGTGGAGGGTCAGATATGGTACAAACAAACATGATAAATCATGTATCAAAATGAACCTAACAAAATTCCCAAACTTATCTTTTGCTAGTCCTCGAGCAAAACAAAAAAAATAAAAATAAAGATAAAAACAAAATAAGTTCATTAGACCACTTTCGTAGGTAACTCGATTGCATTGAGCGAATGCAACAAGCCTTTAAACCTCTAGGCATCCCTAGTAGGAGGAGTTGTGTCTCCTGAGGGTTTAACAGATATGATACCCACAAACGTTTTACTGACTCTGTAAAACAAAGTAATTAGAAAACTTAAAAGAAAAATAGAACAAAAACAAAAACAAATTCAAAACAAAAACAAAAACAAAAAAAAACTCAAAACAATCTTTCCGCACATTTTCTGAAGAGAAATTACTCATGCACATGACTTAAACATTTTAACAATGAAAACTCAGTTTTAGACATATTATTTACAAGGTGGCAAAGTTCAAAACGTAATATGCTTAAAGTGTGGTAGTGTGATGGCCAAATTCAACTCATTCTCCAATCTTAGTTTTTACAAAACTTCAAAAATCATACCAAGCACAAATGTAACTTCAAATCTCACCAAAGTTGTCCTCTCACAAATGAATCACTCAGAAGAGGGCTACAATGCATCACTCAATTATAAATATGAGAATAGAGTTAAACCATAAGGGACTTAACTCACAATAGAAGGATGAAAAAACATGCATGACTATGATCTCAAGAAGGATGTCAAACACTTAAAAGTTAAAAAATGTGCGCAATTCAACCACATGACATTTAGGATCAATTTAGGTCTTTACCATGGGTTGTAATGGGGCTAAGGGTGTAAGG